>CM070617.1:42060073-43260073 GCA_036346255.1 Ampelocalamus luodianensis
CAATAGAAGCTCGAAGGAAAATGCAATTTGAGTAACGTAATTGAAGTATGAGCTTTTGATGGAAGAAAATCATGAGTATAATAAGTTAAACACTATCCATTATGTATGCATCATATAGCTGCATGTTCTTAACTCTTTTCCAAAATATTTGTATGCACATGTACCTTCGTTAATCTCAAACAATACATTGATTATGTGTGCAACAAAATTATCTTATTAGTTTATATGGTATTAGAGTACCATGCCCACATATACACCGATGCACCATGGACGACCTACCTTGAACTTATCTTCTCTTACGTCAGTTGCTCCACCGAATCGTGTGTTTTCTATCTCTTCTCCCAGCCACAATTTTTCTGCTTCAACCTCCAAGAGCAAACCCAATTCTTGAACGATATCCCTCAGTTGTTACTATTTTCAATGCAACACTCTACCATATAGTTATCTTCTACTCCTCTCTAATTATCACTTAATGATGAAAGTTATGACATCTACACGTATATATGTGCAAATATCGTTGATCCCTGCCGGGATACCCGTTACACTCTCTCCAGTGGCCCCAAGTATATTCCTTATCGTTGCGTTATCTCTGCTCCGAGCTCTTTGCTCCTTTGTTTTTGTACGCCTATGCTTTTATTTGTAGGATGCATGTATATACACATGTACGATGTCTTCTTCTCTTGTGTCGATCTCTCCTCTTCTTCGACGTTATCTAACTCAATGATGTGGCTCCCTCACTAATTGTGACGACCTCCCATCTTCACTGATATCGGTATTTCTATCTTAATTATTGTCTAACGATATGGAGAATCTTCTCGCCATCGTCGGTAACGCCATGCCACTCACCAACAATGACATACACCTAGCTACCCGATGATCACATATCGTCAACAGCTCATCTTTAATCCAAAGCTTCATCTCTTCTCTGCTATGTTTTCCCTATTATCGAGTTTCTTTGGCCATTAACTTCTTCAACAACGTCGATGCTCACTATTCGTCGTCACAGCACTTAGCTCCTTTAACTTCCTTCCTCTTCAACGGCTCCAGCGAGCAGCATGATATTGTCCTTGTCGAACAGCTAAGGTGAGTAGCATGGAATTGTTCTTATCTTCGTTGCCGCTGCCTCGGTTATTCTTCGTTATCAATGTCTTCTTGTAGAACAGATCAACATCATTGCATTCTTTCGTGGTCTCCTCCGACACCATTCACGATATCCATTTATTCAAAATTTTAGTTATTAAAAGATTTTACTTTGGAATTCGTATGGAAATCAAATTGCAATTTTTTTTTAATTTGTTGTCTCTAATTTCAATTTTTTTGTTGGAATTCGTAAATTAATCCAATTGTTATTTTTTATTTAATTTTTATACCAAATTATAGTTATTTATAGATTTTTACTTTGGAATTTGTATCGATATCAAAATGCTAATTTATTTTATTTTATTCCAAAATCAATTTATTTATTTATTGCTAAAATTCGTATACTAATCAATTGCTAGGTTTGGTTTAATTTTTATTTCGAGTTATATTTATTTAGGATTTTACTTAGGAATTTGTATGGAAATAAAATTGATGTTTTTTTGCAAAATTTTATTTATTTAAGTATTTTACTTTGGAATCCACATGGAAATCAAATCGCAAGTTTTATTTTATTTTTTATCCTGATTCTTAATTATTTTTATTGGAATTCGTATACTAATCCAAGTGTTATTATACATACATATATATATTCTGTTTATTTAGTGATTTTACTTAGGAATTCGTATCAAAATTAAATAGCTAATTTTATTTTATTTTTTATTCCAAATTTTATTTCTATATTGTACTTGACATTAACTCTTTCGTTTAATTTAGATCCAATATAATCAATGGTGTAGATGTTTATCTTTTTCCACCGATTAATGTAAGAATTTCTAGCTCTTGAGAGGGAACATGATAGCTTCTTTTTCTATCGCTTTAAAAATATAATAATAGATAGATTGTAGATTGGCATGGGCCTGGTTCGTGGGCGCGTCAGGGAATGGTGGTCGCAAGAGGGAAATTTCCCCTTTTTTCAGCTCAAGAGGAAATTTTCTTAAAGCCATTCAATTGTTTCTGGTGGTAGTTGCAAGTTGTTGAGGCATGCAGGAGGAAAAGCATTGTTTTTTGTGCGCAGTACGCAATTAACGTGCCAATAATGCAAACTGGAACTAGTTAGTTACAACTACTGCCTAGCGTCTAGGTAGTCTGTCTCTGACTGTACGCATGCCAAAATTTCCTAACAGAGGCGGACTGCACGAAACATAGTATTAAAGTTTTCGTAGGTCCAATTTAAATATCTATAGAGATAACGAAAGACAAAGCTGAAAATGTTTGATTGCATGCATCAATGCGCTTTTAAATTACTTCTGATCAGCGGATTACATCAAACCTGGAGGGACGCTATACGTGCGCGCGATGTGCGTCACTTGATACTTCGGAAAATCAAAGGAAACAAGGAAAAGACCGGTAAACCAACCACGCTCACGAACTCGTTGATTTCGTCGGAGCATACGTGCATGCGGATTCTGTGGGGACTGGCTGCTTCTTGAAAGGAACAGGCAATCCTTCCTACTTAGATTTCTTAAGCATTCTTGTAATATTATATGGAGCTAGCATAACGGGATTGGACAGTAGTGTGAATTTGACATAATTAGCATCTGCAGAACGATCGCTAGCTCCGTCTGGACAGCTATCAAGGGAGTATCAGACCACTATTAATAATGTACTTTAATATATGTGGATCGAGTTAGATGAACAGCTCTTGCCTACTCAAAACAACCGCGTCCAGCGTGGTTGCTTTCGCGTGCACTAATGCCATGAAACGCGTATCGATTTCGATCCAGCCATGGGATCTGAAAGACGGTTTCAGCTCCTAGCCTCTCGCGATTTCCGGCGGAAGATCAGTCTTCTTTCCTTGCGCTCCGTGCCGGTGATGTCAAAAAGCTGTTTGATTTGCGCCAAAATTTACAGCATCAATGTTTGCCAGATTTTATTCGAATATAAGAATTTTTACAGAAAACAGTATACTAGTTTCTATGAATTTTCAAGAAAAGAATTCTCGAGTCCCAAACTGAACCGTTTGCAAGCTCGACACACGCGAGCCGATCGAGCCTGTTAGGCTCGTGCTCGTGTTTGGGCCGTCTATAATTTGCTTGTTTCTTTCTATTAGTTGGAGGTTGACCTGTGGTATCGATCGTACGTCACTGCAAATCCTCCAACACGAGCCTTCAACACTACGGATGGAACGTTAATCAGAGGCAGTCCACAAGCCTAAATAACGGGTTGTATTCGGGGTTCGGAAGACAGTTCTCGCTAAATTAGTTTTGACTTACCAGTCATCAATGTACCCTATTTAAGGAGTGCAGGTGGAAGATATAATAAATCAGAGTTTGTTGGGGAGATTGACTGATCACAAGTGCTGGATATATTTCAAGAGAACCCTATCAACTTGATCCATTAATTTGCGTCTATCTTTGAACTCCCCGAACATGCGAGCACACCGAAATCTAATTTTTAGGGTAATGACAGTGTCCGGGTGTCCGATGGGACGTTAGTTTCCGAAGGCTCATGCCGGACACGAAAGCTTCCTGAATCAAAATAATGTTATAGATCTTGCGTCCGATGGAACCAAAACCATATGGCTTTTCGACCCATCCATCATCCAACTAGCACCCAACGACTTACCACCTTATTCATCCAACCATCTCTCTCAAGTCAAGCATACCTCCAACGAGCTCCTACCATGGCACCGCGGGTGTTGCCATGACACCCACGCCACCGCCACCATGCCACCATTCCACCCCTCTCGGTCTCCCTCCCACATCTACCACTACTACAAAATAGCTAATACTGGACGCTTCATCACAGTTGACCAAAACCGTCTATATTAAATACAATCATATACGGTTTTGGTTTAGCGACCGTCTGTGTTACTGACTACGCTAAAAACCGCCTGTGAAGAAGTAATATCACAGACGGTCCGTGTTGAAAACCGTCTGTAAAGTATCACGTACGGTTCTGAACAAGAACTGTCTGTAATATTTAGTACTGTCTGTGATACTTTACAGACGGTTTTCGATACGAACCGTCTGTGACTTCCCGTCCTCATCATAGACGGTTTGTATTAAAAACCGTTTGTGATAAGTATCTCCGAATTTTATCTGATTCTGTGACTTGAAATGCCTAACTCTATGATTTTACCATAGCTTAAAATCACTAACACTTTGATTTTACCATAGCCTGAAATCACTAACACTTTGATTTTACCATGGCCTGAAATCACTAACACTCTAATTTTATCATGGCTTGAAATCACTAACTCTATAACTTTTATCATAGTGTTAGTGGTTTCAAGCCCTGGTAAAATCAGAGAGTTAGGCAAAATCGGGAGATACTTATCACAACCGGTTTTTAATATGAACTGTCTATGATACTAGCTCATCACAGACGATTTTTGTTTGAAACCGTCTATGATTCGCGGAAATTTTTGAATGCTTGCGCGGGAAGCGAAATGTTTTGGCATTGTCCTTATATATTATACTCACCCCCGCCTTGTCTTCCATCAGTCTCTCCCTCTCTACTCCTCACGTTGAGCTCCAGTGACCGCCCTCGATTCCCCGACGCAGTTCAGTGAGGAGATGCAGCCGACGAGGAGGAGGAGGAGGGACACGCAATAGCTCTATGCACTGAGGGTCCCCCTGTCAGCCTCTATTTCATATTTTTTTGAAATTTTTTAATTCTAAAATTCATTGCCGACGTCATGCTGATGTAATATTTTAAAATTTCCTTTAGAAAGAAAAGTTTGAAAATTCAAAATAGTGTTTTTCTTTTCTTTTTGTTAGATTTAAATCTTCCGAGAGTCCGTTCTCCCCTATACGAACTCCGATTGAGCCCATTCAAGTTTCTAAATTCATCTAAATTCAATCCCTACCTTCATGTGATTTTTATTTAATTTTTGGAGTTTATTTATTGATTTGTTTTGTATTTATTTGGGTTTTCGCTTTCGTTTGCGAGTAGGCATTGTTACTTTAGAGGAGCTTTCAAGGAAGGAGGAGTTGATCAAACTCAATACTAGTACCAACACTTGTTTCAAAGCAAGTTGTATTTTTTACCATGTTGAACCCAGTTTTTTTAAAACTATTTTGATTCAAATTATTGCATGTTACTTCAAGTATTTAATTCTTTAAATATTTTGAGATTAACTGTTCACCCATTTGATTATATCCACTTTGCTCATTGTATTACCATGATCTTTTATCACCATACCTTGGTTAATTATTAGTTAGTATTATTATAGCACAAACGTGGCTTGGTTAGACACGAATAGTCTGCTTAGCCATACAACGGGTTATTGATATTATTTTAAGTTGCAAAATCTAAACTTGATTAAGTGATTGTAGAATTTTGTGTAAAAACTGTGTATTGTATGTTGTTACTCGTTGATGACATGTAATTCACTTAACCAACAGGGTGAGAAGACATTTAGACTGAGACGAGTGAAAATAATTGTGATACTGTGGAACTTCGTGTTTGGAAAAATATGAATCTTAGTAATTTGGTTAGAAATTGGGTGGTCTCGCCTTGGTCAATTAAGAACTTAACTTTGTGCGCCATTGAACTGAACCATAATTGTACGACAGTATGCCTGGTATGAGACAAGCATAACTTAATAAGCTACGAAATCTTAGCATCGACTACTCAGGCATGTAGGTTAGATTGTGTGCCAAGGGGATGCGTGTACTTCTATGGACGGGTCACTTATGAGCGATTCTCCATCTCCCGGTCCAACGATCTGTTAGGGTTGGTACGATATTATGCACATCGGGAGGGTCAACTGTCAAGATGAAATTTCAAAAAGGTTTTGTTATGATTAATATTGGTGCTAACTATTCTAGTTATATCTTGTGGGTAAAGTGTACAAACCTCTACATAGTGTTAAACAATCTATTCCAATAGCCGCGTCTACAGTCATGGACATGCTTGGGGATTTCACACGAGGAGTAGATTTTTATAAAAAACAATTTGGCAGGGACAACTGTGTGGTTAAACTCATGTGGTTGTATGAAAGAAATTGATTAAGCTTTGTGGTCTTTTTGCAAAATAACCATACAAGTTATTTCTTTTGAAATAAGACATCCTCTATAATTGCATTCTGTGGTACAATTTGTTGAGTACTCGGAGTACTTATTTTTGCTGCAATCATTCAGCTGAACTGGAGGAGTCTTCGCCTACTTTCGAGGAGGGTGATCGCTAGGTCTTGATCCCAGTCGGTTGCCTATAGTAAGTTGATGGATTCCCGCTAGAGTTGTTTTTGTTCCGCTGCTGCCTCTTTATTTAGTGTCAGTCTTGCGTGGCTTAATAGGTGTAAACTCAACCATAAGGTCACAACTGTTATTTAATATTCAAATTAGTCGTTCATTCTTATATTCGCCTTGTGTGGAATAACATTCATCTATGTTGACACTATGTACACTAACGTGATCCTGGACTAGTGCATTATATATAGAGGGTCCAGATTTGTATATTTGGGTCTCGACATGCACACTGTACAATATAACAACTCACGTGAACTTAAATCCATATATAGAACAAACAAAATTTAATTCATCTCTTACATACTATAACACTCCTTAAAATTTGTTTCCAATTGTATGGCCCTCTTATGGAAATTCTTTTCCTCCACTCGAAGACACATGGATGGGTAGCCTCTCCCCATTTTCCACAAGACCAGTTCCAGATGATCCAGACAACATTCTTGTCCACACAACCATTGCAGCCACTTATCTTGGTCAAAGACAACCAAACATAGGAAGGGAGTTCCATCCTATATATATATGCATGCACTCATTCATGTTCATCTTGGACTAAATCATCCTGTAAGCAGAGGGCGAAGGTAATTTACGGGGAGAAGTTCAACAATGACGAAGTTTTATAGTAGTACTATAGTTCTCTTCATGTTGCTCATCTCATCGTGGAGGACGACACCGGTGTTGTCCCATAGCCAGCTGGAGTATGGACGCCGGTACAATGAGATATTCTCCTCAATCTCCATTTACATGCATGTAAATTATAGCTAGCTCATTACATCATTATAGCCAGTTGTGTTAGTTCCAAATAGTATATTGTGAATGTCAGTCTTCTTATAAATGTTTAACCATCGTATTGTTATATATGCATGCATATGTGGCTATTGATTGTGTTTTTTCATATGCTAACATTTTTTTTGCTTAGGCCGAAGAATGAGAAGAAACCACGACATGACAAAGACGTGAGCAAGGAATTCGATAAAAGAGTAGAGCATCATGTCAACCAGGCAGCAGCTGACGCTGCACTTGTGCTGAAGGCCAAAGAAGAAATCGCCAAGCGTACAGCAAAACACATACAGGACATCATCGGCAGTGCAAGAGTTGGGGTCCATCTAAAAGAGGAACTGTTGGAGAAGACGGCGGAGGTGATGAGCCATATGGCAGGTGAGGTCTCAATGCACCTCTCCAAAGTCGCAAAGGAACACACCAAAACTGCCATTGGTGACATTGTAGCAACGCTCAAGTTTAAGCAAGAGGTTCTGAAAAGGGCTGCAGCGCATGTGAAGGATGTTTCGGAAGATATTGGAATGGCAACCAAGGCAAAACAGGAAATCTTGCAAAAGGTGGCTCATGACCTCGGCAAAGTTGCAGGAGAAATGGCTACAAACATGGCTAAGATGGCTGAGGTTGCAGCTGGTAATGTGTACTAACACCTCTATCAAGTATCAATCCATGGTTTAGATATTCCATCCTTGTAGTGAAAATACATCCATTAAGAAATATCATTAGAACATGCATGAGCATAGGTCTTACATAACAACAAATCTATTACCGTAAAAACCACAAGTCTAATGGATAGAAGCAAGTGTAATTAATCAAACTATTATTTAAAGCTAGGTTATGGCAACTATTTACAACTTGTTACCATATGAAATTCAAAATAATGGCTTTACTTGCTTTGTAGGTGTGGCTGGTGGAGCAACAGCAGGAGTTGCTACCGGAATTGCCGGTGGTTTTGCAGGGGGAGCTTCAGGTGGTGCTGGGATAGGCATATCTGGGGGCATACATGGAAATATCCATATTGGTGCTGGTGCTGGTGCTCGAGTTGATGCTGGTGTTGGGGCTGGAGCTAAAGCAAGTAAGAGTGCCAGTGGCAATGTAGGCAACAATGCAGGAGAATATGTGGGAGGTAGTGGAGATGCCAACATTGGAGCAAGTTCTTCAGGTGGCACAAAGGTAGGAGGCAGCGACAATGCACATGTTGGTGCTGGTGCTGGTGTCGGTATGAGTGCTGGTGCTGGTGTTGGTGCTGGTGTGAGTGTTTCCAGAGGTGCTAGAATAGGTAGTAGTTTTAGGGAAAATGGAGGTGGGAGTGGCAATGCTAAAGTTAGTGCTAATCCTGGTGTTGGCGTCGGTGTGGGTGCTAAAATTAGTGGTGGCATTGGAGGTAATATAGGTGGGAGCAGCAATGCCAATATTGGTGCTGGTACTGGTGCTGGTGTCTCTGGAGGTGCTAGAGTTGGTGGTGGTGTTGGAGGAAATGTAGGTGGAAGTGGTAACACCAATGTTAGTGCTGGCGCTAATGCCGGTATTGATGCTGGTGTGGGTGTCTCTGGAAGTGCTAGAATTGGTGGTAGCATTGGAGGAAATGTTGGTGGGAGTGGCAACACCAATGCTGGTGTTGGTGCTGGTGTCTCCGGAGGTGCTAGAATTGGTGGGGGTGGGGGTGGATATGCGGGTGGTACTAGTAATGCCAAATCTGATGCTAATGCTGGAGTCAGTGTGTCCAAAGATGCTAGAATTGGTGGTGGTATTGGAAGGAATGTAGGTGAAAATGGTAATGTCAATGCTGGTACTGGTGCTAATGCTGGTGTCGGTGCTGATGTGGGTGTCTCTGGAGGTGCTAAAATTGGTGGGGGTGTGGGAGAATATGCGGGTGGTACTGGTAATGCCAAAGCTGGTGCTAATGCTGGAGTCAATGTCTCTGGAGATGCTAGAATTGGTGATGATACTGGAGGAAATGTAGGTGGAAATGGTAATGGCAATGCTAGTACTGGTGCTAGTACTGGAGGAAATGTAGGTGGAAATAGTAATGGCAATGCTAGTACTGGTGCTAGTACTGGAGCTAATGCTGGTGCGGGTGTCTCTAAAAGTGCTCGAATTGGTGGTGGCATTGGAGGAGATGTTGGTGGGAGTGGCAACGCGAGTGTTGGTGGCAGTGCTTATACGGGTGTTGGTGGTGGTGCTAATACGAGTGTTGGTGTTGGTGCCGGTGTCTCTAAAGGTGCTAAAATTGGTGGGGGTGTTGGAGGAAATGTAGGTGGTAGTGGTAATGCAAATGTTGGTTCTAATGCTGATCTTGGTACTGGTGTTGGCATCTCTGGAGGTGCTAGAATTGGTGGTGGTATCGAAGGAAATGTGGGTGGAAGCGGCAATACCAATGTTGGTTCTGGTGCTAATGTTGGTGTGGGTGCCTCTGGAGGTGCTAGAGTTGGTGGTGGCATCGGAGGAAATGTTGGTGGGAGTGGCAATGCTAATGTTGGTGCCGGTGCTAATGCTAGTCCCGGTGTCTCCGAAGGTGCTAGAATTGGTAGCGGTGTTGGAGGAAATGTAGGTGGTAGTGGTAGTGCCAATGTCGGTACTAATGGTGGTGTTGGTGTCTTTGGGGGTACTAAAATTGGTGGTGGTATCAGAGGAAATGTTGGCGGAAGCAGTAATGGAAATGTTGGTGATGGTACTAATGTTGGTGTGGGTGCCGACGATGATGTCTATGGAGGTGCTAAAGTCGGTGGTGCTGTTGGAGGAAATGTTGGTGGGAACAACAATTCCAATGTTGGTGCTGGTGTCGGTGTCTCTGGAGGTGCTAAAATTGGTGGTGGTGTCGGAGGAAATGTAGGTGGCAGCAGCAATGCCAATGCTGGTGCTGGTGCTAATTCTGGTGTTGGTGTTGACGCCAGTGTCTCTGCAGGTGCTAGAGTTGGTAGTGGTGTTGGTGGAACTGTAGGCGGCAATGCTAATGGCACTGTTGGTGCTAATGCTGGTCTCGGTATCTCTGGTGGTGCTAGGATTGGGGGTGCTATCGGAGGAAATGTAGGTGGAAAAGGCAATGCCAATATTGGTGCTGGTGCTAGAGGTGCTAAAATTAGTAGTGGTGTGGGAGAAAATGTTGGTGGTAGCGGGAATGCCAATGTTGGTGCTAATGCCAGTGCTGATGTAGGTGCTTTTGGCGGTGCCAACGCCGGTGTAGGCGTTTCTGGAGATGCTACCCTCGGTGGAGGTGCTAATGTGAATAAAGGGACTGGTGCTAACATCGGAGCTAGCAAACAATTTAGTGGTGGTGTGGGCATTGGTACTGGTGGCAACGTTGGAATTAGTGGTGCTGCTAAAAAGAGTGCAAATGTTGGTGCGAGTGGTGATGCCTATAGTAGCGCCAATGGTGGTGTTAATGGAGGAAGTGGTATTGCGGTTAACAAGGATATTAGTGGTAGTGCAAGCACCGGAGCTTCAGGTGGTGCTAATGCTAAGTCTGCGGTAGGAGCTTCTGATGGTGCCAATGTTGGTGGTGGTGCTAATGTGGGTGCTTCTGGCGGTGCTAGAATAGGTGGTGGTCTTGGAGCAGCAGTAGGGGGCAGTGGCAATGCAAATGTTGGTGCTAATGCTGCTGCTGGTACTAACGCCGGTGCTAATATTGGAGTTAGTAAGAGTATTGGTGCAGGAATTGGAACAAATGGTGGTATAGATGGTGGCTTCAATTTCGGTGCATCAAGCAAGGAAAATGCAGGTGCTAACACTGCTATTGGCGGATTTGGTGGTGCCAACACAGGTGTTGGAGTTGGCGCATCCAAGGGCATCGGTGGTGGTATTGGCGCCGGTGCTAATATTGGAGTTAGTAAGAGTTTGAATGGAGGTTTCAGGGGCAACGCGGATGTTGGTGGCAACGCTGGTGCTGAGATTGGAGCAAGCAAGTCAGCTGAAGGTAGCACGAATTTTGGCTATGACTCACAGAAAAAGGAACTGTGAGAAGCATAGCTCATACAAGGTTGATATCCTTACAATACTTGGTCTTTTCCTCACATTGTGAGATTACTTGTATTATTGCTATATGTTAGTAGTGTGGAGGTCTTATGACAACATGATGACTCCCTTGACATACGCCATTACAATAAATTACAGTGTACTTTTTTGAATAATTATTAGCTATGTAAACCATCATTGTTCATACTGTATTTCATGATAAGCATTAAAGTTTTACATTCCGACGGTTTCAAGATCTTGCTCTTCTTTCTGCTCAAGATCTGAGGTCATATCCGGTCCATCTCAAGTTCTCAACTGTTCTCATACTTCCTACCTCAATATATCATACAAATGGTTATGAAACATTCCAAAGAAAGACCGAGTAGATGTACTATTACAAGATCTAGCATCATGCAAAATTTGAGCTCAAAACTCAACATATACACAGCAGGAAAAAACTGAAAAGCAGAGAAAATAGAAAAGAGAGCCAGCCAGATATGGTAACCACAATCCATTACGTGGTGCTCGTCAGCCTTTCAGACCAAGCGCATAATTTGTGTGGCAAGAGGCCAGCAATAATTAGCGATCCACCAGCCGGTGAGGGATGCGTAGCGTGGCTGAAGAGCGAAGCCTGCCACTGTCGGTTGGTTTTTGCTACTTCCCTCCTCAGCAGTCAGCACTGCCCGTGGGAAACAGCAACGCCGACGCGGCAAGTCGCCGTTCCCCAACCTCACCTGACCGTACCCAAAAAATATCCCCGACATGACCCCCACCGCGACCACTAGGTACACACACTATTCCCCCACCAAAAACACAAGCGTCAGCCGTGGCGTGCTGCACTTTGACGAGCAAGCTTAAGCCCCGCCTCGTGCCGCTTGTCTGTCGCGCGTCCACCCTCGCGCACGCGCCTTGTGTTTCTATCTATACGTGCAATGGAATTCACGGGGCGGGAGGGCAGCGGCGACGTGGGCGCCGCCTCCCCGCCCAGGCCACTTCACTGCAGCATCCCCACGAATGGACCGACGGGCACGCCGGCCGAGGCGAGGCGCAAGTACCACGAGTGCCTCCGCAACCACGCGGCGGCCTCGGGCGGGCATGTCGTGGACGGATGCTGCGAGTTCATGCCGGCGTCCCCCGACGACCCGCTCACCTGCGCGGCCTGCGGCTGCCACCGCAGCTTCCACCGCCGGGACCCCTCCCCGGGCCACGCGGGCGCAGGAGCCCAGCTGCCGCTGCTGGCCGCCAACACGCGCACGCCGGTGTTGCTGCCGCCGCCGACCAGCAAGCACCCGCAGCAGCGTTTGCCGTTCCCCTACCGCACACCCAGCGGCGGCGTCGGCACGACGACCGAATCCTCGAGCGAGGAGCGGCGGGGGCCGGCGCCGGCGCCGCGGAGGCGGTCCCGGACGACGTTCACGCGGGAGCAGAAGGAGCAGATGCTGGCGTTCGCGGAGCGCGTCGGGTGGAGGATCCAGCGGCAGGACGAGGCGACGGTGGAGCAGTTCTGCACGCAGGTCGGTGTCCGGAGGCAGGTGCTCAAGGTCTGGATGCACAACAACAAGCACAGCAGCACCATTAGAAGGCAGCAGCTGGATCAGAGACAGGAGCAGCAGCAGTAGCCATGGGAGGAGACAGGTTCCACAGCAGGAGGCACCGAGGCAGTGGGGATTAAACTAGCAAAGATGGTACGGGAGGAACCCCCTGTTGTCAGTTGATGTTCTTTTTTCCCCTTTTCTTTGCTGGGCTGATGATTCTTGCTCCTCACTAATTATATATATGCTCATGTCATGTATGGTAGGAGTATTAGTTGGATTGGATTGGGGAGAATGGGAGATTGTTAGTACTATATGCCTTGTTGTATTTTTTGTAAACCAAATAGCAACAAAAGATTGACCATTCAACAAGGATTACTGATCATAGCGCCCTTAAAATTGAAATTCATGGGCACTGTCTGATAATGAGATAATCGCAACCGATGTGAAAAGAACCTCTGAGCAATGGTTTACTTGGCCGCTCACTGCTCAACCTTTTCCTCCTCTCGCCTTTTTGTGGTTCGCCTTGTCGCCGTGTACTCCATCACTATTTTTTTTCTTTACTCCATCACTATTTTTTTTTTCTTTCTTTCTATTTTTACTGGTAACTTCAACCAGTGACGAAAGGGAGGGAAAAAGGCTGTTCATAACAAAGGGCAAAGGCCCTGTTCAGCCGTGCTCTGCTCAGACGGCGGCTCCAGGAGAGAAGCAGGTTTATTACAAGTCTTGCGTTTTCAGTTTCGTCCACGGTTTCAGATCTTTCCGCGTTTTCCTTGTTTGCGAGATGCGTCAGTGGACAGACTGAAAATTCAGCATTGAGCCATTGAGGGCTTTTAAGGCAGCCACCATTCGTGGACGGTTGATAGTAACTGGAGTTGACGGTTGGATTTCCAGGCATGGCCGGTAATCACATGGCCTGTCCCCATCTGTCATCTGTAAGTTAGATTACAAGGATTTTGTTTGAAGGGATTGTGAGGCCCATCCTGCAAGGGAGGAAAGGTTGACAAGGATGTAATGGATGCCCTCCAAGAAGATGGCAGAATACACAAGCAAAAAGAAAAGGGAAACCTCGGCATCTAAAGATCCTGTACTCTTTCCAGCTTTAATTATTAGTCATTCAACGATTGAATGAATGTCTCGATAAAAATTCAGGTGGAATTTTTAATAGATGAAAAGGACGTATAAACTACTACTCTTCTTGCATATATCGATTGAATCATTGATAGGGTTTATACAAACCATATATGTATATAATAATATATGAAGATTTGAACATTACCGTTCAGTTTGACCTAATTTGGCATGTAGTAACCCACATCCAGTAAAACAGTATATGTAACCCGCATCCAGTATTTCTTTTCCTCCAAAATCTATAAAGAATTCCCGAGTACATGTGTACAGGAGAGTGTATCCGGTGCTTCCCACCCATACTTTGCTTCGATTTTTTTATTTAATTCTTTTGTAATAATATTTTAAAGTTAACAACTTTATTTCCAATTCTAACATATTTGATCACGCCATGACTTATGACGTGTCTAAACCATACTGTCACGCCACTGTCATCGACATGGCCAAACCTGTCACGCAAGTCCTCGTCTGCACGCCGTGCCAGCATGGAGGGCATGCATGGCAGTTGTCATGCCCGCACTCATGGCGTGACAACCCCTGCCTTGTCACGCCAACTTATGTGACGTGATAGTGCTGGCTATTTTTTGAAGGTATGTTCAGATGAAGAAATATTACAATTGTTGCATAAGATACGTGGACCTTTTTCAGGAAAGATGAAATTTTAATGCACAAGTTCACTGTTTCATATGGCCGTGTACATCGTCCTTAGCATTTGATTTTGCACGGACATCTGTTTCAAAAAATTTAAACATGATTTGAGATAGCAAAAATTGAACGGTGCTAACTGAATGCACAATCCTAGGTAGTAGATATTTTTTCGAACCTTCGATGTTCTTAGCTTGAATGAAGAGATGGATGAATAGGCAAGCACATCCCATCCTATTGCAATGATAGGTGGTGCTCGCCGTCACTTAGGTGTTGAAGACCATTTAGTGTCCACTTCCAGAACACGCTTTTTGGGCTTTTATATTTATGTTGTTCCCTCCGTTGCTACGCAAAGAATTGAATACAAAAAGAGAACAAGATTTGAAGTCAGTTTTACAACGCAGTTCCGAATTGAAATAGCTTTTATAAAAAAATTTGCAAATTACACGGCGCACGCAGGGTTTGGTTACGTGCATAAGGAACAACATCATGCACAATGCAACAAACCGAAATACACCTACGATACATGTTTGCCTTTTTGGAATGAAAATAAAGTCGATTGAAACAAAGTTCATTAGCTTCAGCAGCCCATCGCTCTCTTTCCCTTGTTTCCTTGCTTCCCGTGGCGGCGGCGGCCAATCTCAAAGTCGGACCGAGACGAGCTGGATACTTGAATGATGTTAGGATAATACAACGTCGGGTTAAATTAATAATTGCGATGCATATTGACATAAGTTACTTCTACGATCCGGAGTGCGCCCGGACGACGGGGAGCACTAGTATGGCCGATGGTGTCACTTGCAAGAGCCTTCCCCTTGTCTGCCGCCCTATTGGTCATGTCGTCTTCATCTGCTTTCTTGGGCTCGTCCAATGCCTTTTCAGTCGGGTCGAGTTTGGGTACGTAAGGTGTCCAGCACTTGAAGGTCTCGGCTCACATCGCATAGTTCAACATGTATTTCTGCTGGATGAGCACCCTATCGTACATGTCCGAGCAGTCAATCCATTGGAAGAAGTTGCATTGCAACTCCAGCTGCTGTTATACGCGGGTGTAGTTAGGGATTTGTGTAATAGAATTTAAGATGTGAAAAATATTTGTGTGTGCAAGATACGCTTACGAAGTGGTGGCCGCACGTGTAGTACGCCCGAACCGCCATCGCCGGGTGTGTGGACTGAATTATCTTAGCCGATAGTTCGCACACACATTGCAGACGTGGGAACTCTGACGGTGCCGGCGCATCTTGTTTGGATCTTCTAACTAACATGAGTTTTGGATCTTCTAACTAAAATGAGTTTGAAGATTTTTTATGTAAAATCTTGTTTGGAAATCTAAGCACTTGGGTCACCATTGCACATGCATGGCAACAACGAACGAGAGCAGAAGTGCAGAACTGGCCAAGTAATCACCTATCCTTTCTTTTTTTTTAAAAAAAAAAGAAGGAAAAGTCCTATACAAATTTTAGCATACAAATTAAGATGTAGGTGATTGCCCCTCGAGAAAAAAGATATAAGAGAACAAATCCACTAAACCCCGTTCAAAATAAGGAAATGCTATAGGGATTCTGGAGTTTTAAGCCTGGAGTACTATGCTTGAGTATAGTTCGGACATGCCAATGGATTATGTCTACACTTTAATTAGTCAGTTCATTGAGAGATGAACTTCCCTTAACAAAATAGAGTACTCCAATGTCTTTATCAACGAAGGCCTACCTCACGCGGAACCCTTAAACACTCAAAACTCCACAGAGTTTAATTACTAGTAGCTTCTAATCTCGTCGGCACTCATGAGATGACACAGCGCACGGGCGGGTGACGACGCAAACTAACACCAACGCCCAACACCCATGCCATGCTAGCTCGTTCGTGAGTCATCGTTGCCCAAGGTGTGTTATTGAAAGCTGCAGCCAAATAGTTAAGCCTTTTACACTTTCTATGCTTGGAGTAGTTCACTCGTATATCTTTCCTCCAGCGAGAGAGAGAGAGAGAGGAACTATCCATGGTTCTTAATTTGCACACTCACAGAACAAAATATTTATCATAAAAACCTGGAAAAAATTTCATATGTTCTAATTAAACAGACCTTAGACTGCAACCAGAATCTCTAAACAAGCACATGATCCAAATTGATTTCTAATCTTATAAATCAGTACAATACACAATTAACCTCACCAAGCTAGGCTGCAACCAGAATTCCTGAGCCAAATAGTCGTAACCCAAATCCCTAAACCCTAATCTCAGAACAAATAGCCCTCGCAAAAAAAAATTAATCTAAGAACAGGTAGATTTCCGAGTACACTTTAGGACGATTGATTGGCACTCACCTGGTAGCGTCGGGATTGGGCAAATTGCGGCGCACTTTGCGGCGCCGGAGACGGAGCAGCAGCAGATCGGTGGGAGGGAGGCGGCCTCAGTGTGTCCCCCACTTCGGGAGACGGAGCAGCAGTAGTTAGATCTGCGGTGGAGGAGATGAAGGCAGGGAGGGCCGAAGGATCGATGGGAAAGCCGAGGTGCGGAGGCGGACGGAGAGGAGAGAGGGCGCTCGTGAGAGGAGAGATTGGGGAAAATGAAGAATTGGGTGGGCCGCTGGCACTAAGTCATCACTGTCACGTCATGCGAGTTGGTGCGACACTATAGGCTAGTCACGTCTTGATTTCTGGTATGACAATGACGACGTATGCCCTCCACGTTGGCACGGTATGTACGTGAGGGCTTGTGTGGCAGGTTTAGGTACGCCGAGATGCGTGGCGTGACAGAATATTTTTGCCACATTGCGCGTCATGGCATGACTAAAAGGGTCAGAATTAAAAATAAAGTTAGCGAAGGTTAACATTAAAATATTATTAAATAATGATTAAATAAAAAAAATCCAATGCTTCTCTCTTCAAAATATGGTGCAGATAGTCATAAAAGATTTCCCAAAAAAAAAAGTTAGATAGGTCATAATATAAGCAAGCATCCTGGAATTTTTAGCACAAATATCACTGTTGCGATTGTTTATTACGCAAATAACATCTATCACGACGAAATTATATTTTTTTACCGCCTCGTCCACACGGTAAACACGCCGTGAACACGTCACACATGATCTAGTCCGGTCCGTGGCCGGCCGACGCCTCCAATCGCTGCCGTGTACGCCTCCCAGTGTTTATTGCGAATAGTAGTAGTATCTTTGAGCTGGCAGCAGCATTTATTGCAAGAGATATGTTGGTCGAAAGCAAATTGTTTGGGGGAGACGAACGGTGGATGACTGGATGAGGGAGGCCCTCCCCACTGAATTTTTTTAGTTGCGGTCTACGTCGTAACATTCTCATCCATGACCCGATTTGGGTCTCTGGAAGCAGCAAGATGTCCGGGGTTTGCAGGTGCCATCAGCATCCAACAACTAACAGCTACTGGCGCATGTACCAACTGCTAAACCACGGGAGAAATGGCAACCAAAGTAAGAACACACACCGCATAATCAAACAACGCGGTGGCAGCAGGCACAGGACCCGGACCGGACCAAGAACACCACAAGAACAAATAATAATGACTTGAAACGAAAATGGCAGGGAGAAAGTGGGGAGAAATCTTAGGCGTACTGCCAGGCTCCTGATCCATGTCGATGTTGAAGTCCTGTGGCCACCGCCGGCAGCACGCTAGCGTCTTCATCCTCATCGTCTTCCTCTCCTAATCCTCTCAGAGAACGCACCGGCACCGGCACCGCACACCGCCACCAGCAGCAGTAACTGAAACCCCCACAACATCACGATTTGAATGAGAAGGTTACGACGCGGACCACACCATATCTCTTGCAATAAATGCTGCTGCTAGCTCAAAGATACTACTACTCGCAATAAGGTCACGGGCCGGATTAGGCCATGTGTCACGTTCAGAGCGTTCGGTCAGTCACCGTGCAGACGAAATGCTAAAAACACAATTTCGTCATGACAAACGCTATTTACTAATAAACGATCGCAATAGTGATATTTGCGCTAAAAACTCAGCATCCTGCAGTAATTAAACTGAAAACATGACTTACCCTAGGAGAAACAACTACTAATAAAATTTATGCACACTTTGCATGATTAATTCCACTAAATAATGTTCCATCAATAATCTGATTTCATGTATAAACAACTGCTAATTAAATTTACAGAATTTCATTTAGATGCTACTTTACGCAGTTCTGACTCCAACGTGATAAGTCTAAACTCTCACAGAATTGTAGTATTAAAAACCATAAGGGACATGAAAAGAAGTGGTTTCAGTCCACCCTACTTAGTTCTCACTTTTTTGTCATAACTACCAAAACTGACGTGAGAAATCCTACCGGTTAAATCGTGGGAGACTTCAGGCGCAGCCAGACGCGCTACGTCGCTTTTTTTTTTGGCCGTCGGATCCGCACACCACCGCTTCCCGCGCGTCCGATATTTTTTTGGTTTGCGTGCCGCCGATGCTTCGTGTCATTGCTACGCTGGCGCTTTGCGCGCGCGCCAGTGCTTCGATCGCTTGCCGCTCTTCGCTTTGGCGCGGTGCGCTTTAATGCTCGCCTCGATCCGCAGCGCGCGACTTCGCTCCACGTGCGCCGAAATCCAACGCGAGTCACACGCGCGCCAAGGTGCGCTGAAAGTAACTAGTACTGTATATACATAGGAGAAATTACCCATTCGATTACTATAAGCGCGACGATGTTGTCGCTCGACCGTGTCTTCCCGGTCGAACCACCAGCACGCCGCCTGATTGTAATGGCGGAAAATGACGTGAGATATACTGTATATACGATCGTGTCTTCCCGGTCGAACCACCGGCGGGCCACCTGATTGTAACGGCGGAGTTTGGAAGAAAATACAGAGACGACTAATCTAACATCGTATACATAGATAACTTAAGAAAAAGATGAGCATTTTAGTGTTATATTAGTACTTATGTCGTAAAATTCAGCATTTTTAGTAATTTTTCCAAGGAAAGGGTTAGCATTTTAAATAATTTTTCTAGGGAATGGGGCTATGACTCCCTTTTGCCCTAAAAAGCTCCGCCCCTATTTGATTGTTGTCGTAGCCGTGTCCCGTCCCATGGTCATCGGGATACTAGTATGCCCTAAGGAATATAAGTATGTACATAGATTAGACATATGATTGTATCCATACAAATGTATCAAAATACCTCTTTCTCCATCAATGTAAAGCAAATGTGTCCTTTCTTGCTCCTCCGTATATATAGCCTCAAAGGGCATGTAAAAGGGTTCTCTCGTTCTCACTCATTCTCTCATTCACTCGCTTCGTGCTCTCTCAATATAACTAATACATTTGGCTCCTCTATCTCTTGGCCCCTCAAGATAAAAGGTATCCACTACCCATTGTCTAGTCTCCGATGCTACAATTACAATGCCGCGGAGAGCTCCAAGCCATCTGGACCAGCATGGCTAACATCAAGCGCCTGCGCACATGCATCTACATACCGAAGGCACAAATCGGTCAATTCATTGGCAGCAAAACATGGGCTACAAATTACTGAAAATGACATGAGAAGTATTGTACATATACAGGAGAAGCTAGAAAGGTGAAGTTTAATTAATTTACCCATTCGATTACTATAAGCGTGACGATGTTGTCGCGCAACTGTGTCTTCCCGATCGAACCACTGGCAGGCCACCTGATTGTTGTGGCGGAGTTTGGATGTTGACGAGCGATCGCCTCGTCCCAGGCGAACAACCTGCAGAGCGGCGGGGCTTCGAAGAAAATATAGAGAGGATAATCCAACATTATATACATAGATAACTTAGCAGGAGAGGACTATTTTAGTGTTATGTTAGTACTTAAGTAGTAAAATTTGGTATTCTTTAGTAAATTTTCTAGAGGAAGTGGGCATGGCCCCTTTGGCCCTAAAATATTTACGGTAGCAATTTTACTGTAGTTATTGATCTGTCGCTTTGATTTTTTATCGGACGGTGGAGATTGTTTTCTAATATCATGTATGCACTGTAAATTCTCTGTATTGAAATCTTCGATACGGAGAATCTATTTCCGAACGGTTAATTCATTGGTAGCAAAATGCATGCTACAAATAATAATTGGAGAATCTTTCATTTTAGTGCTCGTGATTGATGAGAGAGAGGAGAGAGGTGGGAAGTGAATTCATTGGTATAGCATAAATTAGATCTCCATCCGCTCAAAAGTGGTGATTTTCAATAATAATTAAGAAAGTTTACTCCCACGAGGGTTGCGAACCACGTCGGAGCCACAGCGGTCATAGGGAGCGCTGCGGTAGAGAAAACGAGGCATCCGATCCTCAAGAATCAAGAATACCGGGTGTGTTTGTTGTGCCTTTCTTGTTTTTCTGTTAGTTTGTGTGATTTCTCTCTTCTTTAATTTTTCCTGTAATTCAGCTTGAATCCTAAGTGACACCCTATAGACATAGTGCACTTAGGTCATCTGCAAGGTTGTTGTTTTGCCGGTTCAATAGATTGTTTGGCTGCTTGGAATCGATTCTATACATTGGAAGCCGTCGATTCGAAGCAAAACTCCAGGGAACCGACACAAACTTTTGCATCCGGATGCAAGTGGATGCAATAATGTTTTTAACTGGGTGGTTAGCCGATGCATTAAGTTAATTAGTTGTTTGCACTGACTCTTTGTGGTTTTTATTAATTGTGTGTATCCTGTAGGATTTTCGCACTCTTTATTTATGGTCTAAAAGTTGAATCCAACTCTAATACCAGGCTAAATCCAATTCTAACACGACTCGTTATTAGATCCTAATACTAACTCACTGTCAATCTCTTTCAAGATAGGCCGAAGATATCAATCATACTCATCTTGTTACATATTGTAATACCCTCGCTAAGACCGAACCCTTTAATGAAATAGTTAGTCAACTACTCACCAGACTTAACATACTATAACTTCAGCATCCTGCCATCGAGCTTTTTCTTGATGAAAAACCTATCAATCTCAATGTGCTTGGTACGATCATGTTGAATTGAGTTGTTAGTAATGTTGATTGCAGATTTATTATCATAATGCAACACCAATAGACTATTCCTCCATACCCAAAGCTCGGACAATAAACCCTTTATCCATATCATTTCACTCATACTCAACGTTATTGCTTTGTACTCTGCCTCTGCAGTAGATCGAGCCAGAACCCCCTGCTTCTTGCTCCTCTATGACATAAGGTTGTCTCCCACAAAGATACAATATCGAGAGCTAGATCTCCTATCATCCACACTGCTCGCCTAATCAGCATTGCAATACCCTTCCACATCTAGATGTCGATTCTTCCTGAACCAAAAGCCTTTTCCAAAGCTACTCTTCAAATACCACATAATTCGAAAAACAACGTCCATATGTCTTGTTCTGGGATCATGCATATATCGATTAACTACACTCACTGTATATGGTCTTGTATGACACAAATAGATGAGACGTCCAACAAATCTTTGATAAGCTTCCTTGTCAACTGGATCTCCCAACTCAGCACATAGCTTGTGATTCCTATCAATAGGTGAAGCAATAGGGTGATACTCAAGTATATCTGTTTCTGCCAGCAGATCAAGGACATACTTCCTTCAGGAGAGAACTATACCCTTCGAAAAACGAGCAATCTCGATCCCAAGAAAGTGTCGAAGAGCTCCAAGATCTTCCATCTCAAATGCCTCTTCCAGTATTTTCATCAATGACTTGATTTCCTCGACAACATCTCCAATGATCACAATATCATCAATATAGACTGCCAATATAGTGATATGTGAACCTCTATACCTATAAAATACAGTATGATCTCTATTACACTTAGAATAGCCTATACTATAGAGTGTACGTTCTGAATCTATTAAACCACACCCTTAGAGACTACTTCAGACCGTATAGAGATTTCTTGAGTTTACACATATTACCATCAGTCTGCTTGTTCTCAAAGCCTCGAGGAATCTCCATGTATATCTCCTCTTATAAATCACCATGTAGAAAAGCATTCTTTACATCCAACTGATGTAAGGACTATCCAAAGTTAGTTGCATATGAGATCAACATTCTTACCGTGCTCATCTTCACTACTGGTGCAAAGGTCTCATCATTGTCTATCTCATATGTTTGACTATAACATTTTGCAACTAATCATATCTTATATATCTCTACCTTGCCTTCAGGAGTTTGCTTAACCGTAAACATTCATTTGCATTCTACTACCTTTTTTCCTACTCGAAGTGGAACGAGATCCCATGTCTTGTTCTTCTGAAGTGCACTAAGCTCCTCCTTCATAGCATTCTTCCACTTAGGATCTTGCTTAGCAGTTCATCAATCCTTTGAAACATGCACTGTCTGAAGATATGCAATAAATGCTTTATATACAGGTAAGATATGAGAATATGAGATAAAATTTGCAATGTCATGCCCAAAACCATACCGAACAAGAGGCTTTCCGGCATTAGATATAGTTTCCCTATGTTGTGCAAGTGGTAACTCTAGATGGGAGTGATTAGAAGGAATATTCCCACACACCCCAAGGGGAGGCAAAGAACTTGATGGAGAGAGACTCGATGAGGGATTTGGGACTAGATCAATTAGCAAGGCTAGCTCTTCAAACTGTGGTTGTTTTGGTTGCGCCTCTGCCTGCTCCGTTGGTGGCTCGGGTGCTGATTACTTGTCCCTCTGCTTCTCTCCCTGTTTCCCAAAACGCTTTCGCTGATAAACCTTCAATTCTTTTGGGGCTATCACGTCTCTCATATATTTCGTTAGGCTCGCGCACGAAATTGTTCCCTCAATGACTTCTTCTTGTTGTTGATTATCACTCTCCCCCTCTCGATTGTCACCCTCAGTGATAGGAAAGAATTCCTTCAAAAACTCTCCAAGAGCACATCTACTCGTGTAGTACGGCTCAAACTCTCGAAATATCATATCCATACTCACGAACAACCTTCACTCAACTGGGTTCCAGCATCTATAGCCCTTCTGACTTGATAAATAACCTATAAAGATACACTTCAATTCCTACGGATCCAGTTTGCCAACCACTGGTTGGTGATCTCATACAAAGCACACACAATCAAACACCTTGGGAGGCACCTTGAACTCTCACTGATCCAAAAGAAGTTCAGTTGGAGACTCCATCCCAAGTATTCGAGATGGCATGCGATTGATGAGATACGCTACCGTCATCAATACCTCGCTCCACAATCCCTTTGGCACATTCATCTAAAATATGAGTGAACGTGCTACCTCCAACAAATGTTGATTCTTCCTTTCAACCATTCCATTTTGTGGTGGGGTTCCTGGACAAGTAGCTTGATGAAGTATCCCCTCCTCTGAAAGATACGCTGCAAACTCATTGTTAACATACTCAGTTATTTGTACAGTTTCAGAATGAGCATATGAAGTGTAAGAAGGAAATGCACTAAGTGAACCTATGACATGCTTGGATACCCCTGAATCTATGATCCCATCAATATAAGAGTGATTATACGTTGATGCAAGTGCATGTGTCTGAGTATCTTCGCCCACATGGGTGTAGATGACAAAGTTACCAAATGAGGTGGAATCATGAGGAGTCTCCAATGCCTTTCGCTGCTACAACTTATCCCACTGCATAGCTTACTCGTTTGTTAGAGTAACAGATGTGCTCTCCTCTATAAAGGTCATATTAGCCTTGGGGCTAGGGATGGCAACGGGGCCATTCCCCGTCGAGGAGTAGCGGACCATCCCCATCCCCGTGACAAAAAAATCCCGTCGTCGGGTACTATTCTTCCCCGTTCCCCATCCCCGTCGGGTTATCGGAGCCCCATCCCCGTCATCGATACTGCCATTTCTAGATTTCAGCTACAGCAAAGAGAAATTTCTCAAGCTATGAATTCATAGATACACTCATCCAGACTGTCATACACATACAACTAAATCATGATGCAGATGTATAAAACCTCGTATACCAGAGATTGCATGAATCTAACAAAGCTCATATTAATACACATCCATGAATCTATGACAGAAGTATATTAATACACATCCATGACACAAGTATAAAACCTCGTATACTAGAAATGGCATGAATCTAACAAAGCTCATATTAATACACATCCATGACATCCATGAAAGAGATTCCATGACAGAAGTATAAAACCTCGGGCTGTTGGAGGAGGAGGCGTCGGCTTCGGAGGAGGAGGCATCGGCGTCGGCTTCGGTGGCGGCGTCGGAGGAGGCGGCGTCGGCGTCGGTGTCAGTTTCGGACTGTTGGGGAGGAGGAGGAGGGGTCGGCGGGCGGGGTAGGCGGAGGCCGAGTCGGCGGAGGAGGTCGGGTCGGTGTCGGCGGCGAAGGCGAAAAGCGAGGAGGCGCTCTCGGCTCATTTGGGGCCCGATGGGCGCGGGGCGTCTGCGGAGGCGAAGGCCGAAGGCGGAGGAGGCGTCGGCTCTTTTGGGGCCCGATGGGCGCGAGGCGTCGCGAGGGCCGGGGCGGCGAAAGTGGAGGAGGCGTCGGTAGTCGGCGATTCGGCTTTTCGGGCTCTGGTGGGAGACCGATGGGGCGTGGCGGGACGGAATGGATGGGAAATGGGAGTATGGGACTAGGGTTATGCACAGCTTAGGGTTAGGAAACACAATGGTTGGGCTGGGCTATGAACTTATGAAGTATGTACTGTATTATCGGGGGCCCATCGGGGAACGGGGATGGGGAGCAGGGGAATAGCCCTGTCCCCACCAAACCCAATTTCATATTAATATCCCCGTGGGGAATGAAGTAGTCCCAAACCCGCCCCATAATAGATGAATTTCCCATCGGGGAATGGGGCCCCATTGCCATCCCTACTTGGGGCTAACTCGACCCCTTCCTCAACCTACATAATCTCCACCTCCTCCTCCACGACCACCACAACCTCAAACTCGACCTCCATAATCTTCAGTTTGGCCTCCATGACCACTACAACCTCCATCTCGACCTTCAGATCATGGAGAAGGACAAGCATGACTCAGATGTCCTCTCACCCCACAATTGTAGCACTCCCTATCATCAGATATATCATATGCGGACCTAACAGGGTTGTTGCCCCTCATTACTCGTAGTCAAATATCCTCTTGCACAAAGTCGAAATAACATCTTCCATAGTAGGCAAGTTCGCCAAGTGAAACATGGCAGCCCTCCTACTCTCAAACTTTGGGTTTAGTCCTTTCAGAAAATGTATAACCCATCTGCGTTGCAGCCACACCATACCAGCCTCAATATCACCAGCATATGTTAACTGCACTGGATCATAGTGATCTAAGTCCGCCCATAGCTACTGCAGTTCACTAGCATACTCTTGGACGATCTTCTCGTCCTGTTGCAAGGCCTCCACCTTGCCCTGGACCTACAACATCATCATCACATTTGATACTCCAGAGTACATATTGCTCAGCGTCTTCTATATTGCCAGTGCACTCTACATTATTGTAACAACCCTAACTTAGAGTTTGTATTTCAAATGTAAAATTTTGAGGAGAAATAAAAACTTTTGTTGTCTCATCAAATCATTTGGAAGTTTTCCAAATTTTCCCTAGCAATTTCCATTTTCTAATGGAAATTGTTGTCAGCAAATTCTTAGCCTTCAAACTTGTGATCATCCTCTGAAATTATTTTTCCTATCATCTTGATCATCCTATCTACCTCTCTGAAAAATTTCACAATTTTTAGATTTTGGTTGCTATTTCAAATGGCCAAGTCAAACCAGTTTAGAAATCTGGTCAATCCTCTGAACAGCAGCTTGTGAATTTTATTAGGAGAAATCTAGTGCATAAAAACTCCTGGAAAAATTACACAAGGTTGTCCTCTGTCCCAAGTAGCTACCATAAAAGTTCAGAATTTTTGGAGCTCGAGCTATCTCTAAAAATTCCCAAACCCGTCCAAATTTTTGAAATCAAATCTGAAATCACTTTGTTTATCGGGCTCGAACCCAACTTGAACTCGAGTCCGATCACGCCACTTGACTCGGTCGCGCCGCCTAGCTGCACCGCGCGAGCCCGATGGCTATCACCGTCCGATGGAGATCGCCACGGTCCATATTGCGTGTCTCGTCGACTGTCAGAATGCATACATTGATCTCGCCATCGATCCTAGATCCAACGGTCGACATCTTCTTGATCGAGTCGGACGGATCGTTGAACCACACTTGGTCCGACTCGCGACCGCTTCGTCGCCGCCGCCGACATGTGGCCATCCTTGTCGCCAACGCCCTCGTCTTCTCCGCATCTCACCGGAGTTTCTCGTCGCGCGCGCATGCTCGCCACGCACCTCGTCGCCGCCACCTTTTGTCATTGTGTCCACCGGGAGGCATCGCCGCGACTTCATAAAGCCCCGAGCGCACTCCACTTTTTCTCCCTTGTTTCCTCGTGCTTTCTCCGCCGCTTTGTCTCTCACGAGTTGAAGTCGGCGGCGCCGCCGTGTTAGCGCCTCTCGAGCCCGCGGCTCCGGCCGTGTTCTCTCACCTCGCGCGTCCATTTTGCCCAACCCGACCCTCGGTGCCCAGTGTATCGCTTGGAGCGACTTCATCGTCTCCACCTCCGGTGATCTCGGCTCCGTGAGCTCGCTTGCGCTCTGGTGAGTTTCTAGCTTCGGCACTTGGTCCCTCGTGATCGCAATTCTCCACCGAATCTAACGGTGGGCTTGTTTCGCTCTTTTGTGCATCGTTGAGGCGTGCGACCAATTCTTCTCAAGCTCGGTTTCCGCGCGCGGGCAATTCCGGCCGCCTCGGGCCCTCTTCATCGGGCGTATCGTGGGCGTATTGTTCCCGGAGTCGGCGAAGTTTAAGCACACCTTCCGAGTCTTCTAGAAGTCCGTATCGCCTTCTCGCGCGGCCGTGTCTTCTTCTCCGCCTCCGCCGCGCCACTTTCGCCACGGCATCCTCAAGTCTCCGCGTCACCGTCATAGTGTTCGCGAGCTTTGCGAACCTCAAGGTATCACCCACTCGCCTTGAAACCTTCGTTCGCGAGATCCATCTTGGCGCGCGCGCCGTCCCGTCGCGCGCCGCGCGCCGGTGTCTTTCAATTAGCACTAATCCATGTTTAAGTTCGATCATCGCCATGTGGGTCCTCTCGATTAATCGCGTTTGAAAACTTTAATCCAACCGTTATGTTTTACCTCACGAGTCATTGTCTTGTGGGCCCATCTGTCGCTAGGTTCGTGTAAACTTTGTTAATGCGTTTTCTCTGCTGGAAGCGATTTCTGGGCGTATGTGTTAGGATTACGTTTTGCTAAGCGAAGACGTATTCTTAGAATACGCCTTCAACGCCACCTTCAGTGGCCGGTCATTGTCTGGTCACGTCACGCGACCCGCTGTCGATGGTCGTAGCTAGCTGTGCACCGGTAGAAAAGTATTAAGTGCTTTAGTAGAGCTGAAATGTATTTTCTGTTGCACTGTTAATTCATTTAAACTTATAAAATTCATAACTAATTCAATCTTTCTCCAAATCGCATGAAACCAGTTCTGTTATTTTTCATTTTTAAATGTATTATTTACTAAAATTGTTTTCACCCTTGTCTCTGTTAGCAAGAATATGGTTATTGATTAAATGGTGTATTATGTATTTTCCAAATTAGAAAATTCATATCTTTCTCAATAATTGTCCAAATCCAATGAATCCAATTTTGTAAATTTTCATTGTTAGTGTACTAATTATCAGGATAGGTTTTAGATACTGTTCCTGTTTATGAAAATTTGTTAAGTAATTGACTAGTGCTTTAATGTGTATTGTTAGCTTAGAAAATTCCTAGAAACTTCATAACAAATCAAAATGAATTGTTCTCTGTTTCTAAAATTTTGTTAAAACATGTTTAGGCTGCTGTGTAAAGCTTGGAATGTTTTGATGTTGTGCATGTTTGAGTTTTGTCGGTGTTATTCGCTCTTATTCATTGTTATTTGTTCAATCGTTAGGCTTCGACATTTGCGGTAACCCCGAGAGCGATCCTCTGCAATGAGTTGAGCATTACGAGCAACAATGATCGAAAGCGGTTTGATCATGTTTATCCCAGTATTTTAAAATCTAATATTTTGTTTCATTTGTATGTATGCATTGCTTAATTTGTGTTAAATTGATTAGTTAAATCAGTAGTGCATATCCCGTAGGAGAAATATTGATCTCTACTACCGAGCCTAGGTTATTTGTCTGTGATTAGAGTTCGTTGGATGAATTCTTATCACTTAGTAGATTACGAGTTCGATTGTTAGCCATGCTTAGCTTCCAGGTAGAATTAGCGA
Organism: Ampelocalamus luodianensis; assembly: GCA_036346255.1. Lineage (NCBI taxonomy): Eukaryota > Viridiplantae > Streptophyta > Magnoliopsida > Poales > Poaceae > Ampelocalamus > Ampelocalamus luodianensis. The sequence continues at coordinate 42,088,630 of CM070617.1, forward strand.
TCATCGACTTAGTCGATGATTTTGATCACATAAAATTATTATTGTTCTTATGATCCATCGTGTGCTATGTTCATTGCAAAACTAAAACTGAAAATAAAACGATTTAGACGGGCACAATGGTAAGATTGGTGTGATCTGTTGGGTGTGATTTGAAAGGTGCCCGGTCAATTAAGGGCCGAACATCTTGTGAGTGAATTTTTATCCAGCATTTCGCGTGCTAACCACACTAGAGTATATGGGACCTCTCTTGACCTAGTACTTTGGCGTGTATTGGCTCCGGTCGCAGGAGGTCGCAGGAGGGATGGTGTTGGGAGCATGGTAGTTGTCCAAAAGCTTTATCTGAGTGGGTAGTTGTCTTTTCGGCTTTACCATGTAAGTGTATGGATTTCTATCCATACGAGCTCTCGTAGTTAATACACAATATTGGAAAAAGTTTCAGTAGGACTTAGTCAGTGTCGGCATACCTTCTAAGTGTGCTTTGGCTTAAAGCGATGCCTCAAGTGTGGGTACATGGTACACCTGCGAGGTTAAAAACTATTCGAATAGCCTCGTCCTAGGTGATGGACACGCTTGGGTAAGCTTTTCAAGAGTTAGACTACAACCTTTTAAATTAAAACTTGCAGGGTGGTACGAATCTGGGGATTCGTGCTATGTTGTGGTGACTATTGGGATAGTCACTTCTAGGTGGTTACTTGTATCTATCTTTATTCCGCTGTTATTTCAACATTAAAAATGAATTGCAAACTTGCCTTTAAACTGTATTACATTATTGCAAATAAAGTTGGCTTTATGCAAATGAAACATATGGCCTCCACCAAATAAGCCTGCATGTAGCATATGAACAGGTCTGCTAGTTCACACGTCAGTCTTGCGGGTACAAAGACAATCTTTGTACTCAGGTGCTTTGCTTAATGTTTTTGTTGCAGAGGAAGAAGGTGAGCCCCAAGGGCCTCACTACGTGAGTTCTGCTGCCAACCGTGTTCGACGACTAGGCTTGGCGGTCCTGGTCGATGCCTTGTGGGTGGAAGGCACACTGATTGGCTTTGTTCATAGCCATCTTATGGCACTTTGCTTCATTGTCGTCTTTTGGTATTTTTGTATCTTTTGGCCTGGTCGACCATTATGTCCGTAATAACTCTCATTGTTGTTACTACCGCTTATTAGTGTAATGTTTGGACTCTATGTTTGTAATGGAGTTGATGCATAATTTTGTGAGAGGTATGTATCTTGCTCGGAAGTATACATATCTCGAGGCTCGGTTTATTTGACTTGTGATGCTAGGACCAGGTGGTTGGTTAAGCATTACAAGCCAAATAAATTGGGGTCCTCACAATTATCTCCACCATCCGAGTGATAGATAGAGACATCAGAGTTAGCAACCAAGCCACCACCACAGAGTTGGTGGAATTCCACACCCTCCAATCTATGCTCACCTTATCTGCAGGCTCAACACAAATCTCCCGTAGGTAGTGCTCCACCTCTTTCGTCCTCAGAATTAGCTAAGCCCTTCTAGATCAATTAAGGTAATTCTTACTCCCTTTCAACTTTACATAATTTAGCATCAGCTTCAGTTTTAAGTCAGATGACCCTACACCAACCATCGGACCTATCTACCAGTCACGAAGAGGTCCTATAACATGCTTCTAATGTCACCTTACATGACCAGCAGGGAAGTAGTCTCAAGAACTGTCTTCCTCTTTTTTTCTACTGCCCTCATTGCGACTTCTTCCTCCTCCTACCTCGCAGCCTCAATATCCTCATGGGTCATCTTCTCAAACAACTGGAACAATGTCAATCACTACCAACATATATCACGAGTATCTTCCACGATCACGACAACCCTTCACGCATTAATTTTCTGCCAAACTGCGATGACTGCCATCACGGTTACCAAAATCACGAAGAGCCGTATCATCAATTTTTCTTTTTCCAAAAGGAACCTTTCTTCTTTTTTTCTTCTTCTTCTCTTAGGTCAGATACCGATGGAACCTAACCTTTTTTTCCCCTTCGATCAGATCCCGATCTGAATCGAGCTTCCTCTCTCGGTCTTCTCCTCTACTCCCTCTCTTCTTAGCTCCCGTGACCATCGTTCGATCTTGTGTGGGGGAACTGTGGCCAGGAGAAGGCCCAGGTGGTCCATGGTGGCGACCCAAGTAGTCCTAGTGGCATCTTGGTGGCCTGGCGGTGGTCCGGTCTCCTGGCGGCAGCAGCCCTCACACGCGCAAAGGTAGAGGCCAGCGGTCCGCGCTCCCACGTGAAGGCGTGGCGATGTCTTGGGCAACGGCAACGACTACGGGTGGGTAGTGGTGGCGGTAGTTGAACGACAATGATGGATCGGATCTAGATCTGAGGTGAGTTCACGAACCTAGCTCTGATACCATATGGTTTTTAGGATTAATTGTGTGTATCCCGTAAGATCTCTACACCCTTTATTTATAGTCTAAAAGTTAAATTTGACTGTAATACAAGCCTATATCCGACTCTAACACGTCTTATTATTAGATCCTAGTACTAACTCATTGACACTTGTTTTCTTATGCCTTCCAACGTCTAGATGAACACACTAGTTCACAACACAAGCGCTTCATCCACTCAAATAAACATTGATTCATAATAGATTAAACAGGATGAGGGAGAAATTCATAAGTAGTCCTCATAAGAAGTCTTTTCCTGCTCATGTCAAGAAGCTTGTATTTGTCAAATTCACAATAGATCAAACAGAACAAGGCAAAAAAAAAATACTTCAACACCTTATACGCGCAACCGCGAGGCTGCTTCTTATTGTCCTGCTTCGAGGGTGAGGGCGTGGAGCCGTGGAGGAGCTGTGGCTTCTGCGCGGTAGTCATGGGGAGAGGAGAGGAAACCCACGATGCGATGATGCCATCCGGGCAACGGGGTGAGCAGCAACCGCAACCACACGAGCCATGGATTTCCTTGATCAGATCTAGAAAACAAAGCATCGTCGACGGCTTCTATGTCGAGGACTCCTCCTCGCCGGTGGTGATTGAAGGGATACGGGTAGGCTACACTAGTTGGCAATTCAAAAATTCTACCACGTAAACCAGGAAGCCAAGCAAGCAAAAGATCATAGATCATTACCACTAGATGCACAGCGTAGCGGAAGAAGAGTCGGAGTAGCCTGATCCAACGAAGAGCGTGTCGATGAAGTGGTCGTAGTCGATCGTCCACCGTAATCGATCGTCCAGCGTAGTCGAATGTCCAACATAGTCGATCATCCTCAGTACCGATCGTATCCTCCAGCAACCAATCGTGCTCCTTGCCAAGGTAGTGGATCATCCTCAAGCGCAACAGCAATTGCAGTAGTGCCTCTACGGTATCCACATGTTCAGGGAAGGAACACCGTATGCCGGTGTGCTATCACCAACTCACACGATAGAGCTCTCTCGAGAAGATGGCGGCTAAGGTTTCGGTGGAACAACTCACGTATATCCCGTGTTGTGTGTCTTGTGTCTTACCCAACAGCCTCATGCATCTCCTTATATAGTGCCCTCGCCGGATCCTATCCGAACTCTTTTGTTTCAACCCATTAAGTATGTGACCCTGTAGGTTCATATGTAATCGGTTGTGACTCGGAAACCCTTTCCGACCATGAGTCGTTAGTGGTTCCTAGCAAGACATAACGATTTTCGAATACACACAAATTATATTGGATGAATCTTAATGTAATATGATCTACGACCAGGTCCTTATCACTAACGACCAGCTCGTATCTCTATACGACTAGTTAAAATTTAGTATCGGCCAGTTCGTAACTCCTTACGATCAGGTTTCGATCATTTAGTGATTATGTTCGACCAATTTACAACCAACCCATATCTCCATACGACTAATCCGTATCTGATCGAATGAATGACCTTCTTGTGTATTCTCCCTTTGCCTCACGATATCTGGTTGAACTCCAGGTGACATATTATGTCATCCATGGATTGTTCAATACTTTCTCGATCGAGTGTCGGATAACTTCATGTGGTCTAACTCTTCGACCACCAATAGCATTGCCATGCACTTTCTTTATCCGATCACATCGAGGGGCTCAGAGATATCTCTCCTATTATGTTAGGAGGGGCAAATCCCATATTCGACCAATCATATTCCTCCGCATGTTTCATAGCATACCCGAAAGCTACCTTTATAACTACTCAGTTACGAGTAGCATTTGGCAACTCATAAGTGTACTATTATACATATAAGAAACCATGCCGATCTCAGGTCTAAGGGTTATACATCATCATTACTTGAGATCAACTGATGACACATAGAATCATAACAATCTCAATAGTATCTCAAGATGGGTCAATCCAACCCCATATTCTCTAATATATGTTCATATTATTGATTCGATATCCCTATATCCATGACCGGTAAAACATGGTCATCAATCAATACATGTACTGATCGTTGAGTCACTGGTGTTCCGACCAGTGACATCCGACCATAGATATATTTACAATGACATCATATAAATTAAAAAGCTTCACCAACAAGTCATATACTTGTTGATCTTTATAACTGATAATTCATTCAAGGAACACAATGACATTTATTCAATAAATCATAAACACAGATGTGATACAATCATCTCTATTATTGACTCTAGAGCATATTACCAACAGTGACAGCGAGTCGGCGACCTCCTTTAGCTTCACGATGGGGGCGATCTGGGTGACTGTGGTAGTGGAGTGGAAAGAGAGGATGTGCTACGGATGGAGAAACTTAGATATGAAATTTATATTGGCAAAACACTTACATACTTTGTTTGCCACATGTCAAAAAAAATAATTATTAGGTTTGTTCATGAATTCCCCACATCAAAGTATCCTCAACATCCTTACTACTATCCTCAATCAGAAAGTTGTTATCATCATTGCTATTGTCTGCTAATCCTGGAAAACAATGAATTTATTTGTGTTGAATACTAGTAACAAAACAGGGCGTGGATTTATTCAAAGGCATGAACAAAAAAAAGTGGGAAGAGAAGGGGAGGGGAGGACAGCGGAAGCAACGACGTGCTCGGGCAGAGGTTTCGGCCTGCACCGCTGCTGGCAGAGAAGCAGAGATGTGGGAGCCACTGCCACCACACCAGTCGTGCTCCACCATCCCGCCTTGACATTTGGTGTGGTAGTACTCTGCCGCCCATCACCACCATCATCGAAGGCAACTAGAAGATGATCCGCTCCCTTGAGTCCATGCCGCTCGTATCTGCGCTATCCTCGAGAACTCCAGTCGAAGACCTCGCAGTCTCCCTTCACGTCAAAATCCCATCCAATTAGCCGTGCCAAGAATGGACAGAGCTGTCGTCGAGAGGACGACACTGGAGATTGGAGGGCATGGTTGTCGAGAGGATGGGGGCGGTGTGGGCATGACGAGGGCACGGAGATAGACGCGGAAGTGAGATAGTGACGGAGAAGAAGAGTGTCGTGGGGAGCGGTTGGGGAAGCGAATGAGCGATTCAGGGAGGGAGATGCGGACCAACCTATCGGCGTGAAGAGGAGAACAGGAGTAGCAGCGCGGACAAAGCTCACTCTCGATGTGGGTATTGTCCCGCTGCGTGAGGGTAAACCCCTTCTTTTATTAGTTAAGAACATAAAATCATGGGCAACTATAGTTAGCTACAGCTTAAGCAATCTTAAATGACTATTGTGGTTGTTATATTGTCAAAATGTTGCTACTCCCTCCTGAAGAATCTAGACCCGCTATTATATGTTAATGAAGTATTTTGGTAATTAATGATAATTATCATGTGGACTAATATTTTTCATGAGTTGGTAAAACAAGTTGAGTCACATGATGATGAAGACTTTGGGTGGCATCGTGAGTAGACTGTCATCAAGTCAAGATTCAGGATGAATGATGTTATCATGTGTTGATGAGTATCAAGACAATATCCCGAAATAAAAAATAATAATCATGTGTTGATGATATTCAAGACAACATCCTGAAGTGAAGATCATTATCATATGTTGATGATATTCAAGTCAATAACTTGGAGTAAAAGAAATCATCATATGTTGATGATTATCAAGTCAAGAACCTGGACTTGGAGTGAAAATGTTAGTCATCAAGTGATCACTCCAAGATGGATGTTTAAGGCAAAGGTATTACTAGCATAGGCTAAGGATGTATTCCTAGTCTTTTACCGTTTTGGTGTTTGGTTGGAAGATCGAATTGCTAGTATAGGTTGTCGTACTATTAAGAGGGGTCTTGTCTAGTAGCTTGAGTCTCATCATGTGTTGATTACTCATTCCCACTTGCTCTAGCTCTTCTAGGCATGATGCTATTATTTGCGAATGTGTTTTACAAATAGTTGAAGATCATGCAAAATTCTTGTAGCATGTGACTTTAGTTTGTAAATATGTTTTGCAAATAGTTGAAGCTCATGCAAAATTCTTGTAGCATATAACTTTAGTTTGTAAATGTGTTTTGCAAACGGTTTAAGTTCATGTACCAAATTCCTTGTGGCATGATTCTAAAAGTCAGCAAATGTGTTTTGCAATTTGTTGATAATCATGCTTTCATACCTTGTTTGCATCTTGTATCTTTTGCAAATATGTTTTGCAAAATTGAGTTAAAGCGATTTGCAAAATAAGCTTTTGTATCCAAGACCGTACTTACCATAGTAGGTGGGCCGAATTGACCGAAAGTCCAGACCTTTGAAGCGGTCAGGTTTTTCTAGAGATCTCATGTTTCGCATTTCTGCTGGCTGGACTGACCACAGTGGGTATCCCAGACTGAGTAGGGTTGTCAGCTTTTTCCTGAGACTCTCTTTTGGCTTCAACCTTTCTCTATTCTACTATCCAGACTGACCGCGGTTGGAGGGCCGGAGTGACCGGACCTCCGTGTCTTTGATGCGGTCAGCTTTTTCCAAAGAAGGTTGTATTTGCAAGTTACTATTGATTTCTCTTTGTTGGACTAACCGTAGTGTTGTAATCGGTCCGATCGGAACCCCAGACTGATCGATGTGGTCAGATTTTTCCAGTAGCATGAGACTATAATTTGTAAATGTGTTTTGCAAATGGTTGAAGTCTATGCACCTACTCCTTCTGGTATGATACTAAAGTTTGCAAATATGTTTTGCAAATTGTTGAAGTTCATGCATCATTCCTTGGCATTAGGGCTGGAAACGAGCCGAGCCAGGCTCAGTCGGCTCGCTCAGGCTCGTTTTCATTGTAGGCTCGGCTCGGCTCGGCTCGCTTTGATCACGAGCCAGAAGGCCGGCTCGGCTCGGAAGGCGGCTCGAGTCGGCTCGCGAGCCAACGGCAGAATGTGAACAACAGTGCAACATTCATTCAATTTCAATCAGCAAAATCAGTGCAATCCATTCAATCAACAAAATCACAGTGAAGACACAATCAGTGCATCCATGAAACATGATGTACATCTCAAGAAGGGGATGGGAGGGCAGCGGATGGAGCCGGATGACTGGACGATGAGGGCTTTTGGTGGTTTCCTCAGGGAGGTCGGCGGCGTGGAGGACCGGAGCGGCGCGGAGGACCGGGGGCGGCGGCAGCTTCGATGCCTCCTTCGCCTATTGTTCCAGGGCGTCGCGCGTCCAGGGCTAGGCTACCGCCTGCCGCCATGGAGGAGGTGAGGGGCTTCTCGGGCTTAGGGGATCGGGTTCGGAGGTGGAGGAGGCGAGGTGGAGGTGACGGGTGGATGCGGCAGGCGGCACCAGTCGGCACCCGGTGGGTGGAGGCGGCACGGCAGTCGGCACCCGGCAGGTGGAGGTGTGAAGAGCTGGGCTTGGGTGAGGTGAGGGGGAGGCGGCGGGAGGAGGCGAGGTGGAGGCGGTGGGTGGAGGAGGCGAGGTGGAGGCCACCGTCGTGGGGCGCCGGGTGTGGTGGCCGTGGAGGAGCGGCGGCGGGTGGAGGAGGCGAGTGGAGGCGGCTGGTGGAGGAGGCGAGTGGAGGAGGCGAGGTGGAGGCCGCCGCCGTGGGGCGCCGGGGGGTGGTGGCCGTGGAGGAGCGGCGGGTGGAGGAGGCGAGGTGGACCGTGGAGGCGGCGGCTCGGCGGGTGGAGGAGGCGAGGTGGTTCGTGGAGGAGCGGCAGCAGGCAAGGGCGCCAGGGGTGAGGTGGTCCGTGGACCGTGGAGGAGCGGTAGGAGGCAAGGCCGCCGGGGGCGAGGTGGACCGTGGAAGGATAGGGCATTGGGGAGAAAGGGAGAAAGGGGATGGGGAGGGAAATGGATCGGGGGGAGGACCGAGAGGTTCTTATGATTGGGATTTGAGGATGGGGCAGAGCTCGTTTGGCTGGTCTCCCTGGCTCGTTTGGCTCGCGAGCCAGCTCGAGCTCGGCTCGAGCTCGGCTCGAATTTTCACCGAGCTAGAGTTGGGCTCGGCTCGGCTCAAAACTTCACGAGCCCGAGCCGAGCCGTAACGAGTCCGAACCGAGCCACGAGCCTCGAGCTTTTTTCCAGCCCTACTTGGTATGGTCTAAGATTGCTCGTTGCTCTTTTCTTAGACTTAGGCCATGTGTTGGCTCTTTGAAGTTGTGCTTATTGATTTCATCAAATATGTTTGAGATCAATCAAACAGATGGGTTGTGTAATACTCTGAATAAGCTTTCTATAGAGTCCAAGATCACTTAATTCTGACATCAGAGTCAAAAGTTATGACCATTTTTTCAAGAGTTGTGTGTGCTGAAATTCTGGCCCGGACTGACCGCCCTGGACTAACCAGAAGTCCGGTCAGACCGAATCCTGTGAGGGAGGACTGACCAGGAATTATCTGTAACGGCTAGTTTTATAGCCATTGCACTATAGTCCGGACTGACCGGCCCTGTGCCTGCGGACTGACCGGGATTCCCTGATTTTCTGTATATTCTCCTCCAACGGTTAGTTTTAGTGTGGGCTATAAATACCTACCTTGGCCAGTTGGGGGCAACCTCTTGGCATCCTATTTCATTCTCTTGAGCTAGTGTCAGCTTCTCCTCTCAATTGTGCATATGTTGTACCTTATGTGCATAGGGAGAGGTTCTAGTTGCATGTGTTGCAACTAGAATTGGATTGAGCACCAATTGTGCGTGTATTGCACTTGGTGAGAGTCAAGTGAGAGGTTTGGCTTATTACTCTTGGTGTTTACCAATACCTAGACGGCGTGGAGACGTCGTGGTCCGGTGATCTTCGCAAGAAGCTTATGAGAAGGCCCAGCGTGTTGTGAATGGTTTGGTGTTCGCCATCTCCGGAGTGGACAAAGAGCAACCCCGAGTGAATCGAGGTGTTGGTTCAGTTGAGCCAGTCTAATTCATTTGGGCTTTACCTCGGAGGTGTTGGCTTAATTCGTGGAGCCAGTTCAATTCATTTGGGCTTACCTCGACATGGATTAGGATAGACCTGCAAGTCTCCGAACATCACGGTAAAATATCCTTGTGCTATTATGGTTTACTCTCTTGTGATTTACTCTTTACAATTTACATTCCTCAAATTAAATTGATTGCATGTCAAACTAACATTGCAAACCTTACTTAAATTTAAGGTGTTGGTGCACTTAAGGGAAACTAGAATCTTTAAGGTTTAATTGTGCAAAACTAAATTGACTTTCGCTTCTATATTAGAAATCGATTTTAACCATAGAGATTTTTAGAAACGACTATTCAACCCTTCCTCTAGTCGGCCTCCTCGATCTTACACATCCTATCACAAAAGCATGTTGTTTTTGGATATGTACTATAAAACTTTTAAAACTTTGGTTATCGGTATCTTTTTAAACATTTAGATTGAATACGTAAAAATCATATGTGTAGATTTGTATTAAAAAAAACTATTTTTGTAACATTGTAATTTTATTAGGTTTTATAAATATATTACAGTAAATATTAGTGATCAAATTTGTGTTTTGATGACTATGTAGATGTCCAAGAGGGAGTACGATGTATAATAAATATAAACGATTTTTGTATGACGGTCAAGAGAGATAATCACATCATGCGTCAATAGGAATGGTCAAAAGCCTCTTGGACTAGCGCGGACCCGCATTTTCCCACACAACACATACGTGTGTACTTTGATTAAATAAATCGTATCGTGTCAATCCTAGGGATCGAATCAAGGTTGGTGGGAACGAACAGGCCACAAGACCGTCCTTAAAATTGCATTTTTCTTTTAATACAATGAAGTGGAGTGGAACGGAAGATATTACGGCTTAAGGCTTCTTTGGTTTGACAGAAAAACAAAGGAATATTGGATAAATACATTGCTATGGGAAAAAATCCTATGTTGGATCTTTGGTTCAAAGGAAAGGCCACTACAGTTCTTTTGAAATTCCTATGGAATTTGGTTCATGAGAATTTTGGAGAAAAGAAACATCCACTCAAATCTCTTGAAAATTTTCCTTGGAGTCAATGATAACCATGCCAGTCGGTAGGGGTGCAAGTTGGTAATGGATAATCCGAAATATCCGACATCCGAATCCGATAAAATCCTTATATGGTATGAATTTCAGCATCCGAATACTCAATCGAATTCGAATACGGTATGGATTTCGAATATGGTAGGGCACACCCTGTCAAATTCGAATTCGAATATCCGAATGATTTCCGACTTAATAACACTCGTCGTACTCCAAAATGGCCAATTGCCGCGCCGTGCCATGTTCCTGGATCAAGCGTCCTCTTATGGCTCAGTGTGCCTAGCGAGAGATGTGCGCCGCTTCGCTGGGCCACTCGGCGCCTAGTGCGCCCAATAGCGCAAAGACAGACTAGTGGAGGCGCTTGTGCGTGTGTGTTGTTATTTTGGAACTTGGATGGCTGCATGTAGGAAGTGTTGTTATTTTGGAACCTGGATGGCTGCATGTAGGAACTAACATATATTATGCCCTCTTGTTATGTCATCAATTAATCACCACACGGTTGGATTAGTGGTGGTACTATAATGTTGCTCTCATGAAACATTGCCTCTAATAGTTATAGTCATCTAGTGATACGTTTTATTAGCTCTCATGATACAATTGCAATGCTCCAGAAAAATCCTTTCAATTTGTTCTAAAACATGAAAGGCATTCGAATTCGATTGAATTGAGTCCAAAATCCAATTCGAATTCGTATTCGGTGCACATTCGATTCGAATTCGATGTACATCCGATTAACATTCGAATCCGACTAAAGTTATATGGAAACGAATATGGTTTGACCAATATCCGATTCGAATTCGACCGTTTACACCCCTACCGGTCGGTAAAATTCTTGTGTTTGTTTTTCTGTGGTCCAACCAAACAACATTTGTTAAGTATTCACGTGTTTCTTATTTTTGTAGAATTTAGCAAGACGTTTATTTCCCGCACTTTTTTATTGTTGTGTTTCTCAATTCCAAGACCATAATGGCATGTACAATGATATATACAATTGTTGTCTATATCAGTTCTCTATATCATCTATAGACAACAATAAAGGCAGTTCATATAATGAGTTATCTGTTAAGTTGTCTATATGGGACCCCACAATCTTTTAATTTTTTCTTAGAAAAAATATTTATTATAAACAACAACTCATACAATGATATTTGTATTGTCTATAAAAGTCTTATAGACTGTCTGTTGCATGCTAAACAATTTCTTTCTCTCTCCTCGTTCTTCATCCACACACAAGAACCGCGATTCACGTGCACCCCTATTTTAAAGCCTACCACGACTCGTGGTCCATGACATAGACCACGAGTGATGAGAGCACTTATTTATTTGCCGATTTTTAGACATCTTGCTAACTGAACAGAATGTGTTCAACTGATGATTGTTCACCCGTATGGTACCGCTTATTACTGGGGTTACTCCACCATTAGTAGAAGCGATACTCAACACATATTTGGTTTTTGAGTACACGGTGAACACACTCAAGCACACACACCACACGCACGCTCACATTAACACACACGTGAATGTGTTCCTAACACACGTTTAATCTAGAGCGAGAGCTAAACCTCACAGAGCGCGAATACACGTTTTGACCACTAAATATATCCACATATGCGTATATTATTTCCGAAGAAGGTAAAATCCAATAAGACACGCGTGCCAAGCCAGAATACGGACGGGCTGGACAGCGACGTCGCACCATGCCAACCGAGCACAGCACACGTATTTGGTATTGCCCGTGCTGTACTGTGTACTTTCGCAAATATCCATGATTTGAAGGTCTGCATACAGCATATATGCAGGGCCTTATGTTCTCGGCTTTTTGCAACGATGTGCGTCACAGCCGTATTTGTGTCCTGTTGTGTCTTGCCGTCAGACGCAAAAGCACAGGAAGCCCACGAACACAAGAGCGCAGCACAGTGCTGTCGGCTGTTGGGACCCGAGCCAGGATCGTCCAAGCTCATTTCAGCAGTCAGCTCGGCTCGTTTTGAGCGTGAGTCAGGAGGGCGGCTCGGCTCGTAAGGTGGCTTGAGTTGGGTCGTGAGCCCTGGCGAGCTAAGCAAACTGACAGCCAAAAGTTCAAAACCTACCGACAAAGCATCAGATCAACAATTCCTTGGTTAATTTCCCCTTGCTTTTCTTTTCACCAACCCGGCACGAAGCAAACACAAATCAACAATTCTTTGCACGAAGTAAACACAAACACAAACCAAATCCATCATCCAAACACAAACACAATTCCTTCGCCGCAAGAGAGCTGCGAAACCCTAGGGTCACCGGTGTCGCGATTGTCCCATGTGAACCCTATACACCCTCCGCCGCCGCCGACGCAGTGCGCGATCCCTAGTTCGCCATGGGCGTCTTGGCGGCAGCGGCGGCGTGTGCGATGGCGGCCTTTGTTGCCGGCGGCGCGGCAAAGCGTGCCTCCGCGCATGGACCACTGCGGTGAGATCTCCCTCCGCCGTGAAGCCACCCGCCGCCGCCGAGGTCGCGTGCGACCCATGCGACATCTCATCGGACTCCGCCGCGGCCGCAAGAAGCAGTGGGGTGCACTTCAGGAGCATCCACTCGTACAAGCAGCTCAAGGAGATCGGCGTGGGTGCCTTTGGTGAAGTCTGCAAGGCACGGAACCTCGGCATCGGCAAGGTCATCGCCATCAAGCCCGTCCTCAAGGGCAGCAATGACGAGGCGCTCCTACGGGAGGCCGGGTTGCTCGTGCTGTGCAGGGGGGAGGACGGGGCGCGGCCGCAGGCTAGAGGTTGAGGACTCGGAGTCTCGGGGCGATTGAGGGCAGGGAGAGAAAAGGGATCAGGAGAGAGGATTGGGTTGAGGATCGGGTGAGTGGTGAGAGTCAAGAGACTTATCCAGTTATCCTCAGGCGTTGGTCACTGGGGCTTCGTGGGCATGCACAAGCCAAACGAGCTCGCGAGCCGGCTTACAAGCGGCTCAAGCTCGGATCAATTTTTTCCCAAGCTAGATATTAGGCTCGACTTGGCTCGAAATTCACGAGCCCGAGCCAAACCGGCTCGCAAACCGCGAGCTTTTTTTTCCCCTAGCCCTACCTGCTACTAATGCCAAACCCACGAAGAAGAGAGCGCAGCAGCACAAGCCTAAGACCGGCCCAAACAATGCCTGCCACCGGCCTAAACCAAATGGCAGGACTGGCCGAGCACGGTCGCTAACCGGTAACGGCCTCCCGTGCAGAGCCTTGTTGGGTGCTAATGGTAACCACAGCCCAACTTGCGCCACTTGCTTGGCCAGCAACCCGTCTCAAACTCGCCTAATCGAAGCAAACCCTGGCGCTTCAAAACTAGAGAAAATTTAAACCGCAGTATTAGCGGTCAGAACCACGGAAATGGTATGCGTCGCCCGCGCGACATAGAACTTTACATGAGGCAAATGGAACCTTTTTTTAATAATAAAGGGTGTGCATAAAGTCTCAATGGATGAAGAAATGCCCTAAAGAGTCAGGAGCTGAACACTCATGCGAGAAATTAGCTTTAGTGAGCGGATTCATTATCAGGTTACGACCACCAATCTTCAACTCGTCATTGCCAGGTCTACTTCTTTCCAACGCGGGGCTTTCCTTTGACCTCAGATTCCTATGCACAAAAATAATGACAAAGGAGCAATTATCAGAAAAGGACCAGACAAAAGATATCTGGCATCATCCATGGAAAACTGCGACAAGGGCACCGTCATCTTTTAAAGGGGATCCCTATTTCTAAGGTGATATGTACTTTCTTAACTATAAGTCACATTTTTAAACCACTTGATCAATCTAGAATCAAACGCGCACCTATCTCAAAGCTAATCCTAAGACTAAGAAAATTGACTTTAAACAAAAGCATTAGGCGACTTGTGAATAGCAAACCCATCTTTTAAATTGCATTAACATGTAGAAAGTTCAAATCAACTGATTGTGGCTAGCCGATATTAACAGCAAAGCAGTTCTGTGCAACTTGTTTGATAAAAAATGCAGACAACTGAGAGATATTGTCTAAGTTTATTATGTCCGTGTGAGCATTTTTGAAATCAATCAAACACCTGAATATGCTACCGCATTTAGTAAAAGAGCACAAACCTGGACACTATGTATAAAGATATTTGTCTTTGCAGTAGAAGGATTATGCTTCTCAGCACCCCTGCTCCAATCATAGGATACCTAATCAATTTAGGTAACATCAGCAATTTGGACTTTTCAGTGCACATGTCTCAGCAAGAGGGAACACAAAAACAGTGCACAACTTTCAGACTAATAATTTGAAGAATGCAAACCATGTATGGTTGGTTGATACTAGCGCCAAGTGATTAGGAACTTTCGTCCCCGCCACACCAATTGTAGTTGTTTTTTTAACATTGAAAGTGTCATTACTTCCAAGAAGTCAACTTAGCAATTTTACCATTCAAGTACTGGTAGCAGTATACAATTAGAATAGAAATCATCCAAAACAGTATCACATGCATTAAACTCAGACTGCAATATTAGGTCTCCTTCCCTCTCTGAAGTATCCATAGCAGTAAATGATTGGGACAGAAACCATCCAAAATAGTATCGCATGCATTAAACACTCAAATATTAGGTATCCCTCCCTCCCTCTTGATTACTTCTGGTTGAATGTTACCTGCTGAGCTGAATGAAAATCTAGAGCAAAAAAATCAGAAGCAGCCATGCGTATCGAACAACTTATTCTGGTGCAGATAGCCACAGCAAGAGATGACCTACCGCATAAGCAAATATTGAACCATCCTGATTGAATGAACTGCATGTGATGGGTGATGGACACTTATTAAAAGCCTGTAAAAGAAAATTAGCATATCAGAGGTACATCTTTAAACAGTGAAACGAACAGTCTGTATTAAAGGCTCTGAACTATTTGGCAAAGCGAATTTAAATTATTGAGAACATTTTTCTCTGTTTGTAATAAAACATTGTATGGGTCTGTTAAAAATAAGCATATAACTTTATGGCAATTCTTTGACACCAAACAAGGCATAAAACTAAGCACAAAGACATAGCATAGCACATTAGCACTCTCAGTGAAGGGGTTACTTAATTTCTCTCATAAGAAAGTGAAGTATCTTTAACAGGCATGAGCAGTTTCACAGTTGAGCAACATAGAACTTGAGTTGTGTACAACTTCAACATATTTTGTGTTTTCCAAGCTAAGGTTTCTTGTTGAGATCAATCTGACTTTTCAACAATAGAATTAGCAGCATAAGGACATCACTAAGATATTACTCGTTCACAACATCAATGAGGTGCAGCTGTTGCATTACGGATTTTTCTTACTCAGTTTCACATAATGAGTCGCGTTGAAAATATATGTTAAAAGCATGGCAATAACTATTCTGCACCAATGGAGAATGTGAGAAACGTCTTCAAAGAACCAAAGGGGGAAATGGACCTTCAGTCTTTGTTTACTGTCCTTGTCCCAAAAGTTGAAACCTCCATCAGAGCCTGCAGTGGCAAATGTATGGTGCACCTGGATAGAATGCATAGCACAGCAATTAAAATTGGTTAGTTCAAGAGAGTTGTTGATAATCATTGATCCTAAACCAGTTGGCAAGTATTCAGATATTAGAATTTGAATGGACATCCACGGCGAAATTAAGCAATGTCCTGCATCAAAATCCAAATTTGTTAAAAAATAAGCATTCAATGTCTTAAAATCTGGGGGTCTCAAAGAATTTTCCTACAATATTGTTATGATCCTTATATCATAGGGGTAAACATCACCGGGGAGGGTAACTGGGTGACGTCGGCTGCTAGGGGAGAGGGAAGACTATAGATTGGAGAGACGAATGGGATTGAGATTTAGACTATTATATTCTCATTGCTTAATGCCAACGATTACAATAAACATCCTTATATAGAGGACTCTTCTAACAATTATGGATAAAATCAATCTAAATAATGACATTCTTAACTAATAGATAATATTTCCGATTAACTAATCCCTATACAAGGAAATTAATCAACTATTTAGGGAAATAGATATTCTTATTGGGGAAGGTAATCCCTTCCTAATCCTGGTACTACAGTACCCATGGTACTATTCAAGCGTGTGAACAATATCCCAACTCATGGCACTGCCCCCCTCCTTTCGCGACAGCTCGTCCTCGAGCTGTGGTGGCGGCCATGGTTGAAGCCCTAGGAGACCCCATGCTGACGAGAGGTTACGATGGCTACATGAGTCCTTGGAGATCGTTGCCTCAACACGTGGTTGTGGCAAACTCACCGGTCGCTGCGGCAGGCATGGCAGCAACCTTGGCAGCGCCACGGTGGCCACGACGGACTTTAGCAGGGCCGCAACGGGCTCCTGCGCCACTGCGATCATCTTCTCTACGTCAGCCGAAGGTAGCGTTGCCACTGTCTCCTGATGCGACGTTGTAGCTGCTGGAAATAACGTAGCCACCGTCGTGGAAGGCGTCGCCACCTCTATAGAAGGCATCGCCGCCGCCGTGGGAGGCTTCGCTGTCGTCGCCATGATCATCTTCTCCAAAGTGGCATGCATGTCGAGGAAGATGGCCGCCATCTTCTTGTCGTTGTCGTTAGTACTCATGGTCATCTTATTGGCGTTAGCCTTTATCATAGCCAACGACTCGACGATAGGTCTGATGGTCAGATCTGTCGCTATAACCATGGTAACAGAAGTCGTGTGAAGGGATCGACTGCTCTGATACCAAGTTGTTATGATTCTTAGATCATAAGGGTAAACATCACCGGGAGGATAACCAGGTGACGTCGGCTGCTAGGGGAGAGGGAAGACTATAGATTGGGGAGACGAATGGGATTTGGACTTAAACTATTGTATTCTCATTGCTTAATGCCAACGATTACAATAAACCTTCTTATATAGAGGGCTCTTCCAACAATTATGGATAAAATCAATCTAAATAATGACATTCCTAACTAATATATAACATTTCCTATTAACTAATCCCTATACAAGGAAACTAATCAACTATTTAGGAAAATAGATATTCTTACTGGGGAAGATAATCCCTTCCTAATACCGGTGCTACAATACCCGTGGTAATGTTCAAGCGCGTGAGCAGTAACCGGCTACAATATCAGGAAGTAACTAATCAAAACATTTTAAAAAAATATTATAGATGAAAGGATCTTACAGGATGAAAGTTCAATGAGTTAACAGAGTATATATCATTGCCATCACGATGGCATTTGAATGTAAAGTTTTTGCTTTGCTGAGAGTCATCCACATGATGAACGCCAACCCGTCCTTCTATCGATCCAACCTTCAAAACAAGTTATTGGTTAATCAAATGTCTAAAAATATAAGTAATTGACCTTTTATCTTCTATCACAAAGAGCACTAATGTAATGGCACAGGTATGCCAAACTAAAACACAAAACAGAAGCAGTTGACAACGGGTGTCAAATATACAAGAACGATGAATAAAGTGTACAACAGACTAAGGTCAATAAATTCTATGCACTATTTGACACATAGGGAGAAATTGTTTCACCTAGAATAATAGAACATGCCACAAGAAATTAGCAGAATTTCTCATAGCAAGGCCAGTTGTCTTAAAGACTTAAAACTATTCTAAAAGGGTGGATTTGGCAAATGTACCGTTGTACCAGAGAAAAATTAAGTGATGATATAACAATTGCCATCTTGCACTCTGGACAATTGAATGGTGACAAAATCAACACAGCGTCCACAATAGCACAATACTTCTAAGTTCAAATAAGTACTTGGGGAAATACTTATTGCATCTACTTGTTTTATACTTTTATATAACAGTAATACTCACTAAATATTATTTTAAATTTAGGACCTCTACGTTTTAGTGGCTAGCAAATTCTAAGGTTAAGAGGTTTTCTTCCATGTGTTTGGTTGGAGGCCATAAGTGGCCAAACTTGAAGTTAGGCGCACAACACCTAGTTAGGCCTTTGTTTGTTTTGCTCAAGACAGAATGTAGGTGTATGTACTAGTCAACCACAAAGATGATGAAAATGGAAGAGCTAAAGTCATTGGAAGGAAACAGCAAATAGGACCACACATTTGGATCAAACAGAAAAGTTGGCATTACCAAAAACCCTTGTTGATCAGGAAATGCAGCAAGACACCTTGTCTGGAGTTTCAAAGGTGACACAATCCTCTTGAATTCAGCCTGTTACAAGGTAGTCAGAATGTCAAATATGTAAATAACATTTAGAGCTTGTGAGATATATATGTACATTATTGCAGTGATAAACACTTGGAAATTCAATTGGATGAGACAAAAGTGACAGCAATTCATTGGTTATTTCCTCTCTAAAAGTTAAAATAAAAGGAATCATTTCATGTCATAGTCAATTTTTCACCTTCCATACCTTTTACTCCAACTAAATATTCATCACACGACGAATGAGAAACCTAACACCTACATGGTTGAGAGGTTCTGAAACATGATAGGGCATATCGCAGTTTCGAATTCTCAAATCTTTCAGCAACTAAGAGAGGCAAACTATTTGCTCAATCCATTTCACATACCACTGAAAACACTTTTTTTAGACAGAGCCACTGAAAACACTAGACTCGTCGAAAAGTGAACTGAATAAAGGCACTGGATGCAAGGGGCAATGGTTATATTGAAAATTTACTCACTAGGGTAATACTACTTTAATGAAACAATACTATTGTCATGTAATATGTAATAATGCTAAAAAAGGCGTTATTGCTTATTCTCGGTAGAGGATAAGTCAGAGAGTGCATAGATGGACATTAAATTATAGTAGCAAGTAGTTGAGTTAGAAAACAGAATATGTGTAAACACTATATAAAAAGAAACAGTGTCCAGCTCCACTGCATCCGTGTACAAAACCCGAATACAACCCAAACCATCTATAGCATCACAGAAGATAATATAAGTTACCTGTGGATTCTGCAGATTGAAGATTATTACATTGCGATCAGCAGTGCCAACCGCCATGAGAGGATAACTAAGTGAGAGAGCATAGCAGCGCTCAGGAAGTTGCTGAACATGTGCTGGCTGAGGTTGTCGAATGTCCCAGTACCTTCATGGATAGAAGGTTGGGAAAAAAAATTGGTTAGACAGAGGCAATGAAAAATAGATTTTGTAGGTTCTTTGTATTTGTATGTATGTAAGCATTAGGCCTTAGGCATTTAGGGGAACAAAGTTTGTGCTGCTTGAAGATAATGTCGCAGGGTTCTCTACAGAGTACAAATTATCTAAGTGGATGCATCGGTGCTCCCCTTTTAAGAATATATCTAATCACGAGCAATGCAACATTGCACAGCACCAGACATTAATGTACCAGCTAATTGTAAAGGAATTTAATGTAATTTGTGGTTTGAGCAAATTTCCTCACCTCAAAGTCTTATCCCAGCTCCCACTGACAAGAAGATTCATCTGTGGTATCCAGGCGAGTTCTTTGACTGGCGCCTCATGCCCTGAGAAGGCCGTGGGCTGCCCACCAGATAGCAAAGGCCACATCTTAACCTGCTTATCACAACCTCCCGAGAAAACAGTCGTCCCATCATCTTTCCACACAGAGCACAGCACCTACACCAAACAACCCAAACTACAGGTCACAATATCACACACAATGCAGGCAGGGCCAGAACGATCTAGCAGTCCCACAAAGGCCCAAACCGAGGAGTTCCTACATCCATAATGAACTAAGGGAAGCAAACGATACGAAGAAACACAATACCGGCTGATCGTGCGAAATCGACGCCTTTGCTTGGCATTGGCCGCCAGGCTGGACCTCCCAGCACCGAACCTGCATCCACAAGCAAACAGGCCAACCGCACCTTAGTATTTTACCCACGGATTCACATTCACCCAAATAAAAACGAAGTATCTGCACAGATAAGCCTCGGGCGACGGCGGCCAGCTCACCTGGTTGTCCCAGGAGGTGGCGACGAGGTGGTTCGCCCTGGGGCTGAAGCTGAGGCTGGACACCGAATCTCCGGGCGCCGGATTCACCTGCAGAGATCGAAAGCAATCCCCAATCGAATCGACACATCGAGAAGGTTTTAGCCGTTTAGGCTAAGGGTAGTTAGCAGTGGCCACGCGCACGCACCTCGAGGGACTTGTTGGGGTTGGGGTTGGCGGCGCCGGCGGCGGCGCCGTTGAAGCTCGCCATTGGGTTCGGAAGGTGTTGGGAGAATTTGGGGACGGGAGGAAGGAGGCGGGGTTTTGGGGGAGGGTTTTGGTTTTAAGAGGAGGGGAGGGGAATCGCGTGGGATCGACGCCCGGGCGAGGCGGCCGAGCCCCAGGTCGCGTGGGATCGACGCTTGGGGTCTTTTGCTCGGCACGTTTGGGGCGCGGCCGCGGCGCCTCTCGCGTGCTCGGGGCTTGGGGCTTGGGTTGGCTCGCCAGACGTCGCACGGTCGCACCGCACACAAGCGGCTACGCCCAGCCAAGTGGAACCGCGCCCGGATGAGAAGTTCCATGCGTCGGTTACAATACACCATTGGGAACCATCTCCAGCTTAGCCTCGCTCCGTTGCGGCTCTCCGCTCCTCCGCGCCTCTCTTGCCTTGTTGCTCACCTTGTCGCCGCGGTGGTTCGTGTCGCCTCACCGCCATCACAACTCGGCACCGCAGCGATTCGTTCGCCGCCGGCACCGCCCTGTCGGCGGGCAAGCCAACGATCCATCCCGCCCGCCTCTGTCGATTTTGACCACTGCAATTGTGGGTAAATTCTGTGAAATTGCTAATTGAAACTTGGATTTTTCAAGTTAAAACTTTAGTTTTTTTAGCTGAGTCTTTCTCATTATTTTTTTTAAGTTGGAAGCTTGATTTTTCAAGTTGGAAGTTGATCTTCGAATATGAAGGTTTACTGAGGCGGGGTTTGGGACCGTGGATTAGCCATTCTCGGAAATCTATGCATATGCTAGCTTTTTATTACTTGTTCATTCCGCAGGGACAAAGGATGGAGATATGCGAGACTAGTGGGAATCTCCTATGGTTGATGAATTACTTTATACAGTTTTTAGTTTGCTAATGTGAAATAGCATAATATTTATATTTAGCATCATTTGATATTTAGTTCTCACCGTATAGGCTCTAGCTAAAAATTTCTGACTTCGTCTCTAGCAGGACCATTCGCGTTTTTTTATAGGGGTGTAGGATCATTCGCATTCTTTTCTAAATTTTGTAGTAGACCATGTATCTACAGCAAAGCAAGCTTCTTAGGTAGTTGGGTAGATTTTTTTTTATTAGGCCCCGTGGCACTATATTAATTACAAAAATAGCTTTTTTGGCACCGAAATTCCAAAAGTAACCATCGCTCAAGCGCAGAAGCACCGAAGGCTAACATGTAGCATTTCCTGCACTCAGGAGGCGTGGAACCCCAATGAGCAGCGCGGCAGCCCAGGCGAGCGTAGAACCAAGCGACACCGCGTGAAAAGTGGCGGGTCTGGCCAGTTCCGCACTATCGGACCGCGGGAGCTCGCCGGCTCCC
The DNA here is from genome assembly GCA_036346255.1 of Ampelocalamus luodianensis. Lineage (NCBI taxonomy): Eukaryota > Viridiplantae > Streptophyta > Magnoliopsida > Poales > Poaceae > Ampelocalamus > Ampelocalamus luodianensis. The sequence goes on from CM070617.1 coordinate 42,110,438, forward strand.
TTCCGCGCGCACCCGAGTGCATGAAATGGACGACGTCCCGCGCCACCCGAACGCAAAAGCTAGCATGATAGTGATCCAAGCTGGCTTCATTGCATTAGCATTTAATGCATTTTGCATTAGCCCGCTTCATGCGTTCCGCCACCACGGAAGCCGCCTCATGCGCTCTGGTGGCGCGAAAGGTGGCCAGGCTGGCTACCTTCCGTGATGCGCCGCTTGTTCCGCGCTCGCCTGGCATGCCGCGCAGCTCACCAAGGTTCCGCACCCCCTGAGTACAGGAAGCGACACATATCACCACAGGGCTAAATTAAAAAAAAAAACAGTCAGGTAGACTAAGCAGATTTTCGTAGGTTTGGACGGGCCTAAAAATTCAGCCACGCATGGGCCAAGTTTTGAGGTCCCCAAAGATATCGAACCAACCTATGACTTGAAACCTAATGAAACTTGACAGGCCAGCTTCAGGCTTCCCACTGCTTAAAGTTTCCATTCTTTCGTACGCTTCATGGCTATATTAGCTATCCCAACCTGAGCTTTTTTATATTTTTTTAACTCACTAGTTATGTGCCCGTGCGTTGCAACGGAAACTCGTATTTGAACCGAAATTTTAGTATGCAGTGCAAACTAACCGTGTCCAAAGCATACTATTCACTCAAATATACAATCATCGAATTTTCAACAAAACCATATGTTGGTGTCATTGCTTGAGTATCTACAGAAAATGAAAAGAGGATTGAATTATTCCAACTTATGGTCGATAATCTCGTTACAAATTATTAATCAAAGTCTGCTTACTTGAGTGACTGCTAAGAATATCTCTCACAGCATGGAGAAAAGTATCACGGTCATTAATAGACCCTTCTGCTATGCATGACACAGCTGTGATTTAAGTAAATAAACTTAACACAAATCCAACTGCTAATAGAACAAGACTTATGCGAAGATAAAGCAAGGGATGTTTTCTGGGACTAAAGAATGAATCACCACAAAAGCATCAATGCAAGAATTACAATCAGGTGGAGCAAGGTAAATTTTGTCAAGGATGAGTTGCTGTAATTCTGCCTGTACTGGTAGTCTGGTACCAAAAAAAACTGCTTTCCTCATACCAAACAGAAATTATTTGGACGAATTCCCATGCTAGTCAAAGCTGTCCAAAAAGGGTGCAATCGCACATGGCAAATGGAAAATGAAAACCACAGGATGTCAGTATCAGTTTAAAATTCTAGGGAACCCAGACAAAGGGTTTTGGTACATCTCTCATGTTTAAGCCGAAAATTAGACGCTTCATGAAAGGGCTTTCTGCACCTCAGCAGTCACTTAGGCGGTTTCTCTGCATGAAGATTCCCCACTAAGCCCTTCTTGGAGTAGTAGTCAATCACCAGCAGGAAGCAAACCGTGCCAAATTAAAAATATTGATTGAATATCAACACCCGTCTGTCTACTCGGCCGGAAAACTGACTGCTAGCTCTATTTTAGTTAATCGCTGCCCTCTAAAATCAGACCAAACACCCAAATCGATCTCAACTTCACTGGAGTGCTGCATGCATGCATGTTTGGTCCATCAGGCAAAACTCAGTTCAGACCAACCAACCTATATGCTTCATTTCATTTCACCCAGTCCAATCATCTCGTGTAAACTACTTGCCTGAAAGAGCATCCATCAATAGACATCCACTGGACAACCAGAAGCAAACATTTCTTCTGCCAGGTACATACAAAAGAATCATGTCCATGGTAGCATCAATCTGTGTTGTGCATAAGAGCTGGATGCAGCTGCTTATGGTAAGCAGCTACTGCTTCCCATATTTGCGTACTGCCACAAGGCCAATGGTAGAGCTTGCTAGATTTTCGCAGTGTGCCTCCTTCCATCCATGCTGATCCAAACATTACTCACATAACCAATGGTTAGGCATGTGTACAGAAAAATAATGGCAGCATGTCCTCTATAGCATGGGAAAATCACACATTCACACATGAACATCAAAGAGTATATAATCGTCGGATAAAATACTTCTCATCCACATAAAGGGAATATCATGTTCTAGGGTTATAAATAACTTATAGGCACCCTCAAGATATCAGCAATAGAATCCATAAACATTTTGAAAGTGGAATTGACGCGTTGCAAGGTCAGTAGTCTTCTAAATTGGACTGTTATAATGCGCCACTATGCTCATGCATGGTGATGTTAGCTTTTCAGCCTATAGTATTATAAAAAGTGTGCACATAAATGGCTATCAATTTGGAAACTAACATTGGTATCAATGAACAAACTATCTGAAAGAGCATTCATTAGTGCCCATGAATATGGTGAACTACTAACAATTAAAGTTAGGAAAGCACTAAATAGCATAACTATTTGACGCGTTTTAGATTGAAAGAGGGTCAGAAACTCACATTCTAAAATCGTAGCTGTTGAAATTAGGATGTAAGAACCAATGAAAAAACACTTCAACATCAATCATGTAGGGTCTTTGTTAGATCCCTTCGATAATCGATGATCCCATTTTTGTCAGGAAAGCAATCAATTCTGCAGTAGTTATATTAAGAGAAGAGTCCTTGCCTATTATTGTCAGACCTCCCAAAGTTTAAGAACTTAACATATTAGTACCATAAAAGAGCAAAGGGGTCATTTACTCATGGGAGGACAGTAGCTAGTAGCTACAAGTTTAATATGCGAATCGGCATTTTTTTCATTGCACCATTCATAAGAATGATATGTATGACTTGTAACTACACTAATTTGTCACGATCTCTACCATTGCTGGCGTAAAATGGGAAACGCCTTTATGAAGTTGTGCCTCTGCCCACATTTGCTTTTTAAAAGCATTTCCCGCCTCCAGACGTTACTGCAAATTCTCTTGTTCAGATGATGTTCAGTGGGAAATTAACAAACTAAGAGAGATTATTCAAGATCATTACCTCCAGAATTGCACGTATAGAGTTTCCTTCGGTGGCAGCACAAGGTCCGGTTCTGTTTCTTGCTCCTTGCGTTGTCGATCTGATCTGATGGAAGAATGAATTATTGGGACACGAACGTAGAGCTGAACAAAGGCTCGCCGCTCAACACGCATGCGGCGAAGCTATGGGCAAATCAGGAAGGTAAACTCGAGATTTTGCATCTCAGCAAGATCATTACCTTGATGACTTGCTGTCGGCCTAGACCATGTCATCAATAGATAAAGGACTGGCCTTGCTGATGGCCTGATTGGATGTAGTCCTGTGCCTCACGACCTTATCTCGAATCGCACTCAATATGCAGCAGACAGCTCAAAGTTTACTACAAGAAATAGGAAGTTATATATTAAGCTTAGTGGGACAAGATGTTACGGAGCTGAAGGTATATGAGAGTTAAAATAAGTACATATTCAAGCATGTTTATGTTAAAAGTAGTGGTCGAGTTTTGTTGCCTTACCATATCTTGTCAATTTGAAACCATGAGATGAACATAAGATAAAGATCGAAACAACACAACAAACCCACTCCAAACCTGAACAAAAAAAATTCAATTCAAAAATTAGTAAAGGAAAATTATCTAATTAGCAACCATAAAATTACAATGGAGTGATTAATACCTCGTCTATGCAGTTAGAACTTCTCTGTAGACGATGTTTTTTGTGAAGGTCCCACGAGTCTTCCTAGACTTGCGCCGCTTATCCTTCTCCTTATCCGCAACGGCAAGGATCTTGATGTTGCTTACGGCGGTGGCTCTAGACAACGCAGCGTCTACCGCCCATGAGAGAACAGGATCGGGAGGTAGACACCAACGTTCGGGATGGTCCGCCTCGTGCCTTGTTGATCGTCATCGCGGGCCGAGCTCGACGGAAATTGCTTTCTCTTGAATCGAAACGGGAACATATCGTCGTCAGAGGGGCATAGAGGTATCCGAGGCAGGAACACCCTCTTCCCGTCGTGCTGGCCCAACACGATCTCGGCATCTATCGCATTCTTCTGGAACCCCCGTACCACCAACCTCGTCCCGTTGCATAGTCCGTTAGCGGGGTCAATGTTCCGCAATAGTATAACGGGACAGTTAATCTTGAGTTTGAGTACATGTGGAGCGGCACTGTTCGGGTCGGGTTGTTTAGGAATTCGGGGTAGTAGGCGTGGGATCATCCTCCGCTCGATCGAAGCTATGATACACCATCTCCTCCCCAAACAGTTAATCATCTTCATATTGATCCTGCCGACGTACTCATTCAGTCGGCGGGATGGCTCGAGATGTGATATAGTTTGGGTGCGAAGGTTCTCATCCAAAGATAGGAACACACTCGTATGAGTTTATCGAGGTCGATGTCCTTCCCGGTATGCGACACGCAGATCTCGTCTGGAAGCCGTAAGAATCCATCCTCATTGGTCTCCTCGGTGCCGTTCCGACCCGGTAGGAACTCTGCGAACTCAAGATCGCTCTGGGCCCTCATGTTACTGGACGAGCTCGGTGGCGCATGCATTCCCATAGGTATGAGTTACGCAACGTCGCGCCCGATTATCGTGGCCTCGTCCCCTTGCGAACAACCGGAAGAACCTGCCGGAAGTCTCCACCGAACACGACTGTCTTCCCCCCGAATGGTACATCGCGTCGACCCATGATGTCACGCATGCTACTGTCTAGGGCCTCGACCGCCTGCCGCTTTGTCATTGAGGCTTCGTCCCATATGATCGGCGCTTCTTGGCGATTTAGCGGTCCCGCTTTGCCGTGAAGCCGCAAACCGCCCATCATCAATGTTGAGTGGGATCTTAAACCTCGAGTCGCGTCGTCCCGCCTCGGGCATGATGGAGGCGGCGACGCCGGACGTCGCGGTTGCCACTGCTATCTTGCCGTCGACTCGGACCTTTGCGAGCAATGCTTTATACAGGAATGTCTTTCCAGTGCCACCCGGGCCATCTACGAAGAAGACGCCTCCGTCGCCGCTATCAACCGCAGATAATATCTCGTCATCGCAACCCTCTGCTCGGGGTTGAGGGAGGATGATAGAGACGCATCCTCAGGGTCTAACTCGATCGTTGACTCTTCAAATATCTCCCTGGCCTCTCCTCCGGCGATGTTGTGCGACTCATCGATAGCGGGGAGAGGGAACGATGTTATGTCCTTCCCCATCGACTGGAGCATATTTCGGATATCCAACAACACCATTTGCTCAACTGTGCGCGGGCATGCGTGGGATCGGCGGTAGTCGTCCGACATTCCCTCGAGGTGCCTGTCCCAAAGCCCACACACGTCGCTTGGCTCGCAGAAGACCAATATAGTCGCGAATAGCCTTCGGAGTGAGGATGGCATCTGGAACAACTCGGCCTCATTAAGGCACTCTTCGAGGGTGTTGTCGGCCTCAATAAGTCCCCTCTTTTCGGCGGCTTCACGGAAGAACGGGTAGACTACACCGTTCACCGTCCTGAGGCCTTCAAAGGAAGTGGCTCCAGGCACGTGGTTTAGGAGCACCCTGAGATAGTACCGTTCCCCCTCATTCGGATGGGCCGACACGATTCTGCCAACCTGTGTGCGTTCTGTCCTCGTCTTCCATTTCTTCTGACTTGGCTGCCACACAAATGCCGTCGGAAAATCCCTGTACAGGATGCATCGAGCCTTCTCGTTTGTCCGGTTCAGCTCGAAATACTCCGTAAGCATGGACCTTTCAATGCCATGCCTGGCGACAACGTCTTGAAGATCATGTCCCGCGCGGAATGAGACCATGTGCATGTTCGGGAGATGCAGTTGCATCTGCAACACGGGTGGAAAGACTTTGCTGAGGTCAAAGCGTAGATCCTCCACGAGCTTCCGGTGGCGTAACCCACCTCGCGTCCACTGAATCTTAATCTCGTCGATGTCGCCGTTGCTATCGGGCTCATCAAGAGAAATAGATGCACGGTCATGCCCCTTGTAAATGTACTTGAAAAGGTACTTCACTGCCTTCATGCTCGAGCAGACCTCAACGTTGATGTGGCAATTGTATTTCCTCAGGAGGTAAGGATCGTACGGCACAACCCACCTATTGTCAAGCATCCGCCCTCGAACCTTTGCACGACGGCCGTCGTCCCGTCTCCTGTACACGGGGTATGAGTCCTTGCCTTGTAGGGTAGCTGCATTGAAAGGGCGCGGGTAGTAGTTTTTGCAAGCACCGTCTTTCATGCACACGTTCTTGGGATTTAAGACTCCGCAAGGGCCATGCATCATATGCTTGACGACCATCTCGTATAGCTCCGGGTACTTGTTCTTGTCCGGGAGCTCGGCAGAGATGAGGTAGTCGTACTGCTCGGGACACGTGAGCTTGTAACCTCCCTTCATGATCAAAAGAAAGTGAACGTGCGGGAGACCCCTCTTCTGGAACTCGATGACATAGACATAAGCGACTCTGTGCCAGGATGTGCCTCTTGAGTACTGCTTCCTTGAGGTCCTCGGCTTGGATCTAAACACCGAACGATGAGATCGGGGCGGTCCTGTGGAGTCTGTCGTGCTCTAGCTCGCGTGTTATCTCTTCCCGATTGGGATTGCGGTCATTGTTAGGAAGATGTCCGGCTTCCCATACTTCTGCACCAAGGCCATAGCGTCCATGAATCTTCGCTTCATATCTCGCTACCCCGATGAATGATGCCGGAGCACAGTCCTTTTGCCCACGAAGATGCACGGCTCTCTCGGACTCTATGCTATCAACCACGCCTTGGTACAGTCGGCGCGTATCTCCGTCTGTGACCCACGATGTAGTCGACCTTGAACTCTCCACCTTGATGTACATGTCAACCGCGTACTGCTGGAACAAGCGTTTGCCGTACAGTACGGCGTTAAATATCCCACGACGCATCTGAAATTTGTAGCAGTAGTAGTCTCTTACAGATACGCACAGCCAGCTATTTGAATCTACGCACAAGAAGGGGCGATAAAATGTTAGGCAGCTGTTGATAGTAGGATAACAAGAACGACCAAATGCCACGTTACCGCAATACTAACCTGAACCATCGTCATTGTTGTTTTCGTTGTTGTTGTCACTTGCCCCGATTACAGCTTCCATGGGCACGCCATATTTCGGGATCTCTGGATGCCAGCCGAGCTCCCCTCCCGGGAAGAAGAGCGGATACGACAGGGGGTCGTAGCATCCATAGTATGGCTTGATATTGTATTTCTCGTTATTGTTACCGTAAAGGATTACACTGGGATTGAATTCTCTCGCGACTGCTTCCCTCGACCCACACAGCAGCCACCTCCGACGTTATTGGCCTGTTGTAGACCCGTTGGTCCATCTTTAAGTCAGTGTTCAGCGAGACGCGGAATTCCTCGAGGTCTTCGACCTGGCCCAGGCTACGGAAAGTTTGAGAGTACGGGTTGTCTCGAAGGATGCCGACCAGCCTCCTAACGACTTCCTGGTCTAGGCTAGGAGAGTGGCGGAACCGATGATTTAGACTTGGGTCGTCGTCGTAGAAATATAGCTCCAAATGATTAGGACCAGAGTCACTTGGACCAAACGAATGTACGTTGTGGTAAATCTGGCCGTGAGCCCGGAACGTGTACACTCCTGACCTCATGTTGGTGTAGTTCTCGTCGAGGCTCACACCGAGGGTGGTGAAGGAGAAGTGACCGTTGAAGAATCTAATGTTGTCCCGAAAATGCCTAGCGTCAGAATCTGCGCTCGACCAAAGCCTTCGGAGTTCAGGGGGCGGCTCCGGGTCAGACAGCCTGATTTGAGCGTTCCGACAACAGAACCCCTTCGTCTCGTACTGGAACCTTTTCGCGCCACATTTGTCGCAGTCCGCCATATGCTTTAGCACATGTGTGCTATCTGGTATGTTGCTATACACATGGTCGTAAGGATCTTGGACGTTAGATCCTACGACGGAGGCATCTGCTGGCTCATCAAAGTATGTGTCCTCCATTGTGTCGTCACCTGGACGGGCTTAGAGTGAATGGGTTATGATAGGTGTTGTATGGCGCAGATAGAATAGACAAATGGTGTTTGAAATACCTCTACCGGCGAAAATGTAATACTCGTCATCTATGTCCTCTTCATGTATGGTTTGCAGACCACCTAACATTTGCATGAGTACGTGTTAATCACAGTTGTTTTTCTTCTTTTCTTCTTTAGGAAAAAAAAGTTAATTATAAGTGTAGACGTTACCTTCATCCGTAATAAATGACTGTGTTGGGGGATCCGCAGTAGTGAAGGCGAGCGAAGTTGATGATGAATCTGTTGCCGATAAATGTGAGTTCGATGATGGATTGACCACCGTTGAAGCACCCGGCTCTGGGCATTGCATTGCAATTGATTCGGAGCATGGGGTCTCTCTCCTAGCCATGTTGCTTGCATTACGTTCATTTCGCAGCGCTTGCCTCTTCTCGGGTGTTATTCTTTGCCAGTCTGCTCTTCGGCGGGTATTTATCTCACTTCTCTCCTCGGTTGTTAAACTTTGTCTACGTGTCCTTCGGCGGGCATTAACCTCTTGCCTTTGTTCAGTTGTTAAATTTTGACGACGTGCTCTATCACGTTCTCGCCTTGCTAGCCTTTGTTCTGGTGTCAGAGCTGCATACCTAGCATTATGTCGATCACGCCTTGATTGTATTTTTTCTTGTGTAAAGGTTCCATGCCTCGCATTTTGTCCAGCACATCTTGCCGCACTTTGCTCTGGTGTAATGCGAACCTCTGCTTGACCACGACTTGGTTGTGTTTGCTCCGGTGTCATGGTAGCAGAACTGGCCACCACATCACGGTCATGCTTCCTACCTAAAGGGTATAACACATGTATAATAATTAACTAATAAGAGGTGCAACAATGTGTGTATCATTAGGACATACGTGCAAAAAAAATATTTGTACCATTTGAGCAATCGCCTTGTAGTAATACGCCTGTCGTGAAAGAACTTTGAGATGGAAATGTATATGGTGTAGGCGTTTGATTAGGCTCATCTCCGTCGTCTGACGAAGAACTTTGGTATGCACCGTTGGATGCCTCACGTATAAACAACCCAGTAGGGGCTAGTGGCGTATTACTGGTGCGCGGTCTCTTTGGAGCATGTTGTGAATCCACCACTGTTAAAATGATAGATAAAAAACACACACATATTTTCATGTATGGTATCACGCGAATAGAATAATATAGACAATATTAAAAGGGTGAACAACATAACAACCTTCTTTTCCTTTCTGTGATGATTGGTTTGGATAATTCGGCATCTTTACAACCCTAAAAAAAGGATCACGGTTTAGATCCGTATACAATGTTCTTAAGTTATGTTTTGTTCGTTTGTTACCGCTATGAATAATTCCCAATTGTAATTGCATTAGTTTTTAAGAAGAATCTATTTGCTAATAGTACTTGATTGACCAGCATTCGATTAATAAGGCTGGCATCAATGAGAAATTGTAATGAAAAAATTGAAGGCCTCAAGTCAATCTTATATATGTGTAATGACATTATAGTCCGATGTCCCAAGAAATTTGAGATAAAATAGACAAGAAACTCACCCAGTGAATAATCAGGAATCATTTGTGCCAAGTATTACATAATAATTTTAGCCTTTCACCGAGTTAGTGTTTTGCATTGCATAAGAGTACAAGACATCCAGCAAATGTACCAAGACTTCATCGTGGTAATTTGAGAATATAGGATACACAGAAAATACAATAGGGAATTATGACATAGGGACTAAATTTATAATAGTCTCCAACTAAACGTTGTTACGCAAACATACACCAAACGTTGTTACGCAAACATACACAAACATGCCAACATAAACAAATATACATATATAAACGCAATAATAAAACATGTCCAATATCTAATTACATCACTAATCATCTCAGCAACATCTCTACTAATACTAATCTCAAAGGCGTCGATGAGTAGCGCTCGTAACCACAACAAATGTTGCTTACATCACACGAGCTAGGTATTCCCTCCTCCTCTCGATAAATCTTCTAATGAATGTAAGATCAAAAGCTCCTGCCACCAAGGGGCGTCGAAAGTCTACAATAATAATTTAGCGACGTGTATTAGAAAAACCAAATTAAAGTTTTTTTTGTATGGAGTCATTTCTTACTACAATGATCACTTACTTTGAAGTGCATGTGTTGTGGGAAGATTCGGGGCGAATGCAAGTTTTGTGTACTGGGTAGTCTCCACGCGTCCTATTATCAAGTTCAACATGTTAGGAGTACAATTTACGTAACATAATATTGCCTCTAGCATGTAAATGTAATATTTTGCAGGGAAATGAATCGAATACCGTGTTTGTTATCCTTTTTCAACATAGTTGCAAGAATAACGTGGCGACAAGCCTCAGCAGCCGACCAACTGAGCACATGTTGGGTTAAATGCTCATCCCAAACTTGAACAACAATGAGATTAAAGCTACAATTTGAACATAGAAAACATATCATTACTATGCGCCAATCGTAGCACTAATATTAATAGATTGATAACAAACCGTACTTCAATGAAAATAGAAATACCTTGTGTCTACAAGTGTGTACTCTCTATTTGCTATACGGCGTGGAAAGGATTGTTGGTGCTCAAGGTTACCAACATGCACAACCACTCCAACTATATCTGCACGAATTATTGTAAGTTCATTTGTTGCTACAAAACATCATTTATTATCCTTTAGTACATATGAAGTTCAAACCATACCTACAAAACTTTTGTTTGGTCGTGCATACACATCTTGAAATGGCATGTAACGCTTTGGGTATAGCGGAAAATCCATCAACACCGCAAAAGGTTCAACAGTTGTGCGGTTGGTGAGCAAGCATTCATAAGAGGATTGAATGGTTCGAAAATGAATTTCCTCGTAGTTAGGCTGGAACCCAACATTATGAATGTTATATTTGCACCCTTCATTGAGTGCTATGTTAAACCTATGAACATTTCTTTCTCGAGCAAAAGCTTCAATTTTGGATCCCTTTAAGTGTAAAATAAACCAAGTTAGTTTGTGGTAGTAATGTTATTTTTAGGAGTTTAGTTAAATGTGAGACTTACAGTTGCATCCATTAAGATAAATCGAAGCGTTTCACCATTATCTTCAAAAGGAAATTTCGCATCTACTCGAACACAAATGCTCCAGCATCTATCGACATCCCCAAACTCAATGTCGTCGAATTCCTTGAATCTATAATAAAGGAGCATATTAATAGTTTATATTGTTTTCCTATTTAAAATGACGTGACATTTAAGGACAACTCACATAGGCACCACTGGGCTTTCGGAAAACATCGCGTACGTTCTCTTTCGCATTCGGTTAACTGGTGCCATTGAGCTACATAATCATTCATAAAATAAATATTTTAGGAACCTTACCATAAAAATTTGTTTTTTTCATGGTGCCAGGAGCACACAATCAGTCAATCACATAGCACTAATAGAACTGTAAAGACAACCACATTGTTGATACTAAGGAACCAAACCAATTTAAAAATAAAATGGCTGAAATCATGTGTAGTGTCCTAGTGTTGATTGATCTCATTGAAAGATCCCAATAGGGCCCCATCAGTTGCAGGTATGTATGTAGGTTGTACAGTTGTACTACAAGGACATGAAGATATTAATGAACTTTTATGGCAGGACAAAGGAAGTTAGCCTTTTGTGAATGAACAAAAACTAATTGGGCCTTGGCCAGAAAGAACAGAAGAGAAAAGATATATGTTGATGGTGTGAGGCTGTGGCATATCTATGGGTTCAGAGACAGCTAGAGACAAAATATAGTAGAGAACAATCTAAAGGGGACATTGAAACACAGAGGACCCTCAGTGGTTTTAATGGTTTTGAGCTGGTTCACAGAGATTCAGTGAGAGGGGAGAGCTTGATCATGACAAGGATGAGAGTTCTGTGAAGTGGTTCTTTTTATAAAGCTTACTGGATGCTTTATTGGGTGAACCCTCAAGGATTCATACTATATGAGGTACTATAGGCAATGAAAAACTAAATTCTTCATAAGCAAAAGAACAGTAAGTGGTATGGCATGGGACAGAAGAAAGTTTCTACTTAGCAAGTGCAGAAAAGCATAAACAGCTAGCTACTGCTGCAAAACCATGGACAAACAAACAAACAAATCCATTTAAATTGAAGGAGAAAGAAACAGACAAACAATAACCTTGCAAATCACAATGTTTCATCTGTCTGACAGAATATGCAATCTGACAGAATACTCATCATCAATTTTTTGTAGTGAAGCAATAATGAACAGCTAACTGAATCAATCAAGTCATACATACATTGGGCATTAAATATCTTAAATATTGCATGACTTATTGAAGGAATCAAGATTTTCTACATCCAGACACAACATGGCATTAATCATTTCAGCCTAGTACAGTATCTTAAATATCGCATGACCTATTGAAGGCATCAAGAGTATCCACAACCCAAAGGCAAATTTCTTCTCTAACAGCCTAGACAATCAAGTGATTGCTTTCTTCAAACTTAACTTTAGTGTATCAAGTTTTGCGGGTGTGCGGACAAACTGCATAGGTATCCCAGAATCAGACTCCTATGAAATGACCTGCTTTGAGCATCCTCTAACAGTCTTCACTGTCTAACATGCATGCAAGGATCAAGGGATACCTCTTTCTCTATTTGAGCTGTCATATTACCTCCCAAAAAGGTTCTAGGTCAGAAAAGAAAATAGCATAACAAACATTAACCTACCTTTCTTGGCACAACAAATGTCATCTAACACTATCGAAATCGAAATTTCACAAAAAACATTCTTCAATGCTATCCATATCAAGTGCTTTTGGGGTAGTGCAAGCACTCTTGACAGTCTGTAATATGTGTCCCCTACGATCCATTTTCTCAGCACTCCAATTTTGATGCCTACATTCCTTCCACATTTTAGTTATTGATGATTCTGGGATAAATCTTCTGCCTCATGAAATATTAAAGTATAAACAGAATATTGACAGTGTACACTCAAGCTTTGTCACATGAACAGGAAGATACCCTCTTAAGCCTGAAGTCTGTTTCTGCAAATATGCTTCTACAAATATGCTTGTGGCCTGGCAAATGAAGCAGCCAGCAGTGAGCACTTCTCCTACAAAAAAAACTTTATTCAGAGACAGCTAGAGACAAAATATAGTAGAGAACAATCTAAAGGGGACATTGAAACACAGAGGACCCTCAGTGGTTTTAATGGTTTTGAGCTTAGGGTTGCCGAAATGCATCATTAGAATAGAACATTTATTAGCCTGAACAACTAAATGCACCATCAAATTACTAAATGAGCTGATGACACATCATTAAGGAGTGATGCTGGTGCTAGATTATTATCAACATTCAACAGGCAACATGTCATTTCATAACTTGTCCTTGCCTAACTGCTTTTTCTGAACTGAAGTGAAATCAATATTGCATAGCCAGGTCTCATGAGACTATAAAATTAACATATTGTTCTCAGAGGAACAGCTCAGTTGAACTGAGAAAGGGAAAAAAAAAGCTAGCAATCTTTTCCCCAAATTTGTACATCCTTCTCAAAACAAGTGCATTAGACCTACTTGGTTTGTTCTGTCCTTGGCATCCTCTAAATCATAATTTGAGTAGAAACTTTTGACATGGCCAGGTTTAAGAACATAATGAACATACATAGACGACACTTATTATTGATAAACTTTTGACATGGCCAGGTTTAAGAACATAATGAACATACATAGGCGACACTTATTATTGATAAACGAAACAAGGAGAACTCCAATCAATTAAAATGCAAATCTGTTACATAATAATCATCTATCAGGTGAATAATACATATGTACAATTGTACCATTGTACTGAACATGCTAGCTTTTATGAGTAGTGGTAACATCCTACCCCTAGGCTATCAAAGAAGGATACAAAAACAGTAAAAAGAGACAGAACATGAACAGGAAGATACCCTCTTAAGCCTGAAGTCTGTTTCTGCAAATATGCTTCTGCAAATATGCTTGTGGCCTGGCAAATGAAGCAGCCAGCAGTGAGCACTTCTCCTACAAAAAAAACTTTATTCAGAGACAGCTAGAGACAAAATATAGTAGAGAACAATCTAAAGGGCACATTGAAACACAGAGGACCCTCAGTGGTTTTAATGGTTTTGAGCTGGTTCACAAAGATTCAGTGATGTGTTTTTCCATGGCATGAGTGCATTGATGCAGGCTTGCAGCAATGCAATGATTTGTAGCAGAAGAACAGTGAGTGGTATGGCATGGGACAGAAGAAAGTTTCCACCTAGCATTAAGGAGTGATGCTGGTGCTAGATTATTATCAACATTCAACAGGCAACATGGCATTAATCATAACTTGTCCTTGCCTAACTGCATTTTCTGATCTGTAGTGAAATCAATACAAGGTGATTAATATTGCATACCCTATCCCGTGGTTTATTTTTTTTAGAAGTGTGCTGGCCAGAAGTGTGCTCAAGTACTGTTGGCTACTATCATGAGGCTGGGGGTTGGTAAGGACTATGCGTCTTCTGGGATAGATTGATTTATCAGCCACACACACATTGCTTGATTCCATGAAAACATCTTCAGGAACCATATAAAGCATATGTTTGAGCAGAAAGTTCATTCTTGTCTGTACTTGTATATATAATAGAAGACTAAAGTGACGTGCTTGTTTAGGCTATCTAGTCATAGAATATTTCTGAGACTAACAGTGGTGGAAAATGAATGTGCTCAAACAGAAATTCAGAAGCGTATCTGCAAAATGTGCTGCATAAACACTCCTATCAAACTTGGGAGCAGAGATCACAGGCACAAACCAAAACACAATTCTCTGAGCCTATTCTGATCAACATGTTCCAGCAAGTCATGAAAGTAACAGGTAATTTTCATAAAAGAGACTACTGCAGTTTCAATACTTGCTCCTAAGAAGACCATTGTACTACAAAGAATAGGGGCATGGTTCTCAAGAAACAGCCATGGCCAGTCACTGAAGTAGTATATACTATCTCTACTACCTAGGACCAAAGACATGTGCATTCATACATTGAGGACACAAGGGAAACAAATGACTAACCAGAAGGTGATTCTGGCGTGCTGGGTCGTAGCCCTTCTTCTGTGTCTTGACGACCTGACCTCAAGCTCAATGAGGATGACTTGATCTACCAAATTGATAAAGTGGCTGAAAGGCCCAAAAGATGCAAGCATGAAGTTGAAGATTACATACAGAGATAAAGATAGAGGGGAGCAAAGCGAAATTCTTACCCGGTTCTTGTGGAAGAGGAAGTGGCAGGAAGGAGCTAATGTGGAAGAGTAGAAATCTTTTGTATGTTGAAAGGAGGCAACCGCCAGAGCATCATTTGACTGCAATGCAACCGTCGTGCATTGAACATCGTGGGTCGGGGGGCGCATGGCTCTGTCTTCTCGGCGGTTGGCAGAGCTGGGCGGTTGCCGAGTGAGCTGACCGCGGTTGGCTAGCACGCAACATCGTGGGGTGGGTGGACGCAGCCCGCCGCTCGGGTGCGCCGCCGCCGCGTCCTCGTCCCCTTCCATTCCGACTCCTCCCCTCACGCGAACTGCTTCCTCCTCCTCCTCTTCCTCAGCGTCCCCTTCACAGCTAGATCCGGCGTGGGCGCGCACCCGAGCGCCGCGGGACCAGATCGGTGCCCTTGCGCCGCCGCCGCGTCCTCGTCCCCTTGCGCCGCCACCGCGTCCTCGTCCCCTTCCATTCCGACTCCTCCCCTGCTTCCTCCTCCTCCTCAGCGTATTCACAGCTAGACCCGA
This sequence comes from Ampelocalamus luodianensis, assembly GCA_036346255.1. Taxonomy (NCBI): domain Eukaryota; kingdom Viridiplantae; phylum Streptophyta; class Magnoliopsida; order Poales; family Poaceae; genus Ampelocalamus; species Ampelocalamus luodianensis. Next base: position 42,126,106 of record CM070617.1, read on the forward strand.
GCGGCGTGGGCGCGCACCCGAGCGGCGCGGGACCAGATCCGGCGCGGGAGCGCTCCCGAGCGGCGCGGCGAGGTCAGGGAGGGAGGGTGTCGCGGGTGGGGAGGGCCGCGCGAGCAGGGCTTATCCGGCACGCGTTGAGGCGGTGCGGTGCCAGCGAGGTGAGGGAGGGAGGGCGGCGCGGGTGGGGAGGGCGGCGCGAGAGCGGGCGTCGGCCGACGCAGGTGGGGGGTGGGGGCGTGAGAATCGGGAGCGTGAGAGAGTGAGGAGTGCGACGCGATTCGTTAGTGCGCTAGGGTTGTTGGCTGCTATCGGCGCGATCCGAGCCGTCTGTGCGCTGATCTAGATTGTCAATCGGATGGATGCGAACGATGGTGGGAGGACGGACCACGGTAAACTTCTTCTTTTAAGTAGTAGAGATTTTTAAAAAAAATATTTTAAAGATAACATCTTTCTAACTTTATTTTTAATTTTGACTCATTTGATCACACTATGACCCGTGCCATGATCAAACTGTGGTGTCACGCCACCGACCGCGGCGTGGTCAAACCTGCCACGATAGCCCTCCGAGCTCACATGCATCCGTTTTTTGGTTAAGTCTTGTCACGCCAAGAAGAGTGACATGTCAGCACTCGTTTGCCACGCCGAGGTCCATAGCGTGACAACTTGCTTTAGCCACGCTACGCGTTGTAACGTAGTCAGGGGGGTCAGAATTATAAATAAAGTTAGGAAGAAATTATCTTTAAAATATTTTTTAAAAAAATTAAATAAAAAAATCCTCCTAACCTCCGTGACACAGAAGTTCAAATTTGAACCATGTTCGAATTCATGCAATTTAGTTTTTGGAAGAGCATAGAAGCATTGCTCAAATTTTTATCTTTGTGGTTTAATTATGTTTATAATCCCGCTAAAAAAGGTTATGCTTTATAGTATTGAATGATCTACGTGTGCTACGTGTGCCTTGCCATCAAGTTAAAGATAGCCGATTTTTTTATTAATAATAAATTACAAATATAATAATAGTGTCCTTGAATTTGCAGATCTAGGAAGAACGTTCTCATGAACAGTGTCCAGGCGGCATGTTGCAGATCCAGATTTGGTGTAGTTGGTAGAGATTGCGACGGCTCGGTGGTGGTGGCTTGTACGGCGCTCGACTCCTCCCCAGTGGACGGCTTTTAACCAGCCGACGTGTGGGGCTACGGTGGACGTCACCTTCCTTTGGTGCTGGCGGCGGTTGGGCGTTCGGGATGTTGCGGATGTTGTCTTGGCGATCTGGCCTTCATTGATTCGATCCAGTGACGAGGTCGTGCTGTGGCGTGATCTTGGAGCGCTGGTATCTTCGATCCGGGGTGAAAACTCTTGATCTGACCTTCGTTGGTTAGATCCAGCAATAACGTCGACTTGAACGACGTTACCTTCTTGAAGTCGTTGCTTTGGAGAACCAGTACCTGAGCTTTGGAGTTAAAACTCCTGATCTGACTGACCTTCACTGGTTGGATCCGACAACGACGACGTGAGTCGTATCCCTTCTTAGAGGCGTCGCTACAGAGACTGGTCTATCATCACCTCTTTGTTGCGCAGTTACTGTTCGCGTGTGCACGATCTCCTAGTTGATCCCGGAGACGGGGCTAGGTGGTCTTTTTTTTAGGCTAACTTTTGTATGATAATTTGTTTGTCAATGTTGGCTTTTGACCATTTTTTATTTTAAGCTTTTAGCTGATGGTGGTGTAATGGCTATATGTATCCTTAGTTAATGCAGAGACCAGAAGTTGTACTTCTATTATCTATTTTTAAAAATAAACAGTACCGAGCCATGGACGCTGAGTTGAACAACGTCCAACCGCGGACGCCGTGCTGAAGTACGTCCACACATGGACGTATGATCCCTGCTCGATTGACGGTCTTGTTAATCAACCTCAAAAGTTACAAGCACGCCAGATCAAGAAACAGGGGAAACGACACCCTGGAAACAATGCAGTGGCGCTCTCTTGCAGTCTAGCTACAAAGTGAATCAATTGGGATTTGGGAAGCAATGGAAGCGGAAACATGATGAACCCGAAGGTCTTATTGTTGGCCCGATCTTTCGATGAAAACGATAAGTTCGGTAGTCGTCGCTCAACTCTCACGATCCTGACTACGAACACGCAAGGCTCGAAACCACGTAACCGCTAAACTGATTGACAAGTCGTTATCAACCGTGCACGAATACCCGGATGACCTGACCACGAAGGTCGATTCCTGCATACACCGAAGAAGCACGTAAGAAAAAGATAAAGCAATCTGAAATTACAAATAGGAATTGAAATATTGAATTGAGTTGGGATTCTAAAGCGGTATTATGGTTGGTCTAGTCGACACAAGCCAATACACGAAGTTGTAACAAGACTAATTTTAACTAAACAAAATCCAAGAAAAACTAAAGGGGTGTGGCATCCTTATATTAGGGAAGGGGGAGCAATAAATGTCTAAGAGCTAGCAATATGGTACTATTTACGGGGGGTTACTGTTCACATAAACAGTAATCATGAATAGTGCATCCGGCCTGAGTGGAGGCAGCCCAGGAAGTGGCCGGCCCAAATAGGCCAAGGAGGCGGCCGGTCCAAATAACCTAGAGTGGTGGCTGTCTTTTGGGCCAAATAATTGATACAAATACAAGACCATCGGTCCAATGTGAGGTGTCGCAGCACCAGGTATAAGTGAAGTAAATTCGTCGGTGCGTTGGAGTAGCGCTTGACGCAGCCGAATCGATGGCAGTCGAATCGCCCGGTTGGAGGTGGAGTAGTGGTCGTATCCGAAGGGTTGATGTCATCATCAAAGCAGCATGAAGAAATTGATGGCTGCTCTTCTGAAACAATGTGATCAGTGCTTTGCGATGGCCTCACAGGATTGCTAGTCGAAACTCGAAAGTACGTCGCTTATTTGTAATTGTTGTGATACGCTGGACACGGTAAGAGTACTACAATGTAGGTGCCTAGAGAGGTGTTTAACAAAGAAAAACTGATTTTTCTTGCCACGTAAGACAAATAATATGTTTATTTTGTAGCATCGATATTTGATTAAACACTGGTGCTTAAGATGTGCTTATTTGTATAAATATATATAATTAATAGGTAATACAATCATCTAAGTATTTACAAAAGAGTTGTTTGTATTGGAGGAAATAACTGTTACATAAGTGCTTAATGACGTAATTATATTCTCTTGTTTTAAGCACTCGTATATAACCATCTTGCATTGTATATACCTTAAGGATTGGAGCGCGAGTTAGGGTTGCAATTTTTTTTGTTTTCTGTTCAGTGTTCTTGACCTTAGTATATATATCGGAAGATTTGCCGATATATCAAAGAGGTTGGAGGTAGAACTAGTACGTAACGACCCAAGAACGTTGTACTTCTGTTTCCGTTGCTGTTAATGGAAATTCGGGTTCATTCGATTGGAAGAAAAAAATATTGCATTTAGAAAAAATTGACATGCATATGTAATCTGGGGTACAAACTAAAAGCACACTCACTGGCATTTTCTCAAACTGTGGGAACTGTGTGGTGCTATGCGGAATCAATAACACGTTACTGTAGGGCGTAGCGCTTGGTTGTAGCTTCAACAGGAGTTCACGGATCAATGAGCAAGTGAAAAATAGTAGCCAACACAAGTTCATCCCCAGTTTACTGTTCAAACAAAAATAGATTCAACAATAGTTCACAGATCAACGTGCAAATGAAAAATATATTAAGACCACAGTAAGCCGGCAGTTCCCTAAAACAAATAATGTACATAAGAAACCAAACACAAGCAACGACGGTACTCAATCAGCACCTAGTTTTGGCGAATACTCGGGTTTTTTATATGCGTAGATCATGGGTAGGTGATCATAATCTTAGTGTGTTAAGTAATTGATAATGGTATTGAGGTATTTGAAAGAAATCCTAGGTTAAGCGGCGTGTTGCTGGGCTGTCAAGTAAGAGCCGGTCTGACCGGCCCTAGGGTGGCAGTCAAACCGGACGGAGTTTGAAAAGTGGAATTTTAGGGAATGCTTTAAAACACTTATGCATGAGTATTAGGAGGTGAGTTTTCACCAGGTTTCATGGAAATTGGAGTTGCGAGGCAAAACTAAACAGTTTGAAATTTGCAGAGAAGGTGCAGCTAGGACTTGGGAAACTTTCTGGAGCAGTCTGACCGGCCATCTGCTGGCGGTCAGACCGACCGAGAGCGACGGTCAGACCAGCCAGAGGGGGTTCAGGCGTCGGGAAGGCGGTGAACTTTGTGGAATTGGCCAAAGTCTTAGGATTCAGTGCATAGGTGTTGCATGATGCATGTTTAGGATATTATGGGTTGAGTTGTGAAAAATTTGTGCTCGGATCGATTTTTTGGTCTATTATTGTGTAAGTGGTTTGGAGTCAACGACGAGGATAATCAGGACTAGGCTAGGAGAGTTGAGATCCAGAATGATCGAGGATGCTGGGTGAAGTGATTGGACTCAAGCATGACGCAAGATGGACAAGAACGACCGAACAAGAAGTTCGGTGCAACGGTTTGCATCAAGTGGCTTTGGGGTCGGTGCAAATGTCATGGTGGTTTCGGTGAGAGCCGGATAGGAGAGATTTGCTGACATGAAGAGAGTTATTGTAAACATATGCTTGGCGAAGCATGGGAATGCTTAACGTTGATTTGACTCAACCTTTGGAGAAGGATCAAGAAAGGGTATTTGGTATCTTCGCTAAAATAATGGGTTGGTGACCTTGGAGAAACCGCGACACAGGACAGCGCAAAGGAGAGGTCATTTAGATCAAGAGAATACAGAGTTCACGAAGAGACGGATTCGGAAGATACGGTTGGTCATCCGCTTTGAGAAACGTGCTTGAGTGTAGCCCGTTTGTATATGGGCTTAGCGGGCGTCTGATAAGGTTTTTTCTCTAAATATAGCCTCCACTATAAAAGAAAGGGGTGTAGGATTCACACCCATCAACTCAAGCTAGGAAACCATAATTTGTGATTTAGGGAAGTAGAGAGATAGAGAAAGTTAGGGCTTGAGAGAGATTGATTGATTGAGTGCTCAAGTGTTGAGCTTTTATCCTCCATGGTGGAGTGGTTGTAAATCAACGATATCTTAAATCAATACAAGCAAGTTTGCCCTAAGATGAGTTATATCTTATTTTTGTTCTTACTCTTTGTTTGATGCATTCGGGATTTTTATGTTCATAAGGTTTTGATTGGATCTTTTGACGTGATCTAGCTTGCTAAGATCTGTGGGAATTGATATAAGGTCATCTTGATCATTTTCCACCCACGACCAAACTTTTGGATCAAAGTTTGATTTCTCCCAGTTTTCAAAATTCTTGACCTTGATCAACAAATTCGTAGAACTTTGGTTTCGATCGTCCCGAACGTTGATTAGAATAGGTTCTTATCCTTCTTAATGAGATATGTTTGAAATATCAAAGGATTTGGATCTCAGAATTAAAAGTTAGGTCGATTTGATATCACATCGGGCTACTGTCCCTGCAGCCGGCTGTCAGGAAGCCACCAGGTGGTCAAACCGGCCAGCCAACGGCGGTCAGACCAACCATAAGGTTTATCCTCGGGGATTTTCGATTTTAACGCAAGACTTCCGTTGTGTTTTTGTACATCTGATCTTCATAGTTTTCATAGTTATTAAAGTGAAGGAAAAACTAAATACCGAGGTGCTGAAAAAGATAGGTGCTTACCCACAGCGTCCTTCCCAATTTTAATTCTAGAAAAATTGGAATTACGGCCCAAATAAAGATGCACAATGCAATACTATTCATTTCATTTTCTCTCTCGAATATATATGATACACATGCAGAGATTATTCACACGCATGCTCGGATCGATGCTCCTCATGATCACTTTGCTTCTAGCGCCACACGCACCACATAGCGGCGTACGCGCGTGTACGTGCAGGCACCGTGTACGTACATGCATCACGCATGGCTGCATGCCACCTAGATCTTCAGATGCTTCAGCCTGCAGAATAATAATACTCTCAGGTCAGCGGCATATATACAACTTTATACTAGCTTTATAATCATGGAGATTCCAGTCTACAAGTTGATGAAATAGACACATACAGAGCGCATCAATGCATATATGTCTACTTCAAGAGCTGGCAAATGGACTTGCTCAGCAAGTCCCCGGTGCATCTAAATCATATAGTGACGCGCTGGTACCTGCAGCATGTGTGCCACACGGTCCGGTACCAAATGCCAATACGATAGCTTAGTAGACGTGGCTTTTGATTTGCCAACAGAACGTAATAGAGGTTAAGGTTAGTACCAAACAACAGTACGTACTTGCGGGTCATCTAATTAATTTGGATAAGTTAACTACATCCGAGAAACCCCTTTCTACTAGCTTCAGCATGGCATGAGAATCTAGCACGAAACTAGCTTGGAATTATATATAGGACAAACCCAAAAGTCGTTAACATGTTTGGCCCAACTTTATTAGCTCCAAGTAAGATACCCTTAAGCTGAAGCCTGACTAAAGACCCTCAAATAATGTGATCGCGGAGAACTCTTTGTCGTAATCACGATCCTAAATCAGATCGAAAGTTGTTCAACAGGATCGCAAATCGCAGGATTAATGTATAATCTAATATCATATCTGATTCTACCTTTTTTTAATCTACCTTGTATTTTAACATTTTAGAACTTTTGTTAACTAAAATGTAGTGTTAAGAAAAGATCATTTGTTATTTATACAAATTATAATGGATATGAAGAAATAAAAAGTAAAAATTTACAATGAAAGGAACACATGCAAAAAATTATTTATAATAAATCGGTAGAATCGGATATGATCGTATGATTCTATAATATTTTTGTTAAAATCGTAATAATATTAAGATTCTACCAAACTTCTGACAACCTTGTTGACTCGCTCCAAAACCGTACGTGTTATGACAGCAAACAAACTAGAAATATTGTAATTAAGCAATACGAAATCTAATCAAATTAAGCCGGCGTGCTATGGAGGAGGGTCCAAGCTTCACCTGTCGGCCTCGTAGCCGCCCATGGAGCCGCCGCCGGGGCACCTGTAGGCGGGGAAGGGCACCTTGCCGGCCTCGATGTGCTTGACGTCCTCGACGAGCAGCTCGTAGTAGCGCTTCACCTCGTCGGCCGACTTGCCCCCCACGGCGCGCGCGATGTTGTGCCACCGGTCCGGCGTGTCCTTGTCGTACACCGCCAGCGCCTGCTCGAACTGCTTGTTCTGCTTCGCCGTCCACTGCGGCCTCGACGAGCTCATCGACATCGACGCCATCCAATTATATCTACTGAACTAACTAACTGAACTCTATAAGATGAGCTAGTGAATAGTGATCGATGGATGTATATAGCTACCTAGCTAGGCTTGTGAGAAGAGGAGAACGAGAAGAAGGGGTGGTACTTATGGGGGTGCAGAAAAGGCTGCAGGTTCTCTTGGCTTGGGGGGTCAAGGGGAAAACATGGAGAATAAGGCATAACCGAGCGAGAGCGTGGAGAGCCACAACGAGTGTTGCAAAGGAACAAAGATCTGTCCCAGGGAAGTGGGGATCTCGCATTTTTTTATCTCCTCTCTTCCTGCTCTCGATCTATAGCTTAGCTAGATAGATCATAGATAGATAGATAGGTCGTGTCGCGACCTAACTTGGCAGTTGGCACTCGTACGTCCGTCTAGCTTATTGACAGAAGGTTCAGTGTCTGTCGATTGTGTCATCGCTGCATGGCGACCTGCAACCGGCCTCGGGACACTACTACTCGCTGCTGATCATGTGTACAATTGGAGACCACACAAGCGGTTGTTCAGGTTCATTATTGGCGATCAATCCTGCCTTCCAATTCTCAGGAACTTCTCTGTCGTCGTGGCTTTCTATATTGCCAGTACGCACTAATTAGCGCGTGGTGCCTATCTAGCCTGTCTGTATACTCCACATAATTACTGATGATTTGATCAGTCATGCTTATAGTTTCGTTTTAAAGGTGCCACCATCCTACCACTACTTTTGGATATTCTCACCTCGAAAATAAATTTACTGAAAGTATTCCTGTGGGGTGAGTTGCACTGGCTCACAAACTTTGTAGCTGAAAAGACTGAGAAATATATTCAGTGCTACTCCTAGCTAGCTAAATATCGGCAGTAACTAATAATTAGTCAAAGCAGTATTCAACAAAGAACTAATTCTAGTACTTCCAAAGTAATATTTCGTATAGAAGAGATTCTTGTGTCATCGGTGTCGTGGAAGCCAATTGGATCTAGACGAGAATGACAATAATTGAAGAAACATTTTTTCCAAATTTTTAATAGAACAGATGTGGTAATTTACAAGGTCATTGCATCCATGATCGATGTGTTGGGCTATCCCTCCATATGAAGACTCATCTCAGCCCACAAGCCCAAGAAATAACAACCATTGATCACCCTAAGAATGAAGGGTGGAGATATCTCCTCCTAGTGTGGGGATGAAACAACAAAACTCTAAGCCTCCCTTCAGCAGCCAGAGAGTGTGAGAGAAGTAGCAGCAACCAAAAAGAAAATACAACAACAAGAAAGGAGAAGAAGAAGTGTTGTTCTAGCTTGAGTGCACCTGCGCGATCTTCATCAAGTGGACGATCGGAGTAGCAAACGTGGTCGGATCTGCCTCCAATTTGGTTTGTGAACTCCTGACTCGTAGATCTTTGATATGTGCGGTTGGATTGAGGATTGGGTTAGAGGAGCTTCAGGTTTTAGAGGGATTTTGTTAGTTCGGGTAGCAGCAGATTCAGCACTGAGCAGTTTTGGTATAAGTTCTGTTTGAGTAGTGAAACATTGTCCGATTTGGCTAAAATTTGGACAGCTTGTTAGGAACTTGTGGATCCACATTCCTGCCAAGTTTCATGCAGTTTGGATCTTTAGTTTGATAGATATGAACTGAAATCCGAAGGGGACAGAGGATAAGTTTTGTTCAGCCTATTGGTTACTTCTTAATCTTATGTTGTTGTTATTATTGATGTGCCAAGGTTTCACCTTGATGGTGGTATTGTTGCTGCTGTAATTTCTCTAGTGTAACCTAGAGAAGACTCTATTGTACCTATTATTGATATAGTGGAAGATTTGGGAGTGGACCGTTTGGTCCCGTGGTTTTTTGCTCCTCACCTTGAGGAGATTTTTCCACGTTAAAATCCTTGTGTCAATGTGCATGTGACCTTATTGATTATTTCGCTGCATATCTGCTAGTTGTAATTTTCTCACAGGTCATCACGAGAAGAAAAGAGGTTGCTTGGACTACTGTATAGTGATGTAAACCTCAACAAAGTGGTATCAGAGCTTTGTGTGTTTGCCTTGTGGTGAAAGATGGAACTGAATACTAGCAGAATGATCTCACTAAATGGTACAAATTACCAAGCTTGGAAGGGCAAGATGGAGGACTTACTCTATGTGAAGGAGTATTACAAGCCGGTGTTTGCACTTGAGAAACCGGATGACAAAACCGATGATGAATGGAAGATACTTCATCGCCAAGCTTGTGGGTTCATTCGACAATGGGTTGATGACAATGTATTGAACCATATTAGTGATGAGACACATGCACGCTCCTTATGGCAGAAGTTGGAAGAGTTGTATGCCCGGAAAGAAGGTACAAATAAAATGTTCTTGATCAAGAAATTAATGCACTTGAGGTACCGAGAGGGCACTCCTGTGGCTGATCATGTGAATATATTTCAAGGCATTATAAATCAGCTCTCCTCCATAGGAATCACATTTGATGATGAGGTTCGTGCCTTGCTACTACTTGGGTCATTGCTGGACTCTTGGGAAACTCTTAAAGTTACTTTATGCAATTCAGCTCCAAATGGTGCTGTCACTTGGAACCATATAAAGACCAAGGTGATAAATGAGGAGACAAGAAAGATTGCTGAAAGGGAGAGTTCCTCCTCACATTCAGAAGTGTTGATCACTGAGTCAAGGGGGAGAAGTAGGAGCCAAGGTCCGAAGAAAAGTACATTTGAAAGTAGAAGCAAGTCAAGAGGAAAGTATACAAATGTGGAATGTTATCATTGCCATGAGAAATGACACCTCAAGAAGTACTCACTGAAGTCAAGGGAGAACAAGAAAAAGAAGAAGGCACAGAAACATGACAGTGACAGCGACAGTGAGGTGGACCGTATTACTTCTGTTGTTGAGGATATGATGATTCTTGTTAGTGAAGACAACAAAAGTAACATTGGTAAAAATATTTTAACTGTTGAGGAAAGGGTCACTGTAGATTATGATGATGCGACCATCAACTTTGTGGGTGATGATGAGATGGTTTGGATACTTGACAGCGGTGCTACAATTCATGCTACATCTCATAGAGAGTTCTTCACAAACTACATTCCAGGTGACTTTGGAATTGTGAAGATGGGTAACAATGATTGTGCTCAAATCATTGGGAAAGGGAGATGTGCACTTGGAGACTGCAAATGGTACAAGGTTAACTCTCAAGTCTGTGAGGCATGTTGCAGTGCTTCGGCTCAATATAATTTCAGTTGGATTGCTTGATGAAGACAACTACAACAATAGTTTTGGAGATGGACAATACAAGCTCACCAAGAGAAGCATGGTGGTTGCAAGAGGTAAAATTGTTTCTCTCTTGTATCATGTTCATGCTAAAGTTTCTAGTGTTTCTGTCAATGCACTAGAGAAGGAGGATCCTTGTGTTCTATGGCACAAGAGGCTCGGGCACATGAGTGAGAAGGGAATGACCATGCTAGTCAAGAAGGATCTTCTATTAAGGATGAAGAGTGTACACTTGGGAAAGTATGAAGATTGCCTAGTGGGAAAGCAGCACCAGGTTGCTTTCAAAAGTCAGCCTCCTCACAAGAAGCCAGAGTTGCTGGATTTGGTGCATTCCGATGTGTGCAAGATGTAGGTAAGTTCCATCGGTGGTGCTAAGTACTTTGTCACTTTCATTGATGATTTCTCCAGGAAAGTTTGGGTTTATCCCTTGAACTCCAAAGATCAAGTGTTGAGTGTATTTAAGCAATTTCAAGCCTCTATTGAAAGAGAGACTGAGAAGAAGATAAAGTGCATATGTACTGATAATGGAGGAGAATACATTGGTCCATTTGAAGCATATTGCAAGGAGCAAGGAATTAGGCATCAATTTACTCCTCCTAAGACACCACAACTAAATGGTGTTGCTGAGAGGATGAATAGGACATTGGTGGAGAGAGTTCGATGCATGTTGTCACATGCAAAGCTACCAAAGCACTACTGGGGTGAGGCTTTGATGACTGCAGTTTATCTTATTAATCTATCACCATGTCATCCTTTGCAGGGGGATGTTCCTAACAGGGTTTGGTACGACAAAGATGTATCATATGACCACCTAAAGGTATTTGGGTGCAAAGCCTTTGTTCATATTCCTCAAGATGAGAGGTTAAAGCTTGATGCAAAAACACGTAAGTGCATATTCCTTGGCTATGGTTTGGATGAACTTGGTTACAAGTTATTTGATCCTATAGCAAAGAAGGTTGTGAGAAGTCGTGACGTTGTGTTTGTTGAAGACCAAACTATTGAGGATATTGTGAAGACAAAGGTGCAAGTTCCTCAACAGCAAGACATGATTGATTTAGACCCAGTTCCTGTAGCTCCAGCTCCACAACAAACTGAAGGTGATGTTGCAGATGATGCACAAGATGATGTGCAAGGTACAGGTGATGATGGTGCTCTCCAAGAACAACAAGTCGATGCTGATGGGCATGACATGCAACCACCAGTACTAGAAGCTCCACCAGCAGTTCCACTCAGACGATCTACCAGAGATCGCAGGGCCTCTACCAGGTACTCCTCATATGATTATGTGGTGTTATTATCTGATGGTTCAGAACCTGAGTGTTTTGCAGAAGCAAAAGAGGATGAGCATAAGGAGTGGATGAAGGCTATGCAAGACGAGATGGATTCCTTGCATAAGAATCACACATATGAGTTGGTAAAGTTGCCTAAGGGCAAGAAAGCATTGAAGAACAAGTGGGTCTACAGAATTAAGCAAGAAGAGCACACGTCACATCCAAGATACAAGGCGAGGCTAGTTGTGAAAGGATTTGGTCAAAGGAAAGGAATTGACTTTGATGAGATCTTATCTCCGGTGGTGAAGATGACATCCATTCGGGTGGTTCTTGGCATTGCAGCTAGTCACAACTTGGAGGTTGAGCAAATGGATGTGAAGACAACCTTTCTTCATGGAGACTTGGAGGAAGAGATATACATAGAGCAGCCTGAAGGGTTTGTTAAGAAGGGCAAAGAAGACTATACGTGCAAGCTAAAGAAAAGTCTTTATGGCCTGAAACAAGCACCAAGACAATGGTACATGAAGTTTGAATCTATTATGGGGGAGCAAGGCTACAACAGGTGTAGCACAGACCATTGTGTGTTCTTTCAAAGATTCTCAGGTGATGATTTTATCATCTTGTTGCTCTATGTTGATGATATCTTGATTGTTGGCAAGAATGTCTCTAGGATTGCAAAGCTGAAGAAAGAGTTGAGCAAGTTCTTTGCTATGAAGGACTTGGGGCCAGCAAAGCAAATTCTTGGTATGAGAATTGAGAGGGATAGAAATTCCAACAAGTTGTACCTATCACAAGAGAAGTATATTGAGAAGATACTTCTGAAGTTTCACATGGACAATGCAAGATCTGTGAGCTGTCCACTCGCAACTCATTTCAAGTTAAGCACCAAACAATGCCCTTCTACTGATGAGATGAAGAGGGAAATGCAGAACATTCCATATGCCTCAGCAATTGGAAGTTTAATGTATGCTATGGTGTGTACAAGGCCTGATATTGCTCATGCAGTTAGTACAGTGAGTAGATTTATGTCTAATCCTAGAAGACCGCATTGGGAAGTCGTGAAGTGGATTTTGAGATACCTTCGGAGCAGTACTAAGCTGAAGCTTTGCTTTGGTAAAGGTGAGCCTGTGTTGGTTGGATACACAGATTCTGATATGACCGGAGATGTTGATAGCAGGAAGTCTACTTCAGGGTATTTGATTACCTATTCAGGGGGAGCTGTGTTATGGAAAAGCAAGTTGCGGAAATGTGTGGCACTATCTACAACTGAAGCTGAGTTCATTGCAGCGACTGAGGCGAGCAAGGAACTATTGTGACTGAAAAGGTTTACTAGTGAACTTGGGCTTGATCAAGATAAGTATGTGTTGTTTTGTGACAACCAAAGTGCTATCCACTTGAGCAAAAATTCTAGTTTCCACTCAAGGTCGAAGCATATCGATGTTCGATACCATTGGATTCGAGAGGTGTTGAATTCTAAGCAAATGCAACTTGAGAAGGTTCACATTGACGACAATGGGGCTGATATGTTGACCAAGGTAGTGACGAGAGAGAAACTCGAGGTATGCCGGCAAATGGCTGGCATGATTGAGATGAGGTGTTAATTCCTTCATAATATCGGGAGGGAGAGTTTGTTGGGCTATCCCTCCATATGAAGACCCATCTCAGCCCACAAGCCCAAGAAATAACAACTATTGATCACCCTAAGAATGAATGGTGGAGATACCTCCTCCTAGTGTGGGGATGAAACAACAAAACCCTAAGCCTCCCTTCAGCAGCCAGAGAGTGTGAGAGAAGTAGCAGCAACCAAAAAGAAAATACAACAACAAGAAAGGAGAGGAAGAAGTGTTATTCCAGCTTGAGTGCACGTGCGCGATCTTCATCAAGTGGATGATCGGAGTAGCAAACGTGGTCGGATCTGCCTCCAATTTGGTTTGTGAACTCCTGACTCGTAGCTATTTGATATGTGCGGTTGGATTGCGGATTGGGTTAGAGGAGCTTCAGGTTTTAGAGGGATTTTGTCAGTTCGGGTAGCAGCAGATTCAGCACTGAGCAGTTTTGGTAGAAGTTCTGTTTGAGTGGTGAAACATTATCCGATTTGGCTGAAATTTGGACAGCTTGTTAGGAACTTGTGGATCCACATTCCTGACAAGTTTCATGCAGTTTGGATCTGTAGTTTGCTAGATATGAACTGAAATCCGAAGGGGACAGAGGATAAGTTTTGTTCAGCCTATTGATTACTTCTTAATCTTGTGTTGTTGTTATTGTTGATGTGCTAAGGTTTCACCTTGATGGTGGTATTGTTGCTACTGTAATTTCTCTAGTGTAACCTAGAGAAGACTCTATTGTACCCATTATTGATATAGTGGAAGATTTGGGAGTGGACCGTTTGGTCCCGTGGTTTTTTGCTCCTTACCTTGAGGAGATTTTTCCACGTTAAAATCCTTGTGTCAATGTGCATGTGACCTTATTGATTATTTCGCTGCATATCTGCTAGTTGCGATTTTCTCACAGGTCATCACGAGAAGAAAAGAGGTTGCTTGGACTACTGTCTAGTGATGTAAACCTCAACACGATGTTCCTCAATCTAGTATAATTCCCCATGCAATTGTGCGGCTAGATAGATATTGTAACATATTGTATTTGTTATATATTTTTAGTACCTTTGAAAAGTGTACATGTATTTGTTATACAATTGTAATCATTGCAATGTCCATATATGATTGATGTACACCGTTATAGTCTGGCCACATAGAAATAAGTGGTATAGATCTTCTCTTTTTCTTTAGATTAATGAGAGAATTTCTAAGATTTTTGCTTTTTTCAGATTTAAGGATCATTGTGGGATTTTCTAGACCTCTAAAACGAAAGAGGTACCTTGAATATCACCAATTGTTTCTACATAATTATAAAGTAATATTTCATATAGAAGAGATTCTTGTGTTATCGGTGTTATGGAAGCCAAATAGATCTAGATGAGAATGACGATAATTGAAGAAACATCTTTTTAATTTTTTTAATAGAACAGATTTCAGAGCAGATGTAGTAATTTACATGGTCATTGTGTCCATGATCGATGTTCCTCAAACTAGCAAAATTCCTCACGCAGTTGTGCAACTAGATATTGCAACATATTGTGTTTGTTATATATCTCTAGTACCTTTGAAAAGTATAGTTGTATTTGTTATATAACTGTAACCGTTGCAATATCCATATATGATTAATCTACACCGTCATTATCTTACCCCCCAACGAAATAAGTGGTATAGATCTTCTCTTTTTGTCTCGATTAATGAGAGAATTTTTATGATTTTTCTTTTTCCTGATTTAAGGATTATCGTGGGATTGTTTAGACCTTTAAAACGAATGAGGTACCTTGAATATCACCAGTTAACTGTAGATATATATAGATAATTCGTCTGGTATGTATAATCTAAAGGATAAACTGAAATTGTCGTTACTGCTTGCTAAAAGATATGAGCGTAGCATATACTGTAAATACTACACGCACAACTTATATGCTTGCTACAAAGGACAAGAATTTACTATATTTATTTCCTCCATTGAACACTCAATTGGAATAATCCCCAAATAGCAAGTTGCAAAACACTAGATTCCATCACCAGAAAGAGGGGCTCTCGGTATTATAATCTATATCTTGCTTTTAATTTTCAAAGAGAACAATATCGTGCTGAAGGGTCCATGAATGATTCTGAGACGGTATTTTGAATATTTTCTTGCCCCTTTTCCAACCTTTCAGATCATCCTTCTGAACTCTGCACTGCCCCTGAATCTAAGCTGTTGCCTATTCCCTCCTTTTAGACTATTCAAAAGCAAGAGGAGAGAAGTCGACTGCTGGCAACATGTGTGGCACTTGTATTGTCTACCTAAATGCTGGAATTTGAAGGCTATTACTAGTACTTGTTAGATGGACTTAACTGTGGATTTTCCAAGATTTGATGCCATGACATCTTGGTACTAAGTCTAAAGATAGCATTCATTCGTCAAGCATAGGTCTGTTTGAAAAAAAAAACAGCATGGGAGAAGAAACTAATGACACTTCGAAACATGCATATTGATGCATGCCACCAAAAATCTAAGCTAAAACTCTCAAGACTTCAATTTTCTCTTTTGGGTCCGTTGAGAACACGGTTCCCAATTTTTGAAAGAATTGAACTCTAGAAGAAAAAAAGCTCGTTATTGGCTCGAATCAAAATTTATTCTATTACAGTAGTTAATTGGTTAAAATTAAAATAAGTCAAATTGGAATGAAAAAAATGTTAATGTGGCTGGGCCCGATAGTGGCTTGTTAGCTCGTTTTTAAAATAACCACTTAAATAATAAATAAAACGATATTAAGTCGAACTATATCAATTTCGAATGAAACTCGATAATAGCTTGTCAAGCTTAATAGCCAGCCCCAGACTGTCCAATTGACTGCCCGGCAAGCGCCGATGGTATCTGTCCTAGAGGTGTTCCTTACAGGGGCTTATTTGGAATGGAAGAAAAGTAAGAAAATTTGGGGGATTTGAATCAAACACTGATGTTTGTCATCGCTTTGCTTAAAATGGTCAACTTTATAAGACTTCTACTTGGACGAGATTCGATAAAGTGGTATTGGATTACAGCCCAACCAAACCAACCAAACGCAAAAGAATGGAATCGACTTACACTGTAATGGGATTACGCCCTGAATCCGCCGAACCAAACACCATCTGAGATAATCCTTGTACAGCTGTGCTACATCTTGCACGTCGCTTAGTTCCCAGCTGCTTTGTCACACACTACCAATATATATCCGACACACTGTTCTCTCTGTTGTCACCAGTTCAGCTAGCCATGCTGCATATCATGCATCCTAAATCACGATGTGTGACTAGATATCTCCACTTCCCAAATCGCGTGTTGTCTTTTTACAGTGAGTTGCGTGCATGCATCTACTGTCTTCAACTTAAACAGCGCGCTGAACTGGAGTGCCGACCTTTCTGTCATTTCAGGACAGGAGGAGAAAGAAAAAATGCCAAATGCATCTTTCCCCGGCCGGTAGATATGGTAAATCAGAATCCTCTCAAAAAGCCTGGGCGCTGCTGGCTGATAGATGCCACGGGCAACTTGATCAGAAAGGTTGGTCCGGAGGCGCACACAGTAGCTTGATTTTGTCTTCCGGGGACAAGGGAGATAGGCGATCGATCGAGAATCCAATCAACACGGAATCCTAATAGAGAAAAGGGCAGCTTGCTGTGTGGGCGAAGGATCAGAATCCTCGAGGAATTGAGGATGGCGAAAGGCACTTGACGTAGGGAAACAGAGGTGCCTCGAGGAGGGTCCAAAGTAATCAACATGGTTAATCTTTTTTTTTTAGAACTAGTTGGTCGGTTTGGCGCAGTATAGTGTAACTTTACGCAACTCCAAATTTCAAAATTTATATTCTTCAATCTAAATTTGAATTTGGGATATTTGATTTCATATTTAATTAGCAAATTTTATTTTGAGACATCTCTCCTTACATGTGAAAGAGAGGATCGAAAGGTGGGTCCATCGAGCAAATTTAAACTCTGTTGGACCGAAACGGCGACTAGAGGGTAGAGCACGATCTCTTTTTCACATAGATCGGATTCAATATGATTCTCTCAACCTTTGAATTAAATGTAGTGCTACCTTTTCCTCTCTCTCTTTTGAAAATTAATATAGCTTTAAACCAACTATTGAATCTAAGCCTTTAAAATTAGGGTGCACCAAATCAAGGGTTTGATGTTTTTAGATCCTTTTCAATTTAATATATCTCTAAGACAACTATCGAATCTAAGCTTTCGAAATTAGGGTAAGATGTTGTTCTTTTTGTTTTGTAAGAATTTCTAGCATATTTACCTTTTTTTTCTTAGCCATTGTAAAAGGCCTATCTCCGACTTTTAATATATATTAAAGATCATCGGCATGGGTACTCTAATTAGCTTGTAAAGAAAGTTTAGCATTCTCTTTCGCCAAAAATGGATACAAGTTAATCCAATAAATTAAAAACCAATAATTGTATGTGGAATATCCCCTTTCCACCGAATCTAAGGTAAGTGGGACACACAAGAATGGTCCTAGGCTCTCAAGTTAGCTAAGAGCCAACTATCAAATCTGAGCTTTTAAAATTAGGTTCGCCAAATTAAGAGCTAGATGTCTTTATTTGTTATATAATAATATAACAGTTAAATATCATGGCATTTTCTATTATCATTTGTTCGATTAGTACACTCACCCAGTAGAACTTGATTGCAACTTGTTATCAAAGAATCCTCAGTCCAAGACATCATCAGTTCAGAACCCCTACTCCACGAGAAATTAATATAGTTTGATGACAATGTTGGAATCCCCCTTTCATTTTCTTGTAAATAAAATGCTATCATCAGCTGATGGCTATCTATAGAATTGTAGAATAACAATCCAAACCATTATACTAACAAAAAATATTTTAGTAAATATTTTGCCCCGTTTAGCACATTCTGGCTAATCTCTGACCCACAAATAAATCCTAGTACTGTAGTACAATCAACTAAACTTAATTATGTTGTGTAAGTAAAAAATCATATATATGCCTTGTATTTCTCCAGTAGAACGTAGAATTAATATGAAGAAAACATTCAGAACAACATGACAGATAGTGTTCTGTTGCAATCAATACCGAAGTCTGCAGATCCCCTATCACGTGATGCATGATTCTGTTAATTAGGGATATAATGTGATCCGAATTTCTAATATGAAAGTGTCCGGATTAGTTACCATATTAGCGAATTAGTTTTCTACTTGGACTCTAAGTCCTTTTACCCCTTTATATACCTCTTGTAAGCCGCGACGAGAGTTGGCCTTTGACGCCTACCATACCTCATTGTAATCCCGGTGTTTGTAAACACTCACATATAGTGATCATCGCGGTTGGCGCCGTAGTTTTTTCCCGCAAGGGTTTTCCACGTAAAATTCGTGTCTCTTGTCCCTGAGGATCTGTGCATTATTTCTAACAAGTGGTATCAAAGCACAGGAGATTAGAGTTTGAGAGATACGAAAAAAATAATAGATCATCGACGCCGCCGCCGTCTCGCATCTACACGGAGCAGCAGGTCTTCGTTTCCACCCGTCGCGCGGCGTGTCTTTGCTCACGTCGGCTTCGGTCTTCGGTCCCGAGGCAACGCATCTACAGCCGCCGCGTTGCGCATCGCCAGCAACTCTTCATCCAGCGCTGCGTCCTGCGTCGCCTCGATCCGTGCATAGCCATCCTCAGACGTCTTCGTTCGTGCGCGTCGCCTCTGTACTTCAGCGCCAGCAACGCACGCGCTTGATCGATTCAAGGCAGCAGACCAACGCAGCTTCAATTTTCCCAGTCAATCTCCTTGTCTTGCGCAAGGACAAAAGAGAAAAAGGTAGAAGGCTCAGGTTCCAAGGTTTTCTTCTTATTATTTTACTAGTCAATAGCAAGTGGTCATTGTTGAATCACGTGAAGATCAGAACCAAAAGTGCTGCTGGCTTTAGCTTTCAGGAGAAAATTGCTTCGTCCACCCGAAGTGTACCAGGAGACTTGAAGATTTTGATTCGTGTACACAAAAGGTGTACCATTCAGGTCGTGATTTTTGCTAGGTTTACACAGATCATTACCAGCAATTTTCAGGTTTTATTCCTCATGACGACTTTGAAGTATGATCTTCCACTCCTGGATCGTGACACAAGATTTTCGCTGTGGCAAGTTAAGATGAGGGCTGTGTTGGCACAGATGGATTTGGATGATGCTTTAGAAGGTTTTGCAAAAGAACCTACTGAATGGACCGCAGATGACAAGCGTAAAGACCGTAAGGCTTTATCTCAGATTCACCTTCATCTATCTAATAATATTTTACAGGATGTTTTAAAGGAGAAGACAGCTGCTGCATTATGGCTGAAGCTGGAACAAATTTGCATGACAAAAGATCTCACCAGCAAGATGCATCTCAAGCAGAAGTTGTACTCTCATAAATTGCAAGAAGGAGAATCTGTGCTTGATCATCTTTCGACGTTTAAGGAGATCGTTGCCGACCTAGAGTCGATGGAGGTAAAATATGAGGATGAGGATTTGGGTCTTATTGTTTTGTATTCACTGCCTAGTTCATTTTCAAATTTCAGAGATACCATATTATATAGTAGAGATACTCTCACTCTTAATGAAGTTTATGAAGCTTTGCATGCTAAGGAAAAGATGAAACAGATGGTACCTTCTGAAAATTCAAGCTCGAAAGGAGAAGGCTTGTTTGTTCGTGGCAGGCAAAAGGAAAAGAACTCAAATAATAGACCTCGAGACAAAAGTTCGAACGGCTACAAGAGCCAGTCGAAATCTAGAGGCAAGTATAAGTCGTGCAAATATTGCAAGAAAAGCTGGCACGACATCTCCGAATCTTTGGAAGTGCAGAATAAAGAAAAGAGAACTGCCATTATAAGCCAAAAGGTAAACCGGATGATGAAGGTAAAGCCTCTCTTGCTGCTGATGATAGTCCTAATGGAGAAATCCTTGTTGCCTTTGCTGGATGTGCTAAGACCAATGATGAATGGATTCTTGATTCTGCCTGTACCTTTCATATGTGTCATAATAAGGATTGGTTTGCCACCTATGAACTGTTGAAGGTGGTACTGTGTTGATGGGTGATAACTCATCTTGTAAGGTTGCAGAATTGGTTCAATTCGGATCAAGATGTTTGATGGTATTGTCGAACTTTGACGGATGTGAGGCACATTCCAGATTTGAAAAGAAACCTCATCTCTTTGAGTACTCTTGATACTAAAGGGTACAAGTATTCAGTGAAGGTGGAGTTTTAAAGGTATCAAAAGGCTCTCTTATTGTGATGAAAGTGATATTAAATCGCCAATTTGTACCATCTGCGAGGTACTACAATATCGTAATGTTGCTGTAATTTCAAGTTCATTATCCGATTCGATGCTACTAATCTTTGGCATATGCGTCTTGGGCATATGAGTGAACTTAGTTTGGCGAATTGAGTAAGAGAGACTTCTTGATGGACATAGCATCGCAAGCTTAAATTTTGTGAGCATTGCGTGTTTGGCAAACACAAGAGGTGAGATTTAATACCTCAATTCATACTACGAAGGTATTTTGGATTATGTGCATTCGATTTATGGGGCCATCTCTTAAGACATCTCTAGGAGGTGCTCGTTATATGTTAACAATTATTGATGATTACTCTAGAAGAGTGTGGTCTTATTTTAAAGCATAAGTCGAAGCATTTTCAGATTTAAAGAGTGGAAGACTATGATTGAAAGGCAAAGCGAAAAGAAGGTAAAGAAACTTCGTCGATAATGGGATGGAATTCTGTTCTGATGAATTTGAATCATATTGCAAGACTGAAGGCATTGTTAGGCATTACACCGTTCCTGGTACTCCTCAACAAAACGGTGTGGCTGAGCGTATGAACAGGACCATCATTTCCAAAGCCCGTTGCATGTTGTCTAATGCAGGTTTGCATAGGCGTTTTTGGGCTGAAGCTGCTTCCACTGCTTGCTATCTTATTAATCGGTCACCCAATATTGCAATTAAAAAGAAGACTCCAATTGAGGTATGGTCGGTTCCCAACAAATTATTCAAATTGAGAGTTTTGGTTGTCTTTGCTTATGCTCATGTTGATAATGGAAAATTAGAGCCTAGAGCTATTAAGTGCATCTTTCTTGGTTATAAATCGGTGTTAAAGGATATAAGTTGTGGAATCTGAAACAAGGAAGGTTGTGATTAGCGAAATGTTATCTTTAATGAATCGCTATGCTACGATAAGCGCCTACTAACGTTCTGTTGAGTGGCGAATTCAAGTGTTCAGTGGAGCACTCTGTTAGTTCGTGTAACACATCGATAAGGAAAATACCATTGTTCATGATGCACCTATTGTCGGCGGCAACCACAACGATCTATTGCGCTTAACGAGGCCTAGGAGGAGATTAATCCACCCGGAGGTTGATTGAAGAAGCTAACATTGTTGCTTATGCTCGAGTGTAGCGAAAGAAATTGAAGGTAATGCGGAACCTTCATCATACTGAGGCTATTAGCTCCACTGATTGTAAGAAGTGGATAACGCTATGCATGATGAGATGGAGTCACTTGAAAAGAATAACACTTGGGAATTAGTGAAATTGCCAAATGAGAAGAAGCACATTCGTTGTAAGTGGATTTTCAAAAGAAAGGAAGGTATTTCTTCTATTGAACCGACAAGGTATAAAGCAAGATTGGTTGCTAAAGGCTATAGTCAAATTCCAGGTATTGATTTTAATGATGTCTTTTCCCGAGTTGTGAAGCATAGTTCTATTCGCACTTTACTCGATATTGTTGCTATGCATGATAATGAACTTGAGCAATTAGATGTTAAACCGCATTCTTACATGGGGAGTTGGAAGAAGACATTTATATGGACCAACCTGAGGGTTTTGTTATTCCTAGAAAAGAACACCTTGTTTGTAGATTAAAGAAATCTCTTTATGGTTTGAAGCAGTCTCCTAGGCAGTGGTACAAGAGATTTGACTCCTTTATGCTCTCTCATGATTTTAAGCGATCTGATTATGACAGTTTGTGTCTATTTAAAGATCATTAATGATTCACTATTTATTTGCTTCTCTATGTTGATGATATGTTGATTGCGGCAAAAGATAAGTCGAAATAGCAAACCGAAAGCACAATTGAGTAATGAATTTGAGATAAAGGACCTAGAGTGCGACAAAGAAAATTCTTGGCATGGAGATTATCGAGAGAGGAAATCGCAAGTTATACCTTAGCCAAAAAGGTTATATTGAGAAGGTTCTTCGTCGTTTTAATATGCATGATGCAAAACCGATGAGTACTCCATTAGCTTCGCATTTGATTATCTTGACTTTATGTCCTAAGTCGGACTATGATATTGAGTACATGTCTAGAGTTCCATATTCCAGTCAGATTGGTTCTCTTATGTATGTCATGGTATGTTCTCGTCTGATTTATCTCATGCACCGAGTGTTGTTAGTAGATACATGGCTAATCCTCGAAAAGAGCATTGGAAAGCGATTCGATGGATATTCGATATTTGCGTGGCACTTCTAATGCTTGTTTGCGTTTGGGAATTCTAGAGATGGACTTGTTGGTTATGTTGATTCGATTATCTTTGTGATTTGGACAAGAGGAGGTCTCTCACAGTTATGTTTTCACCATTGGTGGTTGTCTTTATTAGTTGGAAAGCCATTTGCAATCTCATTGCCTTATCTACCACTGAAGCAGAATATATGGCTATTTTTTAAGCTTGTAAAGAAGCTATTTGGTTGAGAGGTTTGTACACTGAGCTTTGTGGAGATAATTCATTCACTACTATATTTTGTGATAGTCAGAGTGCTATATGCCTTACAAAGGATCAGATGTTCCATAAGAGAACAAAGCACATTGATGTGAGATATCACTTTATTCGAGATGTTATTGTTCAAGGTGATGTCAAAGTGTGCAAGATAAGTACTCATGATAATCCAGCTGACATGATGACAAAACCAGTCCCTGCTGCTAAGTTTGAGCTTTGCTCAAGCTTAGTTGGTGTTACAGTCTAGTCCTAGAGACTAGTTGGCGCACGATGATTTTTTATCTTATCGTGGAGATATTTGATGATCGATGATTCTTCATTATGCTACAAGAGGAAATTCGTCTCAAGGTGGAGATTGTTAATTAGGGATATAATGTGATCCGAATTTCTAATATAGAAGTGTTCGGATTAGTTACCATATTAGCGGATTAGTTTCCTGCTTGGACTCTAAGTCCTTTTACCCCTTTATATACCTCTTGTAAGCCGCACGGGGAGAGTTGACGCCTGACGCCTCATACCTCATTGTAATCTCCGGCGT
This sequence comes from Ampelocalamus luodianensis, assembly GCA_036346255.1. Taxonomy (NCBI): domain Eukaryota; kingdom Viridiplantae; phylum Streptophyta; class Magnoliopsida; order Poales; family Poaceae; genus Ampelocalamus; species Ampelocalamus luodianensis. The sequence goes on from CM070617.1 coordinate 42,149,766, forward strand.
TTTGTAAACACTCACATATAGTGATCATCGCCGGTTGGCGCCCGTGGTTTTTTCCCGCAAGGGTTTTCCACGTAAAATTTGTGTCTCTTGTCCATGAGGATCTGTGCATTATTTCTAACAGATTCAATTAGACATTTCTTTCTAATCAAACGATCTGTGCGCCCTCTCTAGCTCCTAGATGCACACAACAACCACGGTAAGTGAAAGAACATATGCAGCCGACAAAGGCTACCAAGCTAGTGTCAGTAATTGATCCTTGCCTCCAAATGGGATTGTCATTTTTTTCTCTATTTTTGTAACGTAAATTGGCCATGGTGAATTAATCGAGTTGCACTTTCATTACTGTTTCTTCATTCGTGTGTCGGCCATGACCAGCTTCTGCATGCATATCCCTTGGGTTGTGGACGATTCTTGATGAGATGGCAACTTCCAGGACGAGAGGCCGTGCGGATTTTGGATCGTCCAGTGAAGCAATCAACGGTCCAGATTGAGCGTACTAGATCGGTATCTAGTATCATAGTATGGCAAGGACTACGCAATCAACCGTGCGTTTTGGCTTTCGCGTTCATCGATTCGTCGCAGCAGATTACTGCGGTCTCCACTTGTAACTTGTAAGTGCAGGAATCTGCAGCAAAGTTGGTGCATGCATGGCTGGAGCTGCAACATTAGGGACTACGCAATCAACAGTATGGCGGAGTCAGGATTTCGCCGATGATGGTGCAATATTTTTTTTTGTGATTACAAAGAAGATACATATACACATATCCCATCAGACACAACTCGCGCGCCTCATATCACATGTCTAGAAAGACGGAAGTCGGAAATAAATCCACGACCTTATAAAATACGTACTAAAAGCGCACTCGTATGTATATAAAAGTTGACATAGTAAAGGTTCAAGTGGAACAAATTACATGTTTATAATACAACCGACATCACAAAATATTGTTTGTGTTGGTGGACTACTGACTATTGATTGCTGAGAATAACACAATGTAATTTATTGTATAGTCTGTATATTATACTAGGTATATATATTGTATAAAAAATTTGCATGTAAAATATTTTAGGGGTGCAACTGCACCCCATGGTCTCACGTGGCTCCGCCACTGCTATGACAGAAAAGTAACAGTACTTTCCAGGACAGCAAAACTGCTAATCTATAGCACAATTAAAGAACAAATTCGATCTCCGCGACCAAGGTACAACATGGCCATGGGCAATTTAGTTATCCTTGCTCCCTATCGTTCGCTTTAGGCATCTGCATCGTGCTGCAGGCTGTTTTGTCTAGGAATTGTTTTGTCTAGGAATTGCTCACACAAACTGACAGAAGGGCAAAGCATGTAGAAATGCACACGGTTTGACGTTTCTTCGTGAACGCTTTTACCCCCGGATATTCTGAAACCATTTTCGGAAAATTGGGCCAAGGCAGTCTGGGGGAATTCGGCCGACGCCGTCTTGCGGGTGGAAACCGACGGCGAGGAGTGAGGACTGAGTAGTCTGGGAGAGAGAGAGAGAGAGAGAGAGAGAGAGAGAGAGCAGTAATCTGACCGCAACGCCGACCGAGCGGGGTCCGACGGCCAGGCGGGGGCTGTGGACGGAAGGCGGCATGCCGGAGGTGGCGACGGCGGCGGCTTGGAGCTTCAGCTTCTGGCCTTCTGCTAGCCAGGCTAGCCGGCGACAGCGTCGCGCTCCTCCGCGACGACAACCTCGACACCCACGATGGTTAAGTTTTATACCTGCCCCTTATTTGCGTGGTATTCATTGGCTCATTGCACGTTGCATACAAAAATGTCGAATTGTCAGTGAGCTTGATTGGACTGTATGTTAAGTGGTTATTTGCGTGGAGGTTGATCAAGCTCTACACTGTTTGCTGAAATCATTTAATCAAGAAGCATGTATGTTCCTCGCGAAAAGAAAAGGAAAAAGAAGCATATATGTTGCCTACTTTGTTTATTAGCTTGGCAACGAATTTCGCATGATAATCAGTGGAAATTGATGGCCACATGGAGGAAGATATAAGTCTCAGTTAAATTTCATCCATAACTGCATAGAGTTTATGTTTCTTCATCAAATGTACATGCTAATAATAATCTCCTCTGATGTACTTCTTCAACTGTTTCACTTCTTGGTGCTGCTGGTCCACAATTGCTCTGACAACATCACCAACGGAAATCATACCTATTACCTTGTCGTCAAAAACAGGAACATGTCGGATGTGTTTGTCTGTTAATGTAAAGAAATCCAAATTAGCTCCAGTTCTCCCAGTAGCTTGTACATATGATAGAATCGTAATAGACTAATAGTCATTTCTTTTTTCACATGATAGAAGTTCTATTACCTGTCATTAGCTCCATTGCATTTAAAATGTTGGTATTGCTGGACACTGTAATTAGCCTGTCCTGCAACATAGTTAAGAAAACGATGAGGGTTAAGGAATTGTGTTTATGATATTTTTGTCTTTTAAAGTTATTTTCCACTTCCAAGTCCATTTACCTCTTCCGTCATGATATCTTCTACTCTTGTTTCTTCTGGAGGTCGTCCTGGCAAGAGGATCTTCCGAGCGAAATCTGCATCAGAAAGATTCTTGTTTTGAGGATTGACAGCAAGGCGTAAATGGTTAACACATGCTTTGCTTTAAGCTGTTCGTAAAACACATGTTTTGTGGTTTCTTCTGGATATTACAGCTTTGTGTTTACCTCTTTTCTGCATGTAGAGCTATGAAAAATCACAATTGTCATCTATTATATCGACACAAATGCAACAGCAACTATCAGTGTTATACAGTTGTTTCAGTTACGGCAACTTATTATGGTGTAGATATTATCTTTGACTTACCACGTTCTTTCTCATTAGTTTTTTTTCTCCCCTTCCTGAAAGAAGGAAACAGTTTGGTGTTTGGCTCTTATTAAAAAGAATATTTAGAGGTTATCATCATAAAAAAATGCTCATACCATCAAACTCAGTTATGTAAGACACAAGATCATATTATTTTGATACTAGTTGACCAACATTCATCTGCCTGATTTGAGCTTACCTCTCTCAGTCACAATTCCTGCAAGCTGCTTCTCATCCCCTGACTTGAGAACCACCAGAGCTCCGACATTATGGGCTGTCATCTACAAATTTAAGCATAGAAGCTAGTCACTTATTTTTAATTATTCCCCCTCTGTTCTACTTAAAAATGTAAACTCATACATGCTTAACGGCTTCTTGTACCAAATGACTGGTGCTGCACCAGTAGACCGCTCCCGCTTCAGCCTCCCCCTTTGCCTTGAGAATTTCTCTGACTGTAATGTTCTCTAGTCCCATGTGAGGTATAATTACAGTTGGAGATTCACTTTGTATGCGCGAAATCAGGGTGGCCCAGGAGAAGATTCCCTTGTTCATATGTTGTAGAACCGTGAGCCTTAGTTGCTTTCCATGGAAGCGTAGTGCCTTTGCAATTCCTTGCATCTTTTATCTGCTGGAATGACATGATGGTTGATCATCAGAGTATATTATTTGAACGATATCATCAGAGTATATGGGCTATGCTTCCACATATAGATTTTATTTTTCTGAGAAATCATTTGTATTTTCCTCGAAAAAAAAGATACCATTTGTACGAAAATAGGATTGAACATTGCCCTGTTTTTATACGATTCGAGCTAGGCATGTTGCCTATAAAATATTATGCTATTATTTGAAGCCCAAACTATAATTGCATTTGCAAGAAAGAAATGATTCAAGAAATCACCAAACCTTAGAAATTGCTGCAGCAAAATGCTGCAGTCGCACAGGCTTGCTTCTGCCTATTCCTAGCTCGAATGGATCGTCGAGGGATGATGAGTTCTGCTGTGCTAGTGTAAGGATGGGATACAGAACAGATTGCCTCTTATCATGCAAATCTATCACCAAGCCCAAGCCGGCACACAAGAATCAGTACTTACCTTTCTCATTTCGAGCAAAGCAAGGCATCTCAGTTGATAGGACCGTGGTCTGCCGAATGTTGTTTCTTCCTTCCCAGAGGGGAACGCAAACTTTGCCTTATACAGGTGTGCTTTCTCAGGTAGCTTCCGTACCCAGCAGGAGGAAGGTTTCCTTAAATTCCTTTCATCAGCGCTAATGGCTTAATGCATTGCTTTTCTTCTCGCCCATTTGATGTTTGCCTCTTCTAGTATTAAAAGAGAGAGCATTTGGTAGGAAGTAGGAAAACTTCAATCTCGACTATTGGAGAAGTTTTGCAGCAGATTCTACAGAAAGGCGTGTGCGCCCAATAGCAAAGCCGGATTGATGAATGTCTGATGTACATTCTAAAAGGCCATTTGAAAGAAATCTGTAGTTTGGATCAAAGAGGAAAACAGAACAGAGGACAATTTCTCACGCCCTGAAACGAGTCCGTGAGTCCTGCTTTTATATTGCCCCAATACCGTATCATGAATAGTGTATACGGCAAGGAGGTTACAATCGTACAGACTGTTTACAGGTTGTTTGCTTACAGATAACAGAGAGACTCCAGATTTGTTTGGAGTTCTATCTCTAACAGTATACATAATCTAAACATCTTATCTGAAGTCTAGAGACGTATTTTGACAGTCTCCCTTAATCTCAACTCGAGGAACAAGATTGAGATTGCCTCTGAACCGTTCGAAACTCTGCACAGGAAGTGGTTTTGTGAAAATGTCAGATATCTGATCACGAGATGAAATAAAACGTATATCAAGCATCTTGTGTGCCACTCTTTCTCTTACGAAATGATAATCCACTTCAATGTGCTTTGTTCAAGCGTGAAAAACCGGATTTGCTGAAAGATACGTTGCTCCCAGATTATCACACCACAGAGACGGTGGTCTCGACTGAAAAATCCCCAGTTCTTTCGGCAAGGACTGTATCCAGATGATTTCTGCTGTCACATTCGCGATAGCCTTATACTCTGATTTGGTACTTGATCTAGAGATCGAGAGGTCATTTCACGAGAGCTCCACGAAGTAGATTCTCACCGAAAAACACAGCAAAGCCTCCGTCGATCTTACGTCATCGGGCAACCACCATCCCGAATCGAAAAGGCGTGAAGGAGATTAGATGCTGACTTCTTGATATGTAATCCCATGGTTAGAGTACCTTTTAGATACCGAAGTATTCGTTTTACAGCTGACCAGTGATCACTTGTTGGCGTTTGCAAGTATTGACACACTCGATTGACTGAAAACGATATATCAGGCCTTGTGATTGTCAAATACTGAAGTGCACCGACAATACTTCTGTAATGAGTGGACTCTATTTCATTCAGAAGATTGCCTTGTACCTTGGACAGTCGATCAGTAGAAGCCATTGGAGTTGTACTAATCTTACAATTTAACATATTTGCCTTGCGAAGCACATCACCAACATATTTGGTCTGACTCAAAACAATACTGTCATCTCCTTTTGAGTGAATTACCTCAATGCCAAGGAAATAGTTCATAACTCCTAGATCCTGTAATTCGAGTATCTCTGAAAATGAACAGAGAGTTATCAGCTTGTGAAGGAACAAATCCAAGCTCTTGCAACTTTGAACTCAACCTTGAGTACCAAGCCCTTGGTGCTTGTTTGAGCCCGTAGAGAGCTTTATCCAACTTGCATACATGCTGTGGATACTCCTTATCTTCATACCCAATTGGTTGTTTCATAAAGACATCTTCCTCCAAGACACCATGCAGAAAAGCATTTTGCACATCTGCTTGTCGCAAACTCCAACCTTTTGACACTGCAACAGAGAGAATTAGTCGAATTGTTGCAGGCTTGACTACGGGACTAAAGGTGTCTTCGTAGTCTATGCCATAACGTTGTTTGAATCCTTTTGCAACTAACCGAGCTTTATGCCGATCAACTGAGCCATCTGCTTTCCTTTTCAGTTTGAAGACCCACTTGCAATCAATTAGATTCTGCGCTTGATCTCTTGGGACTAGATGCCAAGTTTTATTGTGCTGTAAAGCTGAGAATTCCACATCCATTGCTTGTCTCCATTTCGGATCTTGTATTGCTTCATCATAAGAACTTGGTTCTGTTTTCTCTGCCTGGACAGAGAAACCTGTTCTCCCTTTTATAGGATATCGAATAGTTCCATTTGTGTACTATTTTGGCACTTGGATTCTATTCTGAAGCCTTGTTCTTACCCCCATCTGTTGTTGCACTTGTTCTTGTTGATCATTACTAGCATCAACTGATTCTTGCAAACTGGCGCTTGTACCTGAAGAATCTGCAGGACTAGCAAGGATTGAGTCAGTAGCACTGGACAAGGATGGACTAATATCAGCAACACTGTCATTCTCAATGGAAGTTGGATGATGAATCGGGTTCAAGGATAAAGAAACAGACACAGGAAGAGGAATTAAAATATCATCCTGTGTAACTGTATGTGTTTGAGAAGATGACTCTTGTGTAAAAGGAAATACATATTCATCAAAGATTACATCTCTAGAGATGTAGATCCGGCCAGTAGCTCAATGGAGGCACTTGTACCCCTTATGCATATGACTGTAACCTAAGAACACACATTGTTGTGATCGGAATTGGAGTTTGTGAGCATTATATGGCCTAAGATTGGGCCAGCATGCACAACCAAAACTTTTCAGAAACTGGTAATCAGGTTTCTTGCCAAAGAGTTTTTCCAAGGGAGTCAAGAAGTTGATGACTCAACTAGGAATCCTATTGATAAAAAAGGCTGCTATTTGGAAAGCATCACTCCAAAACTTCAGAGGCATAGAAGCTTGAGAGAGCAAAGAAAGCCCAATCTCCACAACGTGCCTATGCTTCCTCTCAGCAGAGCCATTTTGTTGGTGAGTATGAGGACAAGAAACTTGATGCTTTATACCTGATTGGGTGACAATTCTATTCAAGGATTGATACACTCCACCCCAATCTGAATGGAGACACAAAATTTTTCTGTCTAGAAGCCGTTTTGCATGTTTCTGAAACTGAATGAAAACATTCACAACATCTGATTTTGCTTTGAGAGGATATAACCAAGTGTATTTGCTGAAATCATCAATAAAGCTGACGTAATACTTATACCCTCCAACTGAGGTTACAGCAGGACCCCATACATCAGAGAACACAAGACTCAGGGGAAAAACTAACACACTTTCTGAATGAGAAAAGGGTAGCTGATGGCTTTTCCCTTGCTGACATGCATTACATATAGTTGCAATGTCTTTATTTGGAGCTACTGGAAGTTTATTGGAACGAAGCACTCGATCTACTATTAAAGGAGATGGATGGCCAAGACGGCAATGCCATAAATTTGCTGAAGCTTTTACACTATTGAAGGCAAACTTGGAAGGAGAAGTCTGAGTTGAACTTGGCGGCAGTGGATACAAGCTTCTCTGACATCTACCGTGAAGGGTGACCTTCTTCGTGAGCTGATCCTTAACAAAAAAACGATCAGAGTGGAACTCAAGGAATACATCATTGTCTTTGGTGAACTGATGTACAGAAAGCAGATTGCGTTTGATTTTAGGAACATATAATTTGTTGTTCAACTTAAGGGAACGATCTAAGGAAGGAATATGAGAATGACCAGTGTGTGATATAGCCAAGCCTGAGCCATTAGCCACTTGAACTTGATCTTTGCCATAGTATTTATCCTTGACCGATAGTTTATCAAGATCACCGGTGATATGATCTGTTGCTCCAGTGTCGGTGTACCAGCTTGGATCATCAGAATAGGAGTTCGTTACCATAGATGCAGATCGATCCTCCACATGATAAGAGTGATCAAACCTATGGTAGCACTTTAGTGCAATATGTCCAGTTTTGCCACAAACTTGACATACTGGCCGCTTTGCTCCCCCTTGATTTCCACCTTGAAAATTGCTATCACCACGACCTCGGCCACGATTGCCACGACCGCGTCCATTGCCACGGCCTTGGTGAAAATTATTGTTGCTTCGCTGAACATTGTTCGCAGAAGCATCAATCTGAATTGCTGCGCCACTGGATTCCTTTCTCATCTCATAGCTCATCATGTGAGCGTACAGATCCATGAGAGTCATGGGATCAGTTCTTGTACAGATGGAAGTAACCAAGGCGTCATAATCAGGGCCTAGCCCGGCCAGCATATATGAGATGATCTCATCATCTCTCAATTGCTGACCAATTGCTCCCAAAGTATCTGCATGACTTTTCATCTTGGCAAAATATTCTGCCATTGTCTGGTCACCCTTCTTGAACGTGGTGAGTTGGACCCACAGCTGCATGATTCTAGCTCTTGAACTTGATGCGAACATCGATTCCAGAGCATCCCAGACTTCTTTTGCAGTGGTGAAGAAAAGGACTTGAGCAAGAACCTCTTCAGATAGCGAGGAGAGGATTGCACTTAGCACCATCTGATCTTGTTGTAACCAGATAGTGTAAGCCGAGTTGCCAACTTCAATTGTCGTTCCTCCTTCAGGAAGAACCTGAGAAATCGTCACTGCTGGACAAACCGAAGTGCCATCTACGTAGCCAAGTAGCTGCTGACCACGTAAGTATGGCATGAGTTGAGCCTTCCACAGCAGGTAGTTGGTGCGAGTCAGCTTGACATTAATCAAGTGACCGAACGATGGCGTTGGAAGAAGGCCGCCGGATGAGATAGCACCAACAGCGGAGACGGCACCATTGTTGCTCGTCGACATGCTTGAGGATTGTGGTGTACCTCGCTCTGATACCATGAAAGAAATCTGTAGTTTGGATCAAAGAGGAAAACAGAACAGAGGACAATTTCTCACGCCCTGAAACGAGTCCGTGAGTCCTGCTTTTATATTGCCGCAATACCGTATCATGAATAGTGTATACGGCAAGGAGGTTACAATCGTCTGATTTGTTTTACGGGTTGTTTGCTTACAGATAACAGAGAGACTCCAGATTTGTTTGGAGTTCTATCTCTAACAGTATACATAATCTAAACATCTTATCTCAAGTCTAGAGATGTATTTTGACACCATTATCTTCGAAACTTTGCGAGAGATGTTTGCACCTTTTCTATGGCTATGTTTGAACATAATCTCTGATTTGCCCATATATGTGTAAATCTTGCAGAAAAGAGTACAAAAATAGAAATCGTTTTGACCATGGTCGGCCTGGTTTACGGGGCCCAAAACTAAGTGGGCTCTTAGCGCCCCAGGCCAAATGTGGCTGGCCAGCTAGGCAGAATCAGCCCGAAAAGATGAGGCTTCCCACTTCACAAACCCAGCCTCTGTAGGTTTTAGAAAGTGCTTGGTACTAGGAGTAACAAATAGTCGAATGAAAAGAGAATATACTCCCCCTTTGAATGACGACAGAAGAAAGCAAGGCTTCGTGACTTCCGTGAAGTTTCCGTAGGGCATAAGCTGCACTCCACCGCATATATAGACCGTACGTAAGCTCGATCTCCACGAATGTATATATGCTTGTGGCTGAGACGTACTAAGCAATACATTGAACAACGCAAACATTTCCTAATAGTCGTCTCTTCAAGCAACAACATCAGGGTTACAAACAGAGTAGATAATTCCTGTCCGACCGACCAAAAAGTTTAGAGAGCGAATATGAGATGGAAAAATAGATATCCAACACTATTTATGTTTGACTCTGACTCCGAGGAAAAAATACAAAATAAGATACAGGTTGAGCGATATTCATCCATATGTCAGGTGGTATGAGGAAAATCTGTTGTGATTTCACTTAGAAACTAGATAACGGATAGATGAGTTGTTACATCTGAGTAGGCAGGGGATACTGAGTATCTTCGACGTCTCAGCGATTAGTCTCTCCGTGTTCGCTCTGATTGCACTTCTACCGTCCAATGTCATGTGTTGGAGTGCAAAAGAAACAAATAATTTTTGTCTGACAGGCCGACTGAAGACTCACGAAGCGAATACGGGATAGAGAAATGAGAATCTAACACTATCCGTGTCCGATTCCAAAGGGAAAAAATCAGATTAAGATACAAAATTAGCCATATCGGTCCATATTTGCTGTGATTGTACCTCTAAATAGCATTATGAGCGGAGATCGATCATGGAGTAGTGGCTCCAAACTGCCACTTCGATCCATTACAGGCATTGCTACATCCTACCCATTGTTGCCTATTACGTGCATGCGTACTAGTCCGACGCCACAAGCTAGCCAAGTTCTCATGATCTAGGGGGATTTCTTTGTTCCCAAGTTACCACGAGACTAGAGCACATGCAGAGGCAGACCCGGCTGCCGGCTGCAGCCGGCTCACAGTGTACCCGTAGAACCCTAGTTTAGTTGTATTAAGGTAGACTATCGCTGATCGACAATTTGATATTTGGCAAACCGTAAGCGATGAGCAAGTTTCATTAGCATCCACTAAATTTTGGTTATAGATCCGACCACTGAGTAGTACGTATCCATCGTGTGACGTAGCGTCATACCGTTTATACCAGCCAGAGCCGGACCGCTCGTCTTCCATTCCCTGCTATGTATGCAGGTACCTTCTTCCGAACGCTATGTACGTTGGAATTAATTCCTACGTACGTACAGTGAGTGAGTTACGCGGCATATCTAGTACCGGTCAGCACCCGCTAACATCACTGTCGGCCCATATTTCACTATCCAGAATTCTTGAGATCAGTAGATAGCGCTCACAAATATATATCTGAATTATTTTATACATAACGTAGACCAAACCAAACCTTAATATTACAAACACCAGAGTCACATAGACCGGGTCGGATCAAGTTTTACAATAGAGCCGAACAGACCAAATGTTTACAATACATAAACTGTGGAAGCGGTGGCGGAAGCAAAAGGAGTAGGGCTCATCTTGCCACAGGCAAACGACTGCGGAAACCAATATATGACCGATATTATCCAGAGACCTGGGTAATATTGGTAGTACACGAGTACCGACGTAGTCAGTTAGACTGAGGCGAGTCTTAAACTACTAGAAACTATATTACTCTTCATTAGCTCCTTGGCCTTCAACATCTGGATCCTCACAATATGCGTAATGTCCGGGATCCACGGCTTCTAAGGGTTTGAGAGAAAGAGCGAGGATGAGCATAACAACTGTGCTCGCGAGCCAATGCACAATACAATATTTATAGATGCAAGGCTTCATCAAGGATGGCTCGGGTTCTTTTATTTGCTAAAGCAGTATTTTCAATTATTATAGATAGAAATTCATATAACTTAGCATTTTGAATAAAACACATTTTATTAAGGAGATTAATTGTGTAATATTTATAACAGCAGATATTACCTCCACCTTATGCTTATTTTTTATTAGGGTTACATCCACCTATTAACATCACTGGGTACGACGACCCAAGAAAATCCAAATCCAGGTGCACATCGGCCCGACACATTTTTCATCTCACCCATAAAGTTTTGTAAATAGAACTAACTCGAGTAAGTTCCCATGCCTGCCCTTGACCGTAGGCACGGCTGTTCGAACAGTTTATACTCTGCAGAGACTGTACACTTTACCCACAAGAGATAATTGTCTTGACATATACACACGTTTCCTTAGACGTGTGGATCAAGGAGAGATTATCACAAGGCCTTTACAAAGCATCCCTCAGTATTAGTTACACCCGCTAAGGTTTCACCTAAGAAGGGTTACGCTCCCACACCTGCGTCAGCCCTTACTCAGACCCCTCTTGCGCCTTCACGACTTACGACCACATACGTGCGTAAGCTGTGCACCCCTACTCGTAACCACAAAGGTCCACGGCGTAGCAGGTCATCTACCTGGTGCAACCCGTACTGATGGATACAAATTATTTAGCCAGGTCGACACCATTATAGACTTGTGGTTGTACTATTTTACATTGAGAGGTCATCACAAGATTAAGTCCTTAAGAACCATCTGGACGGTTCATACCACATACCACCATTTCATATACAAACATGCCTTGGGCTACATTAGTACCCACCACCATCATACCATCCGCCCATATGTGGTAATAGCAATTATTAGGGTTTTTGGAGAAACACAAAATATATCACCCAACCATTCCAGTCATTTACCCGTAATGACTGCCCAAAACAATTCGTGAGTTTTAAAGATGATGATTGGGCATTTAATACCCCGGTACTTAAGCAAGACTAGCATGTCGCTTAAATACGACATACAGCTAGTATAGTTACCACGCATTTACTAGGGCGACAAGGATTTAGTATTTCAATTTGTCAATGATGGCATAATATTATTTAATTGTCAAGTTGGCATTTAACTACATTAAGACCATTTGACATATGTTTGTATAAAGGAATTAAAGCATGCAAGTTGATATTTTAAAAGGATATAATTTACATAAAATATAGGTTCAATATAGTCAAAGTATTGACTCTCCTAGGTTTAGAGCAAGAGCGTCTTGATCGTCTTGGACTAGCTCGAACTGAAGTTCTTCCATGTTCTCGAACTCTACTCGATCGATCGCGTCGGAAAAAGAAACAACAGACGAACAAAACAAATAAATATGAGAGAAATATCAAATGAACTCCAAAATAAACAAAACCTCTGCCAAAAGCAAGATCTCAAATTTAGAAATTTTTAGAAACAAACCTCACTCGAATTGGACTTGAAACAAGAGAGATCGGGATGTCCAAAGTTTTAAATTTTGAAATAAACACTAGAAAATAAAAAGGAAGAGCGAAAATATTTCACTGACGTGAGAGGCCCACTGAACAGTGGCCTGGTCCATGCGTACATTGCATGGACCAGAGGTCAACATGCACTGTGCATATGGTCCACGAGTCTACTGAAGCTTTGACCGCCATTCTAAAAAGGCTCGAGCCCACTCAACAATGATACACCAAGAAAAACATGGTTTAATCCATTAATTCATCTCGGGTCCCAAATATCAATGAATCAGACAACAATTAAACTGGCAGTCATTAACTTCTAAACCATAAAGACAAATATTTGGTGCTTTAAGTGCTGGTCCATATGTCATAGATACTAGACATGAATTAACCAACAACAATTAATGTGTTTAACCCTTAAAGCAAAGATTGAGCTGATTTAATGAAGCATGCACAGGTCTACTAATGATTGCCTGCCATAAGCTCCTTGGCCTAAATACTTGGCCCACATGTTAACGAAACTAGACTACAATAATTAGCTGACAACATTTGCATCTAAACCCTAAGGACCATGATTCAGATGATTAAATGTGCTTACAGGACTTGTCCATGTGACATCTCTCAGAGGAGCTAAAAACCAAACACTAACCCATTAGGACAAAGGTTTAGCTGGTAAAATGTTAGTGCACCGCAACATTGAGCTGGGCTAGCTTCATTAGATGACTACCGAGCCCACACGTCATAGGGTTAGCAACAAATAACCCATGAGTTTAGGCCCTGTTTGGTACAGCTTCAGATTCTCGTTTTTCAGATTTTGCTCTTGATTCTATGAGAATCCACTTCTCTGAGAATCCACTTTTCTGAGAATCACGAGATGTCTGTTGAAAGCGTTTGGCTGGTAGGTTGACTCTAAAGATCATATGAGTGAGGATTAGAAGAAAATAGACCATATTACCCTTGGTTGTAATGCTTAAATTGTATTTGTGTCTTACCCCCCAAATTTGTTAAGACCATATGATTATATATTGTGGTGATGCTACCAATTTTTTTAAGAATACAACAGAACAGCTCCAACTAACCAATGGCAACTTGTGTGTATGTATCAGGAACATCATTAAATTTTTTTAAAAAATACCTAAGGACATGCTCGAGATGACAAATAAATGGTGAGTTCTTTTTACACACAACAAGGTGCATAGCAACTTTTTGCCAAAAAAAATATGAACTATATCTACTCCATTTACTTTTTACACACAGCAAGATGCATAGCAACTTTTTGCCAAAAAAAATATGAACTATATCTACTCTATTTACTTTTTACACACAGCAAGATGCATAGCAACTGCAATCTGCAAGATGCATAACAACTACTAATCAAACTCTACTAAAATACATGAGGATGGAAAATATCATCTCATCAAGCATTTCATTTGGGCAATACAACTGCTACCATCTATACGAAAAACTACCAAATATACATAGTACATGAGGACTCCTACTCTAACAAAAAAAGTTATACAGTACTAATACTGAACTAACAAATGTATTCCCTTAATATTATTTACTCCCTTTAGCAAAGATCACAACCGGAGCAAAGATTACATTTTTTTCATTTTATTTCAGTTGACACTTATTTTGACCTTATTAGTACTATCGGTGTTTTAGAACCGATCTTACGTAAAGATTATTTGATTCGGGGGGTCTCCACAATTGATCACGCAGACAAGGGAGACACGGAATTTTTATACAGGTCCAGGCCTTCTCCAATGAGAATAATAACCCTACTCCCGTGTAATGTATTGGGTATTCTGATTACAATCAGTGAAAAGGTTTGCGCTAATACTGCTACTGATTGTCTCTCAAAAGCCTCTCCCATTATCTCCAAGAGACACCTATTTATACTATGTTGTTGGGGCGGTGGTCGTTCCAGGCCAATTAAGCGCTCATTATTGCGTAATAATGAGAGTAATTATCGGAGTAGTAACCTCCCCACGCTGTCCAACGGTTACCAATCAGAGATAGTGGAGAATCATCTGTCGTTATTTCAGGTATAACTACGTAATTTGACTGCTCAGATCCTCACTAATAAATGAGTCTTCTGACGAGTGAACCCAGTTAATTGTGAGGATGTCGTAGCAGGGCTGGTCGTAGCAGAACTTACAACTAGGGGGTAGTCGTAGAAAAAATTTACAACTGGGTACTGGTCGTAAAAAACTTACAACCGGACGTAATCGTAGCAGGACTTACGATTACACCATAGTTGTAGAAATACTTACGACTAGGGGGGTGGTCGTAGAAGAGCTTACGACCACCTAACTTACTCCTACCTTATAACATTAAGGGGTATACCATGTGACGTCATATTACATGATTATAGAACAATAAAATGAGGATTATCAGATCCTCGTCAAGTACTTCTCCACATCTACCTCTATATTCTCATTGGGAATGCCAATTCTCTCTTGGAGGATAAAAATGAGCGATACAGTCTACAGTGCCTAACCACATTTGCTCTTAATGACAACACCAGATTCAATCGAAGATCCTAAGTTCTTCAAGCATTTTCCTTTCTTTTTTATACTAATCAACTCTTTTTTTTCTGTTCGTGATGCAGATCATTACATTAAAAGATCACACATTTGATAGTTTATGATGAGACCAATCGATCTATAACTTCATTCACAAGATGAGGCAAACGCCAACCAGATCAGGAAGACCGCAACTAAACTAAACTAGTGCAACGTAGCACAACAGAAAAACCAAGAACAGAAAGAACAAGGATTTTCACCTTGTCGATCCCGCCTTGCCCGAAGAGGAGGGGAGTCTCGGGCGGCTTTTGGCCAGGGCCGGGCCAGAGAAGGAAGCGCAGGCGCGAGGCGGCTGTAGGCCGGTCCAAGCACGCAGCGAGAGCGAGAGCCGGCCGGCGGCGGCAGCCACCGGCCGCGCCGTGGGAGGAGCCGAGTCGGGGCGAGGTGACGGAGAGCGGAGCAGCGCCGCCGGCCGGGTGGACACAAAGAGGCGGGGAGGAACCGGAGGGAGGCGGGCCCGGGAGGAGCTCCAGCTGGAGCCGAGGCCGAGCAGGTACCATGGCGGGCCGAGCAAGGTGGAGCGGCGACGCGGGCTACCACCAAACCAGGGGGCGGTGGCAGGGAGCAAGCGGCCGGAGGCGTCGGGATCGCGTCGGGAGAAGTGCCGTGGAGGAAGGGGAGAGGAAGGAGGAGATTGGGGAAGAGTGGAAATGAGGGGAGGCTGTGGGATGTGCGGGGTAACTCAATGGCATTTACGGGTAAAAACCTTCAACTTCAAAGGGTATTTTCGTTTCTAAAGGTTAGATTCTTACGAGAATTTGTGGGAAGCTTCTCGTTGCTAGTTCATTTCGGAGACCGCTCCTCGTGAGAAGCAGAATCTGATGGTTTTGAGAATCAGAGTGTTTGGTATGACTTCACAAGAATCGATTGAGAAGCTGAGAGCAAAAACTGTACCAAACAGGGCTAACCCCTTAAGGATAAGGATTTGGGGGTGGGGGCGGGGGGTGTTACACACTGCCATAGGGGCTGTCCCAAAACAGAGCAAGAGAGGCATGGGTTTTGGTGGCTCCGGCTTGGGCCCGCCGCCGGCGATGGAGGTCGCGGTGGCGTCGAGCAGGGGCAAAACGGGGAGCCCAGTGGGTGGCGGTCCTAGAGGAGGCGACGTTGTGGCCGATGGCATACCGGCGTTGCGGCGCGGCAGCAAGAAGTGGCGGCGTGGTGCGCGGGCCACGTGCGGCGCCGGCGGTGGAGGACGCGGAGCTGCGCCCGGCCATGGGGAAGCTAGAGGGGCTCTTGAGGGCGGCCGGAGCGGCGGGGCAGCGGCAGCCGTGGGCGGAGAAGAGAGGCTGGCGGCGGCGGTGCCTCTCGGCTGCAGGGAGGAAGAAAGGAGGTGGGGAAGAAGTAGAGGGGTGTAGGGGGCGCGGGGTGACGTGGTGGCTTGGGCAAGAGACTCACCGGAGCGCCGGGTCGGTGGCGATGGCACGGCGACGACGCTTCGGGAGAGTGTCCCGGGCGCAGGCGGAAGGGGGAGGGGGGTTGTTGGTGGCGGCATACGGGCGGAGAGGCAACTTGGCTCCGGCGGCTTGTATCGGCGAGGAAGAAGAATGGTGGGAAGGGGGAGAAGAAGGGGGCACCCGAGATTCTTGTAGCCTCAGTGGGGAAGAAGTGTTAGAAATAATACACGGATCAATAGGAACAAGAGATACTAATTTTACGTGAAAAACCCTTGCGAGAAAAAACCACGGCGCCAACCACGATGATCACTATATGAGGAGCGATTACAAAACGCAGGGGATTACAATGAGGCTTTTGGCATCAACTCTCCCGTGCGGCTTACAAGAGGTATATAAAGGGGTAAAAGGACTTAGAGTCCAAGTAGGAAACTAATCCTAATATGCTAATATGGTAACTAATCAACAATCTCCACCTTGAGACACTTAGTAGCATAATAAAGAATCACCAATCATCAAATAACTCCACAAGAAGATAAAAATCACCGGACTAGCTCACCAACTAAGCTTGTCATCATGTCTACATCATGTCACCGGATTATCATGAGTACTTATCTTGCACATCTTGACACCACCTTGAGCAATAACACCTCGAATAAAGTGATATCTCACATCAATGTGCTTTGTTCTCTCATGGAACATCTGATCTTTTGTAAGGCATATAGCACTTTGACTATCACAAAATATAGCAGTGCAAGAATTATCTCCACAAAGCTCAGTGTACAAACTTCTCAACCAAATGGCTTCTTTACAAGCTTCAGAAATAGCCATATATTCTGCTTCAGTGGTAGATAAGGCAACAGTAGATTAAAAACTTGCTTTCCAACTAACAGCACAACCACCAATGGTGAAAACATAACCTGTGAGAGACCTTCTCCTGTCCAAATCACCAGCATAATCAGAATCAACATAACCAACAAGTCCATCTCTAGAATTCTCAAACTGCAAACAAGCATTAGAAGTGTCACGTAAATATCTGAAAATCCACTGAACTGCTTTCCAATGCTCTTTTCCAGGATTAGCCATGTATCTACTAACAACACTCAGTGCATGAGATAAATCAGGACAAGAACAGACCATGGCATACATCAGAGAACCAACTACACTAGACTATGGAACTCTAGACATGTACTCAATACGACAATCTAACTTAGGACATAAAGCTGAAGATAGTCTAAAATGCGAAGCTAATGGAGTACTCACTGGTTTTTCATCATGCATATTAAAACGACGAAGGACCTTCTCAATATAACCTTTTTGACTAAGGTATAACTTGCCAGATTTTCTCTCTCTAATAATCTCCATGTCGAGAATTTTCTTTCTTTGCACCTAGGTCCTTCATCTCAAATTCATTACTCAATTGTGCTTTCGGTTTGCTATTTCGACTTATCTTTTGCAGCAATCAACATATCATCAACATAGAGAAGCAAATAAATGGTGAACCATTATGATCTTTAAATAAACACAATGTCATAATCAGACCGCTTGAAATTATTAGAGAGTATAAAGGAGTCAAATCTCTTGTACCATTGCCTAGGAGATTGCTTCAAACCATAAAGAGATTTCTTTAATCTACAAACAAGGTGTTCTTTTTCAGGGATAACAAAACCCTCAGGTTGGTCCATATAAATGTCTTCTTCCAACTTCCCATGTAAAAATGCAGTTTTAACATCTAATTGCTCAAGTTCATAATCATGCATAGCAACAATACTGAGTAAAGTGCGAATAGAACTATGCTTCACAACTGGGAAAAGACATCATTAAAATCAATACCTGGAATTTGACTATAGCATTTAGCAACCAACCTTGCTTTATACCTTGCTGATTCAGTAGAAGAAATACCTTCCTTTCTTTTGAAAATCCACTTGCAACGAACAAGCTTCTTCTCCTTTGGCAATTTCACTAATTCCCAAGTGTCATTCTTTTCAAGTGACTCCATCTCATCATGCATAGCAGTTATCCACTTATTGCAATCAGTGGAGCTAATAGCCTCATAGTATGATGAAGGTTATGTATTGCCTTCAATTTCTTCTGCTACACTCAAAGCATAAACAACAATGTTAGCTTCTTCAATCAACCTCCTGGGTGGATTAATCTCCCTCCTAGGTCTGTCAACTGCATTGGACTATTGTGGTGGCAACTCAACAATAGGAGTATCCTCAACAATAGGTGCATCATGAACAATGGTATTTTTCTTATCTGATGTGTTACCTGAACCAACAGAGTGCTCCACCTGAACACTTGAATTCTGCTCACTCTCAACAGGAACGTTAGTAAGCAGTTTATCAGGAAGCATTGCAGATTCATTAAAGACAACATTTCTGCTAATCACAACCTTCTTTGTTTCAGGATTCCATAACTTATATCCTTTAACACCAAATTTATAACCAAGAAAGATGCACTTAATAGCTCTAGGCTCTAATTTTCCATTATCAACATGAGCATAAGCAGTACAACTAAAAACTCTCAATTCTGAATAATTTGCTGGGGAACCAGACCATACCTCAATTGGAGTCTTCTTTTCAATTGCAATATTGGGTGACTGATCAATAAGATAGCAAGCAGTGGAAGCGGCTTCAGCCCAAAAACGTCTATGCAAACCTGCATTAGACAACATGCAACGGGCCTTGGAAATAATGGTCCTGGTCATACGCTCAACTACACCGTTTTGTTGAGGAGTACCAGGAATGATGTAATGCCTAACAATGTCTTCAGTCTTGCAATATGATTCAAATTCATCAGAACAGAATTCCATCCCATTATCAGTGCGAAGTTTCTTTACTTTCTTTTCAGTTTGTCTTTCAATCATAGTCTTCCACTCTTTAAATGCTGAAAATGCTTCTGACTTATGTTTCAAGAAATAAGACCACACTCTTCTAGAATAATCATCAATAATTGTTAGCATATAACGAGCACCTCCTAGATATGTCTTACGAGATGACCCCCATAAATCAGAATGCACATAATCCAAAATATCTTCTGTAGTATGAACTGAGGTATTAAATCTCACCCTCTTGTGTTTGCCAAACACGCAATGCTCACAGAATTTCAGCTTGCCGATACTATGTCCATCAAGAAATCCTCTCTTACTCAATTCTGTCAAACCAAGTTCACTCATATGCCCAAGACGCATATGCCGAAGATTAGTAGCATCAGAATCGGATAATGAACTTGAAATTACGGCAACATTACCTGATATTGTAGTACCTCGCAGATGGTACAGATTGGCAGATTTAATATCAGCTTTCATCACAATAAGAGAGCTTTTTGATACCTTTAAAACTCCACCTTCACTAGAATACTTGTACCCTTTACCATCAAGGGTACTCAAAGAGATGATGTTTCTTTTCAAATCTGGAATGTGTCTCACATCTGTCAAAGTTATGACAATACCATCAAACATCTTGATCTAAATTGAACCAATTCCTGCAACCTTACAACATGAGTTATCATCCATCAACACAGCACCACCTTCAACAGGTTCATAGGTGGCAAACCAATCCTTATTATGACACATATGAAAGGTACAGGCAGAATCAAGAATTCATTCATCATTGGTCTTAACACATCCAACAAACGCAACAAGGATTTCTCCATTAGGACTATCATCAGCAGCAAGAGAGGCTTTACCTTCATCATCTAGTTTACCTTTTGGCTTATAATGGTTAGTTTTATTTTCTTTATTCTGGAGCTTCCAGCATTCAGAGATGTCATGCCTACTTTTCTTGCAATATTTGCACGACTTGTACTTGCCTCTAGATTTCGATCGGTTCTTGTAGCCGTTCGAATTTTTGTCTCGAGGTCTATTATTTGAGTTCTTCTCCTTTTGTCTGCCACGAATAAACAAGCCTTCTCCTTTCGAGTTTGAATTTTCAGAAGGTACCATCTGTTTCATCTTTTCTTTAGCATGCAAAGCTTCATAAACTTCATTAAGAGTGAGAGTATCTCTACTATATAATATGGTATCTCTGAAATTTAAAAATGAACTAGGCAGGGAACATAAAAGAATAAAACCCAAATCCTCATCCTCATATTTTACCTCCATCGACTCTAGGTCAGCAACGATCTTCTTAAACGCCGAAAGATTATCAAGCACTGATTCTCCTTCTTGCAATTTATGGGAATACAACTTCTGCTTGAGATGCATCTTGCTGGTGAGATCCTTTATCATGTAAATTTTTTCTAACTTCAGCCATAATGCAGCAGCTGTCTTCTTCTTCAAAATATTCTGCAAAATATTATTTGATAGATGAAGGTGAATCTGAGATAAAGCCTTACGGTCTTTGCGCTTGTCATCTGCGGTCCATGCAGTAGGTTGTTTCGCAAATCCTTCCAATGCATCATCCAAATCCATCTGTGCCAGCACAGCCCTCATCTTAACTTGCTATAGCGAAAATCTTGTGTCTCGATCCAGGAGTGGAAGATCATACTTCAAAGTCGCCATGAGGAATACAACCTGAAAATTGCTAGTACTGATTTGTGTAAACCTAGCAAAAATCACGACCTTTTTGGTACACGGTCTGTGTACGTGAAACAAATAATCTTTGGAACTCCTGGTACGCTTCGGGTGGACGTAGCAAAGATGGCCAAAACTTGTATCTTCACGGATTCAACCGGAAGCTTGACTTTGTGATTCTCCACGTGAAGCTTAGTTGGTGATTTAATATAAAATAACAGTTCTTGGAACCTGTGCTTGGAGGATGCTTGGTCTGGCTGCTTCGATCGAACGCACGCCGCTGGAGCCTTTCCACGCCGCTGTCGCTTGCGGATTGAAGCGAGGCCGTGCGCTGCCTGTTCGGCTGTTGATGAGGATGATGGGATGCGCGACGGGGCCTCGGGAGTGATGCGCGTCGGTAGATCCGAACGTGGTGAAGGCGCGACGTTCGGACTGAGAACGATCGGACGGAGTCGTCGGCTTGTGCGGCGTCTGCTGGCGACACCGCGTGGACCGAGGCGACCGAAGGAGCGATGCCGATCGATGAAGACTCGCTCACGAGACGACGGCGCCGAAATCAATCTGCTATTTTTTTCTGTACCTCTCAAATTTTAATCATCTGTGCTCTGATACCACTTGTTAGAAATAATACACGGATCAATAGAAGCAAAAGATACGAATTTTACGTAAAAAACCCTTGCGGGAGAAACCATGGGCGTCAACCGACGATGATCACTATACGAGGAGTGATTACAAAACGCAGGGGATTACAACGAGGCTTTTGGCGTCAACTCTCCCCGTACGGCTTACAAGAAGTATATAAAGAGGTAAAAGGACTTAGAGTCCAAGTAAGAAAATAATCCGCTAATATGGCAACTAATCCAGATACTTTCATATTAGAAATTCGGATCACAATATATCCCATATTCAGCAAGAAGAACCAGGGGAGAGCTAGCTGGGGAGGTGAAAGCTGCATCGTGCGGGTGAGCGACCAGGAGAGCATGCGGCCGCGCTCTGGAGGGCTCAGGTGCGGGCGTGGGTAAACGGAGCTCTGAAAACTGAGTTTACTGCGAAATACTGCTCCTTTACTCTAAAATAAAACAGGGCTGGGTTGTTACATTCACGAACACCCCTATGACAGGATGTATCTAGTTTAGGCACCAGCTCACGTAACGGGACCCTGCGCGTGTGAGTTTGCATCGATTGGTTGACCAATCATAATTCATAGCATATAGCCATATATAAACCGACCCTGCACCGAATTGCGGGAAAGCGATCCCCATGCCTTGAGGTCGAATCATCGGGGGATGTTGTTAAATCGCGTCAACGCGCCGGCCAGGGCCGGGGCAACAACAGCATCGGCGCTGGCTCGGCTCTGCTTTTGCTTTGCCATCTCTTCTTTCTCTTGCTCCGACGACGCGGCCGCCAGCATCAGCATGCTGCCGGGGTCGAGGAACCTCGTCACGGTTGACCAGTCCGGCAAAGGCGATTACAGGAGGATCCTACGTGGGACGACCCGGTGGGTCAAAAAAAAATTAGTAGAGATTAGTCTATATATACTAATACTACGTGTATCCAAAAGTTATGCACTCGGGTTTAGCCTAACCTCCGGTCAGATGATGCATTTTGCTAATGTTTACCGCATAAATTACTATTTAATACATTGCTACTTTAAAATTATATATGTTATTATATGTATGGTGAAGTGGTGAACCCGATAATTTTCGTTCTAGTTCCGTCACTACCGCCGGCACCGTTATCCGGATCAATCCCGGGGTTTACAGGCAAGTAAACATAAACGATCACTTGTCTTTACGTTTCAGCGTCTAGTATACCCTGTAGGCAGAGTTCTTCAGTTACTGGAGTCTGACACACGTGCATGTCTAATTCGTGCGGGGCTTTAGCAGGGAGAAGGTCGTCGTGGACAAGCCCTACATAACACTGACCGGCACAAGCGCCAACTCGACCATCGTCACCTGGAACGAGGCCTGGGTCTCGACCGAATATTCCCCGACCGTGTCCGCGGACGGCGCTGGACTGCTGGCCTCCGACTTCGTCGGGTGCAAGCTGAGCGGCCTCGGCGTCGGCACGGCACGTCCATCATGGGGCGCCCGTGGGGCGCCTACTCCCGCGTCGTGTTCGCCCTCAGCTACACGTCCAGCGCGGTGAGGCCCCAAGGCTGGGGCGACGCCAGCAATCAGAGGTAACTGACACTGCTCTGCAATCACGTTTCGGTCCCCTTGCACACGTTGCATTCTCATGCGAATGCTCGTACTGACGCAGTTTTGGTTCGGCTGTGCAGGACGGTGTTCCTACGGGCAGTATCAATGCTACGGCGAAGGATAAAAAACTGACGGCTGAGTTGCCTGGTCTCACGACCTCTCTAAAACCGAGGCAGCTCCGTTCATCACCAAGGCTTGGGTTGGTGATCAAGAATGGCTTCGGTAGAAAACAGTTGATAGTCACACGAACATACGAATGTTATTGGATTCGTACTTACATTGGGGATGCTATAATATACATGATTCACCACTGTTTAGGCCTGTATATGAATCTGTACAGTTGTATTCACGAAACGACGTTCGATCTCGGATCTAGTTGTTCCACTTACAGTACGGAGGCCATTCAGTTGATGTGCACAATAAACTTGTGTTTACTCAGTTGTTTTCGGTTCGGCTCTCTCGCTTTGAAGTCAATCCACTAGTAACTAATGGGAGATCATTAGGTGTGTACCGCGGAAGGGAATTCTATGAGGAGCCCTCCCCCCGGGCCGTTAGATCAGGGGATGATGAACGGAGATGGGGGAGGGGCCTCACGTGAGGCCCTCCTCCACTGAATTTTTTTTTTGTGTACCACACTTTCACTAGCCACAAACAAGTAGTTCTGTCTCTGTATGCATGATGCCCCAACAACTGTCAAACCACATCTCCTCTCCTCTTAGGTCTATTAGAACGAGAAATTTTACGATACATTCTACTAGTAAGTATATAGTGGTAGTATAAATTAAATCTGATCATTGATTTGTTACAATCCGTATTAAATTAAGTGTACCGTAAAAGAGCTACTTAAAAAAGCCGTGCCTCCTCTTCCAAGTGACTAAGATGTATGCTTCCAATCTTCCATAGGCACTAGTTACCGTAAAAGAGCTACTTAAAAAAAAAGCCGTGCCTCCTCTTCCAAGTGACTAAGATGTATGCTTCCAATCTTCCATAGGCACTAACTAGTGCAAACGCTAACTTAACTTGGTTCTCTTCCTTAACCTCCAAGATAAGGCCTGCATATGTTACACCTCACTAATGTGTTACCGTTCTTTACAGGAAGCACGTTGCGTGGTATGCATTCCATACCCAAAAATGAAAATCCACCCGATTTTTTCACAGTGAAAATGTATTAAATTAAATGAAGCGAAATCTTAATTTGGTGTGGTGTGGTTGAAGAGATGATCATGATTCATAACTGAGTAACAGTTTGACTTTGATGTTTTGGGAGGAAGTAAAGATTCTGCACAATATATGTACCACCATTGATCGAAGTATACTGTATACCACATGATTCTCTGCATGCACATGGCATGATTTCGTTTGGAGAAACAAGCATTGAACTACTGATTAAGATTTCAGATACCAACAGTAATCGGCCAGTTATGATTGGTACCAAGAAGCAGGGTGGACCCAGCTATCGCGTGAGGCTGGGCGGCCGCCCGAGGTCGCTGGGCCGGTGGAACCCCCTCCCTCTCGGCGCCGGTCCCCTTCCCCCTTGGCCTCTTCCCGGCTTCCCTCAGTGCCTGGCACGCCTACGAGCTACGGCTAGACGGCCAGCCCACTGCCACAAGCATCAGCCACTCGGCCCAGAGCTAAGCCCACACACCTCACCAATACAACTGAACTCACTACCACATCCCACACACTGGCTCACTTTCCCCAATTTCCAACCCTAGGCGCAGGCAAGCCACAAGCGCAAGCCACGGCGAGCTCTACGCAGAAGCAAGTCGGCGCGGGCGCCTCCAAGGGGCACTTTTGCGACTTCATCGCCGATAAGTTCTGCAGCCCCCCTGGCACGGAGGCAGGAGGCTGGCGCCAGAGCAAGGCTGCGGCTCGCCGGGGACTGCGCCTACCTCCTCTCCAACGTGCACCACCACAAGGTTTGGAATTTTGCCTTTGAGGGCAAAATTTGATATATGCCACTCCAAAACAAGGCATTTCGAGATATGCTACCGAGAATCCTAAAATTGGATATATGCCACTCCAAAAACATATTTGCTTTGATATATGCCACTATAGGACATTTTTGCCCTGGCTCTTCTTCTTCATTCCGTCTGTCGAATCAGACTTGTGCTCCTTCTCTGCGGTCCTTCGACTTCGGCGGTTCTTGGTGTCGGTCACCGCGGCCGTCTTCTCCACGAGGACCCCCGCGCACTAGTCCACGCCGTCGTCCGCACGCACCACTCGCGCGAGCCGGGTCGCCAGTGTGTCCCTAGATTGATGCGCCCGGTAGGCCTGCACGGTCGCGTGGATGTCCTGGCTGGAGGCGGGGAAGCAAGCCTCTAGGTTGCGCAAGTCGGTGTCTGGGAAGACACGCCGGAGGGCGTCGAGCGGGTTGAACCGCTGCAGCGCCGCCGCTGGGGCCATCACTCCCTCACATGGCGTCAAGCGGCAGTCGCGCTTGGCTTGGTGGGGCGGCTCGTTGAGGAGGAAGGCGGCGTCATAGCGCTTCCGGGTCTCCACGGCGGCGGCCATGGCGTCGTCTGGTGCCGTGGGGGCGAATGCCGCTGCCGGCAGTGGAGCATGGGTGGTAGACGTGGCGCGAGAGGAGGACAGGCTAGTGGCGGACACCGACACCGACGACAGAGAAGGAGGAGTGGTGCTGACGGTGTCGTCTCGGACTGAGGACGGTGGTGAGGAAAGAAGAAAAGGGGAGAAACAAGAAGAGCCAAGGGCAAAAATGTCCTATAGTTGTATATATCAAAGCAAACATGTTTTGAAGTGGTATATATCCAATTTCAGAATTCTGATTGGCATATCTCGAAACACCTTGTTTTTGAGGTAAGTTCCTCCCAAGAGTTATGATTCACCATAGAATATTAGTATTTTGTGTGTTCTCTTCCTTTGATTTGTTCTTTTAGGATTTACACTAAGCAATCATCCTAAATCATGAATCATGATCACAATTTCATAAGAACCATGAAAAGAGGTATATGTAGTAATATGAGTGCTTAATGCGTCTAGGATGTTTACATATTCCAAAAGGATTCATTTTATTAGTTCATTGAGCACTTTTCTCTAAAAAAGAGTTTAGTTGAACAAAAGCTCAACGCAATGCGTCAAGCTATCGAGCGAGGACCGAGCGACCAAACCCTAGCAGTGAGTGGCGAGGCGGAATCCAACGAGGAAGCGGCACCGCCATATCTAAAATTTAATACCGGGTCCGCTACTGCAAAGAAGCATGGCCCGATCCAGGCGAACAAGCATTTTTTTTTTCTGAGCAAAAACCAACAGATACATAAATAAACGGCTAGAATACATACATGTTTTCCTTTGTCTTCAAGCCAATTACCACATAGGTGTACATTCCAGGATCAATTAGGCCGAGTAGGTCCCGATTAAAGAACGCAATCCCTGAAACATCTGAATGCAGTTGGCTAGCTTCGACGCCGTCGAGCACAAGCTCGATCACTACCAGCAGCTACTACTACTGCTGCTGCTGCTCTCTATTCATGTCACCGTCACAGCTTCCTTCCACGCATCACTTCAACCCTGCGTTACTCTCCCGACCATTCGAGGCCCAGGCGCCGCTAGCTATGGATCATCACCAAGAAAAGGCGACCCACCAACTCCGAGCCTCCAACTACCTTAACAAAGTAATTTTCCGGTTCTTCCGAACCTTGCAGTCTGTGAAGATATAAGGCGCAGCGCGAGCACCGACGAGCAAGTACAGAAGAAGGCTCTTCAGTTCATATCGAAGATCCGAGTTTGATTTTCACCAGGGGTTCAACGATGTCCTCTTCTCTGCACGGTCTTCCCCTGCTGGTTTCGTCTCTTCTTATCGCCCTCTTCGCCCTTGGTGCACAAGCTGATATAAAGAGATACCAATTCGATGTGAGTATGCGGATTTAATTAGCATGTAACTCTATATAGCTCTTACACCTCTAGTATGGTAGTTAACCATATTTTGTTGTGTTTTCATTTCGATTTTGCTCGTGTGGGCTGGGTAGATTGTGATGAGTAACGTGAGCAGATTGTGCCATGCAAAACCCATGGTCACAGTCAATGGGAGCTACCCTGGGCCGACCATCTACGCGCGCGAAGGGGACCGGATCATCGTCATTGTCACCAACCATGTGAAACACAACATGACAATCCATTGGTAAGAGCATCCCTAATTAAACTGCAAAATTGTAAGTTATACACTAGCGAAGTAGTGATCCAAGAAGAGCTCTTTTACTTATACACTCAATTTAATACGGATCGACTATTCTTTTTATCCATGGTTTAGATTAGTTATGATTTAGTTATACTACACTTGATAGTATGAGTAGTAGAATCCCAAGAGAATATAATTGTAATTGCCCATATGAAGATCACACGACACAAAAGTAATATTGAAAAAGTCTATAATAACCCCATGATCAATGTGGTGTGCAATTGCAGGCATGGGCTAAAGCAGCGGCGGAACGGGTGGGTGGACGGGCCGGCCTACGTCACACAGTGCCCGATCCAGAGTGGCGCGAGCTACACCTACGACTTCAACGTCACCAGCCAGCGCGGCACGCTGTGGTGGCACGCTCACATCGTGTGGATGCGCGCCACCGTCCACGGCGCCATCGTCATCCTCCCCAAGCCCGGCGTCCCCTATCCGTTCCCCAAGCCCGACGCCGAAGCCGAGATCATTCTAGGTGTGCAGCGCACAATGTCACACTTTGTACTAATTGAGGACCTGATCAGAACATGAGTTTGCCTTACACTGCTACTAGCAATGTAGGCGAATGGTGGCACGCCGATGTGGAGACCGTGGAGAAGCAGGGGAACATGCTTGGCATGGCTCCCAACACGTCGGACGCTCACACCATCAACGGCAAGCCTGGCCCGCTCTTCCCGTGCTCCCAAAAACGTGCGTGAAATTTATAGCTTGTGAACCTTGCACGCGCTCTTGTGTTGCATACTTGCATTGGTAATGCAAACGGAAAGGTATTGGTGGTGCTACTGCTAAGTGCTAACTGCAATCCGTGCTTCGTGCGTCAGATACCTACGCGTTGCAGGTGCAACGCGGGAAGACGTACCTCCTCCGGATCATCAACGCTGCAGTTAATGACGAGCTCTTCCTCTCGATCGCCGGCCACACCATGACGGTGGTGGAGATCGACGCGACCTACACCAAGCCCTTCGCCGCGTCCACCATTCAGCTGTCCCCGGGCCAAACCACCAACGTGCTCGTCAGGGCAGACCAGAGGCCCGGCCGGTACTTCATGGCCGTCAAGCCCTTCAACGACGTGCCCATCCCCGTCGACAACAAGACGGCCACCGCCATCCTCCAGTACGCCGGCGTCCCGACCTCCGTCCTCCCGGCGCTGCCCCAGCTGATGCCGGACACGAACAACACAGACTTCGTGACCTCGTTCCACGACAGGCTCCGGAGCCTCAACTCGCCGCAGTACCCGGCGGACGTGCCGCTCGCCGTGGACCGGCACCTGCTGTATACCATCGGGCTCAACATCGACCCGTGCGCGACGTGCCTGAACCAGTCGCGCCTCGCCGCGTCGCTGAACAACATCACGTTCGTGATGCCGCAGGTGGGGCTGCTGCAGGCGCACTACTACGGCCTCAAGGGCGTCTTCACCGTCGACTTTCCGGACCGGCCGCCGGCCAGGTTCAACTACACGGGCGCGCCGCTGACGGCCGGCCTCGGCACATCGCTCGGCACGAGGCTGAGCAAGATCGCGTACAACGCGACCGTGGAGCTGGTGCTGCAGGACACAAACCTCCTGTCCGTCGAGTCGCACCCGTTCCACCTCCACGGGTACAACTTCTTCGTCGTCGGGAGAGGCGTCGGCAACTTCGACCCGGCCAAGGACCCCGCCAAGTACAACCTGGTCGACCCGCCGGAGAGGAACACCGTCGGGGTGCCCGCCGGTGGCTGGACTGCGATCCGGTTCAGAGCAAACAATCCAGGTGAGATAGGCAATGGTAACCTTATATCTGGACACGAGCAAACGAATTCTTCGTAACACTCGCAGACAATTCCATACTAGAAATTCTGTTCGTAGTTTCGTACGCATAGCAGCTCAAAATGAAATGTTCCACTTCTGTGTCATTTCAAAAGGCTAATGGCCGATTATGATTCTCGATCAAGATTTGACAACACGTTCGTTTTTTTTTTCAGGTGTTTGGTTCCTGCATTGCCACCTTGAGGTGCACACCACCTGGGGCCTAAAAATGGCCTTCGCGGTGGAGGATGGGAACGGTCCTGACGAGTCGGTTTTGCCACCTCCCAAGGATTTGCCCAAGTGCTGAATAGACTACACTATACAATTGCCTTGCAAACGCCGTTTGTTTCTTCTTTTCTGATTTCTCAAGAACCCTTCCGCAAGAAGTTTGCAGGAAGGGGTGATCTGTTCCATACAGCCATACAATTGTGTGCAAGAGCCCGTTTACTTCCTGTGTTCTTACAACTCTGCTGCAAGAAGTTTGCAGGAGGGGTTGATATGATGAGATGTACATGTTCTTTTCTGCTCGACATTTACTGATGTGATTCATCGCCATGTGCAAACCTTTTCATGCGAATAAAAAGGTGCTAGTACATGTCGGTCAGTGATGTAAATGTTGCTTACAGCAAGTTAAGCTGCGTGGGTTATTGTAGCAATGCATTAATTGCACAGAAAATAAAGCGGTTAAAGCATGTACAATGGGCTTACGTCAGCTGTCTATAGCCTCTGCCATATATAATTTTTACTGACGTGGATGAAAGAGAATGAAGAGAGAGAGAGATGTTGTCTACAATCTTATAGTCGACTGTAGCACCAGAAACAAGAAAAGATTAAAAGATTGCGTGTTGTCTACAATCCTGTAGCCGACTGTATCATCACAACCATTATATGAGCTGTTTTTAATGTTGTCTACAAGTGATATAAAGAGTTATTATAGATAACAGTTATCTATACCATTATACATCCTTACAAGTTTGATTTGTACTCTGATGGTGACTTGGTGAGGATAGGGATGCAGATCTTTGTACACTGTAGGTCGTAGTCATTGGCTATCCCAAGTCTACCTCAAACTTAGCCCAAACGTTACGCGCCCAATAGTCGAAATCAAACTTGATGAAAGCTAAGCCCAAATCTTTTTATGGAGAAATTAGCAGTTTAGCACTCCTACTCTCCTAGTGTGAATCGAATCATCCGAAGAACTGCTGCTTTCTCTGTTGGGCTCACATGCATGCATTGGCAGAAGAAAGTGCCAACTTGGTATTTTGTCCGGTAAGCGGAAAGGCGATCACAGGTCGGGGCGCCTCTTGAAAGGTCTCGGCTTTCTTACTCGGTCGATGCAACGTAAATCTATTGTACACCCAAATCAACAGTACATATGTATTAAGAAGAGCTTGTGTCAGAATTAGGCCTATACGTGCAAAGATTCATTCATTTCTGAAATTCCAAAGCAAGTATGATTTAATCCATATTGCCTAGCAAATGGTGAGAGAGCAATTTATAAAATGGAGTACTTGCCACCCATTGAAACATGTGACATATGATATGGGGTGACATGAGGATGACTATAGCTAAAGTCATACACACGCATGTATGTACGCACGTGCGTATATTTGCGTGGCAATCGCGTGACTTGTGACTTGTTATGGTTGCTAACCGTGCATTTTTCTCTCTCGAAACATAGTAGTCGAAATAATATGGTCGAAACACAGTGGTCGAAGCTATAGACCAGTGTGTAATCATGATCAATAAATATTGCTTAATTACCATTAATTGGTTTTGAATTAGCAGTTACCAATGATTTCATATGTGCTTTATTATGTAGTTACTAGAGAGTAATTATCTCGACCTTAAAAAGATCCGAGATGTCCAAACCTAAGACGATTTTTGATAGATTTTCATTTTTCTTCTTCTTCCTCTATGTTCTACTGTGTTGAAGAGTTGTGCTATTGAACCAAGTTGTCCCTTCTCCTCGGCATGCATCAAGGAGGGTGAGCGGGTATCTCCGAACCGTTGTCGCTGAGTTCACCTGCACGAGGCAGCAATAAGGTTTATGAGCAGCGCATCTGCGCGACCACTCACTATATTGTTACATCTACGCTCTGCACTGCTTCGTGTCTGCGCTACTTCCTATTCTTCATCAAGTTTGACTGTAAGTTCATTGTGCGACCAAACTATTATGCTATAATTCAATTATTGTATATGTTTAGAAGTGCAATGAGTTGTCTGTTATTAGTATCGCTTTATGTATCTCTAGTTTTGTGTGATCTTTGTCATATAATAAAATCTAGAATTAAAATATTGTCCATATTTCAAACAATCCAGAAACCCTATTGTGGATATTTTTGTGATTCAGTAATGGCCAGTGCTTCTAATGCTATGAAACCTAAGAGGTTTTCTGATCAGAACTTTCATAGATGGTAGACAAGGGTCAAGTTTTAGCTCATATCTTTGGGGCTGTGGTGGGTGATCCATCCATAGTATCCATTTACGATTGAAAAGACCATGTGGTTCAACACAGATAACAACACATCCCTCGGATGCATATTGACCATCTTGGCGATTTTATTATTCCATAATCATGAAATATGACGTCACATGGCATACCCCTTTATGTTATAAGGGAAGAACAAACCGAGTCGAGGTCTTCTCGACTACTCCTAGTCGTAAGCTTTCTCGACTATAATGTGTACATGGACTTCAAGTCCGCCACTTCCTCGACTAGTTATGGGATGCACTAGAGCACAAATACTGAAAGCAATAATGAGAGACTAATTAGCTTAGAGGCTAGTCTTTAGGCTCTACATGTGCGAGTAATTCTTCGACTATAAAAATCCCGTGTCTCTTTCGTTTGCGTGATCATGGATGATGCTAAGTCGATGGTTACACATGCTCATGAACTTCAAGTCTACTAGTCGAGAGCACAAATATGTGAAAGTGAGGCTAGTCGGCTCTACATGTGCGAGTAATTGCGATTTGGGTTAAGCGATGGTTGCACATGCATCCTAAGTTTGTTGCGTTTTGCATCATAAGGCATAGTTGCAAAATTTTTTGCTTCATAGCGGGATTTTGCCACTATCTTAAAGCATGAGAGGGAAGAGATATCTATTAAGGATCTCATTGTTACCCTTTATGTGGAAGAAAATGCAAGAGCAAAAGATTTACCAAGCACTTCCAGCCAGAACAATCAGATCAATGCAAAATATCATAGAGAAAAGATATGACAAGAAAAACAAAGGTTTTAAACCAAACAAGGCAACTAGCTTTAAGAAGAAAACTGAGAAGAAGAACATGAGGAGCATCACCTGCTTTGTGTGTGGAAAAAACAGTCATATGGCAAAAGATTGTCATTTTCGTAAGAGCAAGAATATTGAACAACCAAAGAAAAAGGTTATCAACGTGATCATAGACGAAGCCTCAATAGGAGGGTGTCGTAATTCACCTGTTGTTTTTTTAGCATGTCAATCCACTGATTGGTGGGTTGATACTAAAGCTAATGTTCACGTATGTTCTGATATTTCCCTGTTTTCTTCTTATCACTTATCAGACAACCAGGGCTTCCTCCGTCCTAATAGGGAACGGGTCGCGTGCTTCTGTTCTTGGTGTTGGCATGGTGGATCTGATGCTTACTTTAGGGAAGATTGTTCACTTGAAGAATGTGCAGCATGCGCCAACAATAAACAAGAACATCGTTAGTGGTTCTCACTTATATAGGGATGATTATAAGTTAGTATTTGAGTCAAATAAAGTTATAATGTCTAAGTTTGATAACTTTGTTGGTAAAGGCTATGAGAGTGGAGGCTTGTTCCGCATAAGTACTTTAGAGTATTGTTATAATCTGAATGTTGCAACTGTTTGACTACATATGAGGCCACTATATGGCATTCTCGTTTCTATCATATTGGTTTTGATAGTATTGCTCCAATGTCTAGATTAGATTTAATTCAAAAATATGAAATTGTTAAAGGATCAAAGTGTCAAACTTATGAGCAAGCAAAATAGCCTCGAAAACACTTTAAGGGGTTACAAGAGGAAAAGAACTTGGCACAATTAGATCTTGTCCATTCCGATTTGTGTGAGATGAATGGAATATTGACAAAAGGAGGCAAAAGATATTTTCTAACTCTTATTGATGATGCATCTCGATATTGTTAGGTGTATCTACTGAAAACAAAATATGAAACTTTAAATTACTTTAAAATTTATAAGGTCGATGTTGAAAACCAATTAGAAAAAATAAAAGACTAAGATCTGATCGTGGAGGATAGTATATCTCTCATGAATTCTCCCAATTCTATTCTGAACATGGAATAGTCCGTGAAGTTACACTACCATACTCACCCCAATCAAACAGGGTGACTGAGAGAAAAAATCGAACACTAACAGACTTGGTGAATGCTATGTTGGAGAGTACTAGTATGCCTAAGATGTGGTAGGGGAAGCTATATTGACGGCAACTTTTATGCTAAACAGAATAATCACTAAAAGGTGTGAGATTACTCCGTATGAGGGATGTAAAGGGAGTAATTTTTCTGTGAACTTGGGGGTGTTTGGCAAAAGTCAATATACCATTGCAGAAAAAGAGAAAGTTTGGACCCAAAACAGTCGATTGTGTCTTACTATAGCCTATAGATTTTTAGTAGTAAAATCAGAAACTCCTGAGATTATTGCTAACACAATAATGGAGTCCAAAGATGCTTTATTTTTGAGGATATTTATCCTATAAGAACTGTAGGCAGTACTTCTCGAATAAAGGATAATCAATCTGAGTAATAGTAAATTTAAACCTACCACCATCTCTGAACTAATGAGTGGTATACCACTAGTCTGTGATATTCCGGGAAAATAACAATTTAGACAAAGAGGCTTCTCGCAGGAGCAAGTGACAAAGCGTTGAGAAAACATTTGATGAAGACTTTATTGTATACCTCGTGGATGATGTGCCAAAAACTCTTTCAGAGGCTTATGCATTACCCGATGCTAAATATTGGAAAGAGACAATCCATAACGAGATGGATTTCATCATGGCTAACAGGACTTGAGAGAACACTGATCGTCCTAGCAGGTGCAAACCTGTTGGATGCAAGTGGATCTTCAAAAGAAAACGAGGCCTAACAATACTATTAATAAGTACAAAGCAAGACTTGTGGCTAAGGGTTATACCCAGAAAGAAGGTGATGATTTACTTACTCTCCTGTTGCCAGATTAACCACCATTCGAGTGCTCATTGCATTAGCTACTTTCTATAGTCTACACATCCATCAAATAGATGTAAAGACAGCTTTCCTTAATGAAGAATTGGAGGAAGAAATCTATACAGAGCTACTAGGATGGTTTTGTGATTTCTGGACAAGAAAATAAGGTGTGCAAATTAATCAAATCCTTGTATGGCCTAAAGTAAGCACCTAAACAATGGCACGAGAAATTTGATAAAACTTTAACATCTGCTGATTTTGCTATGAATGAGGCAGATAAGTGTGTATATTATCGTTATGGTAGGGGTCAAGGAGTGATATTGTGTTTGTATAGCGATGACATATTGAAGAATCTAGACCCGCCATTATGAGTTAATGGAGTATTTTGGTGATTAATGACAATTCTATTTGTGAGACTAACACTTCTATTGTTATACCTATTATTTAGTCTTAGTTGGATGAAAAGGTAAAAATCATGGAAGTATGCATTCGATATCATATTACTATATCTTGTTGCATTCCACGAATCCAAAATATAGGTTGAACTCTACCAAAAGTCTAACTTGAATATGTGCATATGTTTTTATTACACATTCGTGTATGCACACATTTAGGGAGAGTTTACTTTATGTTTTGTGATTTCATTAGTATTGATCCATATTCCCCTTTCCACATAAATTAAGGATTTCTACTTTGAAACATATCCTTGAGTATATAAAACTTATGTAGTTCGTATATACTCATTCTCCATATTCAATTATTTGTAATTATGATGGTTGTCATCAATTACCAAAGAGGAAAAGATTGTAGTATCTTGTCCCACCATTATGAGTTAATGGTATGTTGTGGTAATTAATAACAATCATATTGTGGAACTAACATTTTCCATTAGTTGAATGAATAGGTTGTAATGAAGACTTTGGATGACATCATGAGTTGATCGTCATCAAGTCAAGATTCAGGATGAAGAAAATCATCATGTATTGATGATGTTCGAGTCAAGATCCTGAATTAAAGAAGGTCATCATGTGTTGATGATGTTCAAGAAGAGGAGATGATCATGAGTTAATCATCAAGTCAAGAGCTTGGAGTGAAAGATGCATCATATGTTAATGCACATCAAGATCTCGAAAAAAAGAAAATCATCATGTGTTGATGATGTTCGAGAAGAGGAGATGATCATAAGTTGATCATCAAGTCAAGAGAAGGTCCATCATGTGTTGATGGAGGGTAAGTGAAGGATGTATCATGTGTTGATACATATCAAGACTTGGGATGAAGGATGTCATCATATGTTGATGAGCATCAAGTCAAAATCCCGAAGTAAAAGAAATCATCATGTATTGATGATTATGAAAGTCAAGACAATGACCGGACTTGAAGTAAAGATATGCGTCATCAAGCTTCAAGTGAATGTACAAGGCAAATGTATGACTAGCTAGGGCTAAGGATGTGTTCCTAGTCTTTTACCGGTCTTGGTGTTTGGTTAGAGACCGGATTGCTAGTATAGGTTGTTGTACTATTAAGAGGGATCTTGACTAGTAGCTTGAGTTAGTCATGTGTTGATAGCTCGTTTGTGCTTGCTCTAGCACTCGTTAGCATGTTGCCAATATTTGTGAATGTATTTTGCAAATAGTTGAGGCTCGTGTTTAATCTTTGTAGCATGTGACTTTAGTTTGCGAATGTGTTTTGCAAATGGTTTTAGTCCATGTACCCTTTTTCTTGTGGTGTGATTCTAAAAGTTGGCAAATGTGTTTTGCAACTTGTGGAGAATCTCGCTTTTATTCCTTGTTTGCATCGCATAGCAATTGACAAATGTGTTTTGCAACTTGTGGAGAATCTCGCTTTATCCCTTGTTTGTATCGCGTATCAATTGGCAAATGTGTTTTGCAAATTGAGTTGAAGCGGAATGCAAATTTTCTTGTTTTTAGTCTTTGGTGGTATGACCCAGTTTCTTTGGCGGTTTGGCCGGACACGGTTGTAGACTGTTCGTGGGCGATGGTCGTGGACTGTGTGGTCGTGAGACCGCTTGTGAACGAAGGGTCGAGGCCTACGTGATCGTAGACACTGGTCATAGAATAGTGGTCGTAGATCTGTTTGTGAACAGTGGATCGTAGACTTGCGTAGTCATAGACATTGGTCGTAGAACAGTGGTCGTAAACCGATTTGTAAACAGTGATCGTAGACCTGTGTGGTCATGGTCGTAGACCTGTGTGGTACCGATTCTATGAAGCGGTACGCTTTTTTCAGAGAAGGTGTTTTCTGGTTTGGCTTGCTCCTGTGTGTCCAACGGCTAGTTTTATAGCCGTTGAAGCATATCGATTGGAGTAGATCGGTAATACCAGGCTTGAACGGCAGTATTACCGCAAATGCTGATCTGTTTCAGACTTTGGTTCCAACGGCTAGTTTTATGTGTGGGCTATAAATACCCACCTTGGCTGGTTGGAGCAAGAGCTGTTGATGTTGCTGGTGCCATTCCCATTCATTTGAGCAAAGAGCAAGCCCTCTCCTCTCTTTTGTGCATGTGTTGCACTTAGTAAGCTTTGAGAGAAAAATCCTAAGTGCATGTGTTGCATTAGGTAGTGGATTGTGTATGCATTGAGCTTAGACACTTGATTAGTTCAAGTGAGAGTCTTCAACTTGTTACTCTTGTTGTTTGTCGACACCTAGATGACGTAGAGGCATCGTGGTCTGGTGATCTTCTCAAGAAGCTTGTGCAAAGCCCGACGTGTTGTGAATGGTTTAGGGCTTGCCATCTCCGGAGTGGAGTTAGAGCAACCCCAAGTGGGTCGAGGTGGTGGTTCGGTTTGGAACCGGTCTAAGTGGTTGGACTTACCTCGGAGGTGTTGAATCAGGTTGTGGAGCTGGTCCAACGTGGTTGTGCTTACCTCAACGTGGATTAGGGGAGACCGGCAAGTCTCCGAACACCACGGTAAAACATCGTCGTGTCATCGTGGTTTGCCTTCTTATGATTTACTTTATTGCAATTTACATTCATAGAATTAAATTGCTTATTCATCTTGTATGATTGCTATAATTGTCAATTGTCTTATATTGTTGGTGCACTTAGCAAAGACTAGTTGATTTAGGCTTTAATTGTGCAAAACTGAATTGATTTACGCTTCCGCATTAGAAAGGTTTTAGCCAAAAGAATTTTTAAAAACCGCCTATTCACCCCCTCTAGTCACCCTCCTCGATTCTACAAGTGGTATCAAAGGTTGATCTCTCATTTATTAGACTTAATCGTCTAGAGAGTAAAGGATGACGACTAGTAATATAGTGCACCTCGGTGAGACACTTTTATTTGATGACACAAAATATGCTCATTGGAAAATCCGCATGTCATGTTATTTTAAGGCTATAAGCCAAAAAATATGAAGGATTGTAGATGTAAACTTTTCTCCTCCATCGGATCCTCTTGCTCCAACTATTGAGGAAGAGAAATGCTTACATCTCGATGCTTAAGCAACTAATGTTTTACTTAGTGCTTTGAGTATAGAGGTTTTCAATGAAGTATGCAATCTCAAGAACGCTAATGAGATGTGGACACAACTTCAAGATAATTATAAAAATATCCACCTCAACCAAGGATGGTTGCATACAAGAATGAATGTTGGGAGAAGAATGCTCAACCTCTAGCTCCGACAATGAAGAATCCACAAGCTTCTCTATATCACCTCATTGCTTTATGACCAAAGGTAATAAGAAGGTAAATGATGATGATTATGAACCTTCATATGATGAGTTGATGGATATGCTTCAAGAGCTTAATGAGTATTTAGGAAAGAAAAATCTAAATTTAAAGTTTTGAAGAAAGAGTATGTCTCACTTCAAAATGATTATGATCTAAAAGAGCTACATATCGATTTTTATAAGAATATATTGCTACCTAATGCCTCTACTTTACTTGTTATAAAGGTTTGATGAAGTAGCATTGGAGGCCAAAGAGAGCTTGATCCAAGAGAAAGGAACAGAGACAGAGTGGAAATAGAGACTAAAGAAAAACCAACACTCAAAAATACATGCTTCCTATTGGTGTAAGGATATGAGTAGTAGGCCCATTTGTATGAGAACAACCAGTGGGGCCCATTAGCAAATGTCAAGATCAAGGTGATGTCACCACGTATGTCATCATAACCACAGAAGATCATGCATCCACAGAAGATCAATATAATAATGTCATCATATATGTCATCATGAATATGATGTAAGCACATATGTCATGATAACCACAGAAGATCATGAAGCCATAGAAGATCAACATAATGATGTCATCGCATATGTCATCATAAATGTGATGTAAGTGCTTACATTATTTCTTTCTTGGACCTCAAGTCATGTAAAACTATAAATAGGAGGGCACCCCTCCATGCATAACACAAGTTTGAAATACAAAAATAGACAAGAACACTTGTTCCTCTTTGTGTGTGAGCCATTTCCACCATCTATTGGGATTGGGTGTTATTTCTGAGTTGCAACTTCGTTGTTCTTGTGATTCCTTGGGATTTCTTGAACGTGTTTACTCCACGATAGCAAGTAGACAAAGGCTATAGCGTGTGGTTGAGTAATTTGAGTGCTACAGGTTGTCGTATAGAGACGATGGTTGGCTGCATCAATTACTAGGTTGCACAAGCTAGTTATCCATAATCCTACATCGTGAAGATCGGGACAACCCCACCCCCGCATCAATACCTAAGATGAATACACCTACTTGAGCATAACTGTGAGGTCGCTGTTCATAAGAATATGCCATTCTCTAGAAAGCTCATGAGCGGATAAGTGAGCATGACTAAATAATGCTCCGTTTAGGCGTGGTTCTTTGACAGCTTAGTATCAATTGAGATTTCAAGTGAAATCTAATCACGAAAAGCTATGAATTCAATGCATAGTCCATTCATCAGTTGTGAGAAGATGAATCTTGTTATTCTATGTGCAGGTTCAACCCGTACGAGACTTACACTGAAAGATTGGTATATTAACAACACTTCAGCACAATAGTCCTTATCATCGTTTTGTTGCTTGCCTTGGAATTAGTGGGGGATTGATAGAATTGGGACCATAAGTGTAAATGTTCATTTATTCCTAAAATTTCAAAGCATGAATAGTTTAGTCCCCATATTGTCTAGGTGGGAGAGGAATTTATAAGGTGGAGTCCTTGCGGCACATTAAAACATGTGACATATGATATGGGGTGACATAAGGAGGACTATAGTTAAAGTCACACACACGCACATATGCACGCTCGTGCGTATATTCGCGTGGCAATCGCGTGACTTGTAACTTGCGACGCGCGATCGTGAACGTGTCGTAAACCTAGTTTACCTTTCTTTTGCTAACCGTGCATTTTTCTCTCTCGAAACACGGTGGTCGAAATAATGTGGTTGAAGCCATAAACTAGTGTGATCGAAACATAGTGGTCGAAACCATAGATTAGTGTGGTCGAAACACATGGTCAAAATAATATGGTCGAAGTCATAGACCAGTGTGGTCGAAATAAAGTGGTTGAAAAATAGTGGTCGGATCCATAGACCAGTATGGTCGAAATACACTAGTCGATACTGTAGACCAGTGTGTAATTGTAATATCCCTAATTTGCAGAGTTTTTGAAAATTTTCAAAATTTTAAAAGTAACCATTTGGTTTAAGTTGCAAAAGCTTATATTAAAATTTAGAAATCAAAAACCATTTAATTTGAATTAATCAAACTTTAATTAAATCAAAAAAAGTTTATTTGAGTTTTCTGGATTTTATTTGAATTTTAAGTCTTTTCTTGCTTTTTCTAGATTTTAGATTTGGTTTTTCCTCTTGTTTGAAGCCAAAATCTATTTTGTTTGCAAAAATAAAATCTAAAGTATAGTTAAAAGTATTTTTATTAAGTCCTAAATAATTCTAGGATCTTTTGTGAATTTTCCTAGGATTTTTAGACTACTCTATCTATTTTCTAAAAAGGTTTTTCCTTTTCCGGTATTTATTTAAATCAAAAGGCTATTTTAAATCCCCCTAAAGGATTTTGACCGAATTCTTTCCCTCGGCCCATTTTCCTCCATGCCCTTGGCCTAGGCTCATGGCCCGCTCGCGCGCGCATGCCGACCTCCCCTGCGCTGCGCCTTCCTCCTCGGGCACCGTCCTATCGAAATCGGACGGCTCGCCTTCGAAGCCTCCCGCGCCTCCCTCGCTCTCGCTGCCCGGTGGACCCGCCTTGTCAGCGCCCCCGTCTCCGCGTCGTCCTCTTCCTCCCGACCTATCATCACCGCGTCCGCGCCGCGCGCATTGAATGCGGCGGAGCACGCCGCGCCCGCTGCCACCACCCACGCCGCCTCCCGCGTCCTGTCTCCTCCATCGCCTCGCCGCCAGGTGCCTCCTGCGCTGCGCCAGCAAAGCACGCGCTCGCCTGTTGAGCCACCTCCGAGCCTCCCCGCACCTATTTAAGGCGAGCACCAGCTCCGTCTCACCCTTCTCTCTCTTTTCCCTCTTCTCCCTCGCTCTCCTCCGGCCGCGATTGAAGCTTCTTGCCACCGGCCACGGCAGCTCGCCGCCGCCTTTTGCGACACCTCCAAGCCTCCTCCGACGCCTTCGACCCCACCTTCGGCATCGCCAGCTCGCCGCCGTCCCCGTGCGCGCCTCTCCTTCGCTGGAAGCCTCCCGGAGTGCCACCGCCGCCTCCGCTTTTCGTCCCCGCCGCTGGCCTTCCCGTGCCGCCACGCCCTCGAGACCGTGAGCACCTGCTTCGCCGCGACGCCCTTTCCTCGTAGGTGCCCTCGTTGGCCACCAGGACCTCGCCATTCGCCGGC
Organism: Ampelocalamus luodianensis; assembly: GCA_036346255.1. Classification (NCBI taxonomy): domain Eukaryota; kingdom Viridiplantae; phylum Streptophyta; class Magnoliopsida; order Poales; family Poaceae; genus Ampelocalamus; species Ampelocalamus luodianensis. Next base: position 42,190,959 of record CM070617.1, read on the forward strand.
GACCATTGGGCCGCGCGCGCCTCGCCGGCCGACGTGGCATCGCCACCGTGCGCCGTGCCCACGTCGACCCTCTGGCGATGTGGCTACCCGTCGCGCCACGTCGTTTTTCCGGGTTTTCCCGTTGAAGAATAAATCGGCCAGAAAATTAAACCCCGTCGCTGACGTCAGCTGGCGCAATAAACCCCTTTCCCTTTTTCTTGATTCTCAATCTTCCGGAGGCCGTAACTTCTTCGTTCGAACTCCGATTTGAGTGATTCAAATTTCTAAATTCATCTAAAATTCTCCTCTTGCTGTTAGTGCTAGTTTGGTTTTTATTTGAGCTTTATTTGGAGTTGTTTTGTTTATTTAGCTCTTTTTGCACGTGTAGATTTCGGCGTTTCGGAAGATTTCTCGGACTCGACGACCAAAGCACCTCAACTCTTCAACGAAGGCAAGTCATAAACCTTTGATCATATTGAACCCTTTTACAAAACTATATTGTTTGATATAAACATGCATTGCTAGTTTTATATTAAATGGTTTGGAGTAAATAATTGCCTAATTGATGTATGCCTCCTTGATAAATTACAAATGACATGTATCCTTGAATGGCATGAACCTTTGGACACCATAGAATAAACTATTTTAGTTTGACATTGATAAATTACCAACACGGGTATCGTATTATGCTTAGTCATGCTATAGTTGTGCGTTGGGATTCATGATCACATGCTCGTATGAATAAACATGACTAAAGAAATTATGAAATTTTGGCGCGGCCACTATTACTAAAAGATGTTGTGCCAAGGCTAGGGTGGTCTTTGGCCGGGTTAAATCGAAAATGTTTTATTCTCGAGCGAGTGGGCGATGGTAAGTGTGGGTGCCGTAACACACATTGGGACGTGGATAGTCTCGTCTAAGCAGCCAACTAAGGACTTAACCTTGAACCATTGATCTGGGTCATACCGTGCAACCACATGTCCAGGATGGGGTGGACTGAGCCAACTAATTAGCAATGTTTTGATTTGGCTCTGTTTGGGTTGAAAAGCGGCGCAAGAGGGGGCATGAATCTGGCGGGAGTAAGACCCATTAGAAGTGAATCTTTAGCGAGCAGAACCGAGTCAAAACAGAACTTTGTAAAGGCCTTGTCACGTGATCTAGACTGCTTACCTAAGGTAGTGAGCAGTGGCATCGACGGATGCCAAACAAACTAGAGAAGTCGTGTCTTGTGGGTAAAGCTGTACAACCTCTGCAGAGTGTAAAAACTATTCGAATAGTCGTGTCTCCGGTTACAGATATGCCCGAAGATTTCACGCAAGGGGTAAATGTTTTCATTAAAATGGTGGGAATGATGGTTTGGATGGAATGGTTGGGATGATCTCTAGTTGTTTCAAAGAACTGAATTACTTATGTATTAATCTTTTAAATTGTGCTTTTAATCTACTTATTGTATTTACTGTCAATATTGTTTTCTGTAAAATAGCCATAAAGCTTTCCTTATCTAGCCTCGCATGAATAATAATTGCATCCATCTCCCTATGACTTGCTGGTACATTCAAAGTACTCACGGCTTGCGCCTTGTGTGATTAATCCCCATAGAAGAACCAGGGAACTCAGAGTATTATGAAGAGGAGTATCTTGAAGACTTTGCGAACTAGGTCGCGTCCTCCACTCGATTGCCTGTGGGCATGTCGAATGGCCTCCATGAGTTATTTTGGGATCCGCTGCAAGTTATCTTTTGTTGTTAAGCCATGCGTGGCAACTCTGTAAACTTGACCATAAGGTCCTTTTGTTACCAAGTAATATTAATTTGTCCGCTTCTTCATTATTTTGTTGTCTGGTTGTGATTACACCAATGTTGTAACTGTGCGAGCTAGCTACTGATCTGGGACTAGTTCGGAATGCACAGAGGGTCATGGGGTTGCATACCCCGGGGTCCCGACAGTAATCAGGATCAATAAACACTGCTTAATTACCATTAATTGGTTTTGAATTAGCAGTTACTAGTGGTTTAATATGTGCTTTATTATGCAGTTACTAAAAAGTAATTGTCTCGACCTTGCAGTTACTAAAAAGTAATTATCTCGACCTTAAAAAGATCTGGAGACATCCAAACCTAAGATGATTTTTGATAGACTTCCATTTTTCTTTTTCTTCCTCTCTGTTCTACTGTACTGAAAAGTTGTGTTGTCGAATCAAGCCGTCTTTTCTCCTCAGCGTGCACCGAGAAGGAGGGTGAGCGGGTATCTCCGAACGATTGTCGCAGAGTTCACCTACACGGGGCAACAATATGGTTTTTGGGGAGCACATTTGCGTGACCGCTCGCTGTACTGCTACATCTACGTTCTGCACTGCTTTGAGTCTGCATTGCTTCCTGTTCTTCATCAAGCTCGACTGTAATTTGATTGTATGACCAAACTATTATGCTATAATCCAATTATTATGTATGTTTAGAAGTGCAATGAGTTGCCAGCTGTTAGTATCGCTTTATACATCTCTAGTTTTATGTGATCTTTGCCTCATAATAAAATCTGAAATTAAAATATTGTCCATATTTCAAACAGCTTGCACCTAAGCTAGCTCTACAAATCTACAAGTAGAAGTAGTTAGGAAGGCAGTACGAACCTCTTAATATTGACAGGGAGCTCTAACCTTAAGATAATCTTGTACATCTTATCTCAAGCATAGACTCCCCTTATATGAAGTCTCAGGTGCCCCAGCCTTTCTAGAATTCAGGTTTTTGGAAGGAATTTTATAAGAAATAGAACTGAAGGCCATGTTCGAGACATAAAAAGTTTCATCAAATTTATGTAGGAACTATTCTTTTTTAAAAATCCTTGCATTATGAGCAAGCCCTAAAAAGTTCCTTTGTCAATTCTCTAATCTAAATGGCCCATCAGTGTGCACGATGTGCACCATTCTTCCAGCTAGGTTGTATATAAAGGATGGATTATCTTTGGAGGCATACATTTGAAGGGAAGAAAAAAGTTCGGACGCCTTGCTCCTCGTGTGACATGTCCTATGACCCACGTGACTCGCTTTTCGACTCCCTTGTTTCTAACTTCTTCTGAACTTATCCCCATTCCACTCACATTTGGCATTGAAGCATACAACCCATAACCCCTCACACTCCAATTCAAACCTCTATCTCTCTCTCTAGCACAAGGAGAACAAGCGAGGCGAGCCATGACGGAGCTACAGTTGACGGTGGGGCTCCTGGACCTGCGCCCCTACAAGCTCTCCCTGAAGCTCCTCGTGCATCCCATGCACGCGCACCGTGCCACGCCACAGTCTTTCGCCTGGGCGCCCATAACACCGAGTGGTTGTACCGCCGCCAGTTCGCGCACGTCGAGTTCTTCCCCCACCGACATTGGCACCGTCCTTGACAACCCGCTCTCCCTCAGCACGATCCTCGCCATAGTTGACGAGGGGTACGAGTGGTGCGAGGCCAAGCACTTCTTGGCGTCGCCATCCGCGTCAAGGGTGGTGGCGAGCCTATGGGACTATGGCAGAGTGTTCCGCCTAGAGGTGCGCGGCGCGTCGGCTGGGCTCCTCGGGCCATCTCCTCCGTACCCGGCCACCTCCTCCGTCGCGGTTGTCGTGCTGTCCGAAGCCTAAGGCTGTGCGCATCGGTGCCGTCATTGAGGGCAAGGTTGGTGAGTTAGGTGCTTGTGGATGTTATAGATTTTTTTTGTTGCAACATGTTATTTGAGATGTTGGGGACTATATTTTTCAATGTTGTAGAAACAAATTATTAAAATGAGTTTTTTTTTCAATTTTTTTTAATGTTGCAATTGTTCTACTTATTGTTGCAAAATGGTGCATCCTTCTCAGAGCTAGTGAGTTGGGTATTTGTTGCAGCCATATGTTCTTTTTGTTGTAAGAGGTGATTTGAGATGTTGGGACTATAGTTTTTTAATGTTGCATAAACTCTACTATTTTTTTTAAAGAATTTTCCAATGTTGCATCTGGTGTTGTTCATTGTTGCACATGTGAAATCAGAATGTTTTATAAGTTAGGCTCAAATGTTGCAGCACCCATGTTGCTTGAGACGTCTGATGTGTTGCATATGTGTTTTCAAAATGTCGCAAAGGTTCGATTAATATTTTTCTAAACTTCTGCTAATTTTTCAAGTATATGCTAACGATATCTTTTAATTTTTAAGTGAATTTTGACAAGATTATGGATCCCCGCTTCATTTTTCGAGATCCAAGTATTTCATTGCATATGTTGATTTTTTTTTTTGCATATGTGTTTTAGAGATGTTGTGAGGAGGAGTCGGAAACGTACGACCCATCGTACGTCCGAGCGCTAGTTGCCCCATAAAGGATCATATAACTATACTATGCATGCAAATTACCTAACTTAGTTATGCACATACAAAAACTACATGAACCTCCCAAGACAGTCATTTCATATCACTAGAGACAATAGCGGTAACCCCACATCACAAGAGCCAAAAAGATCAGGCCAGGCTATTATTACAAGAGGAAGAAGAGTCCGGATACATCCGATAGATTAGTGGCGGGCCTAGATTAGTAGACCCAATCCTACATATAATGGTGCTGCCCTCACGTATGCATGTCGTAAGACCAACTATGAGAGAAGGGCAAGACCAAGAATAAGGTGCATGTCCAACCAACGCCAACAGAAAGCCCACACATCCTTAAATCCCAGTGATTAGAGCTGGGCATTGGTCGTGCTGCGTCGCAAGCACGCCGGCCCACCGTGCCGGGCGCGTTGTCTTTGTCGACTCGGCCTAGTCACCCCGTTGTCGCCGCGCCGTCGCGGCTCACCTCGCCTCGGCCAGCCCAAGCACGCCCAAAGCGTCGTCGTGTCGGTCGTCGTGCGTGCCGACTCAAGCCCAACCCTAAGTAACTATAAATGACGGTGGCGACGGTGGCAGTGGCGATCGTCATCTTCATTCCTCTTGTGCCCGCCTCGTTAAAATCCTAGTCCAACTGACATAGAGAGGCAGTCAAGCAAAGGCATTAATGTCGAGCAGTCAAGGGCTCAACTCTCAAGGCTCATGTGAGACAAGGTGTGCTGTGTAGTCTGTACTCCAAGTCTTTAACACTCCAATAATCCAATCCCATTCATTCCCCCTCCCGATAGCACTGTAGTGTAGCACCCCCATCCCCAACTCCATGGCATGTTCTCCATCCCAACTCTGGGCATCGCCGTCGATCCAAAAAGCGTTGGAGAGGGGAAATTAGGAGATGAATCCGGTTAAAAAGTGGGATCATCACCCCTTGCGCGGCTTGAATGCTTGATCAGAGAGAGATGCATTGGAGTTGTGGTATTTGCACGGATTCTAACGTGTGTATGGTACACAAAATTTAGTTAAAAAAAAGTGGCTAAGAAGAAATGTATTGGGTACAATGAAAGTCTCTTTGATGACCTTCTGCGTATAACTTGGTAGGTAATTTTGTTGTCTCACATTTAGGGTAGAGAGGATGATATCATGTTCATGTGGTTATGCTGAGGCGTCTGCAGTTCCTATGGATCTTATGATGAAAAAGATGAAGGGTGTACCGTACATGGTAGATGGTGCAGACTTGGGGTGTTTTTCGGCCACTATGAGTCTTTATGGCTAAAAAGGTGAGGCATGTATATATAACACTAGGTAGATAGTATATGCTCTTTTTGTTTGTCGCATTCTTCTTTTTAATGAAAAGAAGTACATGTGAGTTGAAAAAGATGAAGGGTGTACCGTACATGGTAGATGGTGCAGACTTGTGGGGTTGTTTTTCAGGCACTATAAGTCTTTATGGCTAAAAAGGTGAAGCATGTATAACATTAGGTAGGTGGTATATGCTCTTTTGTTTGTCGCATTCTTCTTTTTAATGAAAAGAAGTATATGTGAGTTGAACAATAAACGTGAAATAGCAAGGCATACAACTCCTTAGATGTATTTTATGGCCTCATAATCCTATAGGGAAAGGTGAGACATGTACAACACGTGATAAATGGTGCATGCTCTTATGCTATTGCTGTACCTTGATAGTATCACCTAGTAACCATGGTGGTTACAGCTCGTTTGCATCATTGTATGCGACATTATAGACTTCTCAAATATGTACGTTGGGTAGGAAAGTGCAACATAAAAATGGAACAAACTTATCAAAAGTGTTCTTCGGATTCCCTGTCTGTTGCTTAATCTTGCATTTAACGCACGACAGTAAAATACTAAATGAATCATGCATGCAACTAAGTCTGCTAAACTGTATTTGTGCAATTAAATGCCTAATTGATTTTAGGCAGATATTGCTGATGTTCAACTAAATTTATTACTACTAATATTTTAATAGATTTTACTATTTTATAATTTCCTAACTTTCCTTTCTTACTTAATCTTCTTGTACCCTAATTTCTTTCTTATCTCACTTCACTTACTAGGTCCGGCTGAAACTACTCCTGACCACTTATTTCTCATCTCACTTCTCTCTCCTCTATCCTTACAGCCGAAGGAACCCAAAAGAACTGCTTCTTCCCCATTCTGGCATTCTCTACCTCCCTCGTTGCTTCTATCTCTTGGTGGCTCCTTGCTCCGGCCGAAAGCTCCCATGGCGCCACTCCTCCGGCTCGCCGGCCTGCGCCCGGCCCGGCTCCTCCTCTTCTCCGGCTGCTCGGTGCTGGCTCCTCCTACCTCCGGCTCGGTTGCTCCCTGCCCCAGCTCGGCCTCGCATTCCCCCATCGCCGCCCCCGAGCTCCGCCGGCACCGCCCCGACGTCCCCCTTCTCCCCCACCGCCTCCACCGGCCTCGGCTCCACCTCCCCCACCGCCCCCTCCACCTTCCCCACCGCTAGCCTTGCTCCACCGCTCCACCTCGCTTGCGAGCGGGGGCAACGACGTAGAGGCTTCGGCGGCGTCGCGGGCGGGGCGGCGACGCGAAGACGGCCAAGCGGGCGCGGAGCGCGCGGGTGAGTGTGGCGCGGCGCGCGCGCGCGGCGTGTCGCGCGCGACACAAGATCGCCGGCGGGGTTGCGCGGTGCGCGCGTGGTGCGTCGCGGCGGGGCTTGCACGCGTCGTCGCCGTCGTGCCGTCGCGCGGCGGCGCCGAGCACGCCCAACTCCGTCGCCGCGTCCGCCGTCGTGCCGTCCTCGGGCGGCCGCGGCCGGTTCGTCGCGTCTTGGCCGCCCGCCACGTGGCGTGTCGTCGCGTGTCAGGCGGGCGGGCCTCGTGCCAGCCCGGAAAAGCCCGGCCCAAGTCCCAGCTCTACTCCCATGGTGCCACTCCTCCGGCTCGCCGGCCTGCGCCCGGCCCGGCTCCTCCTCTTCTCCGGCTGCTCGGTGCCGGCTCCTCCTACCTCCGGCTCGATTGCTCCCTGCCCCAGCTCGGCCTCGCATTCCCCCATCGCCGCCCCCGAGCTCCGCCGACACCGCCCCGACGTCCCCTTCTCCCATCGCTTCCACCGGCCTCGGCTCCACCTCCCCACCGCCCTCCACCTTCCCATCGCCGCCTTGCTCCACCGCTCCACCTCGCTTGCGAGCGGGGGCGATGACGTAGAGGCTTCGGCGGCGTCACGCGGCGGGCGCGGCGAAGACGGCCAGCGGCGCGCGGCGCGCGGGTGAGTGTGGCACGCAGCCCGCGGCGTGTCTGGCGCGCGCGCGACAAAGATCGCCGGCGGGGTTGCGCGGCACGCGCGTGGTGCGTCGCGGCGAGGGCTTAACACGGCGTCGCCGCCGTCGTCGCGTGTCGGCCCAACACGCCCAACTCCCGTCTTTGTCGCGCCGCCGCCGTGCCGTCCTCGCCTCGATCCGACGGCCCGACCGTTCGTGCCGTGCCAGCCCGGCCCGACACGTGGCGTGTCGTGTCATGTCTGGGCCGGGCCGGGCCGGCCGGGCCTCGTGCCAGCCCGGAAAAGCCCAGCCCAAGTCCCAGCTCTACCAGTGACCACCAAAAAGCCACGCATACGTGGCGTAATACGTGCAACGCACTCTACAATGCCGTACTAGCTGTGATTCAATTATAGTGGAGCATTCGGTTCCTCTTGTGTGAAGACCAGAGTTTGAATTCCAAATTTCTAATGCTTACGAGTTAAAAACCAGAGACTGTCTGACAGTCGACTGATTCCTCCCTCTTCTATCAGTCGTTTTTTCCCCACCATCAGATCACGATCTGAACGTCCAGATTTCCCCCCACCTTCTTCTAAAGGCAAAAACCCACCCTAACCTTACGAGTACGACACGAACCATTGCCGCCGCAACCTGCGTGAATCCGACTGATTTCACAACCTTCACCGGAGCTGAGGTAGGAGGAAGGGAGGCAGCATGAATCTAGGAGCATATCAAAAGGTGAGAAATTCGACTGACTTCACAAAAAATTTAGCCGAATGATATAGAGCAAATCCGAACGTAAAAATTATGAGTTAAAAGGATGTTCTACAGGTACATACATACATACCCCGACCTAGCTACATATCTATGGTGTTTACATCTCAAGGTAGTATATGTTATCTAACCAAATATCCCCACTAAAAAAAGCTTAATGCTGAAAGTGCAACCGTCATCCAACCATGCCGGTTTGGTGCTATGGGGACATCGCATCTGAGTTAGCACTACAGTTTGGTGACTGTGATTGTTTTGGGGGCCATACAAAACAAGTGTGGGTTGGACTTGGATTAGCACCAACTATGTTAACTAACACATATGTTATGCCTTGTCGCTTTTAATAATATGCATCCTGGAGCTGTAACAAGGATGTATCATGGGACATATATGAACACCAACCAACCGGAAAGAGACAATCATTTGTGCCAAACGGAGCATGATTAACCCCAGTGAGATCATCCACACGCTATATATGCATGGGAGCAAAATCCTTCTCATGCAGAAAGGCTAAATTATCGCCATGCATACATGATCATCAATTCATCATCCATGCCATGCATCATGCATGGTACGCGATCGACTAACAAACTGCTACTAATGTACGTACTTGTACATGCAACAGCTATGCTAGCTATCCATATATTTTTGTTGCCTGTCCTTAGATGCATAACGATCGAGAAGAACTTCATTACCTCAAGGCACTGCAATAATCACTCATGCCCAAAGGACATGCATGGATGGGCTTTAAATGGTGACTAAATTTTGCAAAACTCCACATATTTTGTATAAACTATCGCAAAGCTCCAGATTTAAGGCTCAATTTTACAAAACTCTAAATTTAAGGAAGTATGTTATCACAAAACTCCAGATTTAAGAGGTATGTTATCACAAAACTCCAAATTTAAGAGGTATGTTATCACAAAACTCCAGGTTTTTGGTTCCACCGTTAGGCGCCGTAACTCTGACGAGGTGGGTCCACATGGCAGCGTATCGGTGCCATGTCACTTCCATTGAAATCAAAGCTGCCATACGGCGCCGTTATGCATGTTGAGACACTACCATATGGGCCCACTTCGTCAGAGCCGTATATACATGCAGTACTTTACTTAGACGAGATCTTCTGCGGTTGCACGATTTTCCTTGCTTCTTCAGCAATGATTTGAAGTAGATAAGAGGGTATCATGTTTAGCTGACAGAGTTAACCCGCAGTGAATTGTATTACGCCATACACAGATAATCAAATAACACCAAGAAACATAGAGATGCAAAAAGATCCTATCCTATACCACCTGAGTCTCTCGTGCTCAGTCACATTTGAGATCCCGTTCTCAAGACCGCCCAAACCACGTGTTTGGAACTGCTCAGAGCTTGCCTCTGAGTGCGACCTACACTACCCTGGATCCACGTGCCCAGGTATGCTTGAGATCTCGTTCTCAAGACCGCCCAAACCACGTGTTTGGGACCGCTCAGGGTTCATTCCTGAGTACGCCCAGGATTTCGTTCTTGGGTACGCCAGAGCTACACACTCGGAGTGCTATGGACCACTCGTCCGGGAAAACTGAAGTGCAGAAAGGGGATAAGACATCTTTTTACTCCGTCAGCCATTAGTTCTCTTTAAGTAGTTACTGATTTACTAAGGAGGCTGACGTGTCACTTTGGTTATAAGAATGAAAGGATAAGGAAGCTAATGGGTATGGTCTAGACTTATCCAGAGACTGGAAAAGCAGGTCCATACCAGAGTTCTACTGCAAGCCTCTACCCTCGGCATGCAACTTATGATCTTATATTGATGTCTCACCACCTATAGTCTCAAGCATTCTACCCTAGATCAAATTGCTAGCCTGACAGATTATCTAGCAGGAATCAACAACACGAGTCCAATGATGAAGCACACGCTTTTCCCCGTACTCTATCGGATGGAAGATTTAATCTAAACCTCCTACGAAGGGATGGTTTTATGTTAGCAGGCTGTCACTTTAAAGAAGATGATGTTTTTAACATAATACTTTTGAAATGGGACGGGAATAGAAATTGATATGGGGATGAGGGTTAATAAGGTAATTAGTGCAATATAGCAAGCAAGAAAAGCCCAACTAAGTTCTTGCTGCAGTTTCTATGTTATTAGCGTGGCCCGAACCTATTGCTCTGATACCATCTGTGACGCCCCGTGTGATTATCTCGAAGGGTAATCACACTTAAACATACGGATTACTATTCGTTTGCCCGGTAGAACACCGCTCCAACGAATAGTAAGCCTTACCAGAGTTAGCGTATCAGAACAATAAGATAGAAACTGTCCTTTATTCAACAGTTAGCCACGCAGGGCTAAGGTTTTACAACACACATACTAATATACATAGCCAAAATGAGACTGTCTCCCCCTTCTTGCCTACCAAGCTCAACTGGACTCCTAGTCGTCCCATGAGTCAAATATGGTGTCCACCTCGCCCTGCTCCTCGTAGTAAGGATCTTCGCCTCTTGCGGTCTCATCTGTACCTGCACTGCCTTCGCCCCACTCGGGATAATTTCCTGCTGGATTAGGGTCTACAAAGGAGAATACTAACAAGGTTGAGTACAAAAGTACTCAGCAAGCATTAATATCAAAAGATGCACAGGATGCACTATCTCTATTCATTTTCACAAATTCTAAATCATCTCACTTTAGAAAATAGATCTCGACAATTAAGTGGCAAGTTTTAATACTGAAAACTCTACTAGTCACTCGGAGAGACGATAGACCCCCTGTGGTTCCCGTAGACTCCAATCCTGGAGACTGGCATGAATTCATGATTTAGTTTAGCACTGTGCATGCTTTGTACCACTTTACCCATAGCTATTCTGAACTCTCCGTGAACAGGGTCCACCGCATTGCCTTAGATGCGGGTTCGAGATCGAATCTGAGCGTTTTCGAGTTACGTGATTAATTTCTCCACCCATCACCTTCCGTCGGTGCAGATTTAGTCACGGTGCTGACCTCATCATCCACCGAGTTCTGGTGAGGTTGGTTGAGGCAGCTTCTATCCTGCACTCAACACTCCACCTTAGCGCTATAGCGCCTTGGATCCTCCACTTTCGGACTTTCCCCCACGGGTCCTGGGTTCCTCCATCACAATCATTCACACCTAATACTTACCCGTTGTGGAGAGTATAGTCACATAACAAGGTAGCATTTTCTGCCCACCGAAATGGGAAAATGGTTGGCACTGAATGTACGGCATCTGACCAAGCAAGAGTTTGGTTGGTCCTTATATTATAACCATATGTAAAAAGGGGCCCACCTCTTACCTCATCGTCATCATCGTCGCTTTTCCCCAGCCAGGGCCCCCCTTTACCCTCCTAGTAAGTCTCATTTCTTTCTCAATCATCTCAATCATCTTATCTCAATCATTTTCTTTAGGTTTTGATAAACCATTTTGATGCAATACTTATAATAGTGCAAGATAGGGTATATTTTTAAAGTAACTATATTCATGTTCAAGAGGGTCGCTTGCCTTCGTGGACGTAGAAAAGGTTGGCGCCGATGAAATTCAGTCATTTGCTCGGTCAGGCCGATTAAGCATACAGTAGCAAGTCGGCAATACGAATAATAATATAAGTAAATACGTATTTGATTTGAGTGATAATATGAATACATAAGTTAGTGACGACTACAAGTTAGCACAATTTAATTAACTAAAATATTTTCGAGATCTAAACGAAGTTAGCACTTCTCGAAAGTCGCCCCACTGTCTATACGCACCAGCTAGCTTAATAGCAACAGAAGTAATAGCTATACAACCTATTCTAGCAGGCAAACCACAGAGCAACAGGAATCTACAACTTAACTGAGATTTACCCAATCCTAAATCTAAAGTCCTAACCTAACCCTAATCTCTCCCCCTAATCTCTCTCTCTCTCCTTACTACTTCCACTCGGCCGGCTCCCAAACCCCACTAAGCACCGCACTCCCCTAAGCTCTCTCTCCCGATTCCCATTTCTTCCCCTCTAGCCCCAAAGCGCCGCCGCCCCTTGACTCTTCCTCGCGTCAGCTCCCGGCGCCGCCGGCACCCCACTCCTCCTCTCTGCTCCCCCTCTCGGCTCACTCGACGCCACCGCCTCCGCTCCCCCCGGCCCGGCTCGGCTCGAGATCGCCCGCGCTTCCCTGTTTCACCACGCTCCCTTCTGTCTTCTCCTCCGGTGCGGCGAGGGCGCGCGCCACTCTCTGGTCCTCTCGGTAGACCTTCACGAGCACGGCTCGGTCTGACTCCGCCTCCTCGGTCGACTTCTCCCGGCGCGGCCAGAGGCCAGCGCCGCCGCTCGGTGCCCTCCGGCTCGCCCTCATGCGCACGGCTTCCGGCGATGCAGCTCGGCTTACCTCTGAGCCTCTCGTTGCCTAGATCTACGATTCACGGGGTTCGACGACCGCCGGCTCGACCTCCGGCGCGCGGCGGCAAACCACTCCTCTCCCGATTCTACCTCTAAGCTCTAGCGCAAAAGCTCCCCTAATATGCGTAGATATCTCAAAGATGTTGATGCTTACTATTGATGCAAAAATGCAGAGCTCAAGGTGGTTGATTTGGAAATGGAGGTGGCCACTAGAGGAAATGACTGGAGGATGCGGTTACGGAGGTATGGATTCACCTACTGATTGACATGCTATTCTTTACCTGATGAGTGGAGACTGAGAAGGTTTCGGGTGGACGACTAGCAGTGGATGATCGGCGATGTTCGTGTTGGTGATGATAGTGGTGGTTCCGGATGGTGCTGCGGATCGTCCTCCTGGCTGCCTTGGTGTCGCCGCTCTAGACTCCCTGGCTTCGATGGCTTGCTCCTGCGCCCTGGGGCTGAGAAGAAAGGAATGGGGAAATGGGGGCTGAGGGAGGGGTGTATGGAATGACTGGGGGAAATGCATGTGGAAGTTTTGCACGAGGGAGGGGGATGAATCGGGCTGGGGGATGGATAAGAATGCACTGTTTGGCTTGTGAATGGAGCAGGGGAGATGGATGTGTATGTACTATGATGCTTGCTCTGCTGTTGCTATGCAAACAGAAAAAGGAAGAGAGAGGGAATGCGGGGATGCTGCCCAATTTAAGGATGCACTATGCTCTTAGACTGATTGATGTAAACTGCACTAATGCAAGCAATGCAAATGCTGATTTATTTATCTAATGCAATGACAATGCATTTTAATTACCGACTGATTCTACTATGGTGCTGAATGATGAGATTGCACGAATGATGCAATATGATTGAGCTACTAAATAACGATCGCTCACCCCTAAGACGAGACTAACCGTTGCTAATTACCGATTACTGCTACGAGACTAGGGCTAATTAACGCGGGTCCTCACACAAAGGCCGTGCAGGATAGCACTTGTTTCAACACCAAGCAGTCAATCTCAAATATGAGCTGACCCATTCCCAGGATGGATGTCGCCTGGATCGCATTTTGCATTGCCTCCGCCTCAGCCTATAGTGCATCACACATATTTACCAAACGTCCAACATTAGCTGCCAACAGTTGTTCGTCATGGTCACGAATCACATAACCCCATCCGCCATGTCTGGTAGTCTCATGAAACACTGAGACTTGCAGAACCTGCGCCAGTACAACCCCTCGGCACCCCCATCATGATGTCTCTAGCAACGGCATCCCTCGTCGCGCCGCCGATGGAGGCCACGCCACTCACCGCAAAGACCAGGACAAATCTTCATAGGGAACCCGAGCTCCCCGCTAAGCGTGGGCCTCAAAGCAGCACGATGGCTCGAAGACATCAAAATGACAACCATAAAAAGCTATGAGGGGACAACGAGCCCACGGAATTCCTTCGGGTGTATGAGACAACCATTGAGGCAGCCGGAGGAGACGACACCACCAAAGCAAAAAGTATTGCCCTAGCTCTCTCGAGGGTGGCATTGACATGGCCCCCGGTTAATCTATATATGCATGGGAGCAGCTCCACAACAACTTCAGGGGAACTACACGGAACCGGAAGATGAGGGGCATATGTTCGTGTGACGCAAGGGCCAAACGATTCTATGCAAAGCTTCTTTAACAGGTTAGCAAAGGTCAAGTGGCAGCTGAAGGGCGTCACCGATAGCACCATCAATAACGCCGCTAGGTGCGGGCTCAGAGAAGGCTCTATGGCGGAGAGGATGGCCTGGAAGCCCATCCTACACGGTGGAGAAATTTTTGACAAAATGGAGGAGTATGCATGCGCGGAGGAAGATAGCATGCGTAGAGTAGACAAGACATCAACGGCTGCGGCGGGCAAGGTCGGCACCTCGACAAAGTCGGACCGGACCGACAATCACCAAATAAGGCGGTGGGCACCGCCGTAGCCTATGCTAGCGACGATCGCCCAAATTGCTTGAGGCAGAAGAATGACACATTTTTCACACCGAAGGGGGTGACGACACCACTGAAGGAAGAGGACGAGGTGGTCGCGACTGCAAGAAGGACACACATCATGGCACCGATATACCAGCACAGTGGCACGACTTGCATGGCGAAGGGTACCACCCCACCAAAGAATGCCGCACTATTGTGGTCATGAGGGATTACATGAATAGGGGGCCGGTCCGCAGTCCAGGGAAAGATGGTTGATACCGAAGTTTAAAGCTGCGTGTGCTTATTTTATGTGAAAAAAATTATGAATTTTTTTTGGTGGTACATGTGATAATACATTTAAAACTGCGAGTGTGAGGTAAAAAACATGAAGAAAAAAATCAAAGAAAAAATGATCTCGGTTGAATTTTTTAAAATGTTAAATAGTATGGTACATTATGTTTCAAATAGTATTAAATAGTGGTTCAAATAGTGGCAAAACAATGTTCACACCATTTTAAACCGCCGGCCGACCGAATGCATTCCGTGTCCTAGAAGCCGGACTCGCCCGACGTGTCGCTCATACGGAGGCTTCGGTTATCTGTTGCACGTATAAGATGCTATTTCTGCATTCGACAGGAAGGGATCGCCACGTTTACGTTTTTTTTTTTACGGTGCTACTTTTCTATTTAGATCTGGTGTCTAGTCCGCCAAAAACTCGCCTAGAGCCGCAGCCCTTCGAAAAAGCCAACTCCAGACAGCCTGCTCGGCCCCGGGCCCACGGCGAGGACGCTGGTGACTGACATCCGGCCCCACCACGTACCCAAATAAACTCTACCCGTACCGGCTCCACCTACCACTCATTCCCGGCTCCATCCCCCACTTCCTCCCAGGCTCCAAATTCCAAAGACTCCAAAGGGCAAACCCCTCAACCTCCACTCGTACCGAACCTATTTGATTTTCGAAATCAAATCACCGCGACTAAACCCGTACCAGAGCCGGTGCTCCCTTCCTCGCTTCGCTGTCGCTTCCCTTCCCCCTCTAGTTCGTCGCGAGGAAAGGAAGCTGGGGAGCGAGGTGGCGGCGGCGGCGGCCATGGAGGAGGTCGCCACGGCGCCGCCCGCGCGGCACCGGGAGCGGAGGCACCGGAGGAAGGCGTCGTACGCCGCGGCGCGGGCGGCGTACGGGGACGTGTTCGGCGGGCCGCCGCGGTTCGCGGCGCCGTTCGCTGGGGTGCCGGGGGACTACTCGGAGGTGTTCGGCGGCGTCGCGGCGTCGTGCTCCATCCCGTACCTCGATCTGCCTCCGTCCGCCGCCCGAGACGACGGCTCCGGCGCGGGGGGATACGGCGAGATCTTCGACCGGTTCGACTTCAGGGACTTCGCGGTGCCGTACGAGGACCTGTTCGCGGGGGCGGAGGGGATGGCGGAGGAGATCGCGTCGTCGAGCGGGAGCTCTAGGTATGGATTTGGGAGCTTTGCATTTTTCCCCGTTGTGCCACTGTTGCGTGAGGATCACTGTTTGGGAGGTAAAAATGGCGGCCTTCCACTCCATATTTAGGGTCCTTGTCTTGCTTGTGCTTTAGAGGAAATGGGATTAGAATTGCTAGGGAGTGGACTGTGGAGTGATTCCTCATGTTTCCCCAGGAAGTTTCCTGCGCAATTCCTGACGCGTGAATGTGACTATTTTGGGGAAGAATGCTGCTTTGCATAACAATGTCATGTCATTTCCGAGCTACGTGTACTGCAAAATTTCTTATCCGTTCAGGTGACTCTATTGGGTCGAAGTGCTAACTTTTGTCACCATTTTAAGCTCCGATGCATGCTGTGGAGTAATGCGATTGGACAGTCTAGTTACGGTATATATCTGGATGTTTTTTGGGGTAGTTCTTTTGCACAAAAGTGGTTCCTTTCGGATGAAGTGGTGTCTTTTCTCCTCAACTTTTGAGTTAGTTTGAACTGCAAGAATTTTGGAGGTTACTCGGAAACTCATTACTCCACCTTAGGATCTTACTAAAATGCTGCTGTTCAGGAGGTTTTGATCAGCTTTCTTAGTATTGTATCAGTCACATACAGACATACTTGATACTTGTATTTATTACTGGAATTCCATTCATGTATTAACTCTCTTAACTGGATGCATCATGTTTCAATGATGGTCAGTTATGAATTGTGATTCCAGGCTCCCAGCTATTAGATATTTTAGTCTGCACTGGAGTTCATTTGGCTTGATTTATCGAATGGCTCAAGGTACCAAATCGCACAGAACAGACAAGTCAACTGAAATAGAGATTGTACATTTGCTGAGAAAGAGATTATCAGATTGGAGACACCACAGGAATTCTCAAGGAAACATTTACCTATCAGATCTACTCCTATAGTGCACTGGAGCCATAAGCCCAACTTCTGCTTTACCCCTTAATTCCACCATAATCTCCTTCACTGTTCCTTCGTGTTATTTTTGATTCGTCACCTAGTTTAGCAGTGGATCAATGGTGAATATATGACTGTCTACCTTTGTCTATTTTGAGTGCGGACCTCACATATTTACAGTACTAGTATATTATCAGATACAACTTATGGAGATTTGCCACTGGCACTTAGAAATGTATTGGATTCCAAAATGCACTTGCTTCTTTCTGAAATCCCATGCCGGGACTGTCCATTTTTAGCTTTCCGAAGGTAACCAAGTGCTGCCAAAATTATTAGGGTGTGTTTGGCATTGTGGTGACTGGTGAATTATTAAAAGTGCTTTTACTTAACCTTTTCCATATATATATATATATATATATTAACTTATTGCCAACCGCTTTTTTAAAGCCATAAAGGAATATTTACTAGAATTGGCAAGGATTCTCTGTAACAAACTTTATTTTGTTCCTTATGTAGCAGCACAAATATGCCAAGATGGCTCTTAATGTAATATCTAATTGATTTAGGGTTTTTCTTCGGCACTCAACCTTAATAATATTTACAGATCTAAGATCTTACAACAAAAGTTATTAATGGGTAGGGACAATTTTGTACTAATTGTAAGTGGCTTGATTATCCCATTCCTATCCTAAATCCCCCAACCTTTTCGAATCAAATCAACCATATTTACATTCAGTAAATCTTACATTTGATCCCTAATGCGAATTCTCTCCTATATATGTTTGTTGGTTCATGTTTGCCCATGTGTGTGGATAAATTCCTCCATCCGCTGCTACCCATGCACAAAGGTAGCCTGCAGCCCTCGATGCACCGATACGTGATACCGGTACGGCGGTACGGATATGGCGATACCCTATTTCTCCAAAAAACCTGATACGAATGTATATATATATTAAAAATAGTAAAAATATAAAATACGATACTTGATAAGTTTCAGTCAAGGATTTTACCTTTACTTCAGCTGTATAGAAATGTCCCAGAGAGCATATGCAAATGGAAATTATAGACTTTTACTCCATTTGTCCAGCATATATGTAAATTTATCAATGTATCATTGTGTTCTGCAAATAGAAATGCAACATCATTAGTTATGGACTTGTGGTCCTTGTGGCAGCATCTATGTCAAGATGAAATGAACAATAGAAGACTTAGCTTCTGTGTGACAAGGATAATCTCGATGATGAGTTGATGTCTTGATAAGAAGAAAGCATTGCACACCTCAATATTTAGCAGTTCACTTGCATCAAGGTTGACAAAAAATTGTAGTGACTAATGATAGGTTGATAGAACATAGATAGATAGTATATATTACATAATTCAAGCACACCTAGTCACAAACTGATACAAACCATAAGGTCCATATTCCATAACATAGTTGAACAATGAACATAAAGCAAGAAAACATAATCAATTCCACTTATATTCAGATATTCTTCACAGTTCACACTCATCCATAGTAGTTTTAACATCATCATCTCTTGTTGCATCTTCACATAATTCCACTTCCAACTTTGGCTCATCAAGTGAGAGATTAGCAATCTCAAGGATGCCCACGCCACTAGTAAAACTTTCATGGGCATCGGCTCCAACATCCCACATCCTTGTAGGTCCATGATGATATTTTTCTGATTTTCTTGAGAGAAGTCGTAGATTGGTGTGCACAAATACCAATCTTCCGCACGTTCAGGAGTCATCCTGTTTCTCTTCATGCTATGAATGAAACCATAGGTACTCCAGTTCTTTTCACAGCAAGAAGATGATGATGGTTTCTTCGCAATAGCGACATTTGGATTTCGCATTTCCTCCACTACCACTAGTTCTTTCTAATTGAATGACATGCCTCCAAAGAGGTTTGGCTGCATCTACAATCTATGTTGTCACGGCGACAAGGCGAGACGAGGCGCTCCGGAGGCGCCAGGACGCCTAGGCGCCTAAGCGGGCGCCTAGACGCTGATTAGATGATGGCAGGAAAATAGGATCCTGAACAATGATTAGCCGTATCCAATACTCCAAATACTCTTGACGATTAAAATTTCTATGTATTATTTTTTAATATATAAAGACCATACGTCTTCATGGTCTTAACCCCTGAGGTTCACGACCTCATTGGTCGTAGGGATTCCAGAGGTTACACAATGGGTACCCTGGTCGGACAAGGTCCTGTGCCTAACCTCCACGATGAAACCGCTCGTAAAGGTATGAACCGATATCCGAATCGCTCGAACTCTCGCTAATTGAAAATCCCCTAATCTGGAACAAGATATGAGAATAAGAGAAGTGGAGAACAGAGAAGGGAGCTCTACCTACTACTTGGATGCCGCCGGCCGCCGGATGTAGAGGAGGAGCGCAGAGGATGGACGCCGCCGGTCGCTAGATGCAGAGGAGGGGTGCAGTGGAGGGAGCGCCGCCGACCGCTGGTCGCCGGGAAGCGCAAGGAGGAGCTCGGGACTGGAGGCGCACTGTCATGGGCCGGGGGTACTGTAGCACAAGATTAGGAAGAGATTACCTTCCCCAATAAGAATATTTATTTCCCTAAATAGTTGATTTGTTTCCTTGTATAGGGATTAGGTAATTGGAAATGTTAT
This sequence comes from Ampelocalamus luodianensis, assembly GCA_036346255.1. NCBI lineage: Eukaryota > Viridiplantae > Streptophyta > Magnoliopsida > Poales > Poaceae > Ampelocalamus > Ampelocalamus luodianensis. The sequence goes on from CM070617.1 coordinate 42,210,595, forward strand.
CTATTAGTTAGGAAGATTATTTATTAGTTAGGAATATTATCTAATTAGTTAGGAAGGTCATCATTTAAATTGATTTTATCCATAATTGTTAGAAGAGCCCTCTATATAAGGAGGTTTATTGTAATCGTTGATATGAAACAATGAGAATACAATAGTCTAAGTCCCAATCCCTTTCGTCTCCCCAATCTATAGTCTTCCCTCTCCCCTAGCAGCCGACGCCACCCGGCTATCCTACCGGTGATGTTTACCCCGAGGATCCAAGGATCATAACACGCACGGAGGAGCTCGGGACTGGAGGCGGCGAGATGCTCGGGACTGGAGGCGCCGAGGCGCACGGGACTGGAGGTGCTCGAGAGGGAGGCGCAGGGCAGGGGCAGGGTTAGCAACACTCGGTGGTGGGCTGGGTTGGTCTAGGAGCCTGGGAGCCGTACTTTTTTGTTTTGGGCTGGAATCACATTTGGGCCGTATCGGTGTAATCCGGAGTATCGGGCAATAATTTTCTTTTTTTAAAAGAAAATCATTTCCGACACTCGATCACGTGTCGGGGCCATACTGCATGCGATACATATCGGGATCTTGTACTCGGCACGAGTCGTGTCAAGATCGAGCTCGCGATCGGCGATCGAGTTGTTAAGACTCATGTACATTCTATCTCCTTCTCTTAGCCTGTGTAATATGCTATATATACCCTCTTATTAATGAATAAGATGCACAGTTGTGAATAGCAAAACCATCATCTTCTAATTCTAACATGGTATCAAAGCTTAGGGTTAGGGTTAGGGACTAGATCCGGTCTGGCCGCTGCCATACTCATTGTCTCTGACGAGCTACCACCGGCGTGCTAGCTCCGTGTCCTCTCCCTCCCCTGTGGTTCGTCAGTATCATCTCGGGTATGCTATTTTTTCATTTACGTCGCCTGCCTCTGCTCGACGTTAATCTTGTGCGCTGGGTCCTCTGCTCTGTGCCGGGCATTGGGCCGCCGCCGCCGCCCTCAAGCAAGCTCTTCGTGCTTGGTTCGAGTGTTTCAGTTCTGTTATTCGAGCTGCTGGTTTCATTCCAAGTGAGCATGATCCTGCTTTGTTTATTCACACTTCTTAGTGAGGTCATACTTTGCTTCTGTTATATGTAGATGATATGCTAATCACAAGAGATGTCATGGACTACATGGCTTTTTTGAAGAAGAAAATGAGTGAGCAGTTTATGATATCAGATTTGGGACCATCGAGCTATTTTCTAGGGATTAAGGTTTATTCTGATGGAGATGGCTACTACCTTTCTCAGCATCGCCACGTTTAGGATCTACTTGCTCGCTCTGGGATGACTGATACTCGCAATGCCGCCATACCCATGGAGCTCCACCTGCAGCTTCGACTGCAGACGATGTACCACTGGTAGATCCTTTCCGCTATCGTCAGCTCGTTGGGAGCCTTGTTTATCTCATCGTCACCAGTTTGTCAATGCTCCCACCTCAGTCCACTATGGTCATGTTCTTCGTGTGCTAAGATACTTGAGGGGGGCTGCGTCCAGACGTTTGTTCTATGCGGTTGAGTCAGCTCCAGCTCTACGCTTGCGAGTGATCCTGCTGATTGCCGATCTATTACTGGCTACTTCATCTCTCTTGGTACTTCACTCATTGCCTGGAAGTTCAAAAAGCAGACTGCGATGTCACGCTCTAGTGCAGAGGCTGAGCTTCGAGCGCTTGCCGCTACCACCTCAGAGATTATTTGGCTTCGATGGCTCTTGGCTGATCTTGGTGTCCATTGTGATAACCTTACACCTATGTTTTGTGACAATACAAGTGCCATTCAGATTGCTACTGATCTAGTCAAGTATGAGTTGACAAAACACATTGGTGTTGATGCATTCTTCACACGGTCTCATTGTCAGCAGTCGACCATCGACCTCCAGTATGTACCCTTGGAGTTTCAAGTTGCAGATTTCTTTACTAAAGCTCAGACTCAAGAACAACAACGGCTTCGTCTACTCAAACTCAGTGCATCAGATTCTCCTAATCCACCCAGAGTTTGAAGGGGGTGTTAAGAGTCTTGTACATTCTATCTCCTTCTCTTAGCCCATGTAGCCCATGAGGCCCATGTAATCCGGCTATATATACCCGCTCATTAATGAATACGATGAATAGTTGTGAATAGCAAAACCACCCTCTTCTAATTCTAACACAGGCATCCTCCTCATTGATCCACCCAAAGCACATAGAAAGGAATTCACTCATATGGAAGCACAGTGTTGGTGCCCAATCGGTGCTTGGGTTCTGGACCACAGCGTTGATATCATCTTTTGACATTACAAAAAAACACGGATAAAAACAAATTGGAAATTCTGATCTGGATAAGCCTTGAAAATCAAAGCAAACCATTTGTATGGATTTTTCCCTGCCCATTAAAAACCACTTTAGCTATAAGGTCTGTAAACTTTTACTAAGGTGGAGTGCTGAAGCAAAATCCATTTTTTTATCATACTACCATGGAGCTTTCATCTTGTTGAGCAATCATTTGATTTCTTATGCATATGGCATACCTGACTACCTGCTTTGTAGCCCTAAAATTTATTGTCATTTTCTCTTCATGTTTGTTTGGCTGAACCTTTTTTCATTGCTATTGGCAAAAGTGAATGCACATGTTATGTTTCTGACTTATGGCCCATTATTTCCATATCTACAGATCGTCAATCAGAAAAGAATCTGGCCTACTGGATGCCGTGCCATCTATGCACTATCAACACTATCCAAATGTAGGTTATGACCAACACTTTGATGAAGAACAGTTTTCTCCAATCTCCTTTTCTCCAGATGGTGAACAACAGTTCAGCATGTCATATAACAAGACCACCAGGGGAAGACCAGATGATCTAGTTGAAATGACCACTTGCCTGGTGGAACCTTCAATCAGTTATGTGGTTGACTCTTGCAATTTGTCAAATGATTCAGCAACTAATCATGTTCCAGTAATGGACAATGGTTTACTTGCTAATGGCGAAAAAGGGAAGATGAGCCCACCGTTCCCTGCAAGTTCCAGCGGGGAGAGTGCTAATAGTGAAACTGTAGCTGATCAGAAGCAGCATACACCAACATGTGTTCCCATTTCTGAAAATTTCTGTGAAGATGAAAATTACCACAAGAGGTCTAGTACTCATTCAGCATCAAGTGAGGAAGCACCTTCCCCCGATTACCCATTCTTAAGGGTATCCAACATCAACCTTCAAACATCATCCATCAAAGTACAGCCACCATCAATGCCATCGTTTAAATTGCTTAATAAAAAGGAAAGTAAAGCAAATGGAGATTCTGAGGTCAATCCTAACTCTGCTGCTGCTGCTATTAAGGAAGCAATGGAATTTGCTGAGGCCAGGTTAAAAGCTGCAAAAGAATTGATGGAGAGAAAAGGCGACAGTTTTAAACTTCGGAAGCGGTCAGGTAATCATAGAGGCACAAAATCGATAGAAATTAAGGAAAATAAGACTCCTGAAGAGGCACATGCATCTGAAGAAAATCTGACCTTGAGAAGGTTAGCAAAAGAGGAAAAGAACTATGAGGATCTACCTTTGCTGGATAAGAACAGAGACGGTAGTGCAGTTAAGTTACCTCACTGTGATCACGACGAAAAAGAGGTTCTACCACCAAGGAAGCCTCAGCAGATGATGCAAAGTGGCAGTAAACTAGAACAATTAGGCAAGTGGGCATCAGATGCTGAATTCTATGAACTGATTAGCCATGATCAGAAATGCAAAACTGACACAGCTGCATGTGAAGGTGATAATGGTCGGACAACAGATCCCTTCACCAAGCCCCGCAGGTTTGAGAAAGGAAAAGGAGGGGTTAATGCAGGGGATTTGAAAATGTATGGGAAATTGTGTGATGGTAATGACATAACAGAGCTGAGAATGAAACATTCAAATCTGAGAGAAGATGATACAGCTTCTGTGGAGGTTGAACATAGGGCTCCTACAGCTCTAGAAGTTCCTTTACGTGAGGAAAGGGCGGTGTACCAAGAAACAACCGATTCCCATTTTAAAGAATGTGTGGGGGTAAGAAATTCTCCAGAAGGTCATGATGATGATGGGAGATTTGAGATTTCATGTATAAATGGTATACCTCCAAAGCTGCATGTTGTTCCAGAAATATCTGGTTTGTCTTTGGAGACTTGTATGTCTGGAGGCCATGCCAATGATAACAAAAATGGTTCTGATGCTAGTACTGAGGAAACTCCACTAGTAGGAAAATCTAACAAAGACAACAACAATAAAGAGGGACTTGAGATTCCATGTGCCGATGAAACACTATGCACTTCAGTAAGGAGTCAAATATTACAGGAACATCCTGAAGTTCCTAATATTGATGAAATCGAGGCGAGTCCAGCGAAAGCAGCAAAATTAGAGGACTCTGCAGAATCTTATGAAACCCAATGTTTCCAGACGATGTCGAGTACAGTTCACGGGGAGGCTGAAACTTACGAAAAATACAAGTTGTTCAGTTTTGTTGATGAAGCATGCCTGCAGAATGAAAATGACAGAATAACTGAAGTACATTCGGAAGCACTCATCCATGAAGAAACGAAGAAATTTGGAACCGAGGAGAAAACAGGTCAGCCTGAATATTTTCAAGATGGAGATTTGGACTGGGATGCCAGATCTCCTGAAAATGAAGCTAATGTTACTTCGGAAAGTTCCAATGCTAATGAAAATGAAGAATCAGAAGTGCTGAATGTATTTGTGCGAGACAGTAAATTGATGGAAAGCAATGTTAGAACATGTGGTACTTTTGACGAAGACTCAGATCAACTCCAAGAATCACAATTGGGACCTCAAGACTTGGAAAACAGAATGGACGGAGTTGAGGATCTTGTATCTGATGGTAATGAAAAAGAAGCAAAAGAACCCTTGTTGGAGAATAATGAGAAGACCCTGGTGGAAGAAATATTAAACCATGACAGTAAGGATGGCCTGACATCCATGGAAACTAGTATCAGCAAAGGACCAAATGATGTATATGCAGAAATTAATGTAAGGAATGACAGGGAGGGTACTGTACTTCATTCTGGAACTGAAGTTATCGCCGATGATGACAGTGATTATACCATGAAGATGAGCACATGTTCAAAAGATCCGCGGGCTTCGTTTTCAGAAGCACGCGCTATCATGCAGCAATTGTCTCAAAATGCTGAGTCTGTTTCTTCTCAGATGTATGATAAAAGCACTCCTGTTCTTGAAAATCTTGAAGAGGACTGCAGAAAAGCAGAAAGAGAATTTCCAACAGAAAAATATGCAGCATTAGAAGAAGGGCAAAATACTGGAAGCAAAATGGAAGAACAAGATGGCAAAGACAGAATATCGAGTGTAAAGTTGAAGGATCAGCAATCTGTTCATTTGGACAGTGATATTATACCTAAATTTGTAGTAGATACTACATCAAATTTTGTTCAGAAATCAAGAGAAGTGAGCCCTGAAGTTCAGAGAATTGAAGGGAAGGATAATGTAAAAAAGATAGAAGGAGATATTGAAAAGGAGAAGGAGGTCTTCCAAAGACTAGATGAAGAGAAAGAAAGGAAATGCAAAATGGAAAAAGAAAAAGAACAAACTAAAGAGAGGCGAAGAAGAGAACTAGAAGAAGAGAAGGAACGGGAGAAGGAGCGAGCAAAAGATAGACTTGCTGTTCAGAGAGCTACAAGAGAAGCTCGCGAGAGGGCATTTGCTGAGGTTTGTGCAAAGGCCGAAATAATAGCATTAGAAAGGATTACCTCAGCACAACAAAGAGCATCTGCAGAAGCTCGAGATAAAGAAGAGAAGGCAAGTGCCGAAGCAGCTGCTGAGAAGGCTTCTCGAGAAGCTAGAATAAAAGCAGAACGTGCAGCAGTTGAGAGAGCAACTGCTGAAGCTCGGGAGAGGGCAATTGAAAAGGCAAAGGGAGCTGCTGCAGATGCTAAGGAGCGAATGGAAAGATTCAGGTCCTTTTCCAAGGACAGTTTTAAGGCTACTAATCAGGTAGTTGATGCCATCATATATAGATTTTTATAGTACAGTTACCAAACTAAACACTGAGTTTTTTTACTCTAGTGTTACCAGTAATACCTGAAATAGTTGCTAATCTGTGTTCTTGATGCAGGATAATCAACAGGACACACAATTTCAGAAGACAGCTTCTAATAACTATGGAAGAAGCACAGATTCTTGTAATCAAGGTATTGCTAATATCTAAAGGTGTTTCTATTATAAAAAGGGGGAAGTAATTTGTGCTGTCATTTTAACCTTTTCTGTAATATTTCTTTACAGTAATGTGATTATGATTTGTGGGAACTTAACATTGCTTTGCCTTATTCCTATTTTTTGTTATGTATTTACAGTAGCTGAGGTTGAGTCAGCTCTAAGACATAAAGCAAGATCGGAGAGGCACCAACGCACAGCTGAGCGAGCGGTATACTCAAATGTTTTGTTGTCCCCTTTACTTGGTGGTGTTGTCTATTGCTTGGTACTTTTCATCATTACCAATTTTCAGGCAAAAGCCCTAGCCGAAAAGAACATGCGGGACATGCTGGCTCAGAGGGAGCAAGCAGAGAAACACGTAAGACACTTAGTCATCCGGAAGGAAAAATGTTATTTCACTGTTTCTAAATACCCTTTTCTTCTAAAATCTGGTGTTTATTTATTTTTGATACAGAGACTGGCTGAATTCCTTGATCCTGAAGTCAAGAGATGGTCAAATGGAAAGGAAGGAAATCTGCGAGCATTGCTATCTACATTGCAATATGTATGCATTTTGACTTACAGGACTTCTATTTGAACAAGTCTTTATTTATTACTGTATGACTTTCACTGAATCTTTTTCCACTTTTCCCATGTCCATCTTTATATTTTTAATATGTACTTTTGACTTCAAGTAAATTATGTTCCAAATTCATTTGAGGAAGTTTAAACGAAGAAATGGCTCGAACATCAATAGCACAACTTTTTGGAGTCAACATATGTAATTTTACTTGCGCAGATAGAAACTACTAAACTAGACCTAAATAATTGTGTAAAAGACATAATTTTTCGTACATGTTTATGCTGTTAACATAGTGCTAGAAAGTACACCGTAATGCATCAAGATTCAAGCATAACTGCAAAAACTATATAAAAAAAAAGAAAGAAAATCAAACACCGCACCATTTCTTGCAATTTGTTTTGTGGGTAAATGGTAGAATTGTATTGAGGTTGTCAAGAAGCTATGATATGGGAGATGAGACAGAAGGAATTTTCTAGCCAGGTCAATTCAATAAACTTAGAATTGCGTTAGGTTTGGAATCACAACAAAATGCAAATAAAGGCAGGCTATCATGGAATTCTGGTACTGAAGTTTTCTTCTATTATGGGCTTTGGGTCAGTAGAATTATATGTTAGCTAATGACTACTGAGTAACAATTTGGTAATGAAATGGACACATGCTATATCCACTTATCCAGTTTGTCCAGAAGATGAGAAAGACTGACCTTGTATGAAGAGGATATGGTTATATAGAATTAGAAATGTCATCAAATCGAAGAACTAAGATATGTACCCATATCCGGATAGTTGAATACCCAAGTATGTTATATATATATATATATATATATATATATATATATATATATATATATAATATGATTTATATATATATAAATAATAACAATTAATGATTTTTAATATGATTCCCATTTAGCATCTAAATGGGAATCATATTAAAAATCATTTAATTGTTACGTTATCATTTGTTCATATTTGATTCATGTGCTTATCTGTTTAGCTGAGATCTATCCTTCATTGGGAAATAGTTAGATGCCTATGTGGGCATTGTCCATGATACATGTTTGGAGGAAAATCTTTTCATGGAAGTTCTCACTTGAATTCACTTCTGCATTGTTTCATTTTTTGCAGTCATGTTAAATTTGAATTACCCTGGATGAATTAAACTTCACATAAGTCAAATCATGTAAACCTTTTTCTTCTGGGCAGATCCTTGGTTCAGACAGTGGCTGGAAGTCAGTTCCCCTCACAGATCTCATTACAGCTGCTGCTGTCAAGAAAGCATACAGGAGGGCAACACTTTGTGTCCATCCAGATAAATTACAACAAAGGGGTGCTACAATCAGGCAGAAGTACATTTGTGAGAAGGTGTTTGATCTTCTTAAGGTGAGTTCCTTGTTCACATCTTTTGCATACATTTGAGATCCCAGGCGGATTTTCATATTTGCATTTCCATCTCTAGTTGCTTACCTGCAATTTCTAATGTTTTGAGTAGCTTGTTTGTTTGTATATCTGGTGCTGGTTGTTAATTTCCTTAAGAGTGCCACATTTGCATCATTGGCAAGGATCTTGCCCACCCTTGAGACCCTCCTGGTCTCACTATCGGGCCCCTCAAACCAGGGAAAAAATTCCCGGCCGGTAACCGCCGGTTACTGGCTACCGCCGGGGTCCAGGTGAACAGTAACCGACCGGGAAATTTCAAATTTGATTTTGGATTTTTTATTGCATAATACACCTCCTAGGTTGGTTTAAGCATTTTTTGTGCTAGATTACATATTGTATGAGCTAATTATGCTAACTTTTTTATTTTACCATGACATGAAATGTTAACTCTTCAATGGTAAAATCGAAGAGTTTCATGTCATGGTAAAATCAAAAGAGCTATAGTAAAATCGAAGAGTTAACATTTCAAGCCATGGTAAAATCTAAAATTGCTAATTACTAATTTTCTTTGTTTTCCGTTTTTTCCCGGTTTTTCCCGGTTACCGGCTGGGACAAATTCGAATTCAATTTTCGTTTGATGAATTTTGCCCGGTTTTTTTCCGGTTACCGGCCGGTAACTGGCCGGGAACCGTTACCGGGCCCCGAGCGGGATTTTGCCCGGTAACGGTTCTTTGATCCTCGGCTTTGACACCATATTGAGTTTCATGCATTTACCAACTCTTCCAGCTGGCATCATTGTATGATAGCTAAGCAATTGTTTACATGATTTCACTTGTTCCTGATGGCCTGTCTTGAGCTTTCTGTAGTAGCACAGAGCTTCACAAAAAAAAAAAATTGTTCAGAACTAGCGAGCTCTGGCAGGATCGTGTTGTGTCCCAAATCGAGCTGGTTCAAAGAAAATGTAAAATAATACCTGACATACATCAAATTATGAACAATTACAACTATTTGTAGTTAAATACATCGTGTTTCAAGGGTAATCCTTTCCTGTCAGAGTCTGACCATAGTCTTGACTTGAAAATAATCTACATCAGTCTTAATGTTTTTTTTGGGAAGTCAAGAGCTTTATTCATTGTCAAAAACAAGGATACAATCCGCTCGCATCGGACCAATCAGAATTGAGGACACACAGATCACCACTCATTTCGACCTTCCCGCGCACAAGCATCTTTAACACAACATTGGGCAACATTATTAGCATCTCTCCTAGCAAATCTGAAAGAGACATCCACAAACAATGATGAAAGAACTCGCACTTCTTCTACAATACTCGTGGCGACTGATCTGTTCACCGCCGATTTGTCGAGCATCTTCACAACTTCTTAACAATCATATTCTATAATAATCCGAGAATAACCACAATTTCTAGCCATTAACATGCCATCCCGACATGCCAAAGCTTCCACCACCTCCGAATCAGAAATTTCCTGGTAAGGACTGCATGCGACACTAAAAAAGGCTCGTGATGATTCCGAGCAACAGCCCCTGTTCCTGCGCACTGATGAATACTATCTAGCGCCCCATCAGTGTTTACTTTCACCCACTGAACTGGTGGCCTAGCCCAATGCACTTTATCCCTGGTTTTGATTTCTGTAATGGCTTGCTTCGGTTGTTCCATAGTTTGCAACATCTCCTTGATAAACTCCATTGTACGCCCCATCAGTCTTAATGTTTGAACCATCTGGTTCTGCACTACTTCCTAACCGTAGCCAACTGAACTATTACTAGCCACCACCAGCAGAAACTATTCACTGGGGCCTAGCTGGAAACCAACTAGTATTTAAAGGGCTGTTTGGTTGATGGCCAAAATGAGCCAAATCAATATTTTGGCATAGCCAAAACCTGGACAAAACTAAATATTGGTAAAAAGAACGTTGTTTGGATCGTAGCCAAACTAATTTTTGGCATTACCAAAATTTTGGTGAGTGATTACCTCGCCCTCCGATTGCTCGTGTGTGACATTAGGTTTCATTAGTATTACCAAATTTTCGTGGACATAACCAAATTTTGGTACCAAACCAAACAACATTCAATTTTCGTTGGTATTACCAATATTTGGTCTGGTTTGTAAGGTAGCAAACCAAACAGAAGTATGCCAAAAATGCAATGACTTATATGTCTTTCGGTCTTTCCACTCCCCAGTCCCCCCCTAAAAAATTCTAGATTTTGTGGATCAGAAACAAGTGATTATAATTGTTATCTCTTGCAACATCCAACTGGTAAAAACCTGGAAATTTATGTCTCTGGGTAGTGATTAGTGAAGCATGTTTATCTATTGGTAAATTGATAACTGTATTCTTCAATGCGTATTTACTTATTGCAAGAAACGGAGGCTAATTGTTATGTGCTGCCATTGTACAGGAAGCTTGGAACAAATTCAATTCCGAAGTGCGCTAGTGGGAAAGATAGGTGGTTGTTTTCATTTTCTTTTTCTGGTGGACAGGAAATTGGGTTAATATTTATATAGCCGTCTATTAATTTTTTATATCAATGTAAATATGCGGTTCAAGAGAACATTTTCCGGCCATTTTTAATCGATATCAATTCAATAGTAGAGCATCCCCGATTCTTTATCTCATGAATACAGTACAGCACGAATTGCTACATGCAATGCAAAATACCTAAAGAATTCTTAGGTTGTCCGTGGCTTGCGGTTGGGAGGATTTCAAACTGTAAAGGTTTACGAGTCTAAAAAAGAACTGATAAGGTTTATGTATCGTTTCCCATTTTGCTTTAAACTAGTCCTAAGAAATTCTGCACTCCATACTCCATAGTCCATAAAAGCCATGTGAAATTACAGGGTCTGTCTGTTAAAAGAAACTAGCAAGGTGTTTTGTGTATTTGCACGGCTAGATTTGTTTCGAAGTTTGTATAAATGTTTGATAATATATTTACGTATTTCGTAGGCAATTTAGACTTTTAAAATATTCAATATTGAAAACGATAATAGAAGCTAAGAAAGAAATTACAACCTGAGTAATGTAATTGCTGTATGTGCTTTGATGAAAGAAAATTGTTGATCATAAAAAGTTGTTGGGGGTTCTTATAAATTAATCACTCCTCATCATGCATAGATTTCCTAGATTATATAGCTGCATATTCTTACTCTATTAGTTTTTTTTTTCAAATTGTATGTATGCACATGTATCTCTATTTAATCTTAAGTAATACGTTGATTATATACGTGACAAACTATCTTATTAGTTTACATGGTATAATGTATTAAAGTATCTTGCTCACGTGTACACCGATACACCATGAGCGATATATCTTGAACTTATCTTCCTTCATACGCTGGCTATCCCACCAAACCATGCGCTTCTTTCTCTTTTCGCCATCATAGTTTTTTTTTTCAACATTCAACAATAAACCCAAATTTTGATTGATTCATCTCAGTTGTTATCCCTTCTAATGTAATACTTTACCATATAGTTATCTTCTACTTCTTTTCAATTATTGCTTAATGCTAACTATTGTGACATCAACACGCATATACATGCAACTGTCGCCGATCGTAGCTGAGAACACATGTCACGCTCTTTTCGGTAACCCGAGCATATTCTCTACGGTTGCGTCATCTCTACTTCAAGTTTTTTTTTTGCTCATCTTCCTCTGTATGTCCGCACTTCTATTTGTACAGATGTATGCATGTACATACAGGTGTATGATGTTATACATGCTTGACATCCTCTTCTCTCGTATCGGCTGCTCTTATTCCTTACGTTGGTCAATTCAACGTTGTGGATTCTTTACTAACCGTGGCGACCTACCATTTTCACTAATATCGACATGCCTACTTTAGTTGTTGTCTAACGATACGAAGAATCTTTTTGCCATCGCCGGCGACAACATGCCCTTCACCAGTGATAGCATACTCCTAGCTACTCGATGCCACCATATCGTTCATAGCTCATCTTTAATGCAAATCTCCATCTCCTCTTTGTCAGAGCTTCCCACCATCGAGCTTTTTTGGTCACTAACTCCTTCAACAGCGTCGACGCTCGTCATTTGTCATCGTGGCCCGTGGCTCCTTTAATAGCGAATTTTCTCTTCAATGACTCTAGTGAATAACACGATATTGTCATCATCTTTGTTGTCGCCGCCTCGTCACTTCGTTTGCCCGTAGATCATTATCTTCTTGCGGGACAGATTGGTGCCATTGCACTCTTTTGTTGTCTCCTCCGACACCATTTGTGATATCCTTGTTATAACTTGCATTTTTAATCAAAATTTCAGCTATTTTTTATTTTTATTCCATAGGAAGCAACAATAGAAATATGTGATCTTGAGAGCGAACATGATGGCTTCTTTTATGTCTCTTTGGACATCATTCGTGTTATCATCATTATAACCTTTATTTTTAGTCAACATTTTAGTTATTTTTATTGGAGTTCATATGCAAATCAAATTGCTAAATTTGTTTAATTTATTCAAATTTTAATTATTTGGGGATTTTATTTTGGAATACGTATGGAAATAAAATTACAAATTTTATTTTATTTTATATTCTAAATTTTGGTTCTTTTTTCTTGGAATCATATCTAAATCCAATTGCTAATTTTTCTTTAATTGTTATTCTGAATTATAGTTATTTAGCGGTTTTACTTTGGTATTCGTATTGAAATCAAATTGCTAATTTTATTTTTATGTTTATTCCTAAATTCAGTTATTTTTTGGTTGTATTTCGTATACAAATCTAATTGTCAATTACTGTTTAATTTTTATTCTGGATTATAATTATTGGAATTCGTATCAAAATTAAATTGCTAATTTTATTTTATTTTATTTTTTTCGAATTTAAGTTATTTTTTGTTGGATTTCTTATACAAATCTAATTTCTATTTTTTTAATCTCAGATCATAATTATTTAGGGATTTTACTTAGAAATTCGTATGAAAATCGTGGAAATCAAATTGCTGAATTAATTTTATTTTTATTCTGAATTTCAGTTTTATTGCACTTAACATGGACTTTTTTACTTAGAAATTCGTATGAAAATCAAATTGCTGATTTTATTTTATTTTTTATTTTGAATTTTAGTTTTATTGTAATTGACATAGACTATTTCTTTTAATCTAGACTGTTATAATCTGAACCTACCATGATCGACGGTGTAAATCTTTCTCTTTTTTTCACCAATTAACGTTGAAATTTGTAGCTCTTGACGGCAAACATGATTGTTTTTTTTTACTCTGTTCAAATAAGATAATAGAAGATTTCTGATATTTGGGGTGCTATCCTGACGTTTACGAGATCTCAAATAAAAATATGAACACATAATATTCGTTGCTTTTTATACCAAATCTCAGGCATGTGAAATAGTCAAATAAAAAGCAAACAGAGAATGTCATACAGTGATCAATTTCAGCACTGCATGCACCGACTTGTTTCACAGGTACATTGGAAAACTGGGATAGAAGTAAATCATCAGCGCTGCGTCTCATATAGCCATCCTAGTAGGTATGCACCGGCGGTTATGGCTTAGCACCAATCGCCGGGCCTTCCCTCACAAGAACAGCTCCCGGCTCGCCGGACGCACGCTCCGAGCCGTCTCCTCCGGCTGCGGCGAGCGGGATCAGGTCCTTCTCCCTGCACGTCTGGACGGCGGCGTGGAACATGTCCTCCACCGTGTACCTGAACCTGAACCTGAACCCGTGGTCGAGGAGCTTCTTGGACGAGAAGCGAACCGGCTCGAGGTCATCGTCGATTCCTCCGAACTTTTGCGGGATGTCGTACTCGGGGAACCTCTCCGCGAGCATGTTCGCGAGGCCGTGAATGGTGGCGTCGTGGGAGGAGCAGATGTAGCGGCCGTTCGCCTCCGGGTGTTCGAAGAGGTAAACCATGGCGTCGCAGAGGTCGTATTGGTGGACGAGCTGCGCCTGCTTCAGGATGGAGTAGTGGGCCTCGTTCCCTGCCAATTCACGGCGTGGATGCCGGCGTACGTTTTTATTAGATTCGCTAATCGCTAACCGTCTTGTATTGTTGTTCAGTGTGTCAGATTGCTTTTGCAGCTGCGTTGGGCTTTGTTTGTACCTGTGATGAGTGCCAGGGCGGTGACCAGGATGAATGTTCTGTGCTGCCGTTGTCATCCTTGTTCTTCAATCTGACGAATTCTTTAGCACAATTACAAATAATTGAATATAAAAAAATATAAGTATATATAAACTACACAAGTTATATATACTATGAGTATATACGAACTACAAGTTGTATATACTAAATATGAGTGTATACGAACTACACAAATTGTATATACTCATATAAATATATTAACTACACAATTTAAATATATTTAAAGATATATTTCAAAGTAACGATCCTTAATATATTTGAAAAGAGAATATGGATCAATACTAATGAAACCACAAAATATAGAATGAACTCCTCATAAATGTGTGCATATACAAATGTGTAATGGAAACATATGCACATATCCAAGTTAACCTTTTTGGTGAAGTTTAACCTATATTTTGGATCCGAGGAATGCAACAAGATATAATAAGAAGAAGTATAATGCATACCTCTTGTATTTTCATCTTTATATCCAAATAAGACTAAACAATAGATAATCAATAGAATTGTTAGTCTCACAAATAGATTTGTCATTAATGAATACAAACCTGTTTGGATTTTTGCTTTTATATCCAAGCTGAGACTAAACATGATATAACAATAAGAGTATTAGTCTCATAAGTGTATTTGTCATTAATCACCAAAATACTTTATTAACACATAATGGCGGGTCTAGATCCTTCAATGGCGTTGCACCGATTGTTGCCTCGGGAGAGGAATGGTTGATGACCACCGAGCGTACATGTTATACTTAGATTCTCTTTAGTTTTCTTTCTTGGGAGAAACACTACTTGAATTTTAAACAAATGTTTGAGTATCTCTGTCAAGTTGGTAGGTGTTGTAGCTACAAACCAAACAGTAGAAAGAGAAGGCCCTTAGGGCTGCTACCCGCTGCAAAGGAGGTAGGAGTCCCAAAGTCTATAAAGTGTGGGAAACAATACGTAGGAACGAGTGATATTTTATTCATGTGTAAAATCCATCCCCGCACTTGAAGCGTAGGAGGGCCTATTTATACCATTACAAGTTGGGAGGAAGGAGATTACAACAATTGAAGCGTAGGAGGGCCTATTTATACCATTACAAGTTGGGAGGAAGGAGATTACAACAATGCCCCTATATATAAAGGCCCTACAACTATAAGGGTCTCGTGGTCTTTTCCCCCTTTGCTGGAAGCTTCGACGCACAGTGAACTTCTATGGGTGGTGTCCATCACGTCACCTTCCTTAGTCCATGCAGGGCCTCAATCTCCTCCTTGGTCTTGCTTGAAGACCGAGGTGGTGAACTGATGGTTGAGGCCTTGAGGTGGCCTCTCTTGTGCCCCTTCGCAAGATGCGAAGGGTCTGATACCCTCCGCTTCCTTTCCCTTCGTGCGTGTCAAAGGAGCTAATTTTCTTGACTCTTCGCCTAGCCATTGGGGACAGTAGACCGTCCCTACGAAATGAGCCCCTTGCAGTCGAGGGCTTGCTTCGCCTTGGTTGAAACTGCGCTTTTTTAATGGGGGATTTCATAATTTACCATTATGAGATAGACGGATTTCAGGATTTGCCCCCCATATGTCTATGACATGTGGGTCCAAGACTCACATGTCATAGACACATAGGGGGGCA
This sequence comes from Ampelocalamus luodianensis, assembly GCA_036346255.1. Classification (NCBI taxonomy): domain Eukaryota; kingdom Viridiplantae; phylum Streptophyta; class Magnoliopsida; order Poales; family Poaceae; genus Ampelocalamus; species Ampelocalamus luodianensis. The sequence continues at coordinate 42,226,488 of CM070617.1, forward strand.
AATCCTGAAATCCATCTATTCACTGTGGCAAATACTGAATTATTCCTTTTTTAATCCCGAAGGGTTTAGGCATTTCGTTCCCTTCGGCCTAGTGAAGTTCCTGTGTTAGGGTCTTAAACGGGGTTAGTGTCTTTTTTTTGCGCGAAGTACAATTAGGTTTTACGACCATAAATATGGTAGTTGAATTGTGTTCCCATGCGATTTTTGGTGTGACGGTTTGAAAATTGAAGGGGTGCGATTGTTTTTACGCTCGTTTTTTTTAATTTTGAGAGGGCGTTACCGTGCTCCTTGTCCCACGTGTTTTAGATAGTCATGAGAAGGGTCATGTTAGTTTGTGTGCCATAGTAGGGCTTGTGCCACGTTGAGATTGGCTTGACTTCCTTCGATTGATGTGCCAGCTCGACGTCGTTGCCCTATATAAGAGGCCGACGATGTGTTCTTGCTTTCGTTCACACATCCGTAGTGCTGCTACCCCTCTTGCTTTCTTGCAAGCTTGGTGTGTGTGTGTGCGCACACGCACACTTGTGCGCGTGCACTTTTGCTTCGCTAGCTGGGTGCAGCTGCATCGAGCATGCTATCGCCTTTGTTGCCTCTCTTGGCTCATCATGACCAAACGGATGATAGTGCGTCAGAAGCCGCGGAGGAGGTGTCGTATTCCAACGAGCTTGGGTGGTCAGATACCATGGAAAGTCTTCTCACAATCCTCATCATTGAGGGGTGACCTCCAAGCATGGAGGTCGTTCGGTCTCCCGGCTCGGCCACGATGCCAAATCCGCATGACGATGAGGCTATGGTTTTCACCACATTCTTCGATGCAAGGCTTCACATCCCCTCGGTGTCTCTCTTCACGAGGGTGCTAGGGATATACCGGCGGAGATTGCCTAGTTGACACCTAACTCCATTGCCCGCTAGAGTATCTTTGAGTGGGCGATGCGATCGCTCAATGCGAAGGGAAGTAGGAGACTGTTCATGTATCTTCACAATGCGCGTTGTCAGTTGAAGAAGAAGGGCACCAACATCTTGGTGAACTTTGGGAGTATAAACTTCTAAGTGAAGCCTGTCGTAGGGAGTATAAACTTCTACAAACAAGGGCACCCCTTGACTTGGTCAAAGGGTACCATGTACCCCTGCATACCGAGCGAAGGGTACAAAAATGCCAGTGCGACAAGCCTTGGGTGAAGGGTACAACACACCCTAGGGCGAAGGGGGTCTAAGAAGCCTTCACTCCAGGGCACCTCGTATGGAGGGAAGGGGTCCAGGAAGCCTTTGCTCTGGGATTGTGTCGCAATGGTTCGAAGGGAGTCAAAGGTACCTATGGACCAAAAGTAAAGGCGTGGTGGATAGGGTCCATGAAGGTCCACCGTGCACCAAGGCTACACGTAGGAGGGTGCAAAGATCCTAAAGCCCCTATAGTCATAGGATCCTTTTTAGGGTTGCATTGTAATCTCCTATACCCTTGATGTAACATTATAAATAACCCCTCATCCCTTTTCGGAGGGGGAGAGAACTATTGGAAACAAATAAAGAGACACATTTACTCCACCAGTACTGTTTCCCCATTTTCGGGGACTTTGGGGCTTCGCCCCTTTGCATTGTGGGGAACCCGAGGGTCCTCCTTTATCTACTATCTAGTTTGTAGCTACGATAGTTGGTGCCGTCTGTGAGGAACGACAAGCAAGTCACACCAATATGACACCTCGCAAGAAGACGAACGCACCCAGAGTCTCGACGGCCGAAGCGACAGCCACACCAAGCACCCATGGGCCAAACGTAGCAGGATGTCCGTGGTCGTGGTTGCCACCGAAGCCATGAGGAGGCCCACAACTCCACGCATGGGGAGCTTGTCGAAAACGACACTCATCACACTGAGGCTTCGTAGTCCGGAGATTTCTAGGCGGGGCCTCCACCGCCCGCCGCCTCAGGCGTGGTTAGGGAGGCATATGAGGTGATGCAGAAAGAACTGGCTGACCTCCGCCAGGAATTACAGAGCCTTCAGTAGCATGACATTGTAGCGATAACCCCGGCTGTTGCTATCCGCGAGCTCGGCCCGGGGGCCAGAGGGGGTGATGTGCCTATTTTACCAGCACCTCCCACAGTAGCCCAAGCACGACACGGGCCATCGTGTCGTGTCGGTACGACACATGAATAGTGTGGGCCATGCCATACCTGGGCCAAGCCAACAACACCATGCCTCTGGCTAGCCCAGTCGGCATGGCCCATTTGGCCATCTCTAGAGGATACGTCGAAGCATTCGAGAGAAGCGTCACGTGGGAGTGTGTTTGGGCCTGGTCAGGCCTAGTTTGAGAATTAGGCCTGTAAAGGGTCCTATTTTTTTTGGGCCTTAAGTAACCATGGTCACCCATTTTTAATCGAGGAAATCACTTGGGCAGTTGCACTCTGGTACAGGCCTCGTTCAACTTCGGCTTTTCCTCTCAAGAAGCCAGAAGCCATCCCAATAGCCATTTTCGAGTAGCGACTTATCGAAAAGCTGGAAGCACAAGACAATGTAAAGAAGCGGAAGCGGGAAGCTGCCTAGGGTAGCTTTCGGTGGCTTTTGTGGGTTGACTTTAGGTCTTTGCCACTGAAGTTGGCCAAAATTACGCACTTCATACCACATATATAAACCGAAGAAGTCACATCTCTCCACCCATTTTTTCCCACTCGCATGCCTCCACTTGGCTCGAGGATGGTGATGACCCTAGGGTTTCGCCCCCGCGCCACCTCCGTCCGATGCCAGCGCCTCTGACCTCCACCCTGGCACCTCCCGTCGTCTTTCTCATCCCTAACCGCCTCCCGTCGGACTCTGCCCACTGGATCCATCAGCGGACGCCGCCCTCTATCCGCATCCTCCCTCCTTCCGCCCATGTTCGTCCTCATCCCCAACCACCTCCCACTGGTGCCAGACGCGTCCCATGGGATCCGCCCGCAGACGCCACCCTCCTGCCGCCTCCTCCCTCCTCCTACTCGTCTTCGTCCTCATCCCCAACCGCCTCCTCGGCGTCGAACTCCACCCATCAGATCCGCCCGTTTGCGTCCTCATCCCCGACCGTCGCCCGTCGACACCTTCCTCCAACCGCCTCCTCCCTTCTCCCGGTCGACTTTGTCCTCATCCCTGACTGCGTCCCGTCGACTCTAGACTCCACCCGGCTGATCCGCCTGTCTATGTCCTTGTCTCCACCCGCCGCCCGCCGACACCACCCTCTGGTTGCCTCGTCCCGCCTCCTCCGCCGAGGTGAAACTCCGCCTCCTCCCCTAAAAAAAATCAAATATGAGATTTGTTCTTCGATCTAGGTTTAACATCTGGGTTAAGATGTGATGATGCATTGGTTCTTTGTGGTGAGGAGATGTACAAGTCTCTCTCTTTTTGTGGTTTGCTCGAGAAGAAGATTAGTATTATCATGTTGGTGTGAATGATTGGTAATTAAGTGATGTGAACTGAACAATTATCCTTCCTGAACAATTATTTCAGTTGTATAGTTGTATAGGTCTGAACTGATCCATCTTGATTAGAAAAATCGTGAGGGTGTATGTATGGGGCAATGCACCTTGTATGAATGTCGTTGATAATATTAGTGATTCCATTGTAGTAGTAAACATGATGCTATATAGTTAGATGCATTAGATGCATTGTTCCATGATTTACTTATAGCAGTAAACAATGGTTTTGCATAATTTCATTCAAGATAGTGCTTTGCATGATATAGATTTTGCTAGTGTAGATGGGCGTAGATTATGTTGATGGGGATATGTCGAACAACCTCAGTGTACATGATGTTGTGGCTGCTATGGATGATGTTGTCATGGCCGACTTGCGTGATGCTATTACAGTGGCTTTAGTCGCATCACGATAGTTCAAACTACTTATTAGTGTTTTTGGTTCATTTAATATGAATGGATACATGAAAGATCAAAATAAGGACCACATATATGTAACATTTTGTATTTAATACTTGTCGATTATGAATGTATTCCGTTTAATGCTTAGATTTACATTTGTATGTCATGTGAAAAAAAAAATCAAATCCACTCATAATATCCTTCAAACGACATCAAATAAGCCATCATTTGTCTCAGGGGCATTCCAGACATTACCCAACTCAGAATAGTTGGCCAGCCTAACTAAAAGCCTGGTTTTTCAAACACTAAAACGTCTTCAGCTTAACCGTTCAGCTATTGAGCTTTTTAGTATAGCCGGAAGCTATTTTCAAAAGCGCCTCCACCATGGGCATAATAAAATGAAGTAGGTAATTTTCTAAGCTGCTTTGGTTAATGACTGCTAGATTTTGCATTTAAAATTTGATATATATATATATATATATATATATATATATATATATATATATATATAATAGTCCATCTAGTATTTGACCAAGAGTTGGTAATAAAATGAACTGAGATATTAATATGAACATAATCTTGTAAAATTTACTGAACAAACAAAATTCTTACCTATTCTAATCAACGCTCCCAAAAGTTTAGCAACATAACGAAATTCGACAACTCTAAGAGCATCTTTAATAGTGTTACTTCAGTTGTCTCTAAGGTTACCACATAGGTTTTCTGGTGACATGGAAGAGAGTGAAAGAAGAGAGAGAATGATGCCGTCCTCTCAGGAAGCAACAGGCACACCACGCGAAATAAGACACTAGCGATGAAGCTTTTTTGCTGTTGGAGCGCAGTCGTCGTTTATTCACGCGAACAAGGTACCTGATTCATGTAAAGCTTAAAGGCTTATGAGGCTTTAAAGAGACAGCTCAAGCGATAATGTATTGAAATAATTATCTCTAAAATTATCTCAAAATGATATAAAAAGTATTAGAAATAACCTAAAGAAAAAACTATAGAACATGCCCTAGTAAGCATTAGCATTTTTTAGTAACCAAGCAATAAGAGCATCTACAACAGTCCACGTCAGCTGTTACTAGAGGGTTGTCACATCAGCATTTAGGTGATATGGAGGAGAGAAGGTGAGGAGAGAAGGTAAAGTTGTTTCTAGATGAAGAATCTATCAAATTGTTAATATTAAGACACAAGAAACAACCAAATATTCTATTGAGACTTACTTGTTACCTAAAAACGCGTTTTGTGAGTCACACTGTCTTAAAGCAAAATATCCTCCCGATCATTTGTACAATTCGACTTTATTATTGATATGATAAATGAGATAAAATATGTAAGCCACAAAATTGTACATTATTATTGAATTATGCACATTTGTAGCAATTAAAGTCTTAGATACAACCTCAAAAAACAATCTATTTGTAGTCTTATTTCTTCTTATTAAATTGGATACTCTCTCTCTTCTTAGTAATAAATTAAGAAACAATCTACTATAGATGCACTAATGCACCGCAGACACGCTACTACCACATTTTGACACCCCTGTCAACACCTGTAAGAGTGTCGATCTCAAAAAATGAGGAGTTGAAAAGGTGTTTTTCCAGGGCCGGTAAACAACCCACGTGTACCAGCCCAAACCAAGCCACAAAACCGAGAGAAAAATCCAGACCTCATCCAGGCCAGGCGAGCGGCCACCCGGACAGCACCCAAGCCTAAAAAAAAAATCAGAGATCATCACCCCAAGAGGATAAGAAGAACAGAAAAACCCAAGAGACCGTAGTAGGTCAGCCATGGCGCTCTCCCTCTCCACCTCCTTCCTCCCCACCCCCGCCGCCGCGGCCGCGAGGACCGCCACCCGCACCCTCCTCTCCGTCGTCCCCTCCCAGGTAACGCACGCGCCAACCCTTGCTTCCGTACCCAACCGCACAACGTTCTGAATTGGAGAAGAAAAACCGGGGGCATTGTCAATTTGTGTAACCCGTGCCGTGCGCAGAGGATGCGGTGCTCGATGCGGAAGAAGGGGCTGCACCCGGAGATCTACGAGGACGCGAAGGTTTACTGCAACGGGGAGCTGGTGCTGGTGACGGGGGGCACCAAGCCGGAGTACACGGTGGACGTGTGGTCGGGGAACCACCCTTACTACGTCGGCGACAGCTCGGCGCTGGTGGTCATGGACAGCCAGATCGAGAAGTTCCGCAAGAAGTGGGGCCACATCAAGGAGTACTGGCCCAAGGACCAGTGGGAGGAGATGCACCCCGACGGCGACCCGGAGTTCGACCCCGAGGAAGACGCCGCCGGCAACTGATAGCGCCGCCTCTCCTCCGCGTGCGGTGGGTGGTCGCCGACCCTGCCCCTCTTGCTGTTAATTGAGATTAAAACCTACTAGTCTGCTTGACTTGATTCCTCCGTCGTATCGTATGGACTTTGGTACCAACCATGGGGATCATTTGCATTGCTCTCGAGGTGTTTGAGTAATGTTCGCAATGGACACTATACTACAATCCGACAGTGTACTGCTTCTTCTCTACACCTAGTCTTGATATATGGCACAAAATGGCGCTGCATGTTTAGTTTTCGGACATTTCCATGGGCTAACACTAGATGGCAGCGGCAACAAAAGCTTCTCTGTGCCGTGCTAGCAAATCCTCACTCGTGTCGATGAATCTATGCACGCATCATAGTGGATCGAAATAGTCGATGGTGTGTCTGGGCAGGCTCTGGTCCTCTGGAGGAGTCTTCAGAATAGGAACGATATAAAACAGCCAGTGTGACAAACTCCGTGAATGGTTGTACATGTGTATCATAGTACCCAAAAAAAAAAAAAAAGCAGGGCCGGAGCCTGGTCTGAAAAAAAAAACAGGATCGGAGCCCAGTCTAGACTATATTTGTTGTTAGTCTAAGTGGGCATATAACGAGATGATACTAATCTATTGATTTTTTAATTGATTCTGTCAGTAAATATTAAAATAGTATTACTATTGAACTGTGGTCCAATCGAAAAAAACCAACGAATAAATCGGTGAACCAAGAACCGATGATCATGTAAACGGTTTGCTTGCCAGTTTTTCGGACTGCGTGTCTCTCTCCATCTCCAATAGGGGTGGGTGTGGGTTAGGCTGGCCCAAGGGATCATTGATCCACTCCAAATTTTTTAGCAAAATGGGTTGGAGGTGCAATCCAAAAGAAAATTAGGGTAAAAGGATAAGATCCTGATGCTCCATTGGACCGAGCTGATCGAACCTTATGCATCGTCCTCTCCTCCTCGTTCCCAATCCACACGCCACCGCCTCGCAATCCACCGCTAGCTTCTCTGCGCCATTCTTCCTGCTCGACGGTCACCCGCCATCTTCCGCCTCACCGTTGTCGCTGCTGTCCTTTCGTCGCACGGTCGAGGCCTCCTAGCGGTGCCACCTCATCGTACAGGCCTAGTGCACCTCGATTCCATCGAAACCCACCGGATCTAGCCACATCCACCTCGACTCCACCTAGATCTGGCCAGATCCACCTCGACTCCACCCAGATCTGGTATCCTCGGCGGAGGGAGGCGGCCCCCAAGACCGGCTCTCTCGGAGGAAAGCGGCGGCGGCATCAAGGCGAGAAAACGACAAGGGCGAGCAAATGGCGGTAGTGAGGGGAGCATAAGGCCAGTGGGAGGAGGAGGGCGGAAGAAGGCGGCGACAGGTAACGTGTAGGGGAGGAGGGGCTAGGAGGCAGCCAGCATGGCCGGATGGCAGCGGCTAGGAGAGGCTTGTGGGTGGGTGGGTGGAGGAGTGAGAGCTCACGGGGGAGCTGAAGGCGCGAAGCAGAGCAGTTGCGCTTGGCGGTGAGATCATCATACCTTCTTTGCTTCATTCTTTGCTTGGGACTTGTGGATTTCTCGTTGGTACTTGGTAGGAGATGTAGAATGAAGTACTTGGCTTTTGATTTCTTCCTGTTTCTCTGTATCAATTCTTGAGCATTTAGTTCATGCTGTTGACAGTACAAGGAGTTCTTGTTTGGACTGTAATGGAGCAACTTTCCCAGCACATATCATATGTAAGATGTACGAGAAAATTAGGCACAACAGGTTATTTCAGAAACTCTGCAAACAACAGGCCTAGATCAGTGATCCAGTTTGTACTGCCACTGCCTATTGATCATAATCATTCATCACACGATGGTACATGGCATGAGAACATGTTTGGCTGCATTGTTCTTTCCTATGTTCTTTCAGAGTTCCTGAATCGTAGGATTCTGAAAAGATTATTAGCCAAGAAGGATTTAGTGATGCAGACATGTTGGGTTTTGTCAAGCAGAAGAGTGATGCATCTTTTCTTGAACATGGGCAGCCTAGCAGAAGACTTTTGCTGCAGCAGTAAATTTCAAGTCTCTTAGCAGAAAACCTTTGTTGCAGCAGTAAACTTTGATTATGTTTGTATCAGCAGTAAACTATGCTACTGTTCAGACGACCACGGCAATCTGCCGCAAAGTCTATCAGCACCATCAAGGTTAGGTCAAAGATGCCATCGCGTGCTTTCGGCCCGGTGATAACTGCGCCTTTCAAAACTCAGTCCAAACTTCACTCTGCGCGGTGGAGAACATCTCGGGCCCCATGTTAATAAAAAGAAAGTAAAACCACTTGGGGTCTGGGCGTTATTTGTCCCATTTTAGTCTTAACTAAATTAAGCCCACCTAATGGGAACCAAGTGCCCAGCCCATCTTTCTGTTCAATCTGGTGAACGGATGCATTTCCTTAGGGCCTGTTGCTCGTTTCATTGCACCCGGTGTTTGCTCCATCGCCCGTCGTCTGCTTTATTGCCTGCCGATCACGCCGTGGTGTGCCGCGAGCCCTCACGCGAGATGTTTCATGGACGAACTGATTGCGTACTCTGTGTTTTTTAGGGAACTGACTGTGTACTTAACATCGGATATACGCCAAATAACTAAGTGGTGCACAACGACACAAGCCCTAAACACCGGATCTTGACTCCCAGCGCCTTTCTAGCCCTTGCAGATGAGTATCCATCCAACAGCTAGCCAACCAGGATGAATGGTCTAAACCTTTTGAGGCTCTCAGTGACTCAACGACGGCGTGACACTAGTGCGTAGCGTACTCTTTGAGCTGATGAGCGTTTATCTCGCTTTATCCATTTGTGACTTTGAGGCACCAAACCAGCAGGGCCTAGCCATAATCATAGCTCTGCCGCAACCCAAAAAAAAAAGATGGGAGTATTTCGGCATGGCATTATGGATCAACTTGTCAAAATGCAGACGAGATGGTCACTAGAAAAGCTAGTACTGCTAGTGTAGTGCACTGTGCACCTCCTAGTCTTCTAGAAAAGAAGATTTCCCGCGGTAGGAGGGACATATCATTTGTTTAGTTTACCGCGATGCTTTCATCATTTCGAACACTGGATAGCTATATTTGTTATATTGTTTAAAAAAATACTAAATGAGCCAAAACTCTCTAACGTGGAGTAGTACTGTTGTTAGTTTCTCTGAACAAGGCCTCAGAAGTCAAGACAGCTCGAACAAATCAAGCAGCACACATAAAAGTGGCCCTCTAAGCTTAGGCAACTCTAGGTTCCCCCAAATTATTGAAACCCCGGCCGAGCGGTCTCCGACCGCGACACGCGTGCCAAGGTCGGTCTGGTCTCCATGCGAATAATGACGGTGAATGATTTGATCTTTAAGGCGTTTATTACAAGTGGTTTGGTGAGAGCGGACGTTGAAATGATGTGGTGGTGGCCCCTTGGTAACTAGTTGCGAGTATCCGATTCTATTCTTGTGTAAGGTGAGAATCCATTCGATTGGTGATTTGGATATCTAACGTTTTTCTAGAATGATGCCAATAAGGCGCCTGTAGCTCAGTGGATAGAGCGTCTGTTTCCTAAGCAGAAAGTCGTAGGTTCGACCCCTACCTGGCGCGAAACTTCGTTTTATTTTTACTCTCCTGTTGCAGATTCGACCAGCCAGTAGGTACGTGCACGTGCTACCACTAGATGAAAAGATAATATTTTTTTTGTTGCTTGGAGACCCGTTTTCTGAAATTAAAAAAAAAACAGTTTGATTCTGCTTCTCCTTATTTGTTTCACTCTAATTGCACTGAACATTCGTGCTGATATAATTAACTGGAAAGCTCAGTGAAGTCGTCAGATTGTGAGATTGTGAATATCTGGAGAATCATATCCCTCCCTCCTGCCTAGGCTCAAGAAAGACACAGGATTGTTAATGACGGCATCTTCTAGATATATCACCTTGGTGTCGGACACGATCAATCTAACCCGACACAATTTAACTACTGTTAACTATCATAATTGATTGTCACTATTCTAAGCTATGGTCTTTAAATCAACGGCTAGCTAATAAAAGCTGGCTTTGCAATGTGCATCCTTCCTGGAGTCAAAGCCACGAAACGTGCTTTGATGAAAGGATGGCGCCTGTGAAAAGAGGTAATCACGAGCCAATCACTAAGCGCATGGGGGTTTCTAGTTTAATACTATGATACCAAAATTAGACGGCTGCGTTATACGGCGGGTTTGCCCAGCATGTCTCAGAATTCGAAAATAAATTAAGGGGAGGGCATCAGCTGAGGCCCGCCTCGTCCACCACACATCAAACTCTCCATGCATCCAACGGTCTCGGGGAAGGGGACTCAGCCAAGGTCCTGTAACATCCCAATTTTCAGAGTTTTAAGAATCTTTTAAATAGTTAGTAGGGAAAAATTCACCATTTGGATTTATTTGATTTTAATTCAAAAGCTTAATATTGGACTTTGCAAACAAAAACATTTAATATGAATAATCCCAACATGAACATTTGCCAAAACTATTTTATTTGGGTTCCTTGTGCTCAGATATATTTTCTAGATTTTTCTAGAATTTTTCTGAGTTCATTTGCTATTTTCTATTGCCTATTTGAATTTCTCGGTATTTTCTAAAATGAAAAACCTAATTAAAATCTCGGAATCTTCTTGGGCGAATCTCTCCGCCCAACTTCTATTCCCGCTCGCGCTCCACTTTCAGCCAGCGCAGCCGCGCCACCCATCGACAGTGGACCCGCTGTCGCCCTCTCTCTCTCTCTCGCGCTCGCTCACTCTCGCGTTGGATCAAGCATGGACGGCTAGATGCGCTGAGGCAACCAGACGGTCCGAATGCTCCTTTGATTGTGGACCGCTCGATTAGATCTCGACGGTCGATCTTAAGCTCGCCAGAATCGCACCACTTTCGCGACGCGCATCCTAACCCTAGCCGGCGACATGTGGCCCCGCTGCCGCGTCGGCCGTCTTCGCCGCGACTCTGAGTCCGTGTCCGAGCCGGTTGCGCCGCCGTGCCGCCGCGAACTCGCCGCCCCGCACTATTTAATGCCGTGACCGCGTCCACGAGGATCGCCAACCTGCCGCCTTTTCCCCAAGACCGAAACCTAGGCGCCGCTTCGCCAGATTGGAGCTCGAACCCTAGCGCCGCCGCTGGTTCTACGCCGATTGCGCCGCGGTGGTGAGGTTCGTCGCTTTGAGCCACTCGAGTTCGCCGCATCACGCCTACATGATGCGCGCGATTATCTTCGTCGGAGGCCCGGGTTCGCCGCCGCCTCTTCGCCGTGCCGCTCGCCGCTAACTCGTCACCGCCGCCGCGTGGTCGTCGCCGACGAGATCTAACCGCGTCACCACCTTCGCCGTGTCGCGGGTCCAGAATGCGCATCTTCGCTGCCGCCTAATCGCCGCCGCTAAAACCGAAGGTCGCCGGGCTTCGTCGACGTCTCAGCCGACGTGGCGATCCGGCGTGGCACGCCACCACCCGCCACCTCACCGCGCCTCGTGTCGCTTGTGTGGTTGCCTCGCCGGCGACCGCGTGGGCGATCCCACCGTACTCGAAGTCCGAGGCTCGGTGGACCTAGTCCACCGTGAGTTTAGCCTCGACATGTGGGTCCCACATGTCGAGATTTCTTTATTATTTCTTTTCCGAAATTCCTCCACGACGCCAAAGATTGCGCAATAATCTGATTTTCCTTTAGGAAAATAATTGAAATTCATGAAATACGATTTTCAAGATTTTATGTATTTTTCAATCTTCCAAAGGCCATAACTTTTGCATCCTAACTCCGATTGAGCCCTTTCAAATTTCTAAATTTGTCTAAATTCGAGATCTACCTAATTATTATTTTTATTTAATTTTTGGAGTTTGTTTTGCCTCTGTTATTTATTTGTTTTGTTGTTTTTGCTTCGTTTGTGCGTAGACGTCGATACTTGGGAGTTTTCAGTCGAAGAAGGCTTCAACCAAGTTCAAGACCAGTACATAGACCTATTCCAAGGCAAGTTATACCTTTGATCATATTGAATCCCAGTTTTCCCAAATTACATTGTGTTAAATTATTGCATTTACTTCGATTATGTATTTAAATGCTTTTGGGCTAGTTATTGATCCCACTTGTTATGTTCACCTTGCCTACTTGTATACCTTCATCTTTGTCACTCTAGGTTGGTTTATTACTTAGTTGGTATTAGCATATTGCCAACATGGTGGGTTAGAACGACTAGAATTGCTTAGCCATGCTACGAGTCATCATCTCATGTGAGTGCAAGTATGAAATTGACTAAGTGATTATGGAACCGTGTGATAAAACTGTGTGTCTTTGGTGCTATTACTCGTGATGGCATGTGTTGCACTAAGCCAACCGGGTGGTAAAAGATTTAGACCGAGGCAAGTGGTGGATACTGTGTGAACCGGTGGCTTTGTGATTGGGATTTATCTGTGTGGTTTAGTTAGAAAAACTGGAAGTCTTGCCTTGGTCAATTAAGGACTTAACTTTGTGCGCCATTGAACTGAGCTCATCAGACGACCACATGTCCGTGACAGCCTAACTTAGTAGGTTACGGAGTTTCAACATTGGGGTTCGTGGATAGGTTAAGCTTTGTGATATGGGATTGTGTGATTAAGAACGTCAATGTTGAGACGGTTGCCGAATCTGTTATGTTACGATCGATTACTAGCTACACTAGTTGTATCGTGTGGGTAAAGTGTACAACCTCTGCAGAGTGTTAAACAATCTATTCGAATAGCGCGTCCTCGGTCATGGACACTGCCGGGAATTTCACATGAGGGTAGTGTTCATAAAACTTTGGGTATGGGACAATTTGTGTGGCATAAGCTATGTGGTCAGTGTGGATCAATCTGATTAGCTTTGTGTCTTTGTGGAAACAATCGTTAAATTAATATTGCTTATTTGTTTTAACTTATGTTTTCAATCTATTATTCATATTCAATTGCAAATGTTGCATTTACGCAAAATAACCACGAAGCCATTCCTTTGGAATAAGCTCGCATCTATATTGCATTCTGTGGTATGATTTATAGTACGGTTGTGTACTCACGCTTGTTGTAAAACTTGCGCCCAAACCTACTGTATGGAGGAGTCTTCGCCGCTTTCGAGGAGGAGTTTGTGGAAGAAGGTTGATCGCTAGGTCATCGATCCCGATCGGTTGCCGTGGTGTCTGATTGGAGTTTGCGAGTTTATTTCGTTCTCACGCAAAGATTTCTTTAGTGTTAGCCTGCGTGGCTTATTAAGTTGTAACCCCGACCTTAAGGTCAAAACTCTAAGTTGTTACTCAAACTATTCGTTTATGTTATATTTCGTTTGTGTGGATTGATATTCACCTATGTTACCACTGTGTGCACTAGCGTGATCCTGGACTAGTGCAGAATACACAGAGGGTCCAGAATTGCATTTTTGGGTCCCGACAGGTCCTCACCAGAGAATTCCCTTCCGCATAGGGGTGAAAACGGATCGAATACGGACGAATAATGATTATGCCATATTTGTTTTTATATTTTTTCCCCGAATACAAATACGAATGCCCTGGATACGAATACGGATACGAATAGTATCGAATACGAATACGGAGCGAATACGAATCGAAACGAATACGGTCGCGGATATTTTTCGGAATATGAAAACTCCTTAAATTGTATGCTAGAAATTAACGAAAACATATAACTACTTTATTTGATGCAAATATTCATGAATTGTTCATATTTTTCAGCAACCACACATAAGATTGGCACTAGCAATCTGCATTAACTAGTTTATCACAAAAATAACACTTAATTTACCATATTTAGCTCATAACTTATAACTCACAAAGTCATAAGTCATCATGCATTCAAACTTAGTTCATCACATACATAAAACTTAATTCACACTAACATCGATCAGGTTGGATGGTTAATCTATACGCAAATGACTGTAACATCCCAAAGTATGTTACCAAAAATAAAATTAATAAAGTTATTATTTTATTGGACTTTCTGAGATTTAAAAGAGTTTTTTTGGTTAAAAAGAAAAAAAAATGATAATTCTGAGATTTAAAAGAGTTTTTTTGGTTAAAAAGAAAAAAAATGATAAAATAAAGTCAATTATTTAATTTTTCTAGTTTTTAATGTCAAAAACAATATTTATTGAGTTTTCTGGAAATTTATTGGATTTAAAGTGAAAATAATAATAATAAATTTCTTGAATTTTCTGGATTTTAAAGAGGTTTTTACTGTTTTTCAGAAATTAAAAATAATTTATGTGCAAAAATAAAAACCAACTTTAAGTTGAAATTAATTTTATTAAGCTCAAAATAATTCAAGGAATTTCAATGATTTTTTCTAGAATTTTTTTAGCTCTATTTGCTATTTTCTAAAAGGCTATTTGATTTGTTGTATTTTCTGAAATTCGAAAATCAATTAAAATCTCCTTTTCTCTTTTGGGCTGAAATCCGGATATCCGGCCTTCGTCTTATCCAGATAATCCGTATTCGTATCCGCCGGATAGCATGCCTACCATATTCATTTCCGTTTTTGACAAAAAAAAAATCCGAGTCTGTTTCCGATCTGAGAAAAATCCGATCCGAGACATTCCGAATCCGTTTCCGTCCGAATCGGTTGGAAACTATCCGATCCTGTCTCCCTACCAAATATTCGCTTTTTGTAAAGATGTGCCACGTGTCTTTGGTATGCTAGTGCGCCAGGGGCCTGATTTGCTTCTTTTAATCTTTTCGCAGATCCCTGCAAAAACAAGAGGACGCTGATGTGTTGTTCCATTTTTCATACGTGCCCAAGACCAAGAGGCAATTGCTTTTCTTGAGTTTCTTTAATCGATCTTATGCTTTGATTTTCTTGAAAGGAAAGGAAGAAAGAATCTATTCTTTCCCTAGCTAGATAGCCTTCTTTTCAAAGATGAACCGACTAATTTGTCAATGGACAAGGATCCAGCAGTTAAAATTTAGGACTTCAAATGATCCATGTTTCTACTTGCATAGGACTTCAAATGATCCATGTTTCTACGTGTATTTGCCAATTTGTGGAAGAAAAGAATATCTAGTTTGACCATCCTTTACTCATTTTTTATGCCAAGTACCAGTGCTATAAAATTTTGACCTCGAGCCATAAGCATCCTTTTGATACGAGATCGGACAATAAACTTGTGGCACGTTCGGTCGGATGATTCGACCGCCGAGGATGCAAAGGGGGACCTCGGTGAGGAACTACCACTATAGAAATTGTTGGGGGAGGGTCCATGCGCTACCTCGAGCCGACGGTAACCTCGCGAAGACATGACACCCCGGACGGGGTCTAGGGACCACCCCGGATGAGGTCCGGAGGCCAAACCCTAGACAGGGTCTGAGGACCAACCTCGGCGAGGAGTGACACATTGGCAAACCCACCCCATACCCGGTCTAAGGTAGCCACGCGGCAAGGTCCCTCGACACCCGCATACGTGGTGGGGCCCGCTTGATGCGATGGACGGAACTACCTCGGAGCAAGCTAAGCCCCGATGGTAGCGATGTAACTTCACTGATCTCCCCCTCCTCTATAAATAGGACCTCTTATAAATGGGGAGGAGGAGGCCACTTGTAACTCTTTCCACACATATGCAATACAGTGGTATAGAACCTCATGTGTGATTCTCGTTGAGGTCCCCTTCGCACCTCGGTGGTCGACTCGTCCGAGTAGAGGTGCCTACAAGTTTACTGTCCGATCTCGTATCGACGATAGAAATCGTACAGATATATTGCACAAGTGTAATAAGAATTACAAGTGGCCTCCCCCTCTCCATTACAAGGGGTCATATTTATAGAGTCGAAGGGGGAGACCCCTGAAGTTATATTTTTGCCCTCGTGCATTAGCTTGCACCGAGGGGCATTTTTGTCTATCTCGAACCAAGTGGATCCCACTGTTGCCGAGGTTCTTCACATCACCGACATTGATGTAGGCGCCGAGTCGTTGACCCACCCGGTCGAGCTGATGTTGGGGCCTCAACAAGTTCCCCCTGGTTCTAAGTCTGGGTGGCTACTTCGGTGTGCCTTGGCTCGCCGAAGGGGTAGCTACTTCGGCGCACCCTACTTCGACGAAGGCGACGTTGGTTACTTCGACGGTTCCTACTTTGCTAAAGTTGTTGTCGGCTCAAGGGAGAGCGAGAAACCTACTTCCCCCAAACACATTTTTAGGCTTGAGCTTGATCCTGTTCAGTTGAACTGACCGTACAGTGATAGGTAGCGCCTGGTTTCTCGTGGCCTCGAGCACCGTCTCCTAAACATTAGCACCGAAGCGAGCATAAAATCTTTTTGGACCAGCATGCAGTTGAGTACTTCGCGTCTATCTCGTCGTTTGACTTGTATCGTCCCTAGCTAGCTTTTTTTAATTAGCGCGAACCAAAAGGTGCGCGACACACATGTGTACAGAGAGACCCATCTATCTTACATTGTTGTCATCATGTGGCAAATGACTTCACCCAGCATCCTTGATCACTCTAGACCTCAGCTCTCCTAGCCTAGTCTCGATCATTCTCGTCATTGACTCCAAGCCACCTGCACAATAATAGACCAAGAAATTATTTTCTGACATAAGTTCTTCGTAACTTGATCCACGTTAGCCAAAGCATGAATTATGCAACACAAATGCACTAAAACCCATGATTAATTTGGCCATACCTACGGAATTCACCGCATTCCTGACGCATGACACAGAGCTGGCTGGTCAGACTGGCCACCGGTCTTACCGCCAACCAACGACTGGTCAGACCACTCGAGACTTAAGCATAAGTCTGGAATTTTCAAATTCTATCTAGTTTCGGCTCGAAACTCCAAATCCAATGAGATCAAGTGTAAACACATCCTCTCACCTTCCTTCATATGTGAATTCTTGCCGAATCCTAAAATCCACAAGTTGGCTTTTCGGCCGGTCAAACCACTGCATACGACCGGTCTGACAGTCGTGCCCCTAGTCGATCTGACTTGCCATGGCCAGTCTGACCGCCTATGCTTGACAATAGTTTGAACTTTCTCGAAAATGAGGGTTTGTCTAAACACTTCGACACTATTACCCATGACACCACAATATTGGGGTACTTTCTGTACACATCTTGCCAAACGATCTCGCGCACCGAGCCATGCCCGGTTGGTAAAGGCAAAACGAGGCCTAACCTAAACTAAATTGGGATGGTCTATTGAATAGGCGATTGAAATTTTCTTAAATTTCAGTAACCTTTCTTAGCAGTAGGATTTTGATCCAATGGATACCACAAGTTTCTGTGCTGTGTTGTACTGACCTCCAAAATATAAAGACAAAAAAAATGTAAACTAGACAAAAGTAAATATAGTTGAACCCTATAAATACAAAAACAAATAAAGCTAAAAGTTACAGTAAAACTGTGCTAAAACAAAAAAAAATCTATACTAGACAAAAGTAAATCTAGGTGAACCATATACAAATACAAAAACAAATAAAACTAAAAGTTATCGTAAAGTTGTGCTAAAATTGCACATCACTTAGTAATATAATTTTAGATTTAGTACTGCGCAATTGTAAATGACTAAGAGATAAGAAAATTTCAGGCAACAGAAAATTAGCAAACCGGAACTAAATTTGTTCTCATCTGTCAAGAAAAAGAAAATGGCTTCAAAATGTACCCTAGCCACGTACAGTACAGTACACTACACTCTGTCACTCTCCGTTAATTATTAGTGTCTGCGCACTGCAAATTTTCACTGCGTGTAGATCTAGAATTAACCCGGCCGTGTCCTTCACTTGAAGATAGGTCGAAGTTTTACGGTTTTACCAGCATGCGCACACACACACACACTCTTTGGCACGGTGAAACGAACCATCAATTGAAAGTACATTGGTTAAACCTGAAAGGCTGAAACACGCCGGTCTTGGACCAAGACAGCTGAACGCCTTTCCTCGCGTCGTCGTCAGTCCTACATAACCGGCAAAGGTCACGTCCATAACTCCCCTCCTCTCGTACCATGCAATGCAATGCAATGCATAGCCTCCAATCTCGTGATCGATCGAGTCACGCGCGAATCTCGACGCGAGACCCGTAACACAACAGTGTGCGCGCATGCAGCAGCCTGCCAGCGCCTGCGCCGGAGCTGACACCAGTCTGCGGCGAGCGGAGGCGAAGCATGCATGGAGAGCACCTGAGAATCCGTGCGCTTACATAAAACCGTCTAGTCCCTGCCCGTGCGAGCCCGGCCTGGCCTCTGAAACTTGCCATGCAGTGGCAGTGCACACAGCACTTGCCACGTGACCTCTGATTGAGACCACAACCAATTCCATCCTTGCATTGCGAGGGCCCCCCCTCTCTCCCTCTGCTGCGTTCAAGTCTGGTACAGGAAAGGCTATGTTCTAGTAGCTTTACGAAGGGAGACGTGCTCAGTGGCCGTGCTGGGGTGTTCAGGAGGTCCTCGTGCAGCGGATGCATGGCGCGCTCTGCCTGATGGATGCTGGATGGCCTGACGGCTGATGCTCCCCTGTCGATCTCTGCCGGTGCGGTGTGTCACAGGGGAGCTTTTTGCTTGCTTTCTCGGGTTCCTCACCTGACAGGAAGGGTTATCACACAGATGGGCAGAGGCTACTAAATTATGTTCCAAAGCTAGTGCTTACAGGAACACTCATTTGTGGCCGTCAGTGACCTGAGAAATCGTGTCAGTGGATAACTAAATTTAGCGACTATTGATCTGGTATTATGTAATCATTGCCAAGTCTCGATTGAAGTACTAAATTATGTTCCAAAGCTAGTGCCTACAGGAACACTCATTTGTGGCCGTCAGTGACCTGAGAAATCGTGTCAGTGGATAACTAAATTTAGCGACTATTGATCTGGTATTATGTAATCGTTGCCAAGTCTCGATTGAAGTCCCAAGTGTGTACACAAGAATACATTATGCAGGAAAAGAGCAAAAGTATACATGATGTGTGGACAATTCATTATTTACAATCAAAAGTTTGCATCATATTTTATATGTCACTCATTGTGTCACTAACATGTGGACCTGAACCTCATATGGCAGTGGCACAATCAAGGATTTCGAAAATTTCTAGTAGTGTATAACATGTCTACCCTAGGTGGGCGTCCACGTAGACGTAAGGCAGAGTGACCCCACCCCCTCTCACACAATGCGCGTGTATGCCTTGGGTAGGCGCTCGTCACCTAGCAAAAGTTTTACGAAACAATTATATTTCAACTCAGCCTGCTTTATTTCTCGGTATGTGCCATTAGATGATTTGACATCTTGTTGGAATCTGATACCCTTCTACCCACCATTCCATTAGGCTCCTCACCCTTGGTTATGACACACTAAGTAGAACGTAATCTGAAATGCACATGATCACTTTAAATAAAGCACTGCACAATATTTCCCTCTAATAATTTCGCAAGCTTAATGCAACAGTTAAAAACTCTAAAGAAAAACCGCCGAAATTCTAGAATGTTCCCTATATAATCACCCAACCCATGGGGTGCCGAACTAGTACAGCTCACACACTTCCCTAGTTCTTCTCCCTTCACACGCGCACCCCTAAACCCACCGGCTCACGCAGACAAACACGCACTCTCCTCTCGCTTCCCAAACCCCTACACCTCTCCCTGCGAACGGAAACAAAACAAACACCCGAAGAACCGCCGACGCACTGTCTTCTACGGCCAGCCACGCCCCATGGCCGCCGCCGCCGATGCAGGAGGGCCGGCCACCGCGGTGCGGCTCCGCCTCGCGTGGCGCGTCGTGCGCGCGGCGGAGCTCCTGGCCCTGGCGGTCCTCCTCTCCCGCTCCTTCCCCCGCCTCCCCTCCGCCGCGGCCGCGGCCTCCTCCGTCGTCCGCCTCGCCGCCTCCCTCATCCTCCACCCGTGCTCGATCTTCATCCTCGCCAACGCCATCGTGCTCGTCCTCGCGCTCTCCCGCCGCGACATCTCCTCCTCCCCATCCGATTCCTCTTCCTCCGACCACGACGCCCAGGATCAGCTCCTCTCCTTTGCGGCCCCACCGCTACTGCTTTCGCCGATCGCCGAGGCTCCGGGTCCAGCTCCAGAGGAGGACGCGGTGTTCGAGGACAAGCAGGCGGTGCACGTGACGGTGCGCGCCCCGCGGCGGAGCCGGTCGGAGAAGATCGGCGGTGGGAGGCCGGGTGGGAGCGCGAGGAGGAGGGCGGCGTCGCCCGAGCTGCGTCGGTCGGAGTCGGAGAACGGGCGGAGGCAGCGGTTGACGTCGTCGGCGTCGCCGGAGGAGTGGAGTGTGGAGGATGAGGAGTTCCGGAGGGCGGTCGAGGCGTTCATCGCCAAACAGCAGACGCGGTTCCACCGCGAGGAATCCTTGGTCTTAGTCGCCGGCGCTGGAGGCGAGGCCCCGGTGATCGCCGGTGCTGTGGCTGCAGTGAAGTGAGTTAGCTAGCTACTGAGAGTGCTCCGAGACCGAGAGTGATGAGTGTGAAAGGATCGATCGGTGGGGAAGTGTGTAAAGAATGCCTCGGTGCCTTGTTTAGCGTACAAGTTTTGCCTTTTGCCTCTTGGTCTTTCTAGCATCTGAATATGTTTCTTTTGGCGTGTTTGTGACTGTTAGCTGCTGCCGATGGCCTAGAGCACCAGAATTCAGACTTCCGTAGCACTACCTGGAGTTGGCTTCGACTCTCATGCATCCTTGTGCCTCTATCTATGGCGCATGCAGGAAATCAGGCCCGTTTGGAACCGACGAACTTCCATAAAACTATTTCCCCTAAAGTTCATGTGAAATTCATGCGTTTGAAGCAGGCGCTTGAGTTTGACGCCATGCATCCAATCCATGATCCACTGAAAGGGATATATCCACGTGACATGATCCGGTATTGAACATTCGATATCCACCCAAACAAACTAATGAGCTTGCGAGAGGAATGTGTGTCGGTTAATCACAGCAGGAACAGATGCACCTTAATTATTTTCCGAGATGGACATGACGGATAAGATGGTTAATGCATGCACTCCCACAGTATTAGCACATAGCTATTGCCGGCCGGTTGCTTGCGCATGCTAGGTCTTTGCTACTGCTCCTAGAAAGCTAAGCTTAGAGCATGCGCCCCCGGGAAATTCACGAACACATCGATCGATTTGATGCAATAATACTACTGTTCCAGTGCAAGCACGCAGTAAAGAGGGGGAGCACGGCCGGGTACAGCAGAATATTACAGCGCTTAGGTTCTACGGATCACTGACATGACAATTCTCTCTCACACACACATATATCTATTTCTTTTATTTATTTTTTTTTAAAAAAAGAAACCGACGTGACGTAGACCAATTCTGCAGCTTGAGCTATAAGAAATTAAAAACCGACGCACTAACACGTACACGACAGTGAGGTACAGTGCACGTTTATATATATTTTTTCTCACCGCGCGAAGTGTTGCTGCCTTTTTTATATATACAGGAAAAGATTGACATGGCTGTGGCTTTGCGTGGAGTGTGCGCGTGAGATTGAGAGCGTGCACATGCCTTGCACTGTTCGCCGCCTGCCTGCCCGGCCGGCGGCCGGGGCCTACGCCTACACGGGACTACGGGAGCATGCATGCATCAAGGAGAAAAAAGAAGGAAACGGAGGGAACCGATTCGATGCTCACGCTGGCTATGTTCGTATGATTCGCCACCTTCGAGTCGATCACCCTCCCCCAGAATTTTCTTCTTTTTGTTGGGTCTTGGATGCAGTGAACGAGATGAAGATCGCATCTCGGCCGTAAGGTCTCTCCCTTGATCTATAGCACTGGACGAATTGGCATCTGTTAATATATGGGATCGATTCCGAGAATGTCTCTTTCCTGAGCTGTTCGGTGCGATGAATCCCTGTCGTTTTCGGCATGTTTGGCTCGATGCATGCTCATCCAGCCATTCAATTATCGAATATATGTAGGGGCTGCTGCCATGTTCAGATGCCCTTCAGATTTAATCACAAGCGCAAGAATGCACCGTGTATCGGGTATTAAACGTTATCCCGACAAGTTATGCACTTAACTGCACTAATTAGAAAGAGCAAGCAGAAGCAAAGCCAGCCAGCTCGATCGGTTGAATATGTACGGATTGATTACTGTCACACACCACACCACCTCAACAATCTGCACAACGTCACCAAGACACTCGCCACCAATAGGGAATTAAGCCTACCTAGTTCTATATTCGACCGGCAAACCATGACACTTGGAAGCATTTTTCGTGGACCACAGTGCCTCTCTCGGCCACCATACTAAGAACAAATTAAGCTAATTCTAAAAGTGACAAGCAGATTAAAATAGTTTCTCCAAAGCTTTCAACTTTCTCTATATAGCATTGATCTTTTCCCTTTGTTATACACAACACTCCACTACTGAGAATACTATCCGCTAGTGTTAAAGCCACTATGATTGATTTATTTATTTATATCCAAGTCCATTATCCATGAAGTGATTCTTCCCGTGTGGCAGAAACACAGTCATTCAACATCATTGTGTCCATATACTAAGGCATAATTTAGATCCCTGTGGCTTTAAGGATCCCCAAACTAGCACAGGGAGAAGCTATTCATGCCTCAAAGATTTTCAGTTTCAGTGGGCTGTGGATAATACCAACAGAAAATAGCTTTTGGAATACCACTTTGTGTAGTCATGGCGATACTTTCCCTTTTAATTGTGCAACATAATCCTACTTGTTCTATTGCATGATGGCAACAAGAGGAGTTGATGTATGCTTCCTGTGGAGACCACGTGGTATGGTCCTAATATAGGTGTTGAACAATTGGTTTCAGCGTCAAGGACTTTGAGGAGTAAACCATCGATTTAGCAAATTATCGGATTTGTTGTCTGGGTGCTAGTGGTCTGACCGGCCTTGCAGGGCGGCCTGACCGACCATGAGTGGCAGTCAGACCGGCGGTGAAAGCTTTTGAGGAATGGACACCAAACACTTGTGTTGGAGTGTTTGATGATGAGTTTGCACCTAGGTGCCAATGAAGATGGAGATTGGACCCGAGACTAGATAGAGTTTTGCAGAAAAGTCCAGAGAGGGTGTTTTGTGGAACTGAGAAGTGGTATGACCGGCCGTTGGTTGGCGGTGGTGGTCTGATCAGCCCTTGTTACCTGGGCTAGTGGTCAGACAAGCCATTGGTTGGCGATCGATCGGCCGATGGTCGTGGCCGATCGACCGGTAGAAGCGACGGTCTAACCGCTCAGCGTGAGTGCAAGCACAATGATTGTGATAAACTTTGTGGATTTGGCTAATGTCAGGACTCGGGATTAACACTCTTAAATCCTCTGTGTATTACTGAACTAGTCCCATAATCAGTGACTAATTCACACAGTAAATAAATATGGTAATATCCACAAATCATAAAACTTTAATAAATAACAGAGTTTATTACCAGAGAGGCATTCAAGCCAACAAATAAGAACACAACGAAGACAAATGAACAGTAGTAGGGCCCATCTAATCCGCTATAGGTAATCGACTTGGGTAGCGGCCTAGTCGTCGAGATCTTCAGTAGTTGCGAAGTCCTTCTCCTCTGAACATCATTTTTATTAAGCAAGGTGAGTACAAATGAATGTACTCCGCAAGTTACACCCAATAACAGATTATAATACATGAGGGTATAACAAAGAATGGCTTATAGGGTTTATTTTGTATAAAAAAGGTTTTTCTTTTTCAATACTTTTACTAAGTTCCAAAACAGTTATTCTATAACTTTTTTTTTTTGGAAATTCTCGAGTTTTATAGTAGAATAATCTCCATACAAGAGTGGTGAAGGATACTATCGGGACCACCCTGAAGGGCACCTAGGAGACCTCCCAGGACCTCTTAGGGAGGTCCGCAGGACCACCCGAAGGTCCTGTAAGCCCTCCAAGAGCACCCCCGGAGGAGGTCCTTCAGGACCTCTCAGGAGATCACAAGGACCTCCTGGAGGTCTTTGCTCTTGTACACTGAGTTAGTCCTAGGAACTCAAGCTAACTCGCACAAGACCACATAGGTGAAATCAAAGCTACACAGTCCAGCAGCCTAAAACAACAGATGAAGCAAAGCATAAATACATTAACAAGGGCCTTATAGCCAAGATTGTTTACAACGGTTGCCAACACAGGTTTACAAAAACAACAACAGAGCCTGCAGAGCGGAAACCCAAAAGTGCACGGAGCCATCCGGCAAGCCCACAGGTTGTCGAGTGGAGGACGTCTCCTAGAAGGTCAGGCCGTCAAAGAACTCCTCCTCAAAGAGGTCTGAGCTGCCAGGAACTTGTTCATCTTCGAACACTGCTCAAACAGAGGGCTTAAAGCCATGAGTACGTTGAATGTACTCAGCAAGTCACAGAGAACAAGTATGCAAATAGTATTCATGCATTGGCTTGACAAGGGAGAGCAGTAGGGTTAGTTTGCACAAGCAGAATTTGATAATAGTATAAATAGATTGGAGAGCTCAAGTTTTAAAACAAAAAACAAACAACAAGAACGAAAAAAGGGGGGTTCAAGGGAGGTCGTGCGCACCAACTCACTTCCTCACGTGGGAGGTCTTGGTCGCACCGACGTCCAGGACCACCCCACGACCACTCTAGAGCACCAACTCTAGAGCTCTCAAGGACCACCCTAGGGCCCCAAGACCTCCCTAAGCACCAACCCAGGAGCGCCTTGGACCACCCTAGAGTTCCACACGCCCAGCCCCTGGACCTTTCTTGAGCCAGCCATGACCTCTCTAAAGCCGGCCAAGGTCTCTTCGAGATAAAAGCCATGGTCTCTCACAGAAGTTCCCAGGAACAAAGATTTATAAAAGTCTACCCCTTGCTCATCATCACCAAGTAATGTCCATGACCAAGGACTTGGCTATTCGAATAGATTTTTCACTCTGCAGAAGTGTACAACTTTACCCATAATTCACGATCTCTCTAGCGGGACGGGTTCCTGTCGAAACCCTTGTTTATTTCCAAAGATGAGCAGTCTAGTGAGCGTGACAAGGCCTTTACAAAGCTTTGAACTGGCTCAGAGTTGCCCGCTAAGTTTTCGCTTCTAATGAGCCTCATACCCACCAGATTCGTGTCCCCTCTTGCGCCAACGCATCTCACGCTCAACCACAACAGAACCAAGCCAACTCATTGCTAATTATTTAGCCCAGACCACCTCCATAAAGTGATCTTGTGGTTGCACGGTAAACCCGGATCAAAGAACACAAAATAAAGTCCTTAGTTGGCTGCATCAGGCGAGTCGACCGCAAACCCAGTGTGCGTATAGCACCCGCTACTCACTCTCGAACAACTCGCCCGAGCATAAAACGGTTTAGGGTTCAACGCAAGCCATAGGACCACCAAGTCCAGGCACAAGTTTTAACATTAGCAGCATCGCACCGCAAATGACACAACTGGGTCTCACACCACAGTTGCACGTCAGTGGCACCAACTACCATTCCATAGTTCATTAGTCAAGATTATTAAAAGAAAGACAAAGGTTCTCGAGACCAACGGTATTAGAGCAAGGCTAAGCAGTCTACGGTCCCAAGTCGGCAAAAGCAAGGGATGCCAACAAAACTAATGACATATCAATTAGCCAAGGTGGGTGTAACAAATTGAATGATAGCTATACCCAAAAGCATTTAAATAATTACTTAAAGTAAATGCAATAATTTGAATCAAAGTAATTTTAAAAACTAGGATTCAATATGATCAAAGGTATAACTTGCCTTGCTATAGCAATAATGATCTTAATTTATCTTTAATCCTCCATTTGCTTGATCTTCAGCTCCTTCGGACGATTCTGGGACTACGTCTAACGAGAAAGAAAGCGCAAAACAAATTAAATTCAAAAAAACAAATCAAATAAACTCCAAATTGAAATTGAATGGTACTGGAAGGTAGATATTGAATTTAGATGAATTTAGGAACTTGAATGGGTTCAATCGGAATTCGGATGAAGAAGATATGACTCTCGGAAGATTGAAATTCACATGAAATGATGAAAAAACTCTACGGAATATTCTCATAATATTCTATTCCGAAAATATTAGAAGAAGAATGAGTGTATGATAGGTGGGACCGACTGTTATTTATGAATTTTTAGAATTAAAATAATTCTAGAAATAAGGTAGAGAGAGTGACAAGTGGGGTATAATAAGATAAAAGGAATTTTCAAAAATTAAATTAATTCCCAAAAATAGAATTAGGGGTTGACATGTGGGCCACTGGTCTATGGACTAGGTCCACAGAGATATGCTAGTCCACGGTGGACCAAGCTCATGAATAGGGTTTGACCAAGGTTGACTGACATACGGGACCCGCATGTAAGTGAGAGAAATAATAAGAATTTTTAATTGGAAGGATGACATGTGGGGTCTACATGTAAGTGATAGATAGATTATTTCTTTTCTTGCATGGCATAGAGAAAGAAAGAATTAACAGAGAAGCATGCATTGGAGAATTACTACATGCATTGGTTTTGTTCATGGAGTATGAAGATGGCAGATGTTAGAATTTAGATGGCAAAGCAAAGAATAGTTGTTTGGCTCTACACATCAAAGAAAGAAAAGGAAGACAAAGAAGCATCGAGAGAACAAGTTACTTAGCTCTTTGCTGTACATACGAGCAGAGAAGAACGAAGCTACTGACCATAAGCGATGCAGAGATTTGGATAGTTCTTGCTCACGCGAAGTGCCGATGAGCGGCGAACCAGCGTTACGAAGGGCAAAGCGGAAAGGAAGCGGCGAGCGGAGATGATGTCGCGGTCGGACATCAAGATTTTGCTCCATGCGGCGGCGGCGGCGAAGAACTCCGGCGGCAGGCCTCGCGGCGCGTAACACTTCGGCGATGCTCTGCGAAAAGGGAGGTGAGCACGGCGTAGAATGCGCGGCGAAATCAACGGTGGTGGAGTTGAAGGCGAGGATCAGCGGTTGCGAAGTAATTGGTCGGAGAAGGACGACGTACAAGAGGCGAGAGAACATCCGATTCTCAGCGCACGGTGGATGAAACTTGAATCCACAAGATGCGAAAAATAGGTATTGACGAGGGGCACAAGATGACGCGATTGTATTTTGGAAAAACTCACCGAGGAAGCGAGGAACGCGATGAACACGTTTTGGCTTTAGGGCTTGACATGGCCGATGGTGCTCCGATGATCTTCGGGCGAAGAGGAAGGAACCATGACGTAGAACACGACAACGCGAAGCCAACGCGCATGAGCGGTTCGGCGGGGGCGTCGGATGAAGGCGGTTATTTGGAGAAGAACTTCGGTTGGAGCTCGGTTTTCTGGAGATTGCGACGAAAATAGATCGGTTTGGAGGAAACCAAATCAGGGGATTGGAAGAGGAGATCAAAACGGATGCGTGGGCCAAACGGTTCGCTTTTATATGCACCGTGGAGAAAGATATGATTTTTGGAATGTTTTCTGTTGCTTGCGTACAGGGAACGAGCTCTCTGGACGTTCGGCTGGAGTTGGAAGATGAACAGAGAGCTTTCTGTTTGGTACAGCTTCCACTCCCAGCTTCTCAATCGAATCTCGTGGAGTCTTGCCAAACACCCAACTTCTCAAAACAACTAGATTCTGATCCTCGCGAGGAGCTGTCTCGAAAATGAACTAGCAACGAGGAGCAGCCTTTCCACAGATTCTTGTGAGAATCCAACTTACAGAAACAAAAATACCCTTTAAAGTTTGAAGTATTTACCCGCAAATGCCATCCAACTAACCCCTGGAAATCCCATCGCGCGACCCCCTCCCGTACCTATTCGCCTTTCCTCTCGCTTCCTCCCAGCGCTCTCGCGACAAGGCGAAATCGCCTGGAGCCTCGACTGCGCCGCGTACGGTCCTCGATTGCGCCGCCGCCGGTCCTCAACGGCAGCGTACGCGTCTCCTCCCTTCTTTTATCACCTTCTCGTGGAGGATAGAACCCTCCCGGATCACATCGGCTCTTCCGCCCTCCGCCGTCCACCGTCGCCGCTCCTCTTCTCCTGTCCCGTCGCTCTCTCTTCCGCTTCCCCGCCGCCATCTGCTCCCTCCTCGCAGCACTGCCTCCCAGTTCCCCACGACACCGACTCCTCCTCCCTCGAATCCTTCTTGCCGCTCCCTCCTCCCATTTGCTGGCACTGCCCCTGCGTTGGCTCGGCGTCGCCCTCTTCATCCTCCTCGCTTCATCTGCCGCCTGTATTTCAGTTGTGATCAGGTTGTACTCGACTCCCCCCAAATCAGTACGAATTTCTTATATCTATGTGCTCCTATATTTTAGTTGTGATCCGGTTGTACTCGACTCCCCCCAAATCCCCAGCACAAACCGTAATTACCGTCACGGTCGCCGCCTCCGCTCGCTCCTGTGATGACTTCTATGCTGTGGGGCACCACCGCATACGTTGTCCTGTTTTGCTTGTGTGTTTTTTTTTTCCTTTTTGGATTTTTTTGGTTGCTGATCTTTTTTGGTTTCTTTTTGTGTAGAGAGAACCAGGTGAAGGAGATGCCGTCTAGACAGTTCGTGAGGATCGGCACCAAGGCTGACGATCGCGACCATTCCATCTTCAAACTCATTTAGTTGATTTATTTACCCTGACTAATGTTGGTTTGTTTGTCAGTGTATACATTTTCAGGTTTGACCTGTTGGAATTTGACAATATGTATCAATACAGGATAATTGTGAACTATACTATACAAACCTGATGGTTAAGGATTGTGCACGCATTATATTTTGGAACAAAATGGAATAGCTAATATTCCTTATAGAAAGGACATGAGGGAGTATTTACTTTTTGAATGAATCTATGAATTTATGGTATTTCATGAAACCTCCAGCATCCCTAGAAATGCACCAATCAATCCTATTGGTGTGGATGCATTCCCTAACATCAATAATGCCAAATGATATAAACTTGTTTACCTTGCATCATCTAATCTGTAGGTCATGTACAAAATAAAGCTTCCAGGTAATGCAATGCTAGGTTAAGGAAAAGCAGAAAATCAGAACCATGCTATAATTTTCACTCGAGGTGAAGGTCTACAAACTATAGACATGAATCAGGTATGCAGCATTGGTGTGTCTGATTCTGCAAGGATTTTTGGCACCATTTGTTTATACCATGCTACCATATATAGCAGGAACATTATATGGAGGAGACTTTGAAAATGAGAAACCCGCTGCAAGAGTTTCTGAAGAAACATGATGGTGCGAGGTATCCATCTATACTTGGGTGTGGTGAGCATAACCGTTGTGATGCAGGTATGAAAGGATGGAAGAAAATAAATGTATTAGCAAATGTAGGATTTGTCTTTCATGATATAGAATATGACTTGCATATCTAATTGATCCTAAGGTGTTGGCCCAAACAGAAGAATCAAGGTGCCCCACTATATTTTAGCATTGAATATGTGTTGCATCCGCAACTTGTTATCCTGTTTGGATCTGTGTTCTCGCAACTATATAGCATCTAAAGTTTGTTTCCTTTGATGTTGTTTATTGAAACAACAGTTTTCTTCTTCTCAATTTATTCATCTTCCTGTCTCACTATGCAGGTAAAGATGGAGCACCTTCACTGGTGTGAGGCTGCAATGCTGCATCTCCAAGTGGCCAAAATTATTGGCTGCTGAATTATAATAGTGATGCTGCCCATAACTATAGATGTCTGCATAATTTTGAAGGCTGATTTCTTCTAACTATGCTACCTTTTAGCCTGACTATATACTCTGAGGTTGATGCCCATGTGAGGAGCGTGCTTCATCCTCGCTGAATAGTGAGTTGCGGTTTGAAGCCAATGTGAACAAAGAAGGTATTTCACTAGCCTAGCAAAGGCCAGGCAGGATTCAAGCTATACATCCTACAAGATGGTAACTGGTTTTAGAATGGTCCCAGTTAAGAAGCTCGCTTGTAAACATTTTTTTTTGTCTTTTTGACAGGAGTATAGTGTAACTCATTTCCTCAAGATTTTTTTCTTTCTTTTGAGATGTCAATGTCACAAACGAGTGCTACATCTATGGATAGTTTCTGTGGTGATCTTGCAAATGCAATTGCTCAATCAGAATGATTGACACACTACTTGTGATACTTTGTGATCTTTTGTTATCACTCATTTAACGTTCTAATACTTGTACTCCATCATAAATACAATGTAACTTGGCATTGTGTACAAATACAACGTATATACACTCATATGGTCTAAACAAACCCACTCTAAAGGTGTTCAAGGTAACATGTCAACATGTTGTGTATAAGTATCCAAGGAGACATAATATCAAGTAGGAACAGCTACTACCCAAAACCTTATATTAAAGAAAGTAGACATGAATATAAAGATAAACAATTTAACTTTGAAATATTAGGTTCAAGATGATCAAAGGCCTGCGACTTGCCTTCGTTGAGCAGTGGGGAGCCTTCGGTGGAGACAGCTTGGTCCAAGAACTCCTCTTCAAATTCGAGACCTACACGTTCGCAAAGAACCAAATAAACAAAACAAGCTCAATAAAAGAACTCAAAAGACTTTAAAGAACTCAAGCAAAACCAACTCAAAAACCAGAATATCAGGAGGTCCTGCGGGAGAGGAGGTCCAAACCGAAGGGGAGTGAATCTCCAAGAACAACACCGAGAGGAAAACTAAGAGGTTAGAAATGAGGAAGAAAGGTGGTGAAAGGAGGCTTTCTCTGCTACAAATAGCAGGAGAGATAGGAGGCAATGCTGAGGCTAGGGAAAACATGTCAAGGGTAGGTGAAAAACAGGACAATAACTTGACAAGGCATGCCATCAAAAGGAGGAAACAAAGTACCACAGAGGTGACAACTTTGAATGTGCTGCAGCACCACATTAAATGTCGAGACTTTCTGCCGCAAACGTGCGGAAAGGATAAGGGTGACAGGTTGGCTCAAACAAAGAGATTGGTCAAAGCAACGGGAAAAGTCCAACTATGAGGTGGTCTTAGGAGGAGGTCCTTTGAAGGAGGTCCTCTGAAGGCAAAGGAGGTCAGAGGGAAGTCCAAGACAAAGGGAAAAGGCGCAACCAACCAGGGACACAAGATCAAGATCGGAGGGTCCTAGGGAGGGAAAGGTGCGCACGGAATCTAGACTTAAGGGAGGTCCAAACAAGGAAGGGTTTCAACGGACCGGATTCAAAGGGGAAAAGATCCAACGGAGAAGATCCAAGGAAAGAGGTCCAAGGAGGTCTTAACTGCCAAGATGGAACCAAAAGAGATTCCGACAATTAAGATCTAGCGAAGGGAGGTCCTAACGGTCAAGATCTTCAAAAGGAGAGGTCCTAACGGTCAAGATCTATAAAAGGGGAGGTCCTGACGGTCAAGATCTACAAAAGGGGAGGTCCTGATAGTCAAGATCTACAAAAGGGGTTTGAAACACAAACCCGAGCTTGGAACAGGTCGAGGGTGGTTGTGACCTAAGCGGAGGTCTTAATAAGGGAGGGGTCCAAGTCAAAGGAGGTCTAAACCAAGAAGAGGTCCTGACCTTAGAGGAGGTCCGGGCTAGGGAGGTCTAAAAGGGGTACACTAGGCCAAGGCGCACTCGAAGCAAACAAGGAAAGAAAACCAAAAGCCAAGGAACACCAGAGAGCTCCAACAGCAAACAGAGAGCTAAAAGACATTAGTTGAAGTTAAGTTAGTTCACGTTAAACCTTCCAAAATTTCCCAAAATCCCAGGTTAAGCTTGAGTAATCCAATAAACCAAATGGTTCTTCTTTTTAAGTTTTGAAATCTGATAAGAACTCTAAGATAAACGAGACGTTACAGATACCCTCCTATCACATGGCTACCCGCTCAATTTCCCGGTTGGATAAGATATCCAGAATCATTTGATAAAGTCTTTTGAAAACAAAATCAAAATCTAACTTTAAGTGGCTTTGCTTAGCATGTCTATGATCGTGGACACGACTATTCGAATAGTTCTTAACACTCTGCAGAGTTTGTACAGCTTTACCCACACAACATGAATACCTCATACTGTTGCCATGCACTCTTCCGTAGGAGTGTGACTGAGATATCATAACGAGGACGTTACAACGCGCCATCCCACCGTAGTCCCGCCTCGCT
The DNA here is from genome assembly GCA_036346255.1 of Ampelocalamus luodianensis. NCBI lineage: Eukaryota > Viridiplantae > Streptophyta > Magnoliopsida > Poales > Poaceae > Ampelocalamus > Ampelocalamus luodianensis. Next base: position 42,258,595 of record CM070617.1, read on the forward strand.
AATGTTTCGCTTCCTTTGGATTGAACCATCCGTCGGATTTAAGCCCCCTCATGCGCTATGTGAGAATATATAGAAGTAGGTCATAACGACACCCACGCAACCGGATGGCACAGCCACGATGAAATGTTACGAATTAGTTAGCCAAGTCCCGCCCACACAGGACATGTGGTAGTACGATGGGGCTTAGCAAGATATGGCTCGAAGACCGGTCCTTAATTGACTTGGACGACTTTCCAACAAAACTCGTGGGCCTCAACCATACCCGATTGGGCTCGTGCATAAAGATGCACCCACCAAACATCTATTTCGTCCAAGTCCAAACTAATTTTTAATTTATTTACCAAGTCAAATCATTTTATAAATTTCTATGGTAAAAACAATACCATAGGGTCATTTGCAAATCATAATTGAACTTTTGGCTAATTTCCCCAAATCAAAATTTTCGGGTCTAAGCATCGCTAAGCATGATTTTCGAATATGTTCTAGTCATACTGATGTACTAACCAGATTTTTACTATGGTGTCAAGGAATGGCTACTTCAATAGCAAAACTGGCTATACAAAGGTATTGGGAATAACTATAATTTAAAACATGAATTTAAATATCTGAGTATAAATAAGCATGCAATAATGATTTAAAATAGAATTTAAATAATCTTAAATATTGGGCTCAAATATGATCAAATGATGTAACTTGTCTTGCTTATTTTAGTTGTTCTTAAACGGCATCGGGATCTGATTCTTCAAATAATTCAGGTTTCCCCAGAGTCGTCGAAATCTATACGTGAAAACAAACCAAATTCAAATATAGCCAAATAAAAGGAAACACTTGGACGAATGTAAACATATCTAACGACATCTTGAATGACGAAAGTATTCCAAATGAAACTAATTGTACCTAGTGGAGTTGATGAAGAAAATACTTCAGACGAAGTATATCCAAAGGAGTTGATGAAAGAAATACTGCAGATGAAAGTATAATCAAAGGAAGTTGATGAAGGAAATACTTCAAACGAAAGTATATAAATCTAACAGGGAGAGAGAATATTCACAAGAACATTCCTCAATGGTTATCTAGATAGGAGAGATTACCTGATTAGGTAATACTCTCAGATCCACTTTCGGATCATGAAGGGTTCTACTACTGAGAACAGATGACGACGGACGATACCTAGAACTTAGGTAATGTTGTTTTCCTTAACAGCTACCTAGTACTCACAAGCACTCTCTGTCTCTCTCTCCAAGCATTCTATGTATACCTCCACGATGACCGTACATTCAAAATCAATCCTCTTATAAGCTCTCATGATTATTTTAGTTATTCCTTCCGATTTACCGAAGAAGTTCCATGAAAGCCAGTGAGACATATGCATAAGTGCGGGGTCTGCTCTTGGGTAGACATAGGTTTCACTAACACATCGGACCTAGCTCATTTTATGAGACTGTATAATCATATTAATCTTTACTAACAAGTTTGAAAACAATTGCTAATGGTTTAAGATCTTCTTGTTAACTAGATACTTTTAAACCTGAGCTTATAATTGACTTAAACCCTAACTAATTGTTAGCACACTAATCTGTTTGAACTAATCATCAGTTGAATCTGCAAAGTGCTAATTGTAACGACTAACTAACCTACAGGTTACCTTTCTAATAACCTTCAAGTCTTGGTAGGGGCCGCTGTCATTGGCTCAGGGTTCAATTAAGCCTCTAATTCGATTATGGTATTTTATCCAACTACTAACAATATACTAATTGACTTAATCAACAGGGAGCTTGCTTAGTTTGATATGTCACTACTAATTGCCATACTTAGTACTATTGTCTAACAACTCTGAACTAATCAATCTCACACAGTCGATTAACCCCTAATTTCCTTATTAAGCTTTAACCATTTTTTAGCTAATCCCTGATCACTGATCATGTTCATTAGTTAGCACCATTTGAACTTGTGGTTTACTAACTGATAGTTCATTATCTAAACTTATCACTAATTAACTTAATCACACTATAAGTGCAACTTGATCTGTATGTTAAATAATAACCTTAGCAGTTGGACTTAATTAACCAACTAACTAAACTAGTGTTTGTTCTTAGCTACTCATAGCTAGTTTGTTCTTTCAACCTCACTGCCATTAGTCTTCACAGAATGAGATAGCTTACTAATTCTTTTACTGCTAACATCCTAGGGTTCCAATGCTTCTTTTACAATAAAAAGGTTATTAGTTTATTGGTAATTCTGATCATCTTTAGATTACCTTCACTATTCATGCATCCTATAACACGTCATTTTTCCAAGTTTCTGTTAGTTGAACTTCTTACTAGTTCAATTATACATTTGGTGATTAATTTAAGAGATCAAATGGTTCATCACAACTCTGAGCCAAAAGTGCTAATTGAATCGAGGAATCCTTTAACTACTTGATTAAGATGCAACTTAGTAGATCATGTCACATAATATCGCTTAACTTGTCAATGGCTGACATATTTCAATTATTCACTAATGTTCATAAGGCCCTGTTTGGTACAGCTCTAGATTCTTATTTTTCAGATTCTACTCCTGATTCTCTGAGAATCCACTTCTCTGAGAATCTAAAGCTGTCTGTTGAAAGCGTTTGGCTGGTAGGTTGGCTCCAAAAACTATATGAGGGAGGATTATAGCAAATAGACTATGTTACCCCTGGTTGTAATACTCCAATTGTATTTGTGTCTTTCTCCTATGTATTTGTACACAAATTATAGAATTCTTCCCCAAATTTGTTTAGACCATATGAATGTATATATGTTGTATTTGTACACAATGCCTTTTACATTGCATTTACACTTCATGATGGAGTACAACTGTTGGAAAATAACAGTGATGCTGAAATGTACACCCCGAAGAGCAAAAAATCTGGCGAAAGAAGCGAAGGCATGAAAAAGAAGAGCAAGAAACAAGTTGCATAGGACATGTATCACACTGGAACCATTGTTGTCCAGTTTTGACTTTTGACCACGGTGCTTGCCTTTAATAATTTTGTAAAATGATGCCTTTTGTATTAGAGTTTATCTAAAATCGAATGATATCTCTTATTTTTAATTGTCTTGAAATATTCACTGGCCATTTTGCGGTATTTTCTATAAGCAATATGTAAATAGTTTGGAGTTGAGATTTGAGCTCATTTCTCTGCACATCCAGTGCCTCTGTATCATGATACCGCCTTGCGAATTCAGCCATCCTATGTATGCTGCAACCTTGAAACATCTCTAAGATCAGAGAATGTGATGTATACATCCAACACTAAATAACCTAGTGAAAATAATAGCTTCGAAATGTTGAAAAGAAATTAACCATATGAATGTTGAAAGAAACTAGCCTATTTATGGTAGTTGCATGAGGTTACAAGTTGTTCTAAACTCATGAATTCCAACAGGATGTGTCTTTTGAAAAGAGAAAATCCTAGTTACATGAGGTTACAAGTTCCATCTAACATTTTGCTTCTAACTTGTTCAGGTAAAACCAAAACCAAGTGTTGTATCAGGTTCATCTCCAGGGGGAGTGCAAAAGCTTCATCTTTGGCAATCACAGTTCATCTCAAAAACTCCAGAAACCAACATCTGAATATCAGAAACCAACATTCTGTATTGTGAACAGAGAGATGTAAGGAGCAAGAGATGTTAGAAAGAAAAAAACGAGATTAGTACATCTGAATATAAGGAGATTGGCAGAATACATGAGTTCATAAATACAAGTGTATATGTAGAAGCATGAACAAAGAAAGGAGTAATCTGGAGATTGGCAAAAGATATGAGTTCATAAATACAAGTGTATATGTAGAAGCATGAACAAAGAAAGAAATTCCGACAACAAGATCAGACAATATAACCTATCTTGTAGTTAATTCATAATATCAGAGAACATAATCTGAAGTTCAATACTGACAACAAGATCAGAGAACATAATATTAGAGAACATAACTGATGAACCCGAAGGTCCGATTGTTGGTCCGATCTTTCGATGAGAACGATAAGTTCGGTAGGCGTCGCTCAACTCTCACGATCCTGGCTACGAACACGCAAGGCCCGAAACCACGCAATCGCTGAACTGGTTGACAAGTCGTTATCAACCATGCACGAATACCCGGATGACCTGACCACGAAGGTCGATTCCTGCATACACCGAAGAAGCACGCAAGAAAAAGATAAAGCAATCTGAAATTGCAAATAGGAATTGAAATATTGAATTGAGTTGGGATTTTGAAGCGGTATTATGGTTGGTCTAGTCGACACAAGCCAATACACGAAGTTGCAACAAGGCTAACTTTTAACTAAACAAAATCCAAGGAAACTAGAGGGGGTGCGTCCTCCTTAAATAGGGGATAAGGAGCCACAAATCTAAAAGAAATAGAGGGGCGGGACTAAAACTCGTGAGTACTATTCACATGAGGTGGGCCGCCGGCAGATGGGCCAAGTCCAGTATGATTACAAAGCCTAATTTGGCCCAAACAAGTGATATGACGTCTTATTTTGATGATTGTGATCAGCCCAGAAGGAATTTGGAGGTGAGGCTGGATCCGTTGGAAAGAGGACGAAATAAGCTTTCAATCAAGTACTCGTGGACCTCTAACGGACTTCGTATGTGAAAGTTATGCCTGTTTTAAGTTGGTGCTGTCAGGCTGATTCCGGAGGCCGAATTGGATTCAAAAACGGGTCCAGCTCGAACTACTTACTTGTCTTGGACTAAAAGTGACATGGCACTGCACATATATATATTTCATCATTAGGTAGCATCATATAGTTCATATAATATAAAGACACTTCTAAAAACAAGCTCACCTGATAATTTAAGTGAAGCGTACGAGCTCTTATAGTTGGAACAGTAAGCATAGCAAATATGGTTGTATCCATAGGGGTTATGTCCTCATCAATAACCTATCTACAATAAGATCACAAATGACAATATTCATCCCAAAACTAGCAAGAATTCAAGAAGATGAACAATCTGAAGATGGTAAAGCTTAAACCATAACTTGATTATGCCAGAAATAGCAAGAATTGACCATATTAACTCATAACTGAGATGAACTGGAGAGGTACATTTACAGAGCACATAAACAATAAGCACTACAGAGAACATCACATGGAATAATCTGAAGTTTTATCGCAAATGTTCTCAGATTGATTCAATCACATATTGGAAGTCAACAATAATCATCATCAATCATAGAACATCATATGGATTAATCTGAAGCTTCATCACAAATGTTCTCAGATTGATTCAATTACAGATTGGAAATCGACAACAATCATTAATCACTTACATCACAAGAATGGGACTAAGCATTGTTCTATTACAACTCAAAGGACAAAGCATAACAAAACAGAAGAAAACAACAAATGGATCCACCCTAGGGCGGTCGACGAAGAGGAAGGAGACAAAGGGAGTAGGGAGGACAAGGGGGACGGCGGATGATGACCTTACCTTCACAGGAGCTGGCTGGTGGTGCTCGGGAAACTACACCGGCGACGAAGGTGGCAAACCAAAGGACCTCTAGGGTTTCCGAGGTGGGTGGCTCTCGTGTGCTCGCGGAAGCGCACTCCGGGACCTACGACGGCGCAGTCGAGGACCACCGGGGGCGCACACGGGGGCAGGAGGCGGAATCGCCTTCTCGCGAGAACAGCGAGAGGGGAAGAGAACGCGAGGGGAAAGGAGGCGAAGGGGTTCGGGTGGGGGTCGCGCGGTGGAGTTGTTGGGGGTAGTTCAATGGCAATTGCGGGTAAAATCATCCAACTTCAAGGGGCATTTTCTTTTCGCAGGTGGATTCTCACGAGAATCTACGGGAAGGCTGCTCCTCGTTGCTAGTTCATTTTCGAGACAGCTTCTCGCAAGAATCAGAATCAGGTGGTTTTAAGAATCAAGGTGTTTGGTACGGCTCCACGAGAATCGATTGAGAAGCTGGGAGTAGAATCTGTACCAAATAGGGCCTAAGTCTCCCACTGAACAAAGGATCTCCTAATTCAGACTTGTCCTTACATCCTACTGATAATAATAATCTGGCAATCGAACATCTATACACTAACTTACTATCTCCAATTACTAACTAATATTTTTAGATAATGATCATTGTTTTGCAAGTTATATGATAATAGTGCACTAACCATTTCTTCATTAACTTGATTTGCTGTAAGAATACTCATAGCTAATTAGCCCACTATTAACTTCATTCCTACATACAGAGATTGTCACACATACATACAGAGGGGAAACAGGGGAAAACCGAAGGCGGCGAGGGCGTGCTGCGCCGGTGATGAGGGGGCGGCGGTGAGCAGGTGGAGATGCCCAAAATGGGTTGCTGAGGGGGGCGGTCCTCCTGGTGGTGCTTCGTAGCTTGAGGAGGCCGGTGGCGGCCAGGCGGCTATGCATGGCGGCCGAAGCCGGGGAGGGATGTCGGGACCCTGAGTATGCAACCCCGGGACCCTCTGTGCATTATGAACTAGTCCCAGATCAACAGCTAGTTCGCACAGTTGCAACATAGATGAAATCATATCCATACAATAGAACGGTTAATGAAGCAGACAAATAATAACACATAACAACAAAAGGACCTTATGGTCAAGGTTTATAGAGTTTGCCACGCAGGGCTAAAGACAAAAGAGACACTTGCAGTGGAAACCGAACAACTCGTAGCGGCCATACAATATGCCCACAGGCAATCGAGTGGAGGACGCGGTCTAGCTCGCGTGGTCTTCGAAGTAGTTGTCCTCGTAGAGCTCGGTGCTCCCTGGGTCTTCTTCGACGACTAATCAACCAGAGGGCATAAAACCGTGAGTCTTTTGAATGTACTCAGTAAGTCATAGGGAAATTTATGCAAATAGTATTCATACAGGACTTAACAAGGATAGTTTTATGGTTATTTTGCAGAAATCAGTATTGACTGGAAATACAGTAAGTAGATTGAAAGTGCAAGTTGAAAGATCAATACATACATAATCAAGTTCTTTGAAACAACTCGTGAACACACACTTCACTTCCCAAATCACTCGTGAACACCTAGTTCACTTCTTAAACCATTCGTAACTACCCAAGACATATTTTTGAGAAAAATCTACCCTCGTGTGAAATCACCAAGCATTGTCCATAACGGGGACACGACTATTCGAATAGTTTTACACTCTGTAGAGGTTGTACAGCTTGACCCACAAGAAATAGTCGCTTGATAAAACATACGTTTCCTTAGACATGTGAATCAAGGAAAGACTACCACAAGGCTTTTACAAAGTTCTGTTTTGACTCGATTCTGCTCGCTAAGGATTCACCACACATGCCCCCTCTTGCGCCACGTTCGCTAAGGTTTCGCCACATAGGCCCCCTCTTGCGCCTCGCTCGCTAAGGTTTTGCCACACAGGCCCCCTCTTGCGCCACGAATCAATCCAAACAAAACCGACTCAAAATATTGCTAATTAGTTGGCCAAGTCCACTCCATAAATGGACTTGCGGTTGCACGGTATGGCCCAGATAAATGGCATACAAAGTTAAGTCCTTGGTGGTTGCTCAGGCGAGACTACCTCATCCCAATATGCTTCCTGCACCCACCTTTGTGACCGACCACTCGCCCGAGCATAAATCATTTTCCGTTCAACCCGACCATTTGGCAACCCATGCCATGGTACAACAAATTTTAATATTAGCGGCAACACATGCCATGCCAACACATGCCATAATTCTATAATCACTTAGTCAAATTTAACATCATTGAATCATGTGATCGAGAGGCATCGTATAGCTAAAGCAGGACTAAGCATAATATGCACCCATGTTGGTATCACGATAATGTCCAACTAGGATTACCCAACATATGGTGTCCAAGGGTACATGTTAACATATCGTTCACAATTATTTAAGGAGTCATATTACTAAGTAGGTATTTAACTACTCCCAGAACTATTTTTATACAATTAGCCATGCATGTTGATATAAAATAATATAATTTTATAAACTAGGTACGACATGATCAAAGGTCTACAACTTGCCTCTGTTGAAGAGTTGAGATGCTTCAGTCGTGGTCTTCGGGTTCAGGAACTCTTCGGAAACGCTAAATTCTACACGTGCGAAAGGAACCAAATAAGTAAGAGAACTCCAAATGAAATCCAAAAATATTACCAAACTAGAACCAAAAGAAAGGTACATAAATTAGATAGATTTAGAAACTTGAATCACTTGAATCGGAACTAGAACGAAGGAGAACGAGCTCTCAAAAGGAAGTTCAGCTGGTCGAAAGATAGGATACGATTACTCAACGTGGTCGTAAGAGAAAAATACGACTACTTAACGTAGTCGTAAGAGGGGATACGACAACTCAACATGGTTGTAAGAGGAAAAAGACAAGGAGGATACAACTACTCAACAGCGGTCGAAAGAGAAGGAGAATTTGACTACTTAACAGCGGTCGAAAGGGAAGGGGAATTCGACTACTCAATAGCGGTCGAAAGAGAAGGGAAAGAGAACAGGGCATAGGAAGTTTGACAAAAGAATAAGAGAAAGCAGGGTAAGGAGAACTCACCAGGACCAAGAGAGAGGGGCTGGAGGGGTTCGGCGGACGACGAAACGACAGCGAGGAAACTCGCAGCCAAGGGGGAGGGAGGCCGGCGGTGAATGAGTCAGCCGGGACGGGAGGAGGAAGGGAAAGCGGTGGCTCCTGTGAAACAAAACTAAAATAGAGTGAGGGGGGTTACTTCAAGGAGCTCGGGGTTACCACAGATGCGGGTGGAAGAAGGGCTGCACTGGTGCGGTGAGAACTGGGAGGAGGTGCACGACAACCGAATATGGAGCTCGAGGCTTCAGGAAAGCCGTAGCAACCGGAGCTAGAGAGGGCGAGCTAAGGAAAAACAAGAGGAGGACGAGGCCTCCCGGTGCTCTATTTATAGAGGAAGAAAGGAGAATCAGTAGCAAGATTGAGCAGTGTGAAAAGGGGAGGAAAAATATGGCGGACAGTGTGAAAAGAGGAGGAAAAAATACGACGGGCCGGAGACAACAACATTTAATGCACACATGGTTGAGGCAAAAGCGGGAGGATAAACGCGCTAAATGTGACAGCATTTAATGCGTACGTGGCAGCGGAGACATCGGCATTTAATGCCCACATCACTGCGGAAAAAGAGGGAGAAAAGAGAAGGTGAGCAGGGAGGCTGACAGCGGGGCCGGTCGAAACCAAGAGGGTGGTCGACACGAGAGGGTGGTCGAAACCAGAGGGTTGGTCGACACGAGAGGGTGGTCGAAACCAGGGGCTGGTCAACACGAGAGGGTAGTCATGACCAAGGAGGTGGTTGTGACCAAAAGGTCCTAAGGAGGAGGTCCTCAGGAGGAGGAGGAACGTACTGACAGATAAAATGGAACAGACACGAAAAGAGAATCCAAATACCGGAGAACTCCAATAAACTCAAGACAAACCGAATTTGAATAATTGAAGTTTGATTAATTCATATTAAATTGCTTTTAACTTTCAAAATTTCAGGTTAAGCTTTTAGAAATTTAACAAAATCGAATGGTTTTTTATTTTGAAAATTTTCAAAAACTCCTGAAAATTGGGATGTTACAAGGGAGAAGTGCGGCGGCACTCGGGTAAGGGAGAAGGGGAACTAGGGAGAGTGTAGGCACGAGGGGTGTGGTAGGAACTCACCGGGACTAGTCGTGGGGGCGGAGAGAGGCCGAGGCGGCTTGACGGAGGAAGCCGGTGGCGGCGTGGTGGGTTCGTCGTGGGGGCACCGGAGGGGTGAGGGAGAGCTCTAATCGGCGGTTGGGGAAGCTTGGGGAAGGCCTGAGGGTGCTTCACCTACGAAGAATTGAGCTGGAAGTGCTCCTGCGAGAAGTATTGGGCGGCACTTTGGCCGTGGTTGGGGAAGATGAGCGCGCGCGACACTCCGGTGGCCTGAGCTTCAAATTGACGGAGGGAAACTGCTTGCGGGGGCGAGGAACATCGCGTGACGCGGTCGGCCGACGACGAAGCTTACCAGCATGGCCGGAGATGAAGTGGTGCACGACAGCTTGTGCAGCCAGCACGGGAGCTCGGTGCACTCGGCTTGGGGGCTCGCTTGAAGAAGGGGTGAAGTCAGGGAGGGCTAGGCGAGCTCGGTACGGGCTCCTTTTTGTAGGTGGGCGGCGGAGGTGCCAATTGTGGCCGGCGGCATGGGTGCGCATGGGCTAGGAGCTTCGTGGCGGGCATGCAAGGGCAGGGACCGGGGCATTCGTGGAAGAGAAAGTCTGCCGGTGGGGGCCAACCGATAGTGGAAGTAAAAAGAAAATAAGTTTCCAAAACTTCTGAAAAATGGCTGATAGTTTGAACGAATTTTTAAATGTAGATTCCTATCTCCAAAAATTATAAAACTTTTTGGGGAACCTCCTGACAAAGTTTCATTCATACTGTAATTTTTGTAGAATTTTATTTGTTCCTTATTCCTCTCTAAAAATCTTTTAAGTTCCTGATGCATGTACTTTTATGCTAGTTTTGGATCTTATAATTTTGATCTTGTTGAACTAAAGTAGCAAATTGAATACATACAAAGCAAAGGTTTTGTTCGGCCAAGCTCTTCACCTTGGGAGCTCCAGTGATCTTTGTAGCAAAGAATGATGGCACTCAACGAATGTGTGTTGATTATAGAGCACTCAATGAGGTCACAATCAAGAACAAGTATCCCTTGCCTAGGATTGATGACCTATTTGACTAGCTCATGGGAGCTTCGGTGTTCTCCAAGATTGACTTAAGGTCAGGGTATCACCAGTTGAAGATCCGACAAGAGGACATCCCAAAGACAGCTTTCTCAACTCGTTATGGACTCTATGAGTTCACGGTGATGTCTTTTGGGTTGACCAATGCTCCTGCCTACTTTATGAACTTGATGAATAAAGTGTTCATAGAGTACTTAGACAAGTTTGTCATTGTCTTCATTGATGACATTCTTATGTACTCCAAGAGTGAGGTAGAGCATGAAGAGCACCTTAGAGTGGTCCTAGACAAGCTCAGAGGCCACCAACTTTATGCCAAGTTCAATAAGTGTGACTTTTGGATGAAAGAGGTCACCTTTTTGGGGCATGTTATGTTAGCAGCAGGTGTGGCAGTCAACCCCAACAAAGTCCAAGATGTGCTAGATTGGAAGCCACCCAAGTTAATACCTCAATTAAGAAGTTTCCTCGGCATGGCAGGGTATTATCGCAGATTCATTGAAGGCTTTTCAAGTTTGGCAAGACCTCTCACTCAGTTACTCAAGAAGGAGAGCAAGTATGTGTGGACACCAGCTTGTGAGCATAATTTCCAAGAGCTGAAAAAGCATTTGACCTCTGCCCTAGTGCTTGTTTTTCGAATATCCGAAAAGACTTTGAGGTCTTTTGTGATGCATCTCGGCGAGGCCTTGGCTATGTTTTGATGCAAGAAGGCAAAGTCATAGCTTGTGCTTCCCGACAATTGAAACCTCATGAAGCTAACTATCCCACACATGATTTGGAACTAGCAGCCGTAGTGCATGCCTTAAAATTTTGGCGTCATTACCTCATTGGTAATCACTGTGAGATTTTTACAGACCACAAAAGCTTGAAGTATATCTTTACTCAAGCCGACCTCAACCTCCGACAAAGAAGATGGTTGGAGCTCATAAAAGATGACGACCTTGTATTTATTACCATCCGGGCAAGGTCAATGTGGTAGCTGATACACTGAGCAGAAAGAGTCATTGCAGTACCTTGTTATCACAGAAAAGACCACCCCAATTGCTTGAAGAAATGAGACGTCTCAACTTGGAAGTGATCAAGGAAGGTTGTGTGCATGTGCTGAAAATAGAACCCACCATCCAGAGGCAAACTCGAGAAAAGCAAGCTGAAGATAAGGACCTCCAAGAGATCAAAACCAACTTGGAGGGTGGCAAGGCCCCTGGTTTTTCGAAAGATGAATAGGGAGTCCTCTGGTTTGACAACCGCCTCTGTGTGCCGGATTGCCAAGAGCTCAAGCAACTTATCCTTAAAGAAGCACATGGATCTCCCTACTCTATTCATCCAAGGAGTACCAAAATATACTAAGACCTCAAAAGGAAGTATTGGTGGGTCAGCATGAAGAAAGAAATCGCAGAGTTCGTAGCACGTTGTGACGTGTGCCAAAGGGTTAAAGCTGAGCATCAAAGGCCAGCAGGTCTACTCCAACCCCTACCCATTCCCGAGTGGAAGTGGGAACAAGTAGGCATGGATTTCATCACTGGATTGCCTAGGACCCAATCAGGCTTTGATTCCATTTGGGTAGTGATTGATCGTTTGACCAAAGTGGCGCATTTCATCCCTGTCAAGACCATTTATGCCAAAAGCAAATTGGCAGAATTGTACATAGCTCGGATTGTCTGTTTGCATGGAGTGCCTAAGAGCATTGTGTCTAATAGAGATTCTCAATTCACCTCTAGGTTTTGGGAAAGTCTCCATGAAGCTTTGGGAACACGCGCCAATTTCAGCACAGCCTATCATCCTCAAACCGATGGGCAAACGGAGCGAGTAAGTCAGATCCTTGAAGACATGCTCCAAGATTGTGCACTGGACTATAGCAAAAGCTAGGACAAAAATCTTCCCTATGCTGAGTTCTCTTATAACAACAGCTACCAAGCCAGCTTGAAGATGTCTCCATTCGAAGCTTTGTATGGGAGGTAGTGTCGAACTCCTCTTCTTTGGGACCAAGTTGGTGAACGCCAATTCTTTGGACCTGAGCTGATTCAAGAAGCTGAAAGAAAAGTGAAGCTAATAAGAGAACGTCTGAAAGTAGATTTCAAACCAAGGGCAAGTTAGCGCCAAGATTTGTCGAACCGTTCAAAGAAATGGTGAAGTTGCTTATCAATTGGAGCTGCCAGCAACTTTGCCTGTGGTACATGACGTCTTTCATGTATCCTAGTTGAAGAAGTGCCTCCGAGTTCCAAAAGAGCAGACCTCCCTAGAAAGTGTTGATATTCAAGAGGACCTCACGTGTGTGGAGCAACCTGTCAAGATTTTGGAGGTCACAGAACGTGTCGCCCGAAGCAAAGTCATCAGATCTTGCAAAGTGCAGTGGAGCCATTACTCTGAAGATGAAGATACTTGGGAGCGTGAAGAAGACCTCAAGGATGAGTATCCCTACCTCTTTGCTAACCCAGCTTGAATCTCGGGGTCGAGATTCCCTTAAGGGGGGTAGGTTTGTAACACCCTGGTCTTTGAAGTTCTCTGGGTTTTCAAAATAAAGCGAACCAGTTGATTTCCTTGGAGTCTAAAAGCTTAAACTGAGAATTTGGAAAGGTTTTAAGTAACTAACCCCAACTTCAGCTAAGTCTCCGGTGAGTTTTGCCGGTTTGTTGGAGTTCTAGGGTCTTCCCCTTCTTGTGCTCGCTTCTTTCTTTGGTCCAGACCTCCTCCATGTTCCTTCTTTGGTTTAGACCTGTTTAGGTCCCGACCTCCCCTTGCGAGATCTTGACCATCAGGACCTTCTCTTGTGAGATCTTGTCCGTCAGGACCTCCTCTTGTGAGATCTTGTCCGTTAGAACCTCCCTTGTACCATTTCGCCCTTGAGTTCCTTAGCCTTGGACCTCCTTCCTAGATCTCCACTGTCAGATCCTTCCCTTTTGAATCTCACCCTTTGAGACCCCTTCGTGTTGGACCTCCTTCAAGTCCAGATCTAGTGCGCGCCTTTCCTCTTAGCTTTTGGACCTCCTCCCCTCTGGTCTTTTGCAAAGACCACTCTCTTTTCGTCATGACCACTCTGTGGTCATGACCTCAGGTCTTTTGCAAAGACCACCTTCTGTGGCCTTCTTCCAAAAACCACCCTAGCGGGGCAGGACCTCCTCCTTGGACCACCCCTTTGGTCAAGACTTTCTACCATTGCTTTGACCAACCTCTTTGTTTGAACCAGCTCTGTCCACTTTCCCCTATCCACACGTTTGCAGCGAAAAGTCTCTAAACATTAAATGCTGCTGCAGCACATTTAATGTTGTCACCTCCGTGGTACCTCTCTTTCCCACTTGTCCCCGCCTTTACCTGCTCTTATCCTCTTTTCCACCCATCCTTGAACACGTGTATTTGTTTGAAGGAGATAGTAATACTCGGTATTTTTATTTGATTGCTAATGGTAAGCATAGGAAATAACAAATTTTTCAGTTGAAACAAGATGAGGGTCTAATTTCGGGTGATGTCCATTTAAAGCAGTACATTACAACTTATTACAAAGGTCTTTTTGGACGTCCTGATACCAATCACTTTTCCATGGTTGAGAGTATCACGGAGGATATACCTCAAGTTTCTGACTTGGAATATGATTATCTTACTATTGAGTTTACTGAAAAGAAAGTGAAAGATGCAATTTTTCAAATAGAGCATAATAAAGCTCTAGATGGCTTTCCTGCTAAATTTTATCAAGTTTTTTGGAACATCATAAAAAAATTACTTGATGGCTCTTTTTTGAGATTTTCATAGAGGCAATTCACCTCTTTTTAGACTCAATTTTGATGTCATTTCTTTACTTCTAAAAAAAGAAGATGCACGACAAATTCAGCAATATTGGCTGATTTGCCTATTAAATGTGAGTTTTAAAATATTTACGAAGGTATGTACTAATCGTCTTATGGGTATTGCTCAAAAGATTGTTCGTCCGTCTCAAACAACTTTTATGCTAGGGAGAAACATTATGGGAGGGGTAGTTATTTTACATGAAACAATCTATTAGCTTCATAAGAAGAAATTAGATGGAATCGTTTTTAAGATTAATTTTGAAAAAGCTTATGATAAGGTCACATGGCCTTTTCTGCAGCAAACTCTTAGAATAAAGGGTTTCTCTCCAAGTTAATGTGCTTGGATTGAAAATTTTGTTGTAGGGGGCAGTGTGGGGATTAAGATTAACGATAGTATTGGGTCTTTATTTCCAAACTAAGAAAGGGCTTAGGCAGGGGACCCTCTGTCTCTAATTCTTTTTAATATTGTTGTGGACATGTTAGCATTGTTATTGTAAGAGCTAAGAATGAGGGTCATGCTAGTGGGATAATACCACATTTGGTTGATGAAGGTCTTTCTATCCTTCAATATGCTGATAATACTATTCTTTTAATGGATCACAATTTTGATCAAGTAAAAAATTTGAAGCTTATTCTTTGTGCGTTTGAGCAACTTTCTGGTTTAAAGATAAATTTTCATAAAAGCGAGCTCTTTTGCTTTGGAGAAGCAAAAAAAATTGAATCCCAATACTTAGAGATATTTGGATGTGAGAGGGGTTGCTTTTCCTTTAAATATTTGGATATTCCAATTCATTTTAGAAGGTTGCGGAATAATGAATGGACGGGTTTGGAAGATCGCTTCGAAAAAAGGTTGAGCAATTGGAAAGGGAAAAATCTATCTACTGGTGGTAGACTGGTACTTATAAATTCAGTTTTGAACGGCCTTCCTATATTTATGTTTTCTTTCTTTGAGGTGCCCAAAGGGGTCCTTAAAAGACTGAATTTTTTTAGGTCTAGATTTTATTGGCAAAGTGACAACCATAAAAAGAAATATAGGTTGGTTAAATGGAATATTCTTTGTAGGCCTAAGGACCAAGGTGGTATGGGAATTCAGAACCTTGAGATAAAAAAACAAGTGCCTTTTGGCTAAATGGTTGTTTAAACTTTTAAATGAGGAAGGGGTTTGGCAGCAATTGTTTAAAAAATAAGTATTTGAATAGTAAGTTTGTCTCTCAAGTTGAGAGTAAACCTGAGGATTGCCAATTTTGGAAGGGATTGATGAAGGTAAAGCAAGATTTTATTCAACATTATTCTTTTGATCTTGGGAATGGGAAAGAAATCAGATTTTAGAAGGACAATTGGGTTGGACATCGGCATCTTTCTGAACTTTATCCAACTTTGTTTGAGATAGTCCGGAATAAAAATGCTTTGGTTGAAGATGTTTTAGGGACTGCGCCTTTAAATTTGAATTTTATGAGAGTGATTATTGGCCTAAATTTGCTTGCTTTCAATAATCTTGTGGTGAAAATAGCCAACGCTCATCTTACCTTGGATAAGGATATGGTTCGTTGGAATTTACATAGGAATAGACAATTTTCAGTCAAATCTATGTATGATGTTTTGGGTGACAACAATTGTAGTTTTCGAAGTAAAAATTTATGGAAAGTTAAAGTATCCTTTAAGATAAAATTTTCTTGTGGTACCTTTGTAGAGGAGTTACTATGACTAGGGGTGGAAATCGAGCCAAGTAGTCGTTTTACCGAGTTTTTCTCGAAATTGCCACAGATTGATTTAATTTCATTTTATTTATAGTTTGAAAGTCTTTTTAGAACCGAGCTAACGAGCCGAACCGAGCCTAAGTGAAATCCAATTTCATTTGAAATTGACTTATTTTAATGTTTAATGAAATAACAAGTCTAATTGGAGCAAGTTTGAACCGAGCCAATGAGCCCCACTAACGAGCTTTTTTCACCCTAACTATGACTAAGGATAATTCATTAAAAAAGAACTGGAGAGGTGACACTAATTGCTATTTTTGTGATCACAAGGAGACAATACAACATTTGTTTTTTTTATTGTCGCTTTGCCTGTTTTGCTTGGCGCATAGTTCAAATTGCTTTCAATCTTAACAAACCTAATACTATTCGGAATATCTTTGAGAACTAGTTAGTAGGTCTTACTTCGGATTTAAAAGCAAATATTTTGGTGAGGGCGGTTGCACTTTGCTGGTCTATCTGGTTATGTCGTAATGATATCGTTTTTGACAAGAAAGTTATTGATCATCATCTGCAGGTTATATTCAGATATATCCATTGGATCCACTCTTGGTCAACTTTGCAATTGTTAAGGATATAAGGGTATTAGTGGTATTTTCCATCGTATTAGGGTTTAGACTTGTGTCTCTTTGTACCCTATATATATTGCTCATTGGGCCTCTGAATACATACACACAATATTCATAACATGGTATCAGAGCCAGGTTAGGGTTTACTGTAGTCACCGCCGGCGGCGACTTCTAGCCTCCGCTCGTCCTCCGCTGCGTGCTGCCCCTGGGAGAACCGATCTTCGCTCCCGGGGGCGGCCTCTCGTCGCCGCCCGTGCTCTCCTGCTAAGCTGCTGCCGTCTCGGGCGTCGCCTCGATCCAGTGTCGCCTCTTCGTCTTCCGCCGTGAGTGCCCGGATCTCCTAGTCGGACCTTCTTCTTGGGCACCGTCTGTTGTAGGATCAAGGATAACCGACTAGAGGGGGGTGAATAGGAGGTTTTTAAACTTTTAAACAAATTAACGAGATAAGCTAATTAATAACTTAGTCTAAACAAATTATACTTCTAGCTAAGCAATACAAGCACAAAGATCAAGCTAGAAATATAAATGCGGAAGAGTAAAGACTAGGAATAACCACAATGAGACAACGATGTTTTCAGTGGTATCGAAGACTTGCCGGTCTTCACTAGTCCACGTTGAGGAGCTTGAACCAATCAAGCGGCTCCACGTATTAAGCCTTTCCTCGATCACTATTGGTTGTTCTTCCTCCACTCTGGAGATGGTGAACACCAAACCACTCACAATATGGGCACCGGGCCTCTTCACAATCTTCTTGAAGAGATCACCGTGCAATCACCGCCAAGCCGTCTAAGAGTTCGGCAAAACTCCAAGAGTAACAAACCAAGACCTTCGGCAGCGACACTCAAGTGCAATAGGATCAACTAGAATGATGAATGCACTTTGAATGAGCTCAACAACCTCTCAAAGAGTGAACAAATGAATTTGAGGAGTTGAAAGAATGCACAAGGCTCTAAGGATGTTAAATGTGGTCTAGCACTCGTCCTTGGTGGTGGGAAGTATTTATACCCCCAACAACAATTATAAGCTGTTGGAGAAGAAAACCCTTTTGACCACATGCGGTACTACCGCCATGCAAGGAAGTACTACCGCACTTCTCCAACCACTACAAAGAACGGCTATAACAGGCGCATTAAATGACGACATAGCCATTTTAATCTTGCGAGCGGTACTACCGCTAATCGACAGCGGTACTACGCGATGCGGTCATACGCAAGGAGATTGCGGTACTACCGTTTTCCAAGAGAGACAAAAGGGTGCTTCTTGGAAAAAACATACCGCTTAACATTGGAATAACAGGCATGCGGTAGTTCCGCTTAACACCGTGGTACTACCGTATTCGGTCATACCGCATAAACATCGGCGGTACTACGCGCTTAGGTTTTGGCACCGAAACGAGAAAAGAGACTCTCTGTAAAAACATACCGCCAACTAACGGCCGGAACAACCGAGTGCGGTAGTACCGCCTGCACAACGCCGTAGTACCGATTGTCTGACAGTGCATATTTGGTTTTAGAAAGAGAATCCTTATGCATGCATGATCCTAAATTGATCCATAAAGCACAAGACATGCCTTCAAGCTACGAGGACATGATCCTCTTAATAGTACGGCATTTAACCTATAATCCGGTCTTCCATCTATTTCTCCTAAGACCAGGTAAAGAAAATAATTTCAAAACCACTTGTACCTTATCCTTGAGCTGTACTTGATCTTCATAGAACTTTTAGCATGCATCTTCAAGATCATATTTTCCAATGGGACTAGGCCTTGTAAAAACTCAACAAACCAATAAGTCCCATTTTCACATATTATCATAAATTACCAAAACATATTTTTAGGGGCCTAGATGCTTTTCATCTGTGCCCGACGTCGCCCCTAGCGCAGCCTGCTCTCATAGCGCTGTCTTCGCCCGACGTCGCCTAGCGCTCCGAATCCGCGCCGAAGCTGGGCACCTCCTCTACTCAAGCTTTCGGCGCGCCGCTCGCTTTCCCGCTCGGATCCCGCACCACCGTCGTCCTCGGGACCGTGTGCGCCCCCGAGCTCCATGCGCCACTCGCCCTCAAGTGCTCCTGCTGCCAAAAGACCCATCTTCTGATTGAAGAGCTCGAGGAGGCGGTGGGGAAGATCTGGCTAGAGGCAGAGGTTGTCGTGCTGCCTGGCCATCGAAGCTTCCACCGCTGCCGACTCCTTGCTCTAGTGGAGATTTTCTGTTGCTAGCGATGCTAGCCCGTGCTAGCTATGCTGGCTAGATTGGTTACTCGGCTGTGTTTGCCTGTCATCTTATTGATGGCTATTGGGATGGCTACATGATCTATGCTGTTGTGTGTTACTGCCAGCAATTTTGGTGCAGGCTGCTACTGGATGAGGAGATGGTCTTCTGTTGCTGCTAGCTATTCTTGCTGCTACTGCTAGCTATTATTTGTATCTTTTTCTTCCGTTGCGTCCATCTAAGTCCGTATCACTCAATCTTTGAGTTTGTCTATGCCATGCGAGTCCACAAATTTATTGTCAGTCATAGAAACATAGAAATTTCTTTGCATGGTAACAGCCGCTGCAGATCCGCCGCCCTAAGCTTTTAAGGCCGTCACGCTTCTTCCTCACTGCATCTCCGGTGTACTTCTTGTGCATTGCGTCGCGCTTCTTCTGCACTGCGCCTCCGTTGCGCTTCTTCTATATTGTGTCGCGCTTCTTTTGCACTGTGCATCTATTGCGCTTCTTGTGCACTACGTCTCTGTTGCGCTTCTGTGCACTTTGTCTCTGTTGCGCTTCCTATGCACTGCGTCTCTGTTGCGCTTCCTGTGCACTGCCTCTCTGTTGCACTTCTTGTGTACTGCGTCGCCGCCGTCTTGGGCTTCGATCTGCGCTGCTATGCTTCTATCTATTTCTATTCAGCTTGATTTGACAGTTTTCTCTATTTTTTTCGGTTTCATCATCTTCTTTGTCATGTTGCCGCGGTCGACTTTGCTTCTGCATCTTGTGCTTTATGGACTGTCGCACGACCACGGATGGGAGTAGATCTTTTATCGATATTTTCCAAGAGCTGTATGCTACGACGACATTATCTAGATTCGAACTTCGGTTTTTCCCTATTTTAATGTCAACCCTTTTCAAATACAATGTTATTGCATATGCCTTGCATTTGAGGGGGGGTTAAGGATATAAGGGTATTAGTGGTATTTCCTATTGTATTAGGGTTTAGACTTGTATCTCTTTGTACCCTATATATATTGCTCATTGGGCATCTGAATACATACACTCAATATTCATAACAGCAATGCCAAGGAAGGAGGGAGACCTTGGTAGCTGGGAGCAAAGCATTAGAGGTCATTACAAGAGAGATCTTTAACAAGCATGAGTGGAAGTTATTTAATAGGTTTCGAAATGTTTGAAGCACTTCTATGTTTTTGTTTATTTTTATAAGGTTGTTTACTATTTTTACAGCTGTTGTTTTGCCGTTGGTTTATGTTTTGATGTCGTTTGTTTTGCCGCTTCATTATGGTTTATAGGGCGATTGCTTCGCCTGGTTAGAAATATTTCGGTTATTGTAATAAACTTTGAACTGTGTGTATCCTCGAATACAGAGGCTGTGAGAGATTTTCACTTCTCTTATCTAAAAAAAGTAAGAGTAGAAGAAAGTTCCATGTTTCACCTTTACAACTAAATAATAATAATAAACACCTTTACATTGATTAGCATTGCATTACATACAGGCTAAGGTTGAATGACCTTAACTTCAGTCAGATTTTATTTGAGCTTGCACAGCATAAAGCAACACACTGTAATATACTTATGTAATAATGACCACACTTTACTCCACCTATTGACTGAAGACACTGCAGCAGACATCAGTGAAATGCTTGTCTTTCATGCGGATTCTGCAAATCCAACCCTCGTATTGTTGTAGTCAAAGATGGTGTGGTAAGCTCCCATAAAGACATCACCCAATATCCTGCATGAAAGAGAGGATCCAGTTTCGTAGTATTCAGAGGTTGCATCTCATGGAAGTAAACCGAAAAGAATTAATCAACATCTGCAGTGGAAGTAGTTCTTCCAGTGAAATCTGTTATCTAATTCTTACCAGAGAGGACCTACTGGAGGGGGAATGTCCAAAGCCGTGAATCCGCTCATACACTGGGCCATGAATCCCTCGCCAATCTTGAGAATGTACTGCTCGACAGGAGCATGATATAAAATTTGGGTGAAGTACTCTGGCACTCTCATTTAGGCGACTTACACATATTCATGCCCTTAATCTTTGCTATGTTGCAAAGCAGCGAAGTTTATGTAATTAATGAATTAATGATCGAAATGCTGCAGCTAAGTGAAATACCTGCTCTGGTTGGAGGTCGAATGTTCTTCCGCCTATGCTGAATGAGACACTTGGCAGGGAATCAATGTGTCTACAGTCCACAACTGATCCCACAGGACTAGGCATACTGTCGCAAACTATTATTTGTATTTTTTTCTTCATGCCCATCTAAGTCCAGATCACTCAATATTTGAGTTTGTCTATGCCATGCGAGTCCACAAATTTATTGTCATCATAGAAACATAGAAATTTCTTTGCATGATAGCGCTCGCCGCAGATCCACCGCCCTAAGCTTTTAAGGTCGTCGCGCTTCTTCCTCATCGCATCTCCGGTACTTCTTGTGCATTGCGTCCGCGCTTCTTCTACCGCGCTCCGCTGCGCTTCTTCCGCATTGCGCCGCGCTTTTTTTGCACCGCATCTATTGCGCTTCTTGTGCACTACGCTCATGTGCGCTTTCAGACACTTCGCCTCGCTGGCGCTCTCCTATGCATCGCGGCTGCTGCGCCTCACGGCACCGCCTCGGCACTTCTTGTGTCATCGCCTTTGTCTTGGGCTTCGATATGCGTTGCTATGCTTCTATCTATTCCTATTCAGCTTGATTTGACAGCTTTCTCTATTTTTATCGGTTTCATCATCTTCTTCGTCATGTTGCCGCGATCGACTTTGCTTCTGCACCTTGTGCTTTATGGACTGTCGCACAACCACGGATAGGAGTAGATCTTTTATCGATATTTTCCAAGAGCTGTATGCTACGACGACATTATCTAGATTTGAACTTCGGTTTTTCCCTATTTTAATGTCAACCCTTTCCAAATACAATGCTATTGCATACGCCTTGCATTTGAGGGGGTTAAGGATATAAGGGTATTAGTGGTATTTCCTATTGTATTAGGGTTTAGACTTGTATATCTTTGTACCCTATATATATTGCTCATTGGGCCTCTGAATACATACACACAATATTCATAACAGCAATGCCAAGGAAGGAGGGAGGCCTTGGTAGCTAGGAGCAAAGCATTAGAGGTCATTACAAGAGAGATCTTCAACAAGCATGAGTGAAAGCTATTTAATAGGTTTCGAGATGTTTGAAGCACTTCTATGTTTTTGTTTATTTTTATAAGGTTGTTTACTATTTTTACAGCTGTTGTTTTGCCGTTGGTTTATGTTTTGATGGCGTTTGTTTTGCCGCTTCATTATGGTTTATAGGGCGATTGCTTCGTCTGGTTAAGAATATTTCGGTTATTATAATAAACTTTGGGCTGTGTGTATCCTCGAATACAGAGGTTGTGAGAGATTTTCTTTTCTCTTATCTAAAAAAAGTAAGAGTAGAAGAAAGTTCCATGTTTCACCTTTACAACAAAATAATAATAATAAACACCTTTACATTGATTAGCATTGCATTACATACAGGCTAAGGTTGAATGACCTTAACTTCAGTCAGATTTTATTTGAGCTTGCACAGCATAAAGCAACACACTGTAATATACTTATGTAATAATGACCACACATTACTCCACCTATTGACTGAAGACACTGCAGCAGACATCAGTGAAATGCTTGTCTTTCATGCGGATTCTGCAAATCCAACCCTCGTATTGTTGTAGTCAAAGATGGTGTGGTAAGCTCCCATAAAGACATCACCCAATATCCTGCATGAAAGAGAGGATCCAGTTTCGTAGTATTCAGAGGTTGCATCTCATGGAAGTAAACCGAAAAGAATTAATCAACATCTGCAGTGGAAGTAGTTCTTCCAGTGAAATCTGTTATCTTATTCTTACCAGAGAGGACCTACTGGAGGGGGAATGTCCAAAGCCGTGAATCCGCTCATACACTGGGCCATGAATCCCTCGCCAATCTTGAGAATGTACTGCTCGACAGGAGCATGATATAAAATTTGGGTGAAGTACTCTGGCACTCTCATTTAGGCGACTTACACATATTCATGCCCTTAATCTTTGCTATGTTGCAAAGCAGCGAAGTTTATGTAATTAATGAATTAATGATCGAAATGCTGCAGCTAAGTGAAATACCTGCTTTGGTTGGAGCTCGAATGTTCTTCCGCCTATGCTGAATGAGACACTTGGCAGGGAATCAATGTGTCTACAGTCCACAACTGATCCCACAGGACTAGGCATACTGTCGCAAAGCTGTCATTTAATTCAGCCAGTGATTAGACATGTTTGATGTACAAGTATAGAAAGACTTAGTACTGATTCAAGGTAGACTCACCCGATTGACATACTCCAACGTGCCCTCCTTAGTATGGTTCTGAACGAACTCGCTTTGCATCCACGTAACTGCCATCTCGCATGCATTGCATGTAGCCTCAAACATGCCGTCTTCAGATTTTTGTGTCTCCTCGTCCACTACACTCTCAATACCAGCACTGCGTGCATACAGGGGAAGCATACGAGGTTATGAAAATAATGAGGATTTGTTGGATACTAATCAACTTCAGAAATACAACCAAGCTTGCCGCATTGCACACACCTAATACCATGAGCTCCGTCGAATGTGCAGAGCCCAATCTTCGAACACACTTCTGATGGTGGTGTCTGCAATTAACCAGATGCGTTGAATTCTAACATGACTGAACTGAAAATAGGGTGCCTTGCGTGTTTCTGACAAAGTAGTAAATACAGTGAATGCCAAGAACTTAATAGTCTCAAGCAGGGAGCTCAAACCTTAGCTTTCAGCAATTCTACCATTTCTTGTCCATATCCTGCAACAACTTGTTTGCACTCTTCGTTAACCACTCCAGTAGCTCCAATTTGTTCATTGATCTGGGCAATAGCAATCTACACAATAGAATGTACTCAAATGAAAACCCCTCGCAGGACAATAGTGCAATACTAGTTAGGAGTATTTTTATTAGCTATGGAATAAACGCAAGATACAAACATCAAAGCTAGGATGAAAACACGTTGAAGGCTATGGATTTCTTACTATAGGACCAGCGATCAACGAAGTTCCTGAGTCTGCTATGGCTGCACAACCATCCACACAGATTCCTGTCGTGGCATACATTATCGATCAGTGAAGGGAATGTTGCAACTATCAGTAGACCTGGCGGTTGAAGTAAGAAACAAGCATAGTACAGTACCAGTGCTCTTCCCACCAATTAGAAAGTCCCCATTTCAAACTGCAGATACCAATAGTTGAAGCAAATAAACTCGCAAAAGTTTGGTAGAAAGAAATGTAGCAGATTCAGACCAAAAGGCCAACAATACTGTATAAAGAGTGAAACTAAAATACCAACCTGCCAATAACCTTTCCGAGTAACCCGGGTGTATGTATGACTGCCTTTGTAATGTTTGGGGTCAGCACCTCCAAACACAATTTCACCCCCATCACTATCGTTTGCATTCCGATTTAACCAAAAGGAGAAAACATGTTCTTTTACACAGCTCTGATTAATCATATTGTACCTGGTAGATCACTGAAAATGTCAAATGCCACAAAAAAAAAACTCACGCAAGTTACAAGCTATGTATATGACATGCTCTGTGCTGACATTCCCACTTGATGAACAACAAATTGTTCATATGCTATTGACCACAAATATTTGTTCAAGGAATCAAACCAAATGCCATGATTGTTTCAAAAAAAAAAACATATTGAAGTGTGCAATGGAAAGAGTGGTTACTTCCGGCATGACAAATTCCTACATTTGATGTAAGGTACGAGTGATCCATGGCAAGAAATCTAAGATGGACCACTGACAAATAAGCACCCTTTATCAGAACAATTACAACCAACTAATTCCTTAATCTAAGATGTTGCAAAACAACTACAGCAAAATTAACAATGAAGCTGTCATACCAGACTGGGTCTGAACTTTCAACTGAAATTTCCTTAAATCCAAGTCCAAGGATGCCATCAAACTTTGCTGCTAAAAAAGTGAAACCAGGCTCATGAGTGGCTTCGATGAATTCCTGGCAACACAATTGAGTTCGGTAACATCAGTGCTGGCAGTCATATTACGTTCATAACTAAGAAAGTGGTAAAAGAAGCACCTGCTTTTAACAACTAGACCACCAATTGTAACCTGATCTTCACTGAAAAACTAGAAATTGCTCCTGTTCCATAGTGAATGGAAGCAGGTGTTCCTGCATAGAGCAAAGCAATGGTGTGAGGTCAGACCACCACCAAGTCAGTCTTAAAAAAGAATTTCATCATAGGAAACAGCACCAGCTAGTCTTTGTTAAGTATTCATGAAAACAAATGTAGAACATGTATAGAATGACTCAGATTAAATGTTGGCTACTTCAAACCAACTCCAGAAAGAAAAGGAATCACCTATATCATTTTTACTTCTCAAGGAAAAAATTAACTGTAAATCTTAGTACTAAAGATGAAAATAAGAAGTAACTGAAAATATTTTTCATTGGAATTTGGAAGATGAGAAGAATATACAAAATGCAGTTTCATGTGCAACCTCAAAATATATTGGGTCACTAGGTAAGCAAGTTCTTTTTGGTCAAAAATCCTATTAAAAGTTGAATTCTTAGGTAAATGTAATCAAAGGAAAGGGTAAGATCACTGAAGGGTTGAAGTAGGAAAAAATCGTTTGCCCTATTTACAAAAAAAGGATCTTAAGGTGGCTAAAGTAACTACTACATGTTACTGTGACTTACAAGAGAGGAATATAACAAAATCAATCTACAAAGGCTTAGTAAATACAGTGAATGCCAAGAACTTAATAGTCTCAAGCAGGGAGCTCAAACCTTAGCTTTCAGCAATTCTACCATTTCTTGTCCATATCCTGCAACAACTTGTTTGCACTCTTCGTTAACCACTCCAGTAGCTCCAATTTGTTCATTGATCTGGGCAATGGCAATCTACACAATAGAATGTACTCAAATGAAAACCCCTCGCAGGACAATAGTGCAATACTAGTTAGGAGTATTTTTATTAGCTATGGAATAAACGCAAGATACAAACATCAAAGCTAGGATGAAAACACGTTGAAGGCTATGGATTTCTTACTATAGGACCAGCGATCAACGAAGTTCCCGAGTCTGCTATGGCCGCACAACCATCCACACAGATTCCTGTCGTGGCATACATTATCGATCAGTGAAGGGGAATGTTGCAACTATCAGTAGACCTGGCGGTTGAAGTAAGAAACAAGCATAGTACAGTACCAGTGCTCTTCCCACCAATTAGAAAGTCCCCCATTTCAAACTGCAGATACCAATAGTTGAAGCAAATAAACTCGCAAAAAGTTTGGTAGAAAGAAATGTAGCAGATTCAGACCAAAAGGCCAACAATACTGTATAAAGAGTGAAACTAAAATGCCAACCTGCCAATAACCTTTCCGAGTAACCCGGGTGTATGTATGACTGCCTTTGTAATGTTTGGGGTCAGCACCTCCAAACACAATTTCACCCCCATCACTATCGTCTGCATTCCGATTTAACCAAAAGGAGAAAACATGTTCTTTTACACAGCTCTGATTAATCATATTGTACCTGGTAGATCACTGAAAATGTCAAATGCCACAAAAAAAAAAACTCACGCAAGTTACAAGCTATGTATATGACATGCTCTGTGCTGACATTCCCACTTGATGAACAACAAATTGTTCATATGCTATAGACCACAAATATTTGTTCAAGGAATCAAACCAAATGCCATGATTGTTTCAAAAAAAAATCATATTGAAGTGTGCAATGGAAAGAGTGGCTACTTGCGGCATGACAAATTCCTACATTTGATGTAAGGTACGAGTGATCCATGGCAAGAAATCTAGGTGGACCACTGACAAATAAGCACCAAAGATCAGAACAATTACAACCAACTAATTCCTTAATCTAAGATGTTGCAAAACAACTACAGCAAAATTAACAATGAAGCTGTCATACCAGACTGGGTCTGAACCTTCAACTGAAATTTCCTTAAATCCAAGTCCAAGGATGCCATCAAACTTTGCTGCTAAAAAAGTGAAACCAGGCTCATGAGTGGCTTCGATGAATTCCTGGCAACACAATTGAGTTCGGTAACATCAGTGCTGGCAGTCATATTACGTTCATAACTAAGAAAGTGGTAAAAGAAGCACCTGCTTTTTAACAACTAGACCACCAATTGTAACCTGATCTTCACTGAAAAAACCAGAAATTGCTCCTGTTCCATAGTGAATGGAAGCAGGTGTTCCTGCATAGAGCAAAGCAATGGTGTGAGGTCAGACCACCACCAAGTCAGTCTTAAAAAGAATTTCATCATAGGAAACAGCACCAGCTAGTCTTTGTTAAGTATTCATGAAAACAAATGTAGAACATGTATAGAATGACTCAGATTAAATGTTGGCTACTTCAAACCAACTCCAGAAAGAAAAGGAATCACCTATATCATTTTTACTTCTCAAGGAAAAAATTAACCGGTAAATCTTAGTACTAAAGATGAAAAATAAGAAGTAACTGAAAATATTTTTCATTGGAATTTGGAAGATGAGAAGAATATACAAAATGCAGTTTCATGTGCAACCTCAAAATATATTGGGTCACTAGGTAAGCAAGTTCTTTTTTGGTCAAAAAATCCTATTAAAAGTTGAATTCTTAGGTAAATGTAATCAAAGGGCACTGAAGGGTTGAAGTAGGAAAAAAATCGTTTGCCCTATTTACAAAAAAGGATCTTAAGGTGGCTAAAGTAACTACTACATGTTACTGTGACTTACAAGAGAGGAATATAACAAAATCAATCTACAAAGGCTAAATTAATCAAGGTTTCAAGACATTTTGTTCCTATTGTTATTTAGTATTTACAAATGAACTCTAAGAAGTTCTCTCGTATTCTTTTATGTTTGGTATCTATTATATATTCAAAGTCGATAACAACCCTTTTACAACTGCTAATAAAAAAATAAATATGCTAGAAATTCTTTAAAACAATGAACCTTAAATTGTTGGACCCTAATTTTAAATGCTTAGATTTGATAGTTGTCTTAGAGATATATTAGTTTGAAAAAGATCTAAAAACATCTAACCCTTTGTTTGTTGGACCCTAATTTTATCGGCTTAGATTCAATAGTTGGTTTAGAGATATATTAATTTGAAGAAGAAAAAATAAATAGGGACCCACCTCTCAATCCTCTCTTTCACACATAAGTAGAGAGATCTCAAAATAAAATTTTCTAATTAAATATGAAATTAAATATTCTAGATTCAAATTTAGATTTCAAAATATAATTTTTGAAAATTGAAGTTGTGTAAAGTTATACTATACTACACCAAACCAGGCAATTGCACGGGCCAACCGGCTAGTTATCGTAAAGGGGGCAGTTGTCATTTTGCTTTTAAGAACACGCAAATACATAGAAAAAATTCCCGTTGAGTGAGACATATTAGGAATTCAAGCCAAAAAGTTAGCCTCTCCAAAACTCAAATCTCAGGTCCTTTAAACAAATACT
The DNA here is from genome assembly GCA_036346255.1 of Ampelocalamus luodianensis. Taxonomy (NCBI): domain Eukaryota; kingdom Viridiplantae; phylum Streptophyta; class Magnoliopsida; order Poales; family Poaceae; genus Ampelocalamus; species Ampelocalamus luodianensis. The sequence continues at coordinate 42,287,107 of CM070617.1, forward strand.
ACCAAAATCAACCACCCTTATCAAGATTTCATCGCCGCAGAGCATTTCAAATTTGAGCGCTAGTACATACTGCGAGTCTGCGAGTAGCCAAAATCCATAATGTGCTAAAAAAGGGTTGATCTCTGTGCGAGAGAGCATACCATTCTCCTTGTAAGTGCTGGACTGTCTTGATTCGTACTTGGGATGGAAGAAACAGGCAAGCTGTTTCCGCACCAACAAAAAGTCAGTAATCAACCTAACAAGCATCCAAAATAAAACCATCTTGCATTCTTACCGAAAAGATGCACTTGGCAGAAGGGACCCAGAGGTTTGCACTCCCTGTGTCAAAGATCACCGTGAAATTCTGTGGTGGGCAACCAACTCCAATGCTCCCAAAATACTGAGCGTTCAAGTAGTTCTTCAGCGCGATAATGCCCTCCCCACTGTCATGTAGACTGCCATCTTCTCTAACCCCGGTGTGACTCCAGTAACGTTTGCGCCTCTGTTCCATGGCCGTGGCCTCTATGAACATTCTTTGTTCATGTACACGAACCTGGTTAATTGCTTCCCTCACTAGATCAAGCTCACTCCCTGATGCGCCGCTACTTAACCTGACGCCAGCATACCCAAGTGCAGCTTTCTTCTCCATTGTAGTCTTTGGCATTAGTTCACCATAGACGCTTTCCATTATTGGTGTCTTCTTCAACGCAATACGGAACAGCCCATCGTTTTGAGCGGATGCAAGCACACTCGACACGAAGAGTGTGAAGACCAGGATACAGGTCCCACAAGTTCTATGCCCCATTCTGACGAGCAGAACTACATGTGAGAAGTAGGGAAATAAGCAGTCAAAATGCATGATAAATTGTCCTGAATACTAGGGAAATGGCATGAATATTGCACGTAAAAATCCAAACGGGATGAGCATACACAAAACACACTAGTCACAATATACAGCAATTCATAATCAGTCTAGCACAGAAATGAAAGGGGCAAAGGATAAGATAAAGATGACCTGAGGCATTATACAGTAACGGGTAAAATTCGCACAAAAAAAGTCCCAATTTTTACGCGGTGAGAACAACTCTAGTGATGGCTAATGAGTAATGACCAACAAGGTAAAAACTAAATACCCACAGGGTCATCTATCCTATGTACTCCTAATCCAACAGCAGCCATGTACATAGCACATTGAGCAAAATGATTAGCACAGACAAAAGTACAAAAAGAATCTGTCGTTCAAACAACAAAACAAAGTTTAGCAGGAAGAAAATTAGAGCCAATGGATTGAACAAATCCCCGGAGACGCTAACAGGTAAACCGCGCTCCGAAATGGAATCAAGCAACAGAAGGAATCAATCTTGATCCCTAACATAGTTTTCCTTCCACAAAAAAAGATCCTTACAGAAAACCGCAGCAATCCGAAATTGGAAGCGCGTTGCTCGAATCGGCGAACCAATTTGCTAGTTTTACTGGTCGAATTGAAGAGATTATTCGAGTATACGAAGACAGGAGAGGACTCACCCACTTCGGGAAGACGCGGTTGCAAAGCTGAAAAACGAGAGCTCAATGGAGGGCGTTTGAGAAAGTGTTGTGGGTTTAAGCGCTTATATAGACAGGAGAGGGTACGAACAAACCAAACCAAACCAAACCAAACCTGACCTCACACCTACATCGTTCATGTTTGATGACGTAAAAATCGCCCATAATTCTCTACACATACAACATCATAGTAGACAATTAGTATGTATGATTGCATTGGAGCAGGTAGGTTGGCGGCATGTAACATTGGCCAGTGGCCACTCGATTCGGTCCCGTGCGGTGCCTTAGAAGATTAAGGATTCTCTCTTCTCCCCACAAAACGATGGTAGGGTAGTAGGCCCATCTCATGCCGCCGCGATGCTTGGGAGCTAGCTAGCTAAGCTAAGCTAAGCGAGCGATCCATCGGTCCATCGGCGAGTGGCGAACAGAGCTAACCTTGGAGAGCACGAGACGTGATCTTGTGCTGCACTCCACGTCCCCGGCGCGGCGGGCGCACGGTTAGCGCTCAACGCTGGGATGTGGAGACCTGCCTACGGCAATCGTGCAAGCGCATTGGGTGGGTAGGTTAAACAAAACAAATTCATCCCATTTGCGTGGAATGGAGAGTACCACTCTACTTTGGGTAGCTGCTCCACCGTTAGCGTATAGGACAATTCAAATGTTCAGAAAGGACGAGAAACGCAGCAATACATGGCTAACGTACTGTGTGTCACGATTTGACACTTTGGAGCTGATGGCGAAGTTAATAGATTGTGTTTTGAATTCCAGCGGAAATACGTTGCATCCAAAACGCAAACCTTCGCATCTGCGGCTGTGGAGAGTGTAGGACCTTGTGAGAAGATTCTACGGTGAATATGATGAACAATTGGCTTCGCTTGTCGAGTTGCAATTTGGTTTTGCGAAATTTCAGAAAGTATCAGCCTAGAGTAGTATTACCACAATTTTGTTGGTGGTGTCACTGCCATCTAAACTGTGGTATGACCACTGTGTTACGACCGCCGTCTAAGGGGCGGTATGACCGCATGAGTAGGTATGACCGGCCTCTAGTTGGCAGTTGCAATTTTCCGGAGAAGATATTTTCTGGGTATGACCGCAAGTTGGTTAGCAGTATAACCACCATTAAAACTGTGGATGACCACCATTGAAAGTGTGTTATGACCATTTTCTTGTTTCTACTTGGCCGAAATTTAAGAATTTGTTTGGGAATTGGCTCTAGGTGTTTGGGATTGATGCATATATGTTGCATGATACATGTTTGGATTAAGGTGGGTTAAGTTATGAAGAATTTGTGTCTGAATACAATTTTTTGGTCTTCAGATGTGCAGGTAGCTTGGAGTCAACTATGATCAACTGTGACGAGGATCGTGACTTGGTTGGGGAACCAATGTTCAAAACGGTCACAGATGCCGGGTGAAATGGTTGAGCTCAAGCAATGCATATGGTGGACAAGAACGTGAAAGACAAGGTTTGAGCGACGGGTTGCACCAAATGGCTTGGCCAGATCCCATCCATCGTTTCATCCCCATAGCAAAATCTTGAAGTTTGCTCAATCTTTACCTTGTGTTTGAGGTGAATCTTGGGAGGATTGGTACCATGGGGTTTTGCTTGGGTTCTTGATGTTCTTAGGCTTGCTATGACGTGTGGGAGTTGATCCTTGGTCACCTTGACCATCCTTAACCCACAAGCTAACTCTAGGCTTATATTTGGTTTTTGGTCCGGTTTTGATGCAACTTTACTTTAAATAAAAAAAAGGTTGGAACTTTGACTATGGTTTCTTAGATCTTTTGTTGGAATAGGTTCACGAGGTTCTAGGGACGGTGTGTTTCAAGTCATTTGGAACTATGGTTCAAAACTTGGATCAAATTTGGTTTTTGAATTCGCTCTGATTTTACTATTTATCAGTCCTACCGCTACTGTTCATCCAATTAGACAGCTTGGGAAGCTATTCCTGGTTCTTGATTTTCGTTGGGTTTGTGCGGTGCTTGGGTTGTTAGTATTTAATTTTCATAACTTCCATAGCCACTGGAGTGAAGTTTGCCATACCGATCCTAAGAGAGAAACAGCGCATCAAAAAAATTCTGAGCTACCGACTCATATCATAACATTAACACCTGATGAGCAGACTTCAAACATTTCCAAATAGAACAAAGGAAAAAATCATTTTGAAGACAGCAGGGTCCGGTAATTACAGCTTCAGACACTAAAAAGTGTCAAAACAGATTTGTACAAAAAAAAGAAGAAGAGAGAAACAAATGAAAGAATCAACGAATCACGCTTAAAACTCTCAAATCGTTGTCCTCCCGTTTCTTCTTTCCCATCGACGCCAGGCCGACGAGAGGATTCAAAGCTTGAAGCCGAAGCGCATGAGGAAGAAGCAGAGCCTCGCCACGACGACGACGGACTCGACCAGCCACAGCAGGTGGTACACCACCTTCTCGTACAGCACAGCCAGCACGTACACGTGCGGCCGCCACCGCAGCACCGACGAGATGGCGTGCGCCCGGGGCTTCGAAAGCGCCGGCGGCTCCGGCGCCCCACTGCCACTGCTCCCGCTCCCCGCCGCCTTACTTCTCGGCATCATCCGCTTCCGCATCCAGTCCCGCACCTTACTCCCGCGCGCCATCCAATCCAAGTCGAATGATCTCACCCCAATCAGTTGGTTCTTTGTTTCAGCTCTGCATGTACGACCTCCTCTCCTCGCCTGAGCCTTTTATCTTGCGACGCCACGCGGTTGGCGAGTTGACGATGCCGCCATAATTCGACTAAACTAGTAGTACTTACTGTACATGGATGGAGATGGAGAGGAAGACACGAAAAAAATAGTAGCATGAGAGGAGAAGACGAATCAAAAGTAAAAACCTACGCCTGGTCAACAAGGCCCGATTAGTCTGAAGGCTGTGGAGTTTACCCGGAAGATTCCGATCTGAAGCGAAAGCTCAAAGCGTGGGGAAGGAGATCAGAAAACTTTGGATTGACTAGTAATATTATTTTGTTGAGCTCGTTAATCATTGTTATTGTGTGATGGACTGATGGTGGAGTCGTTGGAAGCTTGGGATATCGTGTGCCGTGCCGTGGTGCTGAAGTCAGATTTACCCTCTCGGCTGACCGGTTCGTCGTCTCTGATATACTACTACTCGCAAATCGTTTTGACTCGGATGACAAGAGGGCTGACGCCAACAGTGCATTGTTTGGGGGCGAGTAGTAGTATACTTTTTTTCTATGATTGTTCTTTTGTTTCTAGAAATTCAGAGCTTATGAGATACTATGCGATATCCCGGTCCAGATGAATAGTCGAATAGAGCCCATGTATTTGTGCATAAGTGTTTAGTTTAGTGCCACCTTGTTAGTATAGGATGAAAAGGACCAACATATAAACCCATAGGTGCACGGGCAACAACATTTGGTTAACCATTTTGCATGAGTGGACTAAGAAAAATGCAAATCTGTTGTTGTATGTGTTACATACTGTTAGAATACCTTTCAACTTGGCAAGCATCGCAAGTACCTAACATACTGAAATATAGGATTTTGAGTTCATTTTTTAGCCCACGCAACTGAGCTATACAGCCTAGTACTCTCTCCGTTCTTTTTTTTGTTTGATGTCCTAGAATTCATACCATAAAGTTTGACCACCAATATGTTTCAAATTGTCTTGATTGACTACATGAAAATTATATCATTAGATCTGTCGTTCAAAATACTTTCATATTATTATAATTTTGTTGGTATATATTAATGTAAAGTAATAAAAAGTATCAGTCAAAGTTGCATCTCGAAGACCGTAAAAAATACAAAACGTCAAATAAAAAAGAACGAAAGGGGTAATATATAAATTTCTATTTTTTCACAAATCACAACTGAATATTTAACTTTGAGTATATCTTAATGAAATTTATTTTTATAGTCTAGGACTCTTTCTTCTCTTCGTAGTCCAAATATGTTGCAGATAAACACGTAATGATTGTTGTTGCTTAGTCCTGATTAGGGTCCACCAAACTAAGATCTAGAATTTTTTTAAAAAATATTTTTTTAGCATATTTCTCTTTTTTAAGAGCTTTTAATCACGCATCATCAGCTTATGTAACTAGTTGAATTGCCTGTGCAATTGCACAACTAAATATTGCAATGCATTTTGTATTTGTTATACCACTCTTATCGCCTATGGTTGAAAAAAGTTGCACCACTTGTTATATAACTATAACAGATGTGATATCTACACCTAATTAATCGACACCGTTATAATCTAGTCCCACCAACCGTTATAATCTAGCTCCACCAAAATAAGTGAAGTATGTCCTTCCTTCCAAGCATTGTTTTCTTCTTTTTTACAAATTATTGTAGGAATTTCTAGCCTAAAAGAGAAGATAGTGCCTTTAATCTCACCTCTTGACACTCTTGTTACATATGTACAATATGGAAAGATTGATTGCTGCAACACCATTAGGAGAATCTCTTGGTACAGCAATTAGCATCTAAAATAACGTAGGCACGACTTTTTCCGAGATAGAGCGTTTATTTGAACAGCCCTGTCTCAATGATTTTTTAAAAGATACACCACCTTTCTTACAGGTCTTCCATCGAAAAAATGACACTGTTGACAAAGAGTTCTTGATTCTCGGCACAAGTCAAATTAACATGTCCAGCAAAACGAAACATGTAGGCTCTGGCTGATTCTGCCAATGAATTTACATCAGTTAGATAAACCGGAGAAATGATGGCACTTAACGCTAGTCCTTCTCCCTCATGTGCAGCATCGCAGAAACAGAGAAACAAACAAGCGAAACTGAAAAGGTAACAATGCAAGACCCAAAAGAATGATCCATTGTCACACACACAAGGAACGTCACGGAGACACGGATCATTTGAATGATCATCCCAGGCACCAATATATACACTATACAGCACAAAAACTTTGAATAACAAAAGACCAGGAAATTCTTCCTCCAAGAATGCTTCTGCTCGACCTAATAGCTAGGCCTAAATTTTAGCTAGTAATATCTGGGCACGCCTTCCTTTACCTACCAATATCTCCTATCAGGACAGTAATCACCTTGGTGATTAACATCATTCCTCAGACTGATCAATGAACATGAGTGCTCGTGATGTATCATAGATTTATAAACCTCAGGACTGAGACCGGTCTGATGTTGAGCTGCCGGTCCTTTCAACCTTGTTTGCAAATTCGGTCGAATTTGAACCCTCTGCAATAGACTCGATATCCATGCTTCCTGTGCGACTCCTCCGGTTTCTCCGATCCTTTTACAACAAATGGAGAGATGTTAAGCATTTTTTACTTACAGTATACATTAAGGTAGGTTTTCAATCATTACCTCCCGGTATGGAACCTCTTCGGATTCAAGCATCCTAACAACCTGGCCCATCTTAGGTCTCTTTTCAGAGTCAGGATCAACACATCTTAGTGCAATTAACAGAGCTCGCTTAAGAGCCCTAACAGTCGGTCTAACTTCTAGGCTTGGATCAACCACTTCCTCTGCTCTCCGATTGGCTACCATCATTTTGAGCCACTCAACAAGATTGACCTAATGAAAGGGTTCAGTTATCATCTGAATATATATATACTGATTTTTTAAAACACAAAATACATACTGGAGTAAGTGAATTATAAAAGCATAATTGTCAGAAAAAAGTTAAAAACTGGTACAAACGTTCCAAATGACACGATACTAGACAATCATATAGTTTAATTGCCATTCTATTAAAACATTGGCACTATAGTCTTAAAAAACATTGGTACTAAAAAAACACTAAATGATGTAAAATCCAGAAAGGAATATAAAGAAAACAAGAAATAGAAATAACCAAAGTCAACTGTAAATCCTCACTTTCAATGAATTTTGCAGCTCTCCTGCAATGGTTCCCAAAATTTTAAAAAAAAATTCCAATCATTTACCTCATTGGCAGAGCGGCTATAATCAACGGGATCCCTTCCCGTCACAGTTTCCAACAAGAGAACACCGAAACTATAAACATCGCTCTTTTCATTTAGCATCCCTGTATTAGCATATTCAGGTGCAACATATCTGAAGCAAGAAAAATGGATGAGAAAGATTAAACTTTTGTAAGCATGGTTAAGAAAGGATGCAAAAAGAGCACAAATAATGGATAAATAAGAGTGAAGAAAATACCCAAATGTTCCCATCACTCTAGTAGTAATGTGGCTTTTATCTGATCCCAAAATCTTGGCCAATCCGAAGTCAGAGACCTTGCCGTTAAATTCATCATCAATCAAGATGTTGCTCGATTTTATATCTCGATGAACAACTTTTGGTTCTATAGCTTCGTGAAGGTAAGCAAGTCTGCGAGCCATCATGATTAGCACCCCCAAAATAAATCATCATATAAATTTAGACAACAGAAAGGTTATGTATCTTATAGAGTGAGAAGCTGACGAAACTTACGCTTTTGCAGTGCCTATAACAACCTTCATGCGATTTTCCCAGCTAAAAACACCATGCTGACGCATAGCTCCATGAAGCCACTGCTCTAAGTTACCATTGTTCACAAACTCGTACACCAACATCCTATTAAAAGAAATCACTGTTATATTGTTGCTGTGGTGTATGCTAAAGATACAACCACAAATTTCTACACAAGTGATGCAAACTTCTGCCTAAAAGACCAATAGATTACAGATTACACAAAAAGACCATCAACTGTCACTAAACTGGGGAAGTGTACATGGGTATGGTACCAATATAGTTCTTACTATAGCATGCTACGCCAATGCAAAGAATTCCAATGCCATACAAAGATCATTAGCTTGTGCTGAAATCATAATAGACGTCAAATAATATATATACATTTTCTTTCACACAGGGCATAAAGTAGAAGATTTCTCTAGCTCAATCAAACACACACTCAAACCACCCCATCCCCTCACTACTTTCCCATTTTGTAAATTGCATTGCATTTGATGCATGGTACCAGCAGCAGCGAGCCGACAAACTATCCATATCAGGCATCAGCATTTGATAACCATACCATGTGTTTAACAGAGGCACATGAGTTATGTAATGTATACTAGTGAAGGAGCAATATTTAGTTGTTAGTTTCTGGAAACAGAAAATGCTGAACTTTTGCGCAAACATTTACTATAAAACATGGTATTTTTTTCATATAGAAAACCAGAACAAAAATTCGAGTTCTAGTTCCTTCCATTGATTTATTAAGGGTCATTTTAGATAGTCCTTACACAAACTTAACTCAGATTAGCGCAGTATGCAGTTCGTATTTAAATCAACTCAGATTAGCTCAGTAGGCAGTACGTATATAAATCAGAAGCACTTACTTAACAAAAGAACATTTTCCAGCTGTTATACTAAACTACATACATTGCTGAAAGAAATAAATAACTGAGCAAATGATTTGCCTGGCACTGCACTTACCTATTCACTCCCTCAACGCAGTATCCCAACAGACGAACCAAATTCTTATGTCGGACATGGCCAATAGCCTCAACCTCCACTCTGAATTCCTTCTCTGCCTGCCCCCTGCAAACCCAGTGACAGTTGATGCACACGATGTAATTAAGGATGCTAGTTAGATTGGAATAAGCAAAGAAGATCAGAGCAGTAGCTAACAGCCCAAAGTGAGCTTACATATTGTTAAAGATCTTCTTGATTGCAACTTCAGTTCCATTCACTAGACGCCCGCGATACACAACTCCATACCCACCCTCGCCAAGCACATTCTCCTTAGAGAAACGGTTGGCGGCAAGCTCAAGGTCACGCAGAGTAAACCAGTGACCCCAACCAAGATGAGAGAACTGAGGAAGGCCAACCAGGGGCGACGATGACACGAACGCTGCAGGAGAATACGGTTTCCTACCAGGCCCTGAGCTGCCATCTTCACCAGAATGCACGCTACCAGCACGGTCAACATTGCAAACTGAGCTTCCCTGGCTCATGTTCTCAGGATCCGAAGACTTGCTCAATGCCAAATGCCCCAGCGTCTTCCCCGGCTCCCGATTTGCGTGCTTATCTTGCGGCGGAAAGCCTGGCTGCTCACGTTCATGCATTGTCTGTGCAAGGCTGCGCCCGCCAACCCTGTCGATCGGGATCTCCTTGGAGAAGATGGGGATCTGTGTCTGCCTCAAGTTGTCGATTGTTCTCTTTGTCTTGCGACGGGATGCCACCCAAATACAGATCATCAACAGAATGGCCACTAGAAGAGCGACCACACCGATTGCAATCCAAACCCACAACGTCAGGCCAAGAACCGTCCTCCTCATCTCTGAACTCAAATCGGTGGAACCCATGGTCGCGGTGTGCTCAATTCTACACTATCTTGTGAAATCCAGTTGTACTGCATCAAAGGAGATCCCTTAGTTTGCATCAACGATAAGTGTAGATGAATTTTTCTCCCTGCAGAATGACAATGAGGGACTTAAACAACATTCGGCTGTTCTTGCATTGAAACAATCAACACATCTTGTTTATAAGCAAATGCTTCTTGGACTACCCCTGCAAACGAAGCCCAACTACGCACAATTCCTGTTCCATAGAAGAATTGCTCCCAAGAGAAACATACATGATTTTTGTGTTTGTGTGAGATGCATCGATGTAAGCAGGAAATACAATCGACAGCCAAAAGGGAAAAAAAAGATATAAAGACGCCCAAAATTATCTTTCGATCAGTCCCATCACATGAGAAGACAGTGAAAGCTTACCTCTTTCCGCAACAGGACCTTCATTCAGTCATCCCTCAAGCAAAGAACCTGAAACAACATAAAGGAAAAGAGAAAAGAAGACCAACAACCAAGCGAAATTAAGACCAAAACACCCACTTTATCCAGCTAGAAACTTGAGATGAGAAAATGCAAGGAAGAGCAATCTTGTCTAGCAAAACAAGAATCCAACTAGTACCAGCAATGGTGGAGGAGGGAACCAGAGAGGGAGAGTGGTGAGAGAGAGAGAGAGATGGGAGTAAAAAGGGGGAGGGTAGTGGATGTTGCAGGTGTGGCATTAAAGGCTGGATCAGGGAGAAGTGAAGGGGAAATGGGTGGGGTGGCAATTAAAGAAATGGTGTGGTTGATTTGTTAAAATGGTGAATACGGGAGGGAGGGAAGAAGAGGGGAGGAGTGGAGAGCTATTAGAGCATCTCCAGCAGGAGCTCTCAAAATAGAACTTCTACTTCTAATTTGAGAGCTCCTCTTCTTACTTTTGAGTTTTGAGGCTCATTTTTGATTTGCTCAGTGGGAGCCTCAAAATGCAGGCTCTCTTCTTAATTTCTCTATTTCTCACACACTATATGCATATGTATTTGAGAACATCACATTATATAATAATTTATTTAAACTATAACTCTAAAGCACTATACTTAAAATTATGAATGAAAATACAAATATTCAAATTTAAATTCAAAGACAAATTTGGTCCGAATTTAATGATAGTCGATCACAACATAGTTCATAACATCTCTGCAAATCAAATGGCATAATCATCAAATTTGGGCGGGGGAAGGAGCGGGCGCGGGAGGGGAAAAAGGCTGGCGGGGAAGAATCGGGACCAGGGCGCGCAGGAAATCGTGATTTGGTGGGGGCTTGGCCTAGAGCCCCCAGGAATGAGGGCTTGAGGGGGGATTTTAGGGGTCCCTCAAATTTGAGGGCTCTAGTAGGGGCTCTGCTGGACCTCTGTTTTTACCTCAAGCCCTCAAATTTGGTTTTAGGGGTTCAAATAGGGGCCCTGCTAGAGATGCTCGGAGAGAAGAAAAACAATGTGCTGGTTTGCAGGATAAAGTCAACTGACATAATAGTATAACTGCATAAGCATGACACAAACAAGGTGCATGGATTTAGGCTGGCTCAGGGACAGCCTTGGGCCCTTGGCCACTATCTTTTGCTTCTCCCCCACCTCCCCTCCTCAGTGTGTTCCCCCTGAGTTCTCTGTTGTTTTGTGACTTCTTTAACTCATCCGCCCTGCCCATTCTTGGTGTATGCCGGGTCACAGCTGTCGCTGCTCATCAAATTCTACCGTGCCTCCCCGGATCCTCTGCGGTTGCCTTTCGATGACACCTTGGTGTTTTTAGGCCAGAGAGGACTCAGGACTCAGGAGTCGTTTCGAGGCCAGGCCATGCACTTGACTGAGATGTACCGTTCCTGTTCAATAGCTAGCAAAAACTCGAGGACCAACAAACAACTTGCTAGCACTACAAGATAAGAACGAGCAAATCCCATACACTCCTACTAGATTGTGTGAAGAACGCAGCATCACCATCATGGCACGTTACATCATCATGGGATGGGTGATGCAGACGATCAGCACCCCGAAAGCAGAACCGCTAACGTACCGGACCGGCGGGACCATGCTGCCCGCGCAATAATGTGATGAAAACTGGAAAGGCGGGCAGGGGACAGGGCCAGATTAGCGTGTCACAGGCACCATCCCCATCCATCCCATCCCATCCCATCCCATCCCAAGTTGGTAGCCGCAGCGGCAGGCACGAAGATACAACGAGCGCTTGCCGCCGGAAAGAGGAGCGCGCGCGCGCGCGGAGTAAACTAGAGTAGGCGCGCGGGGCGAGCGAAACCGACGAATCATCCGTCATTCATTCCAGGCCACGAGCGCCGCGCGAATGCGTTGCCACCCCGGGACGGAACAGCCGCTGATCCCAAATCGTTGGTGCGGCCCGCCCGGCGCCACTCGGCGGGGTGGCCGTGCTCCCGCGCGCGGCCGGAATTCTAAGACGACGTCCGTGCTTGATTGCGTGCGACTGATTAGGATCACGACGCGCCGCTCGCCGCTTTGGGTTGGCTTTGGCTAGCTCGGCATGGGTTGGTGGTCGTTGTGACGTTTGTTTACTAAATGGACACGACTAGTGCTCGAACGCAGGGACGGATCCATCTAGGTTTATGGGTGTTCAGCTGAACATCCAATTTTTTGGCAAAAAATATGTATATTTGAGGTATAATACATGTATATATTGAAAGACATGTTGAATCAGCATGTAATATCCTCTGTTCCTCAGTCGCGCTCGCAGTTGCAGCCTCCCACTCCCACAACACAACACGCTCCGACGCGGCTCGTTGCGGCACGGCCCAGCCCACAGCACGCTCGCGAAGCCGCGAGCCCATTGTGGTAATGTCGGAATGGCCCAACCGCGGAACCGCCCAAATGCCCAATCATAATCCTTGTGCAGCTCAGCTCACTGAGCACAGCGACGGCGGGTGAGCGACTGAGCATGGCGGCGGGCGGGCGCCGGTGGGTGCGGTGGACTCCCGGGGCTAGGGAGAACCGGAGAAGGGGTCAAGGGGAGGATCGAGCAGCCGGAGCACGAGCAGGAGCATGCGAAGGCGAGGACCATAGGGCCGAGGGCGGAGGCCGTGGCGGCGGGCTGGCGGCGGGTGTGGCCGTGCGGCGTTCGGGTCGGCAGACTCCCAGGGCCAGGGAGAACCGGAGTAGGGTGGAGGCCCGGAGGCGGAGAACCGCCGGGCGGAGGACCGAAGGCGACTAGGTGAGGACCACCGGGCGGAGGGGCGCCGCGGCCTGCGGCTGGGCGGCGCTGCGGTCGGGCGACACTGCGTGGCAGCAGGTTGCTCGCCAGTTGGCAATCGCTAGCGGCCAGCCTGCTCCAACTCCGTCGGCTGCGCCCTGCAGGTTAGCAAGTGAACTTGTGATTTGTGGAATACAAGAAAGGGGTTGTTCACTTCATCACTTGTTCTTGCTTTGCTTTGCTAACTTAGCTCATCCCAGTTACTTTGTGAGCCTGAGCCAAGAAGAGGGCTTCAGGGCAGAGGCAACCAGAGCAAGAGGCCAAGAGTCAGGTAATTCCCAATTTTCAATTTGGCAAAATCCTTGTGGACAGTGGGGTGGGCTGTGACAGTAAGCTTATAAATGAATTAAAGTGGATTGTATTATTGTCATATACTCATATTGTGGTCATGAATCTTCAATCTTGTATGTATGCGAATTGTAGATATTAGTACTTCTATTATTACTATTGTGGTTTATCATCTGTGGACTTTTTGTTCTATATTGATTATTATTTTTGTAACTTCAAACACCCATTATCGAAATCATGGGTCCGCCACTGCTCGGACGTACGCTGTATGTCACGGTGCGCCATCCGATTTCACGCGATGATGTGTATTACAATATCAAGCGCATCCCCCGATAGTACTATGCAACATCACGCACACCGATGCAACAAAAAACTCCTCCACCCGATCCCCTCTAAAAAAATATTAGGGAAAATAGCATATTCTCACCAAAATTGTATGGAAACCATCGATAGAACCTAGCTGCGTTTAAAAACTAATTCAAATATGCCAATCAAACAAATTTCGATGTTACAACATTGCAACATCTGATAATATTTGTTGCAATATTAAGAAATTTGTAACATTTAAAACTAACTTATGAAACATTTTGATTTCATGTGTGCAACAATCGGCGACAATGGCTGCAAGAAAAATCCTTTTCCTACAAAAAAAATTAGGAAGAACTTTCTAGCACTATTGCAACATTTGAAAATAATAGTGAAAACATCCGAAAATAATTATTACAATATTTTTCAAACAAAGATGCAACAATCAAAATTGCAACATTTAAAAATAACAGTGAAAACATCTGAAAATAATTGTTGTAATATTTTTAGAACAACGATGCAACAACAAGAGAAAGAGAGAAGTACCCATGCCACACCCCTTCCCATGGCTGGGCCTGAGCATATGGAGGCGGCGGTGCTCGGAGCTCGGTCCTCTTCCTCTACTGCTGCTTGGAGCTCAGATACATCCGCCCGATGGCATGCGTGCGAAGATGGTGACCTCAGGGCCTAGGCATGGTGGACTAGCTCCCTCCATTTTGGATCTGGGCGGCTGTAGGGCCGGAGCAGCAGTGCCGCCACCTCCCTCCGCCGACCATGGTGGAAGTCAATGGAACCTCAACCGGCTCTTCCTCAGAGTCACTGCTATTAGGAAGTCGAGATGTCGCCGCAGTGGTGGAGAGGGATCTCGTTGAGAATCATCTCCATTTCCTTATCAAGCCTCATCTCCAACGTGTGTGGCGGCTTGGCCAGAGTTCACCCTTGGCATGCGTGGTGAAGGAAAAAAATGAGTGGCTGACAGATTGTGTGTTGGATGAGGAAAATATTAGTAGAGATCTCTGTTGGGTTTATTAGTGAGTGTGTAAGTGTATTCGTTGGATTAAAATATTGAGACTGAATGGAGCGTACAACAAGTCAACATATGGTGCTTAGCAATATCCTTACTAAATTCAGACTGTGTGGAACAGTTCCGATCACAAAGTGCTAGTGTTAGTTGTTTGTCGATCCACCTATCCTAGTAGTGCGTACGTTGAACCGTAATTTAGCTTTTGCTGATCTGTCTCATCGCCATCTCATAAATCTTTGTACCGGTTGGTGACTGGTGACACCTGACACGTACGCAAGCTAGCCATGCACGGGCATTTGACATGACTCACAGGGTCGACTGTTAATTATGCGGAGTAAAGTACTGGACCATCACCAAACGCGGCAGCCAAGATATGTGAAACGCCGTCCAATTGAAGATCGGGCGGTTACAGAGATGGATAAGGCCCGTCCTGAGGACGTTAATTTGGTGTGAGACGCTCTTCAAAGTTTATGCTTTTATAGTTCTTCTTTCAACTACTAGGGGTTCTTTTTTTTAATAGCTGTGATGAAACCTGAATTGAACAGCGGTGGATACAAATCCCCTAAATCGGGTGACCGCACCGCTGTACGTCTCTGAGGCTTATGCATGTCCTTGTGCTGGTCAGCTGCTGTGCATTATTGCGACGAAGTAGATGGCGGACGCCGCCCCCATCCATGCTCCGGCGAATAGTATTGGTTGCCTGCGAGTGCCGGTACCACGTACTACCGCCTCGGTAGATGCAGGACAGTTTGGTCTCGGCATGCATTGTTATGTTTCGACATACATTATTGGACACCTAGGACCGCCATGGCGTAGTAGCTGATGTCTCATCACTCATCGCGAAAGGGTACTACGGTGCATGGGCTGGCAACAAAGCGGCACATGAGCTGTCGGAGATATGGAAAATATTTTTATTCCAGATTTTATCATGAGATAAAATCTATAAAGTAATACTAAAATCAGGTAACTTATTGTAGTTCTAAACATACACAATAATAGGATTAAAACAAAATAGTTTAGTCGCACAACCAACTTACAGTTGGGCATAATGAAGAACAGGAAACAACGTAGACTCGAAGCAGTGCAGAATATAGATGAAGCAGCACAGCGAGCGGCCGCATAGATACGTTGCCTAGAAACTTTGCGACAAGGGTTCGGAGATACCCTCTCACATTCCTTCCTGGTGCACGTCGAGGAGAAAGGATGGCTTGATTCAATAGCACAACTCTCCAGTATAGTAGAATATGGAGAAAAAAAGAAGAAAAAAAGAAATGAATGAATCATTCTTAGGTATGGACATCTCCATATCTTTTAAAGGTCGAGACAATTACTCTTTAGTAATTGCATAATAAAGCACATATTAAACCTCTAATAACTGCTAATTCAAAATCAATTAATCGTAATTGAGCAGTGTTTATTAGATCCTGATTACACACTGGTCTACATCTTCGACCACTGGTCTACAACTTCGATCAGTGTATTTCGACCACATTGGTCTATGGATCCGACCACTATTTTTCGATAACTTTATTTCGACCACAGTGTTTCGACCACTTTATTTTGACCACATTGGTCTATAGTTTCGATCACTGTCAACCACAGTGTGTCGACCACTTTATTTTGACCACACTGGTCTATTGCTTCGACTATATTATTTTGATAACTGTATTTCGATCACACTAGTCTATGACTTCAACCACATTATTTCGACTACACTGGTCTATGGCTTCGACTACATTATTTTGACAGATATAAATGCACGGTTAGCAAAAGAAAAGTAGACTGGGTTCACAACATGTTCACAGTTGCGTGTCGCAAGTCACAAATCACGCAATTGCCACGCGAATATACACATATGTGTACATGCGTGTGTGACTTTAGCTATACTCCTCATATCATCTCATGTCATGTGTCACATATTTGAAGGGGTGATAAGGACTCCACCTAACTAGACAATACGAGACTAAACCCTACGTACTTTGAAATTCTATGAATGAACAAGTCTTTACCCTTGTGGCCTAATTCTAACATAAGCTGCTACAGACTTCATGGGATCGATGGATCTTTATTTGCAAGCTGGTATGCATACTGGTATACGTCTATGTACGGCCAGCTCATAGTGATGATGTGATACCCAACGTCGCCGTCGCGAGGCAAATAAACGTCCTGCTAGACTTTCGTGATATAGATAGGCTATTGGTTTTTTTTTTTTTGGTTGGTGCCGGTAGCCTAGAGTTCATCAGGATCTTTTCTTTTTCTTTTTTTTGGAGAGATCATGAGGATGTCCACAAGAGGATGGTCGTTTTTTCAGAGAGGAAGAGAGAATTGTTTCTGGTAACCGTTCGTTCGGGAAACGTTGTTTTTGGGCTTCGACGTTTCGGGCCTGCGACGGCTGGTGCAGGCGTGCAGATAGCTAGAACGGGCTCGATATTAAGCTTCTTCGATTGGTTGGTCTTTCTGCCGGGTGCCGATTCGGTTCAGGTTGTAGGCACCAAAGCTGGGATAGCTTTGCCCCGGCCCTCAACTGAACTGGTGGATATGACTCGGCGCCGCGGGCCCGTGGCTCGCAATATCCCTCCAGATGTCCGCGCCGCCCACCCGGTGCGGTACGCCGTCTACACCTCCTCCCGATCACCCCACGTGCACGTTCAAGTGCAGCAGCCCGGCCGGTGCGCTCATTGTTGCTGCGGCCGGCCACTCGTACAGTAGACTCGTACAGAGTCTTGGTGGGGAATGGTTCCTCTGTATTGAAGGTAACCCAAATAATCTATACGTGTTGTGTATTAGCCTGTGATCTCAACCGTTTAATAAAAAAACAAATGTCTAGATCATTAGCTACGGTGTGTTTCTCGCTACAGATAAATCATTACAATGCATATTGTCATTTGCTACAGTGCGCGACACCGGAGACCACGCCGCGCAGCGATGGTCAGCGCCCGCCGGCTTGACGTAGCTCAGGGCGTGGTAGGTGTGCTCCGTGCTGGCTTGCAGGCTGCATGGCTTGGCCTTGGTCCATTCCTCGGACCAGTATACTTCTACGGCAGCAGCCAGGTTTGTGCTGTTGTACTGTTGCGTCCCCTTCTCGGGTGGATCAGTGGATGAGTATATATTTCTACAGGCTCGACGGCCGCTCGCGGGTTCGCGGCACGCACCATCAATCCCAGGCCACTCAATGTTTCGTTTGTGTGTCATCTCTCTTATCTCCTGCTCCGCGCGGACGAGGTCGTGCCACCGTACGGAGGGCACAGGAATCACGGATTCTTCTACAAAAGTTCAAAGTTTGCAGCGACGGCGGCGGGGCTCCTTGGACTTTTGGAGGCCACTGCCCGGCGGCCAACAGCAATTAATACACGCGCACAATTTAATTGTAAGTTTTTGCAAATTCTGAATTTAGTTAACGGAAATTGTTTTAATATTTAATTACAAGGAAAATGTTCTAGATTTTTTTTTTGAAACTCATGAAAATCAGCGTTTTTTAATTGGAACCAAATTGGGATGTTACAACTATGGAAGTGCAACCTTAATCGGCACTTCTATTTTACATGCCTCTCAAGCGCCTGCCGGGCCCTGCCCGGCAACCAACAAGAATATCCCTCTTTTAAAAAAAAAATGCTATACAACGAACGAACTAGTGAACAATATCTTTTTCTAGCATTACTGAGTTGGAAGTTGGAAATCACGAGTTAAACGTTGGAATGTTCAAGTGAAAAGTTTTAAAATTCGTGTTGAAAGTTCAAAAATTTTGAGTTGAAAGTTTCACCAATTATGGAGTGTGAAGTGTGAACGCTCGAAATTACTAAAGCTTGAAAGCTATAAATTTTGTGGCTGGAAACAGAAAAAAAAAACTTTAGATGAAATTCAAGTTGAAAGTTTTAAAATCCATGCTGAACGTTCAAATTTGTGGGCTGAAAGTTTCATTGGTTTACAAAGTATTCAGGTGAACGTCCATTGCATACAGCTCTTTTTTTCCCATTAAAATAAGGGAGAAACAGACATGACCTGACAGCCCGGCAACCAACGAGTTCAATGAACAAACTGCATTAGGCATGGGCTGCTAACTTAGGGCCTCTTTGTAATGCAGGAATTAAGAAACACAAGAATAAGGAAAACACAGAAATTAGATCTCATGCCTTGTAAAACCCTATAAGATTTAGAAACACAAGAATATGTAACAAATGTTGTTTGATTGGACCACAGGAAAAACACATAAATTTTAATGGTTGTAATGGTTGTCATAGACTCAAAAGGAATTTTTCCAAAAGGTTTGAGTGAATGTTTGTTTTCCTCCAAAAGTACGTCATTCCATATGAATGTCAAAGGAATCCTCTTGGCATTTCCTTTGAACCAAATGTTTAATTTTTTCCATAGGAATGGATTCCTCCAAAATTCCTTTGTTTTTCCTTCAATCCAAAGATGCCCTTATTGGTTGAGTTGGGCCAAACTGGGCTACAATTCTAAAAATAATCCTATTCTTTCATAGCGACGCTCTTGATTCCTTTCTTAGGTTCTTTATAGTGGATTGAAATTGCTCGTATCACCACTGACGCATCCATCTTACGGCATTAAGCTAACTATTAACCTGATGATAAACATGTTAACCGCTTAACTCCTTTCTTTTCTGAAATAAAGACTGACTCAAAGCTTGGGTTCTTAATCTTATTAATCACAACCCGCAGAATCTATCTGAAATTGTCGGTTTTGCGTTCATAACATGATTATTCAGCATGAGCAAAAGGCTGTGAACCTGTGAATAAGGAAATAAATTTTCTCATAGATTCCTAAGTACAACAGTAGTAGAATCGGCAATATAAACATCTGCTGCTGCCACTAGAAATGGGCGGTGATAGTAGCTGCACCACCATGCTTCTGATAACACTAAACAAATTCGCAGCTCTGCTCTCCCGGGCGCCGCAGCATGGAGGTCTCTGGTGCAAGTTTTTCTGCGTCTTTCAGCCACCGCGGGGCGCACCGATTAACTTCTGAACTGAATTTGTCGTATAAAATTGCCATCCTGAAATGTATGTATCCTCACTTGGACATGCTCATAGATATCGTCGCGATTAGGACGCACAGGAGCGCCAGCGCCGCCCTGCCCTTCGTCGTCGTCGGGGCAGCGCCGACATCGCTGTAATCCGGAGGCGAATTTGATCCGTAGCCAGGAGGGGAAATTGACCCGTAATCAGGAGGGGTCATTGATCCATAGACCGGAGTTCCGGTGTCCGGTGTGGTGGGCGTAGGGGTCATCGGGGTGGTCGGCATGGGAGTGGTTGGTGCTGGCGGGGGCATCATGTTCTGACCTTGAGCGCCACCGCTGCCATTCACGCCAGAACAAAATTTTCAGCCCTTCTTACAAATAAGTAACAGTTTTTTCGAAATTTTGTTTGGATTGATACGAACTTACCTTGACGCTGGATACTGGCACGACCCTGAACCTGCAGGATTGGGAACATTTCGCATGAGAACGTGATACTTTGCCAAGAATCGCTACTGATCAAAGCTAAGCTAGCTCGTCAAGAAATGTATCATCGATCATCTACGCGTGTCTTGGAGACATTGAGCTTACTCGGATCGGTGTTGGTGATGGTGGCCGTGCCGCCAAAGTCGCAGCTGGTGGGGAGGGGGTTCTTCTGGTAGTAGCTGTTGAAGGCGTAGGACGCGTGGTCGTGGACGGTGTCCGGGTTGAAGCAGCTCCCGCCGGTCTGGATCGGCGAGCAGTCCGCGCCGTAGCCGCAGGCGTAGTCCAGCGCGACCTGCAGGGCAGTTGGGCTCGCGCTCTGGCTCGCCACACACCACGTCCCGCCGCCTCCTCCTCCTCCTCCGCCGCCGCCGCCACCATTTGCGGCAGCCAGCGACGGGAACGTGGACGATGGGCCCATCGGCGTCGATAGCGGCATTGATCTCGGGGCGGTGGAGGCGGACGTGGGCGTGGTGACCGTGGGGTACGAGGGCTTCGCCACCGAGACGGTGGTCAGGACCCTGTGCGGGTTCGTTCCACGGGTCGGGTGATCGGAGAGTTGGTTGGATGCATCCGCTGCCTCTGCTCTGTGCTGCTCTGTTCCTGTCGGGATCAGATGAAACGTGTAAGGTGAAAAGATTTGTGATGGTGATTGGTTATTCTACTAGCACGGGTCAAGTCACTTTCTTTTGATTGATGGGTACGTAATTTATCATGTAACATCTAGTTTTCTGCTTGTTTAAATACCAAAACACACTAAATCTATTTTGCTAGAACTAGGTGTTTTTATACTTTAAGTACACATCAATGTCAAACATCATCACATTCCTATAGGATCGTGCTTCATGCGCAACATTGCAGAAAGCAGAGAATGAGCAAGAGCATACATAGTTCAAACTACTCACCACCACAGAAGGCAACAAGGACAACAAGAAGGAAGCCAAGGCAATTCAGTGGCCTGAAACCCATCTCTCCCTCCGGAGTTCG
This sequence comes from Ampelocalamus luodianensis, assembly GCA_036346255.1. NCBI lineage: Eukaryota > Viridiplantae > Streptophyta > Magnoliopsida > Poales > Poaceae > Ampelocalamus > Ampelocalamus luodianensis. The sequence continues at coordinate 42,308,199 of CM070617.1, forward strand.
CTCTCCTTCCAAACAAGGCAGGGATAGATAGCTACCTGACGATCGAAGAAGTGTAAAGTAGGGCCCTGCTTTCCCTGCGGCCAGTGAGAATATATACATGACGCAATCGCGCCGAATCATAGGTTTCTTCCGCGTCAGGGGAGGGAGGGAGAGACAGTGAAAGAAGGAATAAGAGGAAACTTGGGACGGGAGGCTGGGCTTTGCAGGAGCACGCAAGAGGGGGCCATAAAAATATGGCAAAGAAACGCGCGGGGAAAGTAAAAGGCTTCGATCGATCAGGGCGGGAGATCTAGCGGAAGAGGGAAAGCTGCATGAGGAGTACTTTGGTGGTGAAAGAATTCGTCATGTCGGACGCATCCATCGAAACCCATGATGCCGATGGGTGCATCGGGATTGCGGCGAATATATTGCTTTGCGGTTTTATATGCGCAGGGTTTGTACGAGGTTCAGATATGTTCAGAGTTTCTCAAAGTATAGAAAACAAAATGGTTGATCTGAAGTATCAACACCGGCTTTGGCTTAGGGATCCACCTTAATGATACAATCATTTTTTATCTGAAGTATCAACACCGGCTTTGGCTTAGGGATCCACCTTAATGATACAATCATTTTTTTAGGGTTGTCTATACAAGATTTAACTGTTTTCTTAGCCAAAACAGTCAAATTTTAGTTTATATACAACTTCATCTATTATCTTATTAAAGTATAATCAAAAGAAGTCAACATATTCGTTCTTAAGGGTTAAAAATTCTCAAATTAATCGGTGGAAAAAAAAGAGGAAATATCTACAGTAGATCCATATGATAACGGTTTATATTAAAAGAAATAGTACATGTCAAGTAAAATAAAAATAAAATAAAATCATCAATTTCATTTCCATACGACTTCCTAAGTAAAAGAGTCTATGTTAAGTACAATAAAACTAAAATTCGGAATAAAAATAGAATAAAATAAATAATTTGATTGTTGCTTCCCATGAAATAAAAATTTAAAAAACTAAAAATTGTATTAAAAACACAAGTTATAATAAGAATAACACAAATAGTGTCAGATGAGACCACGAAAAAGTGCAATGACATTGATCTGTCCTATAAGAAGATGTTGATCCACGGGAAAGCAAATAGCCGAGGTGGCGACGTTGGAGATGAGGACAATATCGTGCTGCTCACCGGAGCCATTAAAGAGAAAGTTTAGTGTTGAAGGAGCCAAGGGCTGTGATAACAAGTGGTGAGCATCGACGTTGTTAAAAAAGTTAGTGGCAAAAGAAGCTCGATGATGAAGAAGCCCTGGTAGAGAGAAGATGAACCTTTGCATTGAAGATGGGTTATGGATGATACAGGGTTATCGGGTAGTTAAGAGCATGCCATCACTAGTGAGGGACATGTTGTTACCGGCGGTGGCGAAAAGATTATCCATATCATTAAACAATGACTAAAGCAAATATGTCGACATTATTAAAGATGGGAGATAGCCACGGTTAGTGAGAAAGCTACAACGTTGAGTTGACCAACGTCGAAGAACATGGGCGACAGACACGAGAGAAGAGGACAACGATCATGTATAACATCATGCATGCGTATGTACACGTATACATCTGTACGAATAGAAGCGCATGCGTACAGAGGCAGAGGAGCAAGAAGCTTGGAGTATAAATGACGCAGTTGTAGAGAATATGCTTGGGGTCACCAGAGAGAGTGACATGTGTCGCCAGCTGAGATCCGCAACGGTTGCATATGTATGCGCATTGATGTCGTAATGGTTAGTATTAAGCAATAATTGAGGTGGAGTAGAAGATAACTACGTGGTAAAGTATTGCATTGGAAACGGTAGCAACTGAGAAAGATCGATCAACGTTTGGGCTTACTATTGGAGGTTGAAGTAAAAAAAATATGACGGCGAGAAGAGATAGAAGCCACACGATTTGGTGAGGTAACCAGCGTATGAGAGAATATAAGTTCAAAGTAGGTTGTCCATGGTGCATCGATATATACGTGAGCAAGGTACTCTAATACATTATAATATGTAAACTAATATGATAATTTGTCGCCCACATAATTAATGTTTTGCTTGAGATTAAATAAAGGTTCATGTGCATGCATACAATTTGGGGAAAAAATTAATATAGTAAGAATAGTGGCATTCAACTACACGATCTATGCATGATGAGGAGTGTTTAGATTCTAAGAACCCCAATAAATTATTATGTTCAATGATTTTCTTCTGTCAAAATACATACTTCAATTACATTTCTCAGATTGTAATTTCTTTCAAACTTTTATTGTCGTTTTCAATGTTTAAGATATCTTAAAAGTCTAAATAGTCTACAATATATGTAAATATATTGTCAAGAATTTATACAAATTTCGAAACAAATCTAGCCGTGCAAATGTGCGGGGCACCCTTCTAGTTATAAATAAATTACAATAATTTATTTATGTATTTTTTGTTCTTAGTCACTGTAATTATTCTCGAAAGTCTTAATAACTCATATTTATATCACATGATTCAAAATCTAACATATATTTTGAGAGACTGAGAAAAAAACAAAGAAAAAACAAAGGCAAAAAAATAAAATTCTATACAAATAAAATATGGCAACGTGGTGAATCCGTTATGTTCCGAAGAAAAAAAATCATAATAAATTCAGACCCAATTTATCAGATGAGAATAAGTGTAGATCTCAAAGCATATCGGACGGATGAAAATTCGACTACTTTGACAAAAAAAAAAGTCGAATGTTGTTTAGCAAAACTGTTTTTTTATTAATGATGAAATCATGATTATGGTCGAAATTAAAATGTGAGAAAATGGTATATAAAAAAGATACAGGGCTGCTCCTTTGATTTTCATAAACCTAATATGAACTTTACTTTTGTTAATTGTGGCCTATTAAGTTGCTACTTTTGTTGAATATCAATATTTTTCCCAAAGCTTTGTGCAGCATGGGTAAAACGGATTACGCCCCACTTTTCTTTTGAGATGTTAGCCAATCACCTGCTGCACCACCAGAAAAGGTAGATAAGATCAAGGGAAATAAACAAAGTTAGAGAGTCCAGAATCAAAGATATCAAAGTTAGAGTTCAATAAAAAAAAAACTTTCGCGTCTGAAACTAATCTACCATAAAGTTGAGCCACAAACCATAGTTAAGAGCCTCATAGAAATGAGTACTTCTTTCAGATAAGGCTTCCCTTGAACTATTTCATTTACACACAGTAAGAAACTATGACGCTGAATGCTGCTTTGCTTCACATCGCAAAAACCAGATTGGGTTATCAGGCTGACATTACGATAGCTCGACATGAAGTTAAGCGTTTAGCTCAGCTAGTCAATTAATTTTGTTTAGATCTCGGACCATGGTTTTGAGCTCCCTGCTCCCTACTGTAGCTTAACTACACTAAACACCATTATCATTCCTCTTTGATCAATTACGGCAGTCCTCCTGCCGTTTCTTCAAAGAAATAGGTGTTTTTTTACCTGTAGACTGCAGGGCTGGCTTACATTATAGCCTACAAATTACAGAGTACTTCAGTGTGTCGCCCATCTATGGTACGCAGCCAACAATTTGCACGGTGCTGCCGGCCGTACCAGTAGCTCTGACGGCGACGGTGAAGTGGAGAACCTTGCCTTTTTCCCTTTTTGCTGTTCCTGCACAGCTGCAGAAATAATGGCTAAAGCGTGGAGCTTTGCTTTTTGTCCGTCGAGGCTACGCCCTGGGCTATGCGCCAATGAACGACGGTGTTTTGTGAGCTTGACGCGGTGCAAACCATGGTGGACTAGGTATATCTAGTCTAGGCTGGGAATCTGCTCAGCCATTCGTCAGTTTGGAATATTTTGTGAGCTTTTGGGTATTTGAATTGATGTTAAGAAAGTTGTATGGCTCAAATTGGCGCGGTTCCCTGAATTGATGTTAAGATTCCCGTGGGTTTGGGCCGACAAGGTTTCTCATACAAAGCGTACCCAAATCATCGCTTACTTTTTATGGCATGGAACTTTTTGGTGGCCCGAAACGTTTTAAGAGGATTGGGCCAGATCATGCCCAACCAAGGGCTCATCAAACATAGTTAACGGGAACCATTAGGGCATGTACAGTGACTAACATCAACCGTAATTTTTACCATATAAGATTTTTAATGATGTAGATAAAAGATAACAAAGAGAGACCCTGGAACCCAAAAAAGTGGTATCTTTAAGAGAGTTATCATCTAAACTCCCCCACACAAATGCACAGTAACTTCAGAATAGACCAACAAAATCTCTATTGAAAGTATGATACCTCTCTTCAACGCCTTCAGGAGAGAGATTTGCTGCAGGTATTGGGTCCATATGATTTAATCCAAGCCACGATAGCTTCATGAAGCTACCGAGTACCGGTCTTCTGAAGCGACCATCCTCGTTGATTTGGCACCTTTCTACGTTGATGTGTAGAGCTCTACCATCCATAGGGGTGCATTAGAGAAGCCCTAAGAGTCAAAAGATCAAGTTGTGCAATGGTGTGTTCCTAATAGAACAGATGTTATTACTATAATTCAATTTCCCTTATAAAAGGAGCGAAAAGATGGTTGAGACACCGTAAATTAAATGGATATATGTAATGAAAATCATCATATTTTTTAAAACTAGAAAACCATTTTAGTTTGAGCACCAGATCAGCACACACAAAAAAATCCGAATAGTTATTAATAATGAATTTTCACTGTCACATATAGGGGTGAAAATGGGGTGGATAATTCTCGTTCGATCCGATGTTGTATCCTGAAAAAAAAATCCACTCGAAGTATCATTTTTAGTCCCGGCCGGTATCCGATATTATTCGCATACATTATCCCAAAAACCTCATGGAATACGAGTTAGGATATGAAAAGAGCAATATCCGATCTGTATCTGTATTTTATAGGATATCAGACAAACATCAATATCCTTTAATATTCTCTATGATTTTCTAGTCATTGATTAATATATAATATGAATTTACATTTGATTATGTTTATGTTGCTAAGTAGGATAAATAATTCTCTAATGGGTAGTATAATTTGACACTTTCGTTGGCGAAGTTATATATTTTTTATGTGCACATTATTCGTTAAATTATCCGTGACTGATTTGAATTCGACCAGCGTTGTGCCCATATCCTGAAAAATCCGTATTTGTATTCGACCCCGAATCTGGGATAAAAATAAGGGTTAAGATACGAAAAGAGCAATATCCGATCATATTCGACCCGTTTTCACTCCTAATTCACATCATCACATACATCCCACCCTTGCCAATAATTAGTGTAACACCCAACCCTTAATTAGTAGTACCACCTTGCCTTAGCATATAATGTATAATTTCGGGTGCTCCAAAAGTAGAACTCCTGGGTTAACCTTTTTAGGCAAAATGAGAAGAAAAAAAAATGTCCAAGCGAGGTGTTATGTAGGGCTGAAAAAATAGCTTGAGGCTCGCGAGCTAGCTCAACTTGGACCGAGCTCGTGACGTTTTTGAGCCGAGTCGAGCCTCCTCTCCTACTCGCTAAATTTTTGAGCCAAGCTCGAGCCGCTCGTTCAGCTCGAGCTAATTGCCGGCCCACAAAGTACAAAGCCTCACATGCCAAAGCCCAGCCCAAGAGTAAATAGACACACCTCTCTCTGCACACCGAGTCACCGACACGCGAGAGTGACACACCGACACACGCTTCCCTCACCGAATGCCCCCAAATGGCCAAATCCCATTCCAGATCCACCCCGCCCGCTGCCCCGTCCTTTGGCCCGCAACCGCCCCCGTCCTCCATGCCGCCCCTCAGCTCCCAGCCACCCTGTCCTCTGCGTCGTCGCCCCTCAGCTCCCAGCCACCCCGTCCTCCGCGTCGCCGCCGCCCCTCCTCCTTCCGTAGCACCCACATCCTCTCGCCCGTCGCCGCCCCATCGTCCATCCGCCGCACCCTCCTCCAACCGACGCGCCCTCCTCCAACCGTTGCCCCACCGCTCTGCTCGTCACCGACCTGCTCCTGTGTGGCTGTGCCCGGCGCCGTGCGGCCCGCGTCCTTGGCTCCTCACGAGGGCTCGCGGGCTAGCTCGAGCTTGCTACCGAGCCGAGCCAAGGCCAGCTTTTGGCTTATTTCCAAAATGAGCCGAGCCGAGTCTCTGTTCCATTTGAGCTTGAGTGAGCCTGGTTTGACTTGGCTCGTTTCCAGCCCTAGTGTTACGCTTGCGTGATGCCCCACATGGAGGCTGCACTTTGAGCTAATTTTGGGACTAAGGTGTTACGTTTAGTATCTCGGGACCTTTCAAGTTTAATACCAAACTTATTAGGTATCAATAACGTGTGTTGAAATTCAATCCAACCAACAATGCCAACCTTCACCTCCTCGACTCTTGTCCTTGTATTCAGCAAGCAACGTCATCTGTCATCTCTACAAGGATGAAAACGACCCTTCGTACTGTGGCCAACACGGGCGAGTTGCAGCACATGATTAACAAGAAAGACTCCCGACCAAGCCAACAAAATGACCAAACCATCCAAACTGAGGCACTGATTAACCAGCAGGGAACGGTATGTTTTGGGCCCATACACGTGTGATAGGATCATATGACAGCTCACCGCTCTAAAATCATGCATTATTTTGCCAAGTAGCCATGGACATTACAATCACTAGGATTTAGCACCCCTCGTTGTCATGTATGTATGCAGCATCTGATGCTGGAAGTTTCTCCTTATCTTTGCAGACTTTCAATATTTATCCGTGTGGTTAACTCCGGCCACTTAAACGAATCCAAACTGCAGGGAAAAAACGGAGAGAGACTCACATTGCCAGCCAGGATCCGGCACCATCTGACGTGGAGTCAAGTGGTATCGTAGTTTGGCTGGTCAACACCACCCGGTAGGCCGCGCACGCACGCCGGGCCGGCGCACCGAGCGCCGCGTCCACGGCGCCGTCGCTCCACCGGTCTCTCATCGCCCGGTTCAGCCGGGCCACGAAGCCGCTCTGCCGGCTTTCCAGGTGCCTCAGGAACCGTGCCGAAATGCAGCGCCCGTCCTCCGGTGCCGCCTCGTCGTCCATTCCATCCGCAAGATAGGCTACCATGGAGTCCAAGACATGCGCTGGCGCGGCGCCACGGCCGTCCCACAGCCACATGCGCGCGACGGCTCTGCGCACAGCGGCGGTGACGGCGCCGGCCGTGTCTGCGGCTGACATGAGGCTGGGGCTGAGGGATATGACGTACTCTCCCGGAGCTACACCGGCGGCCACCGTCGTCTGGGCGGTGAGGTTTCGGGCCGCCATTTGGACGGTGACACGGGTGACTCGCCTGCGAGGGAACGACTCGTCCGGGTACAACATTTGCTCCACGGCCCGGCTCGCGTAGTGGAGGACTCGGGCGGCCCGGCCATTGGACACGAAAAAGACGTCGAACCGCCGGCCGGCGAGGGTCCCCCGTGAAGCGGCGGAATTGACAACGGCAATGTCGAAGCCCTTGGAAGCCTCGTGGTGTGCGAAGAGGGAGACGCAGGCAACGAGGAGGACCGTCGCAACACGGGCGATAATGTTTGCGGTGGAAGGTGAGGTTGTGGGCCTTGTGGCGGCCGCGACGGTTGTGGTGGGCAGGAGAGGAGCTTGAGCTTCCATTGCAATGAAAGATACAGCTCGTGGGCAAAGATGTAAACCTAGCAGCTAGATTGCATTTAGTAACACTAATCCGAGGTCCAGTATTTATCAGTGATCCTTAAACTTTCCAATGGCACTCAGGCCCAGCTGCTCAATGGCCAAATTATTTGGTCTGTGCCAGCCCCAGTGATAACGCCGTCGACTTTTCCGCTGGTTCTTAACCGACCGATTGTGCGATCCAACGGCGCCACGACCCACGAGACAGATACTACGTGCATGCTCGCTTTGATCTGTACGCAATGCCTATGCATTATTTGCATGGTTGGTAGCGTTGCTAATTAGTACCAGGGATGATGTTGGATGAACGTTGCTTTCGATCTAGCTACGATGCATGGATTGCGTTAACAGTTGATTTAGATAGCAGTTCGGCGTATTCACGCGGTCCCAAATAATCCCACGTTCCTGCCAGGTCGGCGGCCGAGGTTCGTTGGTTCTTCGCATGTTGCCTTGCAACTTACGTGATTTTTTTGTCAGGGTTGATTGATGAAAAGCAGGCCCAGCCGCCCAGCTGCTTGCGTGCTCGTGAGGGATGCGTTCAGTCAGTACTCTTTTTTGTTTTGAGAGAGAGAGAGAGAGAGAGAGAGAGAGAGAGAGAGGACACTCAGGACAGTGAGTAGTTTAGCAAAGAACAATGACAAAAGCAGGGGCGGAACTACATTGGTGGACCCGGTGTCACAGGACACCGTGTCAAAAAACAAAATTAGTAGAGATTAGTTTATATATACTACGTGTGCACCTTCTGATCTAAAAGTTGTGTACCCCGGTTCAGTTCAACCTCTGGTCAGATGATGTATTTTGCTAATGTTTGCCGTATAAATTACTATTTAGTACATTGTTACTTTAAAATTATATATGTTGTTATATGTATGATGAAGTGGTGAACCCCGGTCATTTTCGTTCTAGTTCCGCCTCTGGACAAAAGCCTCGAAATTATCCCTTCAAAAACAAAGAGCATAAAAATAACGGCACTTTCTTCAACTGGACCACGACAGGCTTGAGGCCCATCCAAATATGATCCACTGGTGATGGCTATGGCGGAATATGGTCTTGAATGGCCGACGCAAACGGGATGCTTAGTACATTGCCTGGCTCAGCACCTCGCAGGACCCCTTGTGAAGAACGAGGCCCAATAGCAAACGAGGCACGGATATTACAACAGCTAGCGGAATTACGCGCGCAATTGCACATCTAGATATTACGCTCGGAGGCAAACCGTCCCTTAACCTTAATTCCTCCAAAACATAGCTGACTCCACTCTACATCTCCATTCACCACCCACTAGCACACTTTGCAAGTTTGGCTTAACAATCCTTGTGGGCAGAAATGGACAGAAGCCCAAGCAAGTCGCTACGCGTGCATAGACCCGTCACACATGGGGGCTAATGATTTAATGCAATTTTAGACCCTTAGTATATTACGGTTAACCTTTTTGGGCAAGACGAGGACAAAAAGGTGAATCGAATTACTAAGGACGCATAGGATCGTCCCTCGTGGGGTTTGGATTTCTGGCGATTTTGAGCCGAGGGTGGAGTACAAACTTAAGCACGTGAGATTGACCAAATCAAAGAAATGCCATTCTCCATGAGAATGACCAGCAGACCTCGCCATCCTTTGTTTTCTCTTGTCGACCATCGTACGTACAGTGTGATTCGTGCACCAGAGTTAAGTGGCGTGCTAACCACAAATGCTACTGCTTGGATCTTTTTATATAGAGAGAGCTAAATGCTTGGGCTTTAAAAGTTACTCCGGACATAGACCGCAATGGGTGGTGTGTATTCACATACGGCTGGAATTAAAACACTCACAAAAGAGCAATAATCACTAATCAATTGCAGACCACTGTCAATATTGAAGACCTCCAAGTGGAGTAGGAGCAGAGCAGTACACTTTAAAAATGTGAAATTTACTCGAAAAATCCAATAGGGTATGGACTGCGACCGCGACCTTACGAATGCGATCAATGGTAAAGCTCTAGCTCTAACATTAATTGCTCCAATTAACTTAGGACCGTTGCCCTTTACTACTTATAAATATACGACGTTTTAAAAAGTATTTTTCATATATATATATATATATATATATATATATATATATATATATATATATATTAAGAGGTTTAGGTTGTGAAAAGACTACGATTAAACATAACTTTGAATATTATCTTTTTATCATCATTGAAAAATTAAAATATTTAAACCTAGAAGTCACTTCTGGGAAAAATATCAATACAAAAGATAATATCAATATAAAGTGCAGAATAAACCCTTCAGAAGAACATAGTTGGCATACTCAACACAGCCAGTTAAACTTGCTTGTTGATCTTCTTTATAACTTTTATATAACTTGGGGCAAAAGACAAGACGAATTGGAATTGAAGTTAGAAAGGATACATAAAGAACACAGTCAATTAATCGACAAATATTCGCTCATTAATAATAATATAAATTTAGTCTTACAAATATTAGAAGAAGGTAAGATACAACAAAATAAAAATATTCAAAACAGTGATTATATTAAAGAAGAAGTTGCTCTAATATACAAGAAGCTTGATCCTTTACTCATTAGCAGTTCGCTAAAACTTTAAGATCTTTAGAAAACCCAAAGACTTAGATCAAGAAGTGCTAAAAATTAAGAATTTATTAGAAGAAGTTAAAACCTTGATTCTCTCTTAGTTATATGTTAAAATATAAAGAAGCTTTACAAGAAACAGAAAAATATCTTGAGCATCCTATCGGTTTCTCCAACTACGAATCACCTAAAGAAGATTCTAAAGTAATAATAAGACAAAATAATACTATTCTTCAATTATTAGTAAGAATTAGAATAAAATTGAGATGAAGATAGAAATAAAGAAATTGTGCTAGCCTCATCAAGTTTAGTCACATCTTCCAAAGCCATAAATTCGGAAAGATGGATTTATTTAAGCATTGATGAGAAGTGAAAATACACTCTATTTAATAAAAGATAATAGACCTTTTACCTTAACAGATAAGAATAAAGGTAATAGTAAAAATATCGAAGATAAAAGAAAGCTTAGTGTTTCTAATTTCATAGAAACATTAGACCTAGAAAGTGAAATAAAATATTGCGAAGGCAAATTAAAACATCTAGCAGATGAATATAATTATTCTACAATAAGCGAATGGTCTATAATAAAAGAGAAAGAAATCTATTTTACTAGAGAATTATATAGGTTAAGAAAAACAAAAAAGGACAAGGATTTAGCTATCGAAAATGCAAAAATACAAAGTAATAAGAATAAATGTACTAGTAAGGCAGAATTAAAAAATGATAATAAAGAAGTAAAAAAGTTAGATACTAAAACAGAACAAATAGTAAGAGAGGAAGAAGCGAAGAGAAACACAGAGCAAGAGTTAGCATTAGCCTTCCACAATAGTGCTCTCTCTTTTAGTAGTAAGACTCCACTGTAAGAATATATCCATCCAGAGTTTGTAATATTCTCTGTACAAGGTAACCTCTATCTTTGTTGTTAGTTGTCGGGTTTCCCGAAAGGGAAAACCATATGTAAGCTATGTTTGTGGAAATGAAGTGGTTTTGAATATTCTTGAGTTTTCTTAGTTTATTCATATGAGGCAAGGTTTTATGCTAAGGACTCTATAGGAGACCCCTCAGGCGGTGGTTCTGTAAATTCCCCCTAGATGGGCAGAGTTCCCTGTGGGTGGTGTGAACATTAGGCCGTAGAGAAGTGTTCCCTTCGGTGGAACTGCACGAGTGACGATAAAAAATTACCTCATATGACCATAACTAAGAACGTTTAAAGAAAAAGCTTAGCCACTTCTGAAGCAAATTAGCAAGAAATATGGTGAGTACCGAGTAGGACTTTACAACCTCTGCACAAAAACCGGCCGTCATATTGGTTTCGCCAACTGCAAGATCTGAGATAAAGATAAAAATAAAAATAAAAAATACTATTCGTAATACTATTCACATCATTCACGAATACTATTCACACTATTCACGAATACTATTCACATTATTGACGAATACTATTCACACTATTCACGAATACTATTCACCAAATCAGAATAATACTAATTACAAATTGTAGCATACTTGGTGGTTTAAACCACTATATATATCACTTTCATACTCATAAATATCAAAAGGATATTCAATACATAAATTTTGAATATTTAGAACGCATATCATTCATCTTATATCAAAATCAGTTTTGGTATTCTATATATTTGTGAATATATTCTGAGCTAAGAGATAAAATCTCTCAGCAAATATCTTGTTATATTATTTAATATTTGTTTTTATTATTATTTGAATATTTTAATTTTTAATTATCTTTTTAATCATTTGAATAGCAATTTATATTCCGCAGTTTACTTCGTAATACACTCAGCATAAACCTCTTAATGGTATCAGAGGTTTAGGTTATTGATAAACTCTGATTAAACAGTAACTTTGAATATTATCTTTTTATCATCATTGAAAAATTAAAATATTTAAACCTAGAAGTCACTTCTGGGAAAAATATCAATACAAAAGATAATATCAATATAAAGTGCGAAATAAACCCTTCGAAGAACATAGTTGGCATACTCAACACGGCCATTAAACTTACTTGTTGATCTTCTTTATAACTTTTATATAACTTGGGGAAAAAGACAAGACGAATTGGAATTGAAGTTAGAAAGGTTACATAAAGAACACATCAATTAATCGACAAATATTCGCTCATTAATAATAATATAAATTTAGTCTTACAAATATTAGAAGAAGGTAAGATACAACATAATAAAAATATTCAAAACAGTGATTATATTAAAGAAGAAGTTGCTCTAATATACAAGAAGCTTGATCCTTTACTCATTAGCGTTACTGCTAAAACTTTAAGATCTTTAGAAAACCCAAAAGACTTAGATCAAGAAGTGCTAAAATTAAGAATTTATTAGAAGAAGTTAAAACCTTGATTCTCTCTTAGTTTTATGATAAAATATAAAGAAGCTTTACAAGAAACAGAAAAATATCTTGAGCATCCTATCGGTTTCTCCAACTACGAATCACCTAAAGAAGATTCTAAAGTAATAATAAGACAAAATAATACTATTCTTCAATTATTAGTAAAATTCGAATAAAATTGAGACCAAGATAGAAATAAAGAAATTGTGCTAGCCTCATCAGTTTAGTCACATCTTCCAAAGCCATAAATTCGGAAAGATGGATTTATTTAATCTTGATAGAAGTGAAAATACACTCTATTTAATAAAAGATAATAGACCTTTTACCTTAACAGATAAGAATAAAGGTAATAGTAAAAATATCGAAGATAAAAGAAAGCTTAGTGTTTCTAATTTCATAGAAACATTAGACCTAGAAAGTGAAATAAAATATTGCGAAGGCAAATTAAAACATCTAGCAGATGAATATAATTATTCTACAATAAGCGAATGGTCTATAATAAAAGAGAAAGAAATATATTTTTCTAGAGAATTATATAGATTAAAAAAGTTAAAAAAGGACAAGGATTTAGCTATCGAAAATGCAAAAATACAAAGTAATAAGAATAAATGTACCAGTAAGGCAGAATTAAAAAATAATATCAAAGAAGTAAAAAAGTTAGATACTAAAACAGAACAAATAGTAAGTGAAGAAGAGCAATGGGAAATAAATGAAAAATTACTATTAGAAAGCTATGAAGAAGAAAATAAATTAGAAAATGAAATATGCATTGAAGAAGAAATTACAAATGCCTCTGAACATAACAATGATTTTATAGACTCTTTAAATAAGAAAGGTTTACATAAATTTGATCATACAAAAAAGCCGTACGAAGAAGAAATCATAAAAAATATTGAATTAAAAGAACAAACAATAATATTAAAAGATAATAAAGGAGCTAAAATAACACAGTTAAAAGATGCTATAACAAATTTTGGAAACAAATATATAGTTAAATTACCTTTTAAAGATATTTTAGGAATAAGAATCGATAAAAAGTAAAACTAAAGCCAAATATTACCTATAAAATTTTAGCTTTAGTAGATACAGGTTGTACTAAAAATATTATCCATGATAAATACTTCATAAAATGTCCTGATATAGTTCATACAATAGAAGATAATAAAGCAGAAATATCCACAGATATGTCTGGAATAAAAAAGATCCATAACCAATTAGCTTATAATGTTGAAATGTATATAAATAACACAAAATATATAATAGATGAAATAACAATAAGAGATTTATCAATGATAAATGATGACATGATAATCGGTCTTAGATTTTTACAATTCTCACTTCAGACTACAATTATACATGAACAAGGAATTACTTTTATTCCATATCAAGATAATGTTTCATATATCTCAGAAGTGCGAAAGCGTGTTGAGACCCCTGCAACATTGGTTCAGAAACACTCTGAAATTGCTAATATTGATCTTCAAAACAACATACTCGCTGAAATAAAAGTAGAAAATGAACTTAGTGAAAATATAGAAGAATATTACATAACAAATTCATGTATAGATTGCATTGGGTTACAATCTTTTTCACCCAATTGGTATAGAGATATAAAAACTAAAAAAGACATAGAAAAGATTGTTCAAAGATTAGAAGATATTCAAATAATTGGAGAAATACCTTTGAAACATTGGGATAAAAATTCCATTATATGCAAAATAAATATAATAAATCCAGAATATATAGTCAAGACATGTCCAATAGAAGCTACTCCAAAGGATATAGAAGAATTTAAAATGCATATAGAAGAACTATTAAAGTTAGGAGCAATAAGAGAAAGCAAAAGTCCGCATAGGTCAACCGCTTTCATAGTTAGAAATCATTCTGAAATAGCTAGAGGCAAGTCAAGAATGGTTATTAATTATAAAAGGTTAAATGATAATACCATTGATGATGCTTACAATATCCCAAATAAACAGGAATGGATTAATAGAATACAAGGAAGCAAGTATTTCTCTAAATTTGATCTAAAAGCTGGATTCTATCAAGTAAAAATGGCTGAAGAATCTATAAAATGGACAGCATTTACTTGTCCTCAAGGACATTTTGAATGGTTGGTAATGCCATTTGGATTAAAAAATGCACCTGCATTATTTCAAAGAAAAATGCAAAATATATTTAATGAAAACCAAGAATTTATGTTAGTATATATAGATGATGTACTAATATTTTCAAAATCTTATAAAGAACATATTGCTCATCTTGAGATATTTTTTAGAAAGGTAGAACAAAATGGGTTAATTTTATCTAAAAAGAAGATGGAGATTTGCAAAGAAAAAGTAAATTTCCTTGGTCATGAAATAGGAGAAGGCAAAATATATCTACAAGAGCATATCGCTAAAAGATTTTCTGAGTTCCTGATGTTATGAACGATAAAAAGGTTCTACAACAATTTCTAGGAATTGTAAACTATGCAAGAAATTACATAGATAATTTAGCAAAATTAGCTGGACCCTTATATGCAAAATTAAGAAAAAATGGACAAAGATATTTTAATTCTGAAGACATAAAATTGGTAAGGTTAATAAAAGATAAGGTCAAAGACCTAAAACCTCTAGAATTACCTTTAGATAACAAATATTCTATTATTGAGACAGATGCTTCTCAATTAGGATGGGGTGCCATACTAAAGCAAAAACCTAATAAATATTCTTCAAAGACAGAAGAAAAAATATGTAGATACGCCTCTGGGAGTTATAAGCTAAAGACTGTAAATAATACTGACAGAGAAATTTTAGCAATTATCAATGCAATAAATTCCTTTAGACTATATTTAAGCTTCAAAGAATTTACAGTAAGAACAGATTGTGAAGCTATATGTAAGTATCACAATCAGATTAATAGCAAGAAAAGTTCTACTAGAAGATGGGTTTTATTTGAAGATATTATTACAGGAAATGGGTATAAAGCTATATTTGAACACATAAAAGGAAAAGAAAATAAATTACCTGACCTGTTATCTCGTTCATCCATTTTGCAGGTATGAAGAAGACAATGAATTATAATGGGAAAGAATCTTTTAGCTTTGGAGATAATAAGCTCAAAATATTCCCACCAAATTCATATAAATTTAAGCCAAAAGACCATATAATTATCGATGAAATACAAGAATGTATATTAGATAATTTTTGGTATCAATATATTAATAAACGTGAAGATAAAGGCTATATGTTGTCAATATTAAACAGCCTCTCTGAATATTTTCATATGACAAATAAGTCAATACCAATATCAGAGAATTATGAGATTATAAATCAAAAGCCTTTATATGTGTTATTTGAAGGAAAAATTCCAGGCATATATATATCATTTGAAGAATTAATTGCTCAAAAAATAGAATCAAAAACAGCAAGAGGAATATCCTGGAAGAAATATGTAAATATTGAAGAAGCATTATCCCAAGCCAGAAAAATATTGGGAATAAATTATTATATGGAGCTCTGTAGAAGAATATATTCAAAAATATAAAGGGCAAAGAATAAGAAAACCTCAGAGTCTTTACTCTGGGTAAATACAAAAGAAGAAGAGACATCAAGAGAGCTTGAGCTCTTAAAAGATTCATACATAGATTTGAAGGTAAAAAGAATATTTATGAATATATTTCCAAAATGGAAAAAGGATATAAAGGATGAAATTCTAAAAGAAATTAGATTAGAATTTAATATTTCAAATAGCCACAGAACTCAAGAGAATAGCCACAAAGGGTCCTTTTAGTAAATCGATCATGAAATTCTTATCTCAGTTGAGTTTCAAAACCAAAGAAACCTTGTCTTGCCTAGGACCTGATATTCAAGAATTAATATGGGAAAAATATCTAGAAAGACAAATGAGAGTGTTTTTAGACCTTCAAAAACACTTCATGAACCTATATGAGGAAGAGAATTTAACCTAACATTAATATTGATGTCCATGCCCTTCCACTCATCCACTTTGATAACCAAAAGATTTATAGACCATACCACAAATATATAATATTAAGAGCAGAGATAAATCTTAGATTCTTCCAAAACCACAAATACTGAAACCATGAATATATTTCTCTTCAAGGCATTATAGACCGGGTCTAGTCCATATCATCTATGGCACATTAGACCAAATTCTCCAATCCGATCTCGGAATTGCCATAAAGGAAGCATGCAAGAAACTAGCTTTCTTTAGAGGAATATATAAAATTATTTTCTATTCCATTCCTCCAAAGTTCTTAACACCAATAAGACCAGATGCATGATATCTACATTCTCAAAGATCATTTTAAAATCTTTGATAGAAGAAAGAATGGTGTTCTGACTGAAGAACAAAAGGATCTCCTTTTTTTTAAAGGAAATCATGATAATTGGAGATGGTTCAAAGAAGCTATGGAAATTGAAGAATGCATTTATTTAGACACAAATTATCGATGGTGTTTAGAACAAAATAATGAAGATATGGTGTGGTGGACGTAATGGGTTTTTAATAAAGGTGTTAGGCCCTTGTAAAGCCAAATTTTGCGAAGACACTTTTGTTAGAAAAGAATACCAACAAATGCTAGACTGGTATGCAATAACCCAACCAAATGAAGACGAAGCCACAACCTATGCACCAATGACATTTGATGATGACAGCGATGATCACAGCGAATGAAGAAAGCAAGACTATTGCAGATACAATAAGTCCAAGGATCATCAAGAAGAATAGGACACATATTTGTCTTTACCAAGCCAAAGGGTTATGCAACGTGGTTCTGAGCACAAACAAAAGAAAAATCACCACGGCATCATATAACAATAAATGATAGGTTCTACCTACCTAAGAATCTATCATGAAGTGTCGGTAGAATTATGTTTTGTGTTAATTTTCTATGTTGTCCTGTAAAGGTTTAGCAACCTTGTCTTAAGGCTATAATAGCCTATGTACTTGCTTAAGTAAATAAAGTCTGGAGGCTCATGAAGACTCAGGAGACGATTCTTCCAGCTTCTCTCGACACTATAAAAGGAGATCATCGGCCGAAGAAAAGAAAGAGGAAGAAGCGAAGAGAAACACAGAGCAAGAGTTAGCATTAGCCTTCCACAATAGTGCTCTCTCTTTTAGTAGTAAGACTCCACTGTAAGAATATATCCATCCAGAGTTTGTAATATTCTCTGTACAAGGTAACCTCTATCTTTGTTGTTAGTTGTCGGGTTTCCCGAAAGGGAAAACCATATGTAAGCTATGTTTGTGGAAATGAAGTGGTTTTGAATATTCTTGAGTTTTCTTAGTTTATTCATATGAGGCAAGGTTTTATGCTAAGGACTCTATAGGAGACCCTCAGTGGTGGTTCTCGTAAATTCCCTAGATGGGCGAGTTCCTGTGGGTGGTGTGAACATTAGGCGTGAGAAGTGTTCCCTTCGGGTGGAACTGCCTGGAGTGACGATAAAAAATTACCTCATATGACCATAACTAAGAACGTTTAAAGAAAAAGCTTAGCCACTTCTGAAGCAAATTAGCAAGAAATATGGTGAGTACCGAGTAGGACTTTACAACCTCTGCACAAAAACCGGCCGTCATATTGGTTTCGCCAACCTGCAAGATCCTGAGATAAAGATAAAAATAAAAATAAAAAATACTATTCGTAATACTATTCACATCATTCACGAATACTATTCACACTATTCACGAATACTATTCACATTATTGACGAATACTATTCACACTATTCACGAATACTATTCACCAAATCAGAATATTACTAATTATAAATTATAGCATACTTGGTGGTTTAAACCACTATATATATCACTTTCGTACTCATAAATATCAAAAGCATATTCAATACATAAACTTTGAATATTTAGAACGCATATCGTTCATCTTATATCAAAATCAGTTTTGGTATCCTATATATTTGTGAATATATTACGAGCTAAGAGATAAAATCTCTCAAAGAAATATCTTGTTATATTATTTAATATTTGTTTTTATTATTATTTGAATATTTTAATTTTTAATTATCTTTTTAATCATTTGAATAGCAATTTATATTCCGCAGTTTACTTCGTAATACACTCAGCATATATATAGGAAGCCTTTTTCCTACTCCCGGGTGTAGTTACTCCCTATTCCGTATCTCACACGTAGGGAGTATCTTGCGCAACCGAGAGTATGTATGTGTAGTATACGAGTATATAAGACCATCTAGGTGGTATTCACACCTTTTCAGGGGTGGTATGTACAATTTTTTAGATATACTCCTTTTTATGTGACATACTCCTTTTTATATGCGAATATAAAGGTATTTACAAAATATGCTAAAAACTATAGACTCTCTTGCAATTTTTTCGTGTGGTTCACATTGAAGTATCTTATAATTAGTATATGAGTATACCCAAAGTGATAAAGGAGTATGTCAAGTTTTTTTAGGTGGTATATCAAAAGTGGGAGTAACTACACCCGGGAGTAGAAAATATTTTTCATATATATATATATATATATATATATATTTGTATTTGTATTGTTAATGTGAAAATGATATCATTAAATTAGTCATGAAAAATATTTTCATAATATAATACTTTTATATTATTTTATGAATATATTTATATAAAAGGTAATAGTCAAAGTTACATATTGAAGACCGTATCGATACCTAAACGTCATGTAATATTAAAGTTTACGAGTGATCGTGACAGGCTGTAAGCTAGCTACCTACCTAATCTTATTTGACGGTACTTATAATTTCTTGATCTCAGTCAATGAAACCAGAATAAAGTTGATTGCTTGGTAGTGTCCTAACAAGATTTAATGTCTTAATTTAGCCGTGTCGAACGTGTAAAACATCGTATAATCTTAAACACATAGTACCGAGTGATCATGACCGCCTATAAGCTAGCTACCTAAACTTTTTTGTAGGTACTTAATTTCTTGATGTAATTGGTCAATGAAACCGGAATAAAGTTCATTGCTTCGTAGTGTCCTAATCAGATTTAACGTCTTAATCTAGCAAGGATTGATGAAAAAGCATCATGGACTTGGAAAAGACAATAGACGAAGACGGTTAAAATGATCAACTAGCTACTAGCTAGCCTAGAATGCTAGATGCACCAACGAGAAAATCCGACTTCTGGACTGAATTGACCCCCTAGCGCCTCGTTAATTCCTAAAGTAGCCACGTTTTCTCACAAATTCCAGTTTTGGCCCTCTTCTAACACTTGCTGCGGCACAGGACCGCAGCTAGTGACTTCCTGTGGCCCCCGACGGCAGCTCGTAGCTGCTGCTGACACGCGCGGCAGCAGCAAAGTTGCTGCGCTCGGACAGAGCAGCAGCTAGTTCCTGCGGTCCCGCTCGGCAGCAATTGGGCTCAGCCGCCATGCGTTGTCCGCCGCTGCACCCGCCCACGCCCGCTGCGCTTCGCACGCGCGCGCTGCGCGCCGCGCCGCGCGAGCCGGCGCCGCCACGTGCCGCTCGGCTGCTGCGCCCCGCGCGCGCCCGCTCGCGTGCGCCTGCCACGTGCTGCTCCGATTCATGTGCGCACATTCAATAAAATGAGACGAACGCAGATGCTTCGCTTGTTAGTCGCTCGGTGCCTTGTTTTCATGGTGAAATTGAGAGAAACTTAGCTAGAGCCAGAGAGGAAGAGAGGCAAAGACGAAGAGAAGGGAGAAGTCAAGCAGAGAGTAGTTGAAGCTCGCGCAGTTGCGGAAGTTGTTAATCGTCTTGTGAGCACCTTGAGAAGGTTAGTATCATTTGCATACTGCTATAGTTTTAGCAATGTGGTTAGTATGTAATTAGATGAATGGTAGTGTAACATCCCAAGTTTTGGCTCGTGTTTCAAATGTAAGAAAATGAGTGGAATTTAAAACTTTTTCTTACATCTTGCAATTCTTGTATGATCTAAAGAATTCTTGCAAAAGAATCATGAGATTACAAGTCACCAGTCACTCTGATCGAAAACCTTGTCTTCCAAAAACATTCTTGTCCAACCTTTTGGTCATCTCCTGGGAATATGTTTCCTAAGTCCTAGGGTTGATGTGGGACCCCTCTGAAAAATTTCACAACCTTTAGGAATTGTTGGAATATTTTTAAGGGTCAGTCAAACTTGTTTGACCTACAGTCAAACCCTAGCTCAGCACCTTGTATAATTTTTAGAGGTAAATGTACAACACAAAGACCTCTGGAAAAAAAATTTATGCAAGGTCAATATTTAAGTTAGCAAGCTACTGTAAAAATTTCATAAATTTTGAAATTAGTTTGCTATATCCAAAAACTCCTCAAAGTTCTCAGCTCAAATGAAACACTAAGTCAACCTTGGGTTCGGGTTTGAGTCAGATTCTGAATCTTGGTTGAACCCAACCGCCTAGACCACCTCGAGCTCTGTCATTTTGGTGCAAACCATCCCAACCGTTGGATTTTTGTCCTACGGTTTGGATCTTCGGGAGCTCCCCAAAGACCTTCTCTGGTCTTTGAAAAGACCTCCCACCTGCAGGACCTCCTCCGGTCCTTTCTGCTAAGACAACCCTCCTCCAGATCTCCCGAAACCTTAAACCACGTTGGCATTTTTTGCAAAGACCACCCCGCTGGTCTTTCGCAAAACAACCCATAGGACCTCCTTTGCAATTATTGCAAAGACCACCTTTAGGCATTCTCAGACCTTCCCCTCACACGACCACCTCGAGTCCTTTGTGCAAAGAGCACCCTCCCCGACCTCACATGGTGTTCTTGCAAAGACCACCCTTGGTCATCCCCTTCGGACCTCCTCGACCACCCTGTGCACCTTGGTGATCGTGAGCCGTCCATCCTTAGATTTGTGGCTCGGACCTCCCTGTGTATTAAGACCTCCGATCTATTCTTGAAATCGGAGCCCTTTATTACAAATCCGACCGTCAGGATCTCCCCAGCTCAAATCTAAGTCTTCCCAACCGTTGCATTCTTTGGACTGGTCCTCCTCGGGCTCTTCCACTGACCTGTGGACCCCTGCATGTAGTCATCATCACGTTCGCAAGCACGTCGTGTGTCAGAGCTACAACAGTTGGAGCAGTGCCTTGTCAACTCTAGGGCTGACAAACGGCTAGCCCTGCCCACCTTTAATGCATGTCAGCACCTTTTTTCCCAAAGTCCTCTTTTCCACCTGCCCTGTCATTTCATGTACCTTCCTGGCAGGAACCTTTGCCTGGAGTGCGCCATGGAGCTCCACCTTGCTCCACTCCTTTGCTCTCTCGGCTTTATTGAAACCTTGAGCTCCTCACTCTATCTTTTAGACTCCATCTCCCTCATCCTGGCCTCATTGTAGTCACTTGGGTTCATTTCTCAAAACTCTGAGACCTCCATTGTTTGGCTTTGAAGCTCCTTGAAGACATCCGAGCTCCAGTGGTTCATTTGCATTTCTTGGCATGCCAACTTGTCCATTTGGGCACTTTGAGCATTTCCCTAACTTACCTTGTTTGGCCTCATCAGGGATTGTCAAAGTGGGAACTTGTTCTTTGAGGCTGGATCTGCCTCCTTCCTCATCTCCGGCAAGCCTTTTGGTCGTTGGAACTCCTCCGACGGTTTCCTTGACTTCACCGTCCTCAGGTTAGTGCCCAAGTGTTTGAGCTTCTGTCCTGATTAGACCACGTTAGTTTTCTTTTGTCGTTTTTGTACCTCCGGCGGTCATCCCCGGCTAGTCTGGTAGGAGGTGTGTTAGGTGTAGCTTTGGCACTGTAGGTTCTCCTTGCTATTCGGAACCTAGCCGTGCTTGTGGATTTCGCCGGCGAGGTCCCCGTCGCCGGCGGTGAGCTCGTTTAGATGCTCGGGCGTTTGTCGTGTCCTTTTCGGACAGTCACTGTAGCAATCTTGAGCCTTTAAGTGCTGTCGGGATGAGCTCCTGTTGTCGTACGGCAAAACCCCACTCCGACCTCCCCGCTCGACCTCCTAGAGAAGATCTGGCCGTTAAAGACCTCTCGGTGGTAAATCTTAGCCGTAGGACCACCTCCCGCACTTCCGCTAGAACCTCCCTCCTCAGGACCTCCCCCTAGTTTAATCTCAGCCGTTAAGATCACCCATAGTTTAGATCTGTGCCGCTGGGCGTTTTCTATGAAAACTCTTAGTCACAGGACCTCTTTGGAGCAATCTCGTCCGTTAAAGACCTCCTAGGTTAGCTCTAAGCCGTTAGATCCTTGTCTGCGAAAACTACAAGTGCGAGGACCTCCCCCTTGAGTCGATCCTAACCGTCTAGGACCACCCTGGTCAAATCCTAGCCGTTTAGATCTTCCCCGTGCGCAAAAGACCTCCCCTTGGTCATTTTGTAAAAACCACCCCTGAGCCACCCCCCCCCGAGGCTCTCTTTGCAAAAGACCACCCCTGGTCTTTTGTAAAGAAAACCTTCAAAACTACCGTTAGGGTCCTCCTGGTAAAAGACCACCCCTGGTCTTTTATGAAGACAACCCCGAACCTCCTCCTCGAGTCAATCTTAACCGTTCAGGACCTTCCCCGTTAGATCTTGACCGCTAAAGACCTCCCTCTGGAGATCTAGACCGTTGAAGACCTCCTCCGTGAGATCTTAGCCGTCCAGACCTCCCTCCATAGGTTTAGCCTTAGGACCTCCCCTAGTGCTCGGGACCGTCAGATCTTGATCTGACGATCACGACCTCTGTTAGGCACGAGGACCTCCTCTGTGTGCGCTGTGCATGCACGGGTTGTGGCCGTTGGATCCAATCTCAACGGCCCACGACCTCTCCTTTTTCCTTCAGTTCATTTGGACCTCCCGAGAGCTCAAATTTTCTAAGTCTTTTAATGTTTCAAATTTCAAAAGTGCATAACTTTGTCATTTTAGCTCCTTTTTGAATGATTCCAATTGCTTTAGCTCTGTTAGAGTATAAACTTTAATCTGAGAATGAATTTAGGCACTGTTATGTAGCAGGAAATGACTTTAACTGCATGAACTTGTTTAATATGAAATGGGTGTTTAGAAATTATCTCAAATTTGTAAAATACATAACTTTTTCTCTGTAAATCCAAACTGAGCAAACTCAACTTGGTAAAATTTGTCTGTAGGCATGCTTTAATGTGAACTAGGCCTTGTCTTTATTTATGTTCCTGAAAAATGATATATGCTAGTTTTAGAACTTAGAAAAATCATAACTAATTCATTATAACTCCAAATGATGTAAACTCAAGTTTGCTGTTCTTAGGATGACATTATCTACCTACCATAAAAATTTCAGACCTTAGATCATTCTAGAAAATTTTGCCATGAACAGTACCAGTAATTAATTTAATTGAATTAATAGGCTGAGAGAACTTAGTTTAGTCATAACTTTTTCATACCTAATCCAAATGACTTGATTCTTGTTCCTAAATTTGTCTAAAATCTTAATCTTGCTGCTGCATAAATTTCATAGTATTTGGAGAACTTTTGCTGTGGAGTTTTATTTAGAGTTCTTGTTCTTATTTGGTTATCGCCTTTTCGCGTTAGGTTCCGAAGGAATTATTGAGTACGTGAGTGAATCCTCTGCAGCAAGAAAGTGATCTACAGCAAGGCAAGCAGTTTGATCATGTTAATCCCAGTATTTTTAAGTATTTATGTTGTTTACAAATTCTATGTATGCATTGCTAGTTTGTGTTAAACTATTGTTGATAATTGGCCTACTAGATGCATTTCCTTAGACAAATGATTATCCTTTACTACCATGAGCCTAGGTTATTGCTGTGATTGAGAGTTCGCTGGATGAACTCTTGTCACTTAGTAGTTGCGAATTATAGCTTAGCCATGCTTAGCTTCCGGTAGAAATGGACGGTTATCGACTTGTCGATAACCTTGATCACATAAAACTTATTATTACTTATGATTTCAGCCTTGTGCCATGTTTACTTGTGAAAACCAAAAAAACTGAAACAAAATGATTTAGACTTTGGCATAATGGTATGTTGGTGTGCTTTTGGGTGTGACTGGAATGGTGCCCAAGTCAATTAAGGACCGAACTTCTTGTGAGTACCTGTTATCCAGGCATTTTGTGCGTGCTAACCACGCTAGAGGGTATGGGACCTCTCTTGAATTAGTACTTTGGGAGGCATTAATTAATGAGTCATTGGTGTAGTTTATAGAGAAAAGGATCACGAGGCGTGACCGGGGTGGTTCCTTTCTAGGTCCTCCACCCCGACCGGGGTCTTGCAAATGTCCGGCTAGCGTTACCCTAAATGGCTAATGACTCCCGGCTTTGCTTGACTCCACCACAACGTGTGGTCCTAGTGGCCCATTTCGCCGGCTGGTCACTAAGGGTTAACCCCATACGTGCGACTCTTAATTAACGCATTCCATTGGAAACGCCTCGTAGGACTTAGCCGTGCTTGGCATACCAAAGGAAGTGTGCTTAATAGCTTGGCAAAAGGCGATGCGAAGTGTGGGTACATTGGTACACCCTGCGAGGTTAAAACTATTCGAATAGCCTCGTCCTAGGTTATGGACACGCTTGGGTAAGCTTTTCAAGAGTTAGACTACAACATTTTAATTAAAACTTGATGGGTGGTACGAATCTGGGATTCGTGCTATGTGTGGTGGCTATTGGGTTAGTCACCAATAGGTGGTTACTCTTGTACTTATTGTATCTCGTGTTTTTTCATTCAATAAAAACTGATTGCAAACTTGCTTTTGAAATGTACTACGTTATTACAAATAAAGTTGGCTTTGTGCAAAATGAGACGTATGACCTCCACTTAAAAAGCCTGCATGTAGCATATTGTTAGGTCTGCTATTCCACACGTCAGTCTTGCGAGTACATTTTTGTACTCAGTTGCTTTGCTTAATGTTTTTGTTGCAGAGGAAGAAGGTGAGCCCCAAGGGCTTCCCTTTTGTGAGATATGCTTCGGGTTGACGACTAGCTTGGCGGCCCAGTTGGTTGCCTTGTGGGTAAAGGCACACTAATTGGCTCTTTTGTTTATCGCTATCTTATGACACTTTTACTTCCGCTGTTTAATTGTTATTTAGTGTCATTTGGCCGGTTGGCCCTTGTTGTAATAAATCTCTATTATGTATGTCTTTTGTTAGACCTATTGTATGGAATTGATGCGTGATTTTGTAACGGGGTGTGTATACTGCATTTCTGGGAAGTATACATGTCTCGGGGCTTGGTTTATTTGATTTGTGATGCTAGAGTCAAGAAAAGACTAAGCATTACAAGCCAAATAAATCGGGGTCCTCACAGGTAGATTCTTATTGTAGCAACTGAGTAGTTCGGGTTGTGTAGTAGTTGTATTTGAACTTAGCGTTTGGACGTAATTAGAAGACTTAGTTTGATTAGCACATAATTATAAGACTTAGTATCGTTGACGATCGGGTCACAGCGAGCGCGTGCACCGCGTGCGTGGTCCATGGACCCTTGACGGGGCATATTGACCTTCGGTCCATGCACTACGCCATGAACTGAGTGAATGACAAATGGGCCCCACCTGTTAATAGGCTTTTAATTCGGAAATAAAATAGGAAAGAACACTGAACAGTAGACCCCGCATGTTAGTGGCAGAGGCTTGATTTAGGTCGGGTATAAAAAGTTTGAAATGCATGGATATTCTGAATTGATTTATTTTTGCACTGTAAATTACAATAACTTAAAAAATTCATAACCATTTGAAAGTAACTCCAAATTTTATTTTGTAGCTAACCATAAAATGTTTAAATAGAAATAGAAGTGAACCTAAAACTAATTTTTTCTGCCCACTAGATAGTAGTACATTAAATTTTGCAAAAATTACTAAAGTGTCACGAACTTGAACCTAAAATTTGAAAAATATTCGTAGGTGGTTTAACGTGCAATTCAAATGTGCATGAGATGCAACAGAAATAGAATTGAAAACATTGAGTATGAAAAGTGTATTTAAACTTAGCGTTCGGATGTAAAATTAGAATACTTAGTGTGATTAGCGCGTGCACCGCGTGCGTGGTCTATGGATCCTTGACCGGCCATGTTCACCGGCAATTGGCATTTGTAAAGTGATTTAGTTTTGCACTGTAAATTCATACAACTTAAAAAATTCATAACTAGTTGATAGAAACTTCAAATTTAGTGAAACCCATTTTGTTGGTTTCTATTTTTATTGTACTTTAACTTAGAATAGGTTTGAAACTTGTTACTGGCACTGATAATTTGCAAAATTGCATTAAACTCGGTTAAGAATTTTTTTTACAGTAAGAATTGAATTAATTTTTGTTGGTCATGAAATGTTATTCTGTAGCTAACCATGACTAAAATTGTGGAAGAATTCATTTGGAAAACCCACAAATAAGTGGATGGTGCGAGCATTACATATAATTTAGTGGTTTTATATGCACATGTGTTAGGTACTTCATGGCGAAGATTCAAGATCTATTCGTATTCTACGGGAACGCTCTTGTACATGATGGGCCGTACGGGGCGGACCTGTCGAATTGCGACCGGACTGTGATCCGGGCGCCGGGTCTGAGGGACATGAGCCTCTCGGAGCTAAGGCGGTGCGTGCGGTCCGCGTTCGATCGCGCCACTGCAAGGATGAAGCTGCGCATCGAGGCGTTGTATGTCTCGGTGGTGGGTGACGGAGGGGAGACCGTTTGGCAACTTATGACGGTGACAAGTGACGCTTCATGGGCCAATTACATGGAGGTTGTTTGCAACCTGCGCACCGCGATCTTTGCGCGGCCGATGGTCTATGTTCAGTTCGTGGAGAGGACGGGGACATCCGACGTGGGTGGTTCCGGTGAGGCTGCTGGTGAGGAGCCTGCGTTGGGTGTTGGAGGAGCCGCGGGCAAGGAAGTGGGCGATGGAGACCTGAGGAGGCGTCGCGACAACTTCAAGCCCAACGAAGGAGTGGGCGGATGGTGGCGGCTCGTATTGATTGCCACGAGTACCGCCGACTGTGGAAGAGGTCGGCGAGGAAGAGGAGGATGTGGAAACAACGCCCATTCAGACGAGCAAGACGGAGAAGCTCGCTACGAGGTGTTGGTGGTGGTGTTGTGACCACCGACACCGACACGCCCTCTAGATTGGACGATGTCGCAACGACATCGCTGGTCCTGCCACAGCCGGAGGGGGCCGACTGGGGGTTTACTGAAGACACCCTTCTCCTAGGGCAGCGCTTCCCTAACAAGAGCGCCGCCCAGCATGCTATTGCCAGATACGCCATTAACATTGGCCGGACGTATCGGGTGCAGAGGTCCAACCCCGACACCTACATCGTGAGGTGTGTTGAAGAATCCTGTGCTGGCAAGGTCCGTGCGCAGCGGTTCACAGCCTCAGGCACAGGCTTCCGGATCACGGTGCTGAAGGACCACACTTGTGAGCTAACTGAGCCGCTTCATAGGCACCGCAACATGACGTCCTCGTATGTTGCCAGCCTAATAAGCCACCTCGTGGCTGAAGATGTTTGCATTTCGCCAAAGCTTCTAATGGCGGAGGTTGCCAACATGGTGGGGTTCCAGGTGAGCTACAAGACGGCATGGCGGGCGGAACGGAAGGTCATGGAGAGAATGTTCGGCACATTCGAAGAGGCTTATAACCTAGTTCCAAGAATGCTGCATCAAATCGCAGAATCAAATCCCGTGACTTACATAAACAAGGTTGACCGGGTGCATCCGAGGGAGGGGCCCAATTATTTTGTTCTGGACACGGTCTTTTGGGCCTTTCCTCAGGCAATTGAAGGGTTCAAGCATTGCCGTCCTGTGCTGACGATGGACGACACTTTTCTATCCGGGAAGTACAAGGGTACCATCCTCACCGCGGTTGCAGCCGATGCGAACGACCAGTTACTCCCCATGGCCTTCGCAATTGTTGAGAGCGAGAGCACTGAAATCTGGCTATGGTTCCTGTCCAACGTGAAGCAGGCGGTGGTCCAAGACCGTCCAGATGTGTGTGTCATCTCGGACCGCAATGCTGGGTTGTTGTCTGCGTTGAGCATGATGCAAAATGGGACGCAGCCGTTGTTCCAGTGGAATGATGTCAGGAGCCGCTGGTGCATGAGGCATCTCGCGGCGAACTTTCACACAAGGTTTCGGAGCAAGGACCTGATGAAGATGTTTAAGAAGCTCTGCATGCAGAACCAAAGGCGGAAGTTCGATGCCGTGTGGAGACAGCTCGACGAGGAGACCGGGAAGCATGTAAGGAACTCGGCGGACGCGGAGGAAGGTGCAGCGGCAAGAGGGTCCGCGAGAGTTGGGGAATTCACACAGTGGGTTAACTCACACGCACCCAACCTGGAGAAATGGTCCCTGCTGCACGACACCGATGGTGCAAGGTACGAGATCATGACGACCAACATGTCGGAGGTGTACAACAGTGTCCTCAAGGGTGTCCGATCCCTGCCGATCACTGCAATCGTGGAGGAGAGCTGGAACCGTACTGTCGGCTACTTCGTTAACAGAGCCATGATGGCCAAGAAGCATCTGGAGGATGGCAAGCAATTGTCGGAGGTAATGCATGCCCACATGGAGAAGAAGATCAGCAAGGCTCGTTCGCACACTGCTCGTACCATGGATGGCGTCAGGCAGAAATTCGAGATCCGGCTCAGGGAGAAGTACGTCATGGGCCACGCTAGAGGGGATCGAAAGCAAGTCTACACGATTGGTGACGAAGCGTCGTGAACCTGCAACAAGCCGCGGCTTCTCCACAAACCATGCTCCCATGTGTACGCAGCGTGCGCGGTGTGGCGTCAGGCCTCGGAGCGTTACATCTCCGAGTACTACGACATCCACCACCTGTATGGCACTTGGAGTGCCGAGTTCCATTCTTACGGGATGGACATGCACTACAGGGACCTCTGGCCAGGGCAGGTGAAGTGGGTGCCCAATGACGCCCTGAAGCACCCCCGCCGTGGAAGACGCCAGTCACGACGCATCCGGAACGACATGGACGACAGCCAGCGCAGCCAATGGGTTCGCCGCCCCAGATGCAGACTATGCAAGACGGTTGGCCACTCCATCAGTCGCTGCC
The DNA here is from genome assembly GCA_036346255.1 of Ampelocalamus luodianensis. NCBI lineage: Eukaryota > Viridiplantae > Streptophyta > Magnoliopsida > Poales > Poaceae > Ampelocalamus > Ampelocalamus luodianensis. Next base: position 42,337,716 of record CM070617.1, read on the forward strand.
CAAACAGACCTAGCACAAGCAACGCACCGTAGCGCCCAAGATACAATTACCAAGTCGTGATGTTGCATGCTTATTTTAATGCCTAGTATGAGTTGTATCGTTCTCAATCCATGCCTTTGTGTACGGATGTAATGTTATGTTCTGTGGGTCATGTGTTAACTCATTATGGTCATATCTACTGTTATGTTGTACGAGTTTGTACATGTGTTATTCACTTTGTCTTACATTATGTTGTCATATGTTTCGATTTCTTTTTGTATGCCATAATTTATGTTATATATGTAGACTTACATGTTGTTTATCTCTCGGCAGGAGATGGCGCAGCCTCCAGTTGACGGCCCGTATGAGCTGCTCGACGCACGCTGGGATGGGTGACATCGATGCCTGGCGTGGTCGTCCGGCGTCGGCCCTCCGAGCCTAGTCCTGAGCGCCCCCAGAGAGAGGTGGGCTCTTGACGAGCGGTATGTCCCCAGATTGCGGACACCGCCTCCGCCTTTGCCCGCATGTTGGATGTACCGCACGCGTTTCAGTTTGACGCGACACTCCTATCTGCGCTCGTGGATCGTTGGAGACCAGAGACTCACACCTTCCACTTCCGGTGGGGGGAGATGACCATAACCCTAGAGGATGTAGCTATGCTTACAGGTCTGCCACAGCAAGGTCTTCCAGTAGTGCCACCTCCGAGGCGAGTGGACTGGAAGGTGCGTATGGCTGACAGATTCGGTCACCCGATTCCTGACAACGTGTCGGGTGTGCCACATTCCTGGCTACGGGAGTACATGACCTGCCCCCAGCATGCGACTGTGGAGGCAGTCAGGTCACACTTCCTTGCATACCTTTTGTTCCTGTTCGGATGGATCTTGTTTCCTACGACTCAGGGTGACTGCGTGTACCCTAGCTACATCCAGCTCGCTGAGTCTTTGGTGGACGCCTGGCCCGACGAGGTGCCACAATCTGCTTGGGCCTCCTCGCTGCTTCGCCACTTATCGAGGGTTGTGCGATGCCTCTCGGCGCGATCAAAAGCGGGAGCCGGTCCTCGCCAGATGCTACACATCGCGCAGCTATGGTCATGGGAGCACTTTCGTTGGCCGCCATATTTTGAGCACCGTGCACCCTTTCGAGTTGTGCGCCAAGTCATGCATCGCTACAGTGATGACCCCGTCTTTGGGCCTACAATGGGAACGCGTTGGACACATGGTACCCTAGGTTGGGTCAGAGAGAGACCGAGGCGTGCGTACCCTGAGTTCCATAACCTATTTGAGACTCTGCATGAGGATGAGGTCATCTGGTGGCCATGGATCGCATTCCTTGCGCACACGGCCCGTCACGGTTATCCTCGCAGTGCACTCAGGACGAGATGCTCTGGTTGACGACAAGCCACCTGGTCTTCTCGCACATGGTCGAGTCGTACAATCCACAGCGGGTCATGAGACAGTTTGGCCTTTACCAGGAGGTGCCACCGCTGCCGGGACGACCTCTCATAGAGAAGGCCCACCGGTATGTCATTTTCCTGTATCATAGTAGGCACATGTCTGACTTACATTTGTTGATATCCGAATTCAGTTGCAGGCAAACGAGAAGAGGTCGGAGGAGCGACGACTGGAGGCAGACACAGCAGCCGTGGACGACTCTGTGGAGCGAGAGGGCGGCAACAGACGTGGTGCATGAGTTACGAGGCTACGCCATCCGGACGTACGGTGCGTACTTGCAGTGGTACGTTCCGCACACTAGGTGTAGGCTTACTGGGCCAGCGCCACCGCCACCAGTGGAGGTCATGCAGGATGTCGTTGTACTAGCAGGTCCCGACCGTCATCGAGCGGCACACCACGACGAGATGGTAAAACATTCTTGCTAAAAATTTCATCTGGCTACGCGTTTGTAACTTACTATCGGTTTCCTTGTAGTACTACCGCCTTGATCGTATCTCGCGTCAGGGTGATGAAACTCTACGTCGTGGTCGCAATAGCACATTTGATCGCATCCTACACGCGGTGCGCATGATGACCGAGGACGCGAAGAATGCAATGAGGACCATAACTTGTGGTCGCGATAGTGACGTTCACGTACAGCATCGCGGACACCGAGGGCACCCTCCACCCTCAGCACCTCCCTCGGCACCTCCCTCCGCACGTCCGTCGCACTCTGTGAGTCGTCAGAGCTATGGTCGGTCAGCCTCAACGCGTCAGGTATGTCATATGTCCGCCGGTTGTTCTCACCAATACTTGTCCAAGCACTCCTTTTGAACATATCTGACATCACCGTTTATTCTTGCAGCACTTGCGAGGGGACAACACTCTGTTTCAGCCGTCGTTGTCACGGAGGGAGGCGCAGCACTTGCGAGGGGACAACACTTTGCTGCAGCCGTCGTCGTCACAGAGGGAGGCGCAGGAAACGCGACGTTGTTCCGCTGCAGACATTGACCCTAACTCGCCGCAGCGCCAAGACGACGGGTTGGGATCATTGGCGCATGACATTCAGCCGCAGGGCATTCAGTCGCACGTGCGGGAGCATGACCGGTGGTTTGCCGAGACTTACAAAGGCTACACCGTGCAGCATTACGGCACCGACTGGCTAGGAGGATCCTCGTCCACACAACAACCTACTCAGGTACACTTTAACATAGTTGTAGTAATTTTAGCAATACATAAAACCAATGACTAACTCACCAAGTACCCTTCCCTCAGGATGAGCACGTGTGGATCGATAATATGCTCAGCTTTGACCCGGACTCCTACACTGAGATCACCGCAGCGACGCCTCCCACGCAACGCCCCTACTACGGCTTGCGAGATGTACGCCACTCCCATGACAGGTTCACCTTCCCCGAGGATCAGCTACGCCGTCCGGGCAATCGACGGAGCGATGTACCATAAGTAATGTCGTGGTCGTATAATGCATGTTATGTAATATCATTGTGTATTGTGTGCAGCATGTCATGTTATGCGATTTACGTAGTGTCAGTGTGCAACGTGACCTTGTGATTTATGGACACAACATGTTCTAAGATCGGGTTTGTATCTCAAACATCCGTGATTTTTGAATATCTCGCGGGTCCTGTGGTTGATCTGCCAGGGGATCCGACACTACCTCGCGGACGTGAATTTCCTTCAACGTTGCCAGACGATTCCTCCTCGGGCCCGCTGCCTCACGGACGCGATTTTTCTTCAACCCAATTGCAATTGAGCCACATGCTATATATGGGTGCTTTTGCTGTCATACACCTCACTCTTCATTTCCTCTTCTCCTTTCTACCAGTCTTAGACGGGATGTCTACAGCCTCATCTAACTTTCGAGTGAGCAAACAATTGGAATCACTGCGGCAGCAGCTAGTTTGCCCTCATTGCAGGGATCCGGTGAATGTGTTCACCTCGCATACGCCAACGAATCCATCCCGAGTGTTCATGAAGTGTTCAAATCTTACGGTAACTTTTGCTTAATCATCTCGAATGAATTGCATTCAAAACAACATGTTGTTTTTTTACTTGAGGCTGCATTTCTTTTGTAGAGCACAACATGCCGGTTTTGGCAGTGGGCTGATGAAGCTGTCCGAGTGGTTCAAGATATTGCAATGCAAATTGCTGCCTTGCAAGATGACTCCGTGGTGTTGCTGCATTTCGTCCAGGGCCTCGACCCTCCGACCCACCAACGCAGAATAAAGAGAATAGACTTAAAAGACTGGATGAAAGGATGGAAGGAGTTGAGAAAATGCTTCAGAAATTAGTTAAGCTAGTTAGTTTTGTGGTATTTCTTCTATTATTTCTTGTGGTTGCCAAGTAGAAGTTCAGTTCTAATGATATTGTAATGTCCACTCTTTATATATGCATCGCAGTACAACGTGGATGAGAATAAACCAGTTACATTATCTACGCATGGATGAACCGTCGTGTATCCTCAGATACTTTGTGTGGGAATTCATGAAACCCTAATTTCCGAAACCTCATATCCCAATTTTGGAGACCTAAATCTGCAATCCATTTCAGAACACTTAGTTTTCACAACGACAAGAACTAACAACTTCTCTCTACAAAGCAGAACGTGACTATTTTTTACAAAGTAAGACGTGACAAGACTTTGCCTCAGTTTTTCAAACCGAAAAGACGACACTACGCAAAGAAAGACGTGACAACACTCTGCCTCGCAAGCCTTTCGGACCGAAAAGACAAGACTCTGCAAACAAAGACGTGACAAAACTCTGCCTCACCAGCTTTTCAGATCGAAAAGACAAGACTCTGCAAAAAAATACGTGACAACACTCTGCCTCACCAGCTTTTTAGACCGAAAAGACAAGACTCTGCCAAAAAAAGCGTGACAGCACTCTGCCTCACCAGCTTTTCAGATCGAAAAGACAAAACTCTACAAAAAAAGGCGTGACAACACTCTGCCTCACCAGCTTTTCGGACCGATAAGACAGCACTCTGCAAAGCACAACAAAGTAAGACGTGACAATACTATGCCTCGCTAGCTTTTCAGATGGACATGACAACACTATACCTCCTCTGTTTTTCTGAACTAAAAGATTGGACTCTGCATGAAATTAACCACACTATGCCAACTATGGAGCTTATAAAAGGGGACTGAACCAAATCCAAAACTACACAACACTACACAATAGATACTCAGCTATGGACTCTTCGGCAAACTTCTACGCGAGGATGTTGCAGAAGCAAAAGTGGCTTAAGCAGAAGAGGAAACACTTACAATACCCAGATTTTTCAATGAAAGATGCTCCAGTACCACCAAGTTCTCCGATCCCGCAGTGTGTGTGTGGCGAACCAGCAGAGATCATTCAGTCCACACACCCAGCCACTGCTGCCCGGGCATACTACACGTGCGGGCACCACCTCGTAAGCGTTTCTTTCGCGCGCATTGATTTTCGTTAACGTTGAATTCCTTAAATTTTTAACTTCATCCCCATGTAATGGCAGCCCGAGATGCGCTGCCACTTCTTCCAGTGGATCGACTGCCCAGAGATGTACGATAGGGCATTCATCCAGCAAAAGTACATGCTAAACTACTCGGTGCGGGCTGAGAACTTCGTGCGGTGGAAACCTTACGTACCGGACCCTGCTAAGGAGGCACCGAAGGAGCCCAGTAGTCGCCCAGGCGTAATCCATATCAACGACGTGAGTTAAGAAGAATTTACATCCTTATTACATTTTTCACTGTACGGTGTTCTTACATCATACAATCGCAGGATATGGACAACTTCGACATACCAGCCCGACGTGGACAGTCCTGCGACAAGGGCAAGGGAAAGACTTGTGAGGACCCGGAACATTTAACTAGTAACACTTAACCTCCAAATGGTTCTAGTGTTACTAACTAAACATTCTAAGCCTCGATGGACATATGCTTCCCAGAATTGCAGCATATGCACATCATCACAAAATTACACATCAATTCCATACACATACATCACTAGGTTCAACAACGACATACATAAAGTAAAGTTATTACAAAAGAGAGCCGACCGGCCGAATAGAACAATATACAAGAATGACAGCGGAAGCAAAGCGCCATAAGATGGCTAGAACAAAAGTCGACCGGTTAGCCACACAACCCACAAGGCAACCGACGGCCGCTAAGCTAGTCGCCCAAGCTACCACAACACACTCGCAAAAGTGAGGCCCCTCGGCTCACCTTCTTCCTCTGCAACAAAACAATTAGCGTAGCAACCGAGTACAAAGATTGCCTTTGTACCCAAAGATCGACGTGTGGAATAGCGACCTATTCATAAACTACATGCAAGCTTATTTAGGTGGAGGTTGTATGTCTCATTTTGCATGAAGCCAACTTTATTTGCAATAACGTAATACATTTCAAAAGCAAGTTTGCAAATCTGTTTTGTTATCAAAGTAATGATAAGTAAAGATACATACAAGTAACCACCGAAGCGACTATCCCAATAGCCACCACAACATAGCACTAATCCTGATTCGTACCACCCATCAAGTTTTAATTTAAAAGGTTGTAATCTAACTCTTGAAAGACCTTGCAAGCGTGTCCATAACCTAGACGGCTATTCGAATAGTTTTAACCCTCGGGGTGTACCAATGTACCCACACTTGCATCGCTTTAAGCCACAAAGCACACTTCCAAGGTATGTCGTACGGCTAAATCCTACGAGACATTTCTAATCTTGTGTATTAACTACGAGCCACTCATATGGATAGAAACCCATATGCTTACATTGCAAGCCGAAAGACAACAAATCCCATCACGGTGAAGTCTTTCGGACACTACAATGCTCCCAACACCATCCCTCCCGCGACTCCTCGCGACTGAGCCAATACACGCCAAAGTACTAAGTCAAGAGAGGTCCCATACCCTCTAATGTGGTTAGCACGCTAAAATGCTTGGTTTAGTGTAACAAGATGTTCGGTCCTTGTTGACCCGGCACCATTCCATCACACCCAAAATCACACTATCATACCATTGTGCCCAAGTCTAAATCATTTTGTTTTCAGTTTTTAGTTTTCATAAATAGACATGGCACAAGGTGGAAATCATAATCATAATAAGTTTTAAGTGATCAAGGTTATCGACAAGTCGATAACCGCTCATTTCTACCAAACTAAGCATGGCTAAGCAATTGATTCGCAACTACTAAGTGACAAGAGCTCATCCACGAACTCTAAATCACAGCAAGTAACCTAGGCTCATGGTAGTAGAGAATAATCATTTGCTAAGGAAATGCATCTACTAGGCCAACTATTAAAACAAAGTAGCAATGCATACATAGAATTTGTAATCAACATAAATACTTAAAATACTGGGATTAACATGATCAAACTGCTTGCCTTCTTGCTGTTGCTCAAATTGTTGTGGAGGGTCGCTCTGGTGGATTGAAGGTGTGAGGTGGTTTAACTGCCCAAAACACTGAGAAGAGCAAAGTGTGGTGTAAAGGGACACCAGGAGGACCTAGAGGGCAATTTATAGGGAAAGAATTAGGGTTTTGAGCAAGAACCCGAGTCCATGGTGGGCTCGGTTCATGCTCCGGTTGTAGACCAAGAAAAGATGGGAGCAAGTGAGCATGGTGACAATGGAGGAGAAAGCCTGGTGCGCATTAAATGCATTGCAGAGAGACGTTGACAAAAGCAAACGTGAGGTGACACATCAAAGCCGCCCCGCGCTCTCTCTTTCTCGCCATTGCGCCGCGCGCTTCGGCGAGACAGAGGAGGAAGAAGAACAGAAAAGAGAACGGTGACCGTTGGATTGAAAATGGACGGTCACGATTAAACGAGTTCGCCGGACAATCCGATTGCCCTCAGGGATCTGGACGGTTGGATTGAAATCCAACGGTCCCAATTGGTTAATGCAACCGGAGGGTCCGATTGCTCACACGATCGTGGGCCGAGCGATTTGAATCCAACGGCTGATATCGCACGCGCGTTTTAAAACGCGGCTCGGTGCAGCTAGGTGGTTCAACCAAGTCAAGTGGCTCGGACTCGAGCCCGACCCAACCCAAGGAACAATGAACTGTGTTTTGAGGTTTTAAATATGTCGAGACTTTTGAGGATTTATTTGGGGTAGCAAAATAACTCCAAAAATTCTGAAATTTTTACAGGAGCTTGCTGACTGAGACATTGACCTTGTGTAAAATTTGCAGAGGTTTTTATGCATTGTATTTTTCTCCAAAATTCTACAATGTACTGGTTTTAGGTTTGACTGAGAGTCAAACAGGTTTGATCGCCTCTAAAATATTCAAACAATTTCTAAAAATTGTGAAATTTTTCAGAGGGTCACATACCATCCCAAGAACTTAGGAAAATATTTCTAGAGGATGATCAAAAGGTTTGACAAGATTGTTTTTGAAGGAACAAGATTTGGATCAAAAGACTTGTGACTTTGCATTTCCATAAGTCTTGTACAATACTTGCCCAAGACAAAAGGAAACACATGATGTAAGAAAAAGTTTTAATTTCTACTCATTTTCTTACATTTGAAACACAAGCCCAAAATTTGGGATGTTACAACTCTCCCCCCCTTACAAGAATCTCGACCCGAGATTCCGTTTACTCGGAGAAGAAAGAAGGAAAATCTGCACGAAGGCGATCTTCTCGCTCCCAAGTTGCCTCACCTTCAGAATGGTTTGACCACTGAACCTTAAGGAACTTGATGACACGGTTCCTTGTTCTCCGCTCGATTCCTCAAGAATCTGAGCAGGATGCTCGCGATAGGTCAAATCCTCTTGCACATCGAGAGCTTCCAACGGAGTTTCCTCAGTCGGGACACGGAGGCACTTCTTCAGGTGTGAAACATGGAACACATCATGCACACCCTCAAGTGCAGCTGGTAGCTCCAATCTGTATGCAACTGCCCCAACTCTCTCGACGATGCGGTAAGGCCCAACATATCGAGGGTCAACTTTCCTTGATGCCAAAGCGATGGCCCTTTAAGGGTGAGACTTTGAGATACACAAAGTCATTAGGCTCAAAGCTCAACTCACGGCGACGACGATCTGCATAGCTCTTTTGTCTGGACTGGGCCGTGCGCAGATGCTCGCGGATCAACTGAACTTGACTCTCAGCCTCATTGATCGAATCTGGCCAAAAAAGCGCCGCCGCGATCTCGACCAGTTCAATGGGGTTCTGCATCTCCTCCCATACAAAGCCTCAAATGGTGCCATGCCAAGACTGGCCTGAAAGCTATTGTTGTAGGAGAACTCCGCAAATGGTAGGCACTTCTCCCACTTCTTCCCATAGGAAAGAACACAAGCACGGAGCATATCTTCCAACACTTGGTTGACTCGCTCCGTCTGACCATCAGTCCGAGGATGAAAGGCTGTACTGAAATGAAGGCGGGTCCCCATAGCCTCTTGCAGACTCTGCCAAAACCGCGAGGTGAAAAGTGCACCACGATCAGAAATAATCGACTTCGGCACACCGTGAAGACTCACAATCCTCGAGACATAAAGTTCGGCCAAAGGCCCCACACGAAGCTGAGTCTTGACAGGAAGGAAATGTGCCACTTTAGTCAACCTGTCGATCACGACCCAAATAGCATCATTCCCCTTGGACGAGCGGGGCAATCCGGTGATGAAGTCCATGCCAACGAATCCCACTTCCATTCCGCACGGCAAAGGCCGAAAAGACTGCTTGACGCCGATGCTCGGCCTTCACACGACAAAGACACGTCGCACTCGACAAGAACGAACTTGGCAATCTCACGCTTCATTCGGTCCACTGAATCTCGACGAAGGTCCCGATACATCTTGGTAGCCCCGGTGAATAGACAAAGGAGAATCATGGGCTTCGGAGAATCAATTTCGCAATTCCATGACCTTAGGAACCACAAGACGCGCCCAAACCACACAACGCCATGCCCATCCTCCGAAAGCACTTGGCCATCCCATCCTTGATGTTCGCTGATCTGGCTCACACCGCATCACGCTCGCTGTGCGCCTTGATTTGGTCCACCAAGGTTGGTTGCACAACCAATGTAGCAAGAGAACCGTGCTCGATCAAACCCAAATTGAGGCGCTGGAACTCTGAAATGAGGGTAGTCTGCTGCTCTTGGAGCATCAACATGTTGCAATACACCTTCCGATCGAGTGCATCCGCCACAACATTGGCCTTGCCGGATGATACCGAATGCCCATGTCATAGTCCTGATCAATTCCAACCATCTTCTTTGCCCGAGGTTCAGATCGCCGGGTGAACAAGTACTTCAAGCTCTTGTGGTCGAATACACCTCACAACGGTTACCAATCGATAATGCCGCCAAATCTTGAGTGCATGGACCACAGCAGCTAACTCCAAGTCATGAGTAGGATAGTTGAGTTCATGAGGCCTCAAGCGCCGCGATGCATAGGCCACAACCTTGCCCTCCCGCATAAGAACACAACCAAGACCTGACGAGAAGCATCACAATAGATATCAAAACTCTTGTGAATATCGGGAGAACAAGCATCAAGTGAGGTCAACCGCTTCTTGAGTTCCCAAAACTCACATCACAAGCAGCGGACCACACAAATTTCTTGTCTTTCTTAAGCAATTCGGTCATAGGCTTCACAATCTTGGAGAAATTCTCGATAAAGCGCGATAGTAGCCACCAAACCAAGAAAACTCCGCACATCGGTGATCGACTTGGTGACCCCAAGATAGCACATCACTAACCTTGCTAGGATCCACGACCACACCTCCTGCTGAAAGAACATGGCCCAAGAATGCCACTTCCTTCAACGTAACTCGCACTTGCTGAATTTGGCATACAACCGTGCTCACGCACTCGCCCAACACAAGTCGAAGATGCTCAAGATGCTCTTCTTCACTCTTGGAGTAGATAAGGATATCATCGATGAATACCACCACGAACCTATCCAAATACTCCATGAATACCGAGTTCATAAGATTCATGAATAAAGCGGAGCATTAGTCAAACCAAACGACATGACGGTGTACTCGTAAAGACCATAACGAGTAGCGAAGGCCGTCTTAGGAATATCCTCGCCCGATTCGACTTGATGATAGCCCAATCTCAAGTCAATCTTGAGAAGACTCGTGCTCGGTCAAGCGATCGAAAAGATCATCAATACGGGGCAAAGGATACTTGTTCTTACCGTCACCTCATTGAGCGGACGGTAATCAACACACATGCGCAAGGTCTTGTCCTTCTTCTTCACAAAGATAATCGGACAACCCCAAGGAGATGAGCTAGGGCGGATAAAACCCTTCTCTTGCAGCTCACCCGATTGCTTCTTCACTCCTCCAACTCATTAGGAGGCATGCGTCGGCCTCTTAGAAATAGGGCGGTATGCGGGCGAACTCGATCACAAACTCCGGATCTCGAACAGAGGCATCCGGCAAGTCTTCGTGAAAGACATCCGCGAAGTCACACACGTGGGGACATCGTGAATCTCTAATCGCCGGCTTTGCTTCAAGGACATAAAGATGGGGCTCTCGCAATCGTGGCGAAAACCCAACCTGTTCACCAAGGATCGGTGAGGTAGACAATCTTCTGCACAATCGATTTGCCCCAAGTGTTGGGACAACCAATCCATGCCAAGAATCACGCCCAAGCGCCACGGTCGAGCAGATAAGATTCGCCAAGAATCCCACTCCTTCGATGTGGACAGAACATCCCGCATACTCGGTCGACTCTCATTTCGAACCCGAGAGCGAATCAGCAGTGGAATCCCCAAAGGAACACAAAGAAGTCCACAATCAACAAAGAAAAGACCTCGAAATAAAAGAATGCGAGGCCCCAGAGTCAAATAAAATCGTAGCAGATGCAAATTAACAAGGAGCGTACCCAACACCACGTCCGGTGCCTCTGTGCCTCCTCACCAGATGTGATTGACTCGGCCGCTTCCCAAGCCCGGGTCTTCGTCGGTGGTGACCACTCCTTGCCCGCGCCTCCATTAGGGCGAGGGCCGCTCGATCTTCTTAGGACAACTACTCGCGTAGTGGCCCTTGTTGTGGCGATGAAGCGGTGACGTCGGCCGCGGGTTGCGGGGAACACCTGCCGCTGGTCGCAGGCGACGCGATCGAGTCACGACTGCGGAGGACGTGGAGTTGGTGTCGAAGGCCTCGGCGGTGGTGAAGCCAAAGAACGGGCCACCGGCGAGCCCAACTCGGGATTTAACGAGGCCGGCTGTGCAGGCATCGGGCCTCCCACTTGCGCTTGCGGGACTCGCCGCGCTCTCGCCTTGTGCTCGGCGATGATGGCCTTGTCCACCAAGGTCCGGAAGTCGGGAAGTCCACAATAGAGAGCTTGTCCCAAGCTCCTCGACAAACCTCCATGAATTTCTCCCGCTTGGCCTCATCGGTGGCCACCTCGGCAGAGCGCACCTCGCGAGATGGTTGAACTCATGGAGGTACTCGATCACGCACTTGCGCCTGCTTGAGCGCAGGAACTCCTTCTTCTTGACTTCATCAGTGGCGGGGACATGGGCCCGACGAAAGTCGACGAACTCCTCCCACGAGACCACGTGTCCCGCGGCCGCATGGCGAGGAAGTTCTCCCACCATGAGAGTGCCGCACCTCCAATTGATGGGATGCGAAAGTGCCCGCTCCTGCTCCTCGGCATCGAGCAACGTTGAGCTTCGCTCAACCGACGCAGCCGATCGTCTGCGTCCAAGGGATCCTGGGCCGGGAGAAGGTAGGAGGTCGAGTGCGGAGGAACTCCGCAAGTCCCCACGAGACCGGTGACCACTTCCGATCCGAGGCACCGAGAGGAGTAGAGGTATTCCTGGCGATGACCTCCAACACCCTACGGTCCTCCGAACGATTGCGTTCGATCTGCATGAGGACTTCCGCCATGGTCGGAGGAGGGGAAAGCTCCTCCTCGGGACTACCCGGCTGATTCCGGCCGCTACGTGTCCCACCAGCCATCCTGATTCACTAAGATGAGTTAGCTACAAGCCCGATATAAAAAAGAAAGCAAAAAAAATCCAAACCCAAGAAAAAGGGCTCAGGAATAATCACCAAGAGCACAGGACCAAGAATCACCAAATCGACTTCCTGAAACGACTAACCCGTATGGAAGAACGAGCAATCGTTTGCGAAGACCCAAAATTTCAGCACTAAGTTCTAGCTCAAAACAGTCCAAAAATCAAGGTATAACCACCTAATAGAGTATAGGCATTTAGCTAATTTCATATCACTCCTTACCCTTTTATTTCCACAAGTTTTAGTTGAATTTACCTCCCATTTCCTACCTTAATTACTAACCACTAGCTAGCTGTCCAAATTCCTTTCTCCAAGCTCTCATGTTTCTCCCAAAACCAAGTTAATCGATAGAGGCTAATTTTTGAAAGGAAGAGAGGAGCAACTTTTTCAAACTCAAGGGAGAGTAAGGTGAGACGAGCAAGCTAAGATAGGTAAGGAGTAAAATTAGAGAACTTACTTAAGTCTTCATAAACTATTTGAAAGTAAGTTTTCAAAATATCCTAAAGGCGACCAAGCTAGGGGTTTCTACGGTCAGTATGGCTCTGATACCAACTTTGTGAGGACCCGGAACATTTAACTAGTAACACTTAACCTCCAAATGGTTCTAGTGTTACTAACTAAACATTCTAAGCCTCGATGGACATATGCTTCCCAGAATTGCAGCATATGCACATCATCACAAAATTACACATCAATTCCATACACATACATCACTAGGTTCAACAACGACATACATAAAGTAAAGTTATTACAAAGAGAGCCGACCGGCCGAATAGAACAATATACAAGAATGACAATGAAGCAAAGCGCCATAAGATGGCTAGAACAAAAGTCGACCGGTTAGCCACACAACCCACAAGGCAACCGACCGGCCGCTAAGCTAGTCGCCCATAGCTACCACAACACAGCTCGCAAAGTGAGGCCCTCAGCTCACCTTCTTCCTCTGCAACAAAACAATTAAGCGTGAGCAACCGAGTACAAAGATTGTCTTTGTACCCGCAAGATCGACGTGTGGAATAGCGACCTATTCATAAACTACATGCAAGCTTATTTAGGTGGAGGTTGTATGTCTCATTTTGCATGAAGTCAACTTTATTTGCAATAACGTAATACATTTCAAAAGCAAGTTTGCAAATCTGTTTTGTTATCAAAGTAACAGTAAGTAAAGATACATACAAGTAACCACCTGGAAGCGACTATCCCAATAGCCACCACAACATAGCACGAATCCCTGATTCGTACCACCCATCAAGTTTTAATTTAAAAGGTTGTAGTCTAACTCTTGAAAGACCTTGCCAAGCGTGTCCATAACCTAGGACGAGGCTATTCGAATAGTTTTAACCCTCAGGGGGTGTACCAATGTACCCACACTTCAGACCGCCTTTAAGCCACAAAGCACACTTCCGAAGGTATGCTGGCACGGCTAAGTCCTACGAGACATTTCCAATCTTGTGTATTAACTACGAGCCACTCATATGGATAGAAACCCATATGCTTACATTGCAAGCCGAAAGACAACAAATCCCATCACGGGTGAAGTCTTTCGGACACTACAATGCTCCCAACACCATCCCTCCCGCGACTCCTGCGACTGAGCCAATACACGCCAAAGTACTAAGTCAAGAGAGGTCCCATACCCTCTAATGTGGTTAGCACGCTAAAATGCTTGGTTTAGTGTAACAAGATGTTCGGTCCTTGTTGACCCGGGCACCATTCAGTCACACCCAAAATCACACTATCATACCATTGTGCCCAAGTCTAAATCATTTTGTTTTCAGTTTTTAGTTTTCATAAATAGACATGGCACAAGGTGGAAATCATAATCATAATAAGTTTTAAGTGATCAAGGTTATCGACAAGTCGATAACCGCCCATTTCTACCGAAACTAAGCATGGCTAAGCAATTGATTCGCAACTACTAAGTGACAAGAGCTCATCCACGAACTCTAAATCACAGCAAGTAACCTAGGCTCATGGTAGTAGAGAATAATCATTTGCTAAGGAAATGCATCTACTAGGCCAACTATTAAAACAAAGTAGCAATGCATACATAGAATTTGTAATCAACATAAATACTTAAAATACTGGGATTAACATGATCAAACTGCTTGCCTTCTTGCTGTTGCTCAAATTGTTGTGGAGGGTCGCTCTCGGGATTACCGCAAATGTCGAATCCTAAGCGAAAGGCAAAAAGAACCAAGAACAACCAATAAGACGATCCACAATTAAACAAACGAGCAAGCAAAAATTATCCAAATGCGACGAAATTTATACATAAGGTAGAATACGAATATACCTAGACATAGAAACTGGAAAAACCTAATTTGGATTTGTGGTGCAAAAGATATTACCTAAAAACCCATTTTCGGCCATAATTGGCACTGTAGCAAAAACATTTTCTAGAAAGGTTTTGAAGCTGAAATTTTTATGGTAGCTACCTACTGGCATAGTGGTAACCCATATAAAAATTCAGGTCATTTGGAGTTAAAATGATTTAGTTATGATTTTTCTAAGATGCAAAATTAGCATAATGCACTTTCCAGAAATATAACATGTGCAACTCCCATTTCACATTATAGTATGATAACAGAGGGATTTCTAACATCAAATTTCTATTTTTAGGATTTACAGGAATTATTGGTGCCTATTACAACATTAAATGGATTTTTAATTGCTACTAATAAGGTTAAATCTATTAACATATTTTTCTCTTTGATTTAGACCTATCACCATTTTTAGATCAAAGTTTAGTTAATAACAAATTTATCAAAGTTAAAACCATTCAATTATCGATATACAGAAAAGATATGCATTTTCCAAGTTTTAATACAATTCGAATATATAAAAATAGCGAAAACAAGCTATTAAAGATTACATAATTTTCTACTACTGACATAGCTAAAAGCATTTTTATATTAAACTTTAGTGAAATACAAATTTATTGCAGTTGGTTTCATGCAAAAGGATTTATCTTGAATTAGTTATGAATTTCTAAAGTTTTGATACAATTTTCGGTTGATAAATAAATACTTACGAAATAAAACCAACCCAACCGAAAATAAGCACGTGGGCGCCGTGGGCGTTGATGCAATATCCAACGAGCCACACGCGACGAGAAACAGCCGCGCGCGCGCGATTCAAAACAGAGCCCACCGTTGGATCAAGATCCAACGGCTCACGAGGACGAATGCAACCGGACGGCGCGGTTGCCTCGGCCACTCACAGCCGTAGATCTCAAGATGAACGGCACGGAGAGCACTTCCCGTCGGAAGGTCCGATTGCACGCATGATCAGGGCCGCAGATCAAGCGATGGACGGCCAAGAATGATGAGGGGAACCGGATGGTCCGAATGCATACAAGATCTGGGCCGCAGATCACAAAATGGGCGGCGGTCCAAGATTGAAGTGCAAACAGGAGTGCTGACACATGGGGCCGCATGTCAGTGACTGAGAGTCACACATGCGAGTCTTAACACACGTGCACAGTGCGCGTGGTCCCACCTGTCAGTGACTTAAAGGAGGTTTTTAGGACAGCTAATTAATTACTAATGACCAATGATTAGTGATGATTAGCAATTAATGTGTCCTAAAGATTTTGAACAGAGGCGATTTAGGGACAGAGGGCCCACACGTCAGTGACCCAAAAAGGTAATCTCGGACACATTTATTGCTAACAATGATTAGCAATAAATAAACCCAAAATCAGCCATAACGACTTCTGGTTTTCTGATTTAGGCTTACGGGCCCACAAGTCAGTGAGACATTAGACCAGATTAAGACACCATTAATACTTCTAATGATTGGGTATTAACTGTGTCCTAATTATTTGACGACAACGGGAGCTACGGCCGGCAAAGTCCCGAGTGGCTACCACGGCTTGTCGCCGGCGACTCCGGTCGCGGCGGCGCCCACAAACTACCAAAATGGGTTCGCAATAGTGTTGCGGTCCCAACAGTGATGACCTCGCCGGCGGTGGAGGTCTAGAACGCCGGCGAGCCGAAAACAAGATGGAGCCATTTTCAGTAAACATGAAAATAGCAAAATGCTCCACGCATCGGAAAGCGAGTGCCATGACTTCTAGGGACTATATAGAAGCTACCTTAACCGAGAAGAGCTCCAAAGATGGCGGGAAGACTTGAACACGATGAAGTCCACCGAGCCAAGAAGATGAAGTGGAAGATGAGGTTCGAGCAAAATGAGTGGAACCAAATCATTACCACAGCTTCATTATAGCTCAAAGAGGCTCCAAAAGCAAGTAATTGCAAAAGAACCACTTACCTGAGTGGAGAAGAAAGGGGTGAAACCAACCGAAAATCTCCAAACTTAAAATTGAGCGATTCCTGTGAATGCAACCCAAAATCAAGTTAGGGGAAATACAAAGGAGGTTGAGGAGTTCAAAAGGGTGCAAGGAATGTTGAAGATAAACCACTGGACACCAAGGCCGCCATTGGAGCTCTACGGGTCACACTGGTGGATTGAAGGTGTGAGGTGGTTTAACTGCCCAAAACACTGAGAAGAGCAAAGTGTGGTGTAAAGGGACACCAGGAGGACCTAGAGGGCAATTTATAGGGAAAGAATTAGGGTTTTGAGCAAGAACCCGAGTCCATGGTGGGCTCGGTTCATGCTCCGGTTGTAGACCAAGAAAAGATGGGAGCAAGTGAGCATGGTGACAATGGAGGAGAAAGCCTGGTGCGCATTAAATGCATTGCAGAGAGACGTTGACAAAAGCAAACGTGAGGTGACACATCAAAGCCGCCCCGCGCTCTCTCTCTTTCTGCCATTGCCGCACGCGCGCTCGGCGAGACAGAGGAGGAAGAAGAACAGAAAAGAGAACGGTGACCGTTGGATTGAAAATGGACGGTCACGATTAAACGAGTTCGCCGGACAGTCCGATTGCCCTCAGGGATCTGGACGGTTGGATTGAAATCCAACGGTCCCAATTGGTTAATGCAACCGGAGGGTCCGATTGCTCACACGATCGTGGGCCGAGCGATTTGAATCCAACGGCTGATATCGCACGCGCGTTTTAAAACGCGGCTCGGTGCAGCTAGGTGGTTCAACCAAGTCAAGTGGCTCGGACTCGAGCCCGACCCGAACCCAAGGAACAGTGAACCAGGTTTTGAGGTTTTAAATATGCTGAGACTTTTGAGGATTTATTTGGGGTAGCAAAATAACTCCAAAAATTCTGAAATTTTTACAAGAGCTTGCTGACTGAGACATTGACCTTGTGTAAAATTTGCAGAGGTTTTTATGCATTGTATTTTTCTCCAAAAATTCTACAAGGTACTGGTTTTAGGTTTGACTGAGAGTCAAACAGGTTTGACTGCCCTCTAAAATATTCAAACAATTTCTAAAAATTGTGAAATTTTTCAGAGGGGTCACATACCATCCCAAGAACTTAGGAAAAATATTTCCAGAGGATGATCAAAAGGTTTGACAAGATTGTTTTTGAAGGAACAAGATTTGGATCAAAAGACTTGTGACTTTGCATTTCCATAAGTCTTGTACAATACTTGCCCAGTACAAAAAGGAAACACATGATGTAAGAAAAAGTTTTAATTTCTACTCATTTTCTTACATTTGAAACACAAGCCCAAAATTTGGGATGTTACAAGACTCATGCGGCTCAGCCCGGCCGCCACAGCGTATCCGGACGCCCGGGCGTAATCCGTATTCACGACGTGAGTTATGAAAAATTTACATCATTCTTATGATTTTCACTATATGATGCACTTACATCATGGAATCGCAGGATATTGACGACTTCGACATACCAGCCGCACGTGGACAGTCCCGCGGCAAGGGCAAGGGAAAGGCTCATGCAGCCGAGCCCGGCCGCCACAGCGTATCCGGTCGCCCGGGCGTAATCCGTA
The DNA here is from genome assembly GCA_036346255.1 of Ampelocalamus luodianensis. Classification (NCBI taxonomy): domain Eukaryota; kingdom Viridiplantae; phylum Streptophyta; class Magnoliopsida; order Poales; family Poaceae; genus Ampelocalamus; species Ampelocalamus luodianensis. The sequence goes on from CM070617.1 coordinate 42,355,981, forward strand.
TTGACGATGTCAGTTATGAAGAATTTACATCCTTCTTACGATTTTCGCTATATGGTGCACTTACATCAATGAATCGCAGGACATGGACGACTTCGATATACCAGCACGACGTGGACACTCCCGCGACAAGGGGAAGGGGAAGGCTGGCGAGGAGTTCAACGCCGAGCTAGCAAGGAAGGGAAAATGGCCCCGATCCACGCAGTAGGTTAGGTCATTACGTAGTAGTCCGTCGTCCTACCCCCATTACTATCCCCTAAAGGCATGCATACTTATATGGTCCGAATGCTTGTGTCGCAGTGTACCGTAGTAGTAGCGAGGATGACTAAAGCAATTAGCCGAACCATCATACCATGTCACTACGTGTAACGTGCTTCCGTCCACAGACTCTAATGTAGTTCTAATTTCGTGTCTCCGCTAAGCCATCAAAGCATATATTGCAAGTATGCCTCTTCTAGTGGAATCCCAGAAACAACCATTCGCACCGACATCGAATTGTCCATGTTTTAGGGTATCTTCCTAATGACAATAGGCGTTCACAACCCCTTCAATCATATTCTGTATAAGCTTCATAAAGTACTTCATCGACTGCCTGCGTATATACACGTATACGTTCAGACGATTAAACCCTAATTTACAAAACTCGGTGCCCATGTTACTTAATGAAGGTTTTTTTTACAAATATTAGTGCCTGTTGAAACCCTAATTGAAATGACTGAACAAAAATTCGTATTCCTATCAACGCTAACCCAAACTGCAAACCCTACTTTTTTTCATTTCTGCAAACCCTAATTGAAATGACTCAAGAAAATTGTGCAGCGCATATACGGTATGGAACCGCAACATTTCTGGCCCCCAACATTTCAATCTACTATTTTAGGTCATCTTCGTAGTCACAACGAGCGTTCTCAGCCCCTTTAATTGCATTTTGTAGAAGCTCCATAAAGTAATATGCTTTAACTCCGTCATTTTTAACAGGCGCATCGTAATATCACTTACCTTTCTACTTACGACTCATTACTATCTTAATCGTCCTCGTAAAATTTCTCAGAAATTTAGCGCACTACAACAATATACGACGATCACAAAATATTATTGCGAGTTTGACAATTTTTGTGCCCTTCATATTCTACGAAAATAACAAACAGACCAACCAACGTTGTCGCTACACTTTTATTTTCCAAACAAAATAACATCATACAATAGATTATGTAAAAAAATTCGAATAATGTGATCAAGAATCTGCAAAGAATCATGATATTATTTCTCTTCAGTTTTCTCTTTTCCAGAGTCTTTTCAAAGCCTCCAAAAATTAAATTAAACTATTTCTATTTGAGTGTATCAATTACAGCTTAATTGAAAATTTTAAAAAATTTAAATGAGTAAAATTAACTTCTATTAAATTCAATCTTTTTTAACAATTTTTTATTTTTTCCCTGTTTTTTCTCTATTTTTTTCTTCATTTTCCCTAATTTTCTCAATCCGCTAACACTAACCTTTCTTTTCCTGTTTTGCACGAGATCGTAGCTCGCCAAGATATCGCCATTTCGCGGCAAAGAACTACATCTTGTTGTATGCGCTCGGCAACATGTTGGTGTCAATTATTGGCACGGCACCTACATGCTGCCAACTGACACGACATTAGGTACTACCATGGGGTTAGAACTGGAATTTGCACGCTAAGGGGCTAGTTTAGGAATTAATTTGCGCTACAGGGCCAAAACAGTCCAGATTTCAGAAAATCCAACCTCCCGTCCCTTATCCGTGCAGATCTAACCGGAGGGATGCATGGATAGCCAGCAGGCAGCAGGCCAGCACGGCGAGGTCACGGCCGCCCCGCATGCTGCCCTTCTATGAGTTTTTTTTTTTTGCTTATTTAGTTTTTTTTTTAAAAAAATAATGAAATGGTAAAACAAGTCATGTACGAACGAAATGACAAAAACAACACTTATATCGTGCAAAACCACCGCGGCAGACGACCTGTCGCTAACTAAGACTGCGACAGAGACCTACAGTTAACACTTTAGGTGACCTCAAGTACTCCCAGAGTACAGCAGGCGACATATGTTGCCTGTCTATCCATCCACGGTGCCATTTATGATATTTCGTCGGGGAGAAGACCAAATTTGCTATTTTGTCGCCAAACCATACCAAATGAGCTAAAAACTCACCCTTCTGCTAGGCAGACCGGGAGATTACTACCTTACTCCCTAATACTCATCCCGTGCACGTGCACGCCACATCTATCACCACTTGGTAGGCGCTTTTGCTCTGTTGGGCTAGCTGCCGCACGGTGCCAACTGCAAAGGAGTCAAGGACCTGCACACGGCGTGCTTGCGCTCGATCGGTTCGTGTCGTGCCATCGTTCCCGCGGTTCTCCAATTTTGACAAATTTGTTTATGAATTTGGTCACGAGCTCTGGTATTCACTTAAGGTAGAAGGTGGGCATCCGGATTTGAGGCCGAATGGGTGAGACGTTTAACTACGCCCTCCACCAACCAAGCAACGATCGGTTCCTCAAATTTTGACAAATTTATAGTGAAAATAATTTATATATTGAAATCGAACGAGTGACAAGAATGAAGTTAAGATGGCTTAATTGGTATTATTTGGAAATTCAAAGTACGAGAGGAAGTAATTTTTTTCTACACCTGTTAGTTAAAATCAAACAGTTGGGTAGACAAAATTGGTAACAAAGAAATTAGAAAGACACCGGCTGGCTCTATAAACGCTGTGGTGAAACAGTCTACATATCGTAGAGAGGTCTACTAGTCGGATACCGCGCTTATCTGTTCTCCATGCTTTGTCCGCCAACCTCGTTGCATCCTCACCCTGTCACCAACAGCTTTCGGCGCCGCCACTACTCGTTGACGCCACGTCGCCACACCACCCCTCTTCTACATTTACTACCGTTACTATCACATATACCTGATGTAGGTAGGACTTTAAGAGACCATGAATACTTTGTATCTTCCCGAAATAACTCCGTAATTTTAGACTTAGTAAATATGGAAATTTTTGCGAACCGAGCTCAGCTCAGCCCGATTGGTAAAGCGCTTCTGCTGTGGAGGAACCCGTCCGGGCTTAAACCCGCGGCGCGCACTCTCCTTCCTTTAAAGCCAACGGCAGTAGCCGTCTGCTCCGCTCGTCCTCAAAAAAAAAAAAAAAAACATGGAAATTTTTTCTACTTCTGTGAAAATTAAATCGTTTCCTGTGATATTCATGTATTCCGGATGGTGAACGTTTTGTATAATCATGCTCTCCCAACTTTAAAAGATGCATTATTTTCCTTTATTGTAAAAAAAAAATCATTGATTAGGTACTGACGTACTGTCAATGAAATTAAATAACCAATACCGACCTGCTGAAGCGTTTGAAAATAAATACTATTGAAAAACCTATCCCACCAAATATCTATCTGATTGGTACTCGATCCAAAGTGCAAACATCTAATTGATCAGCTTTCACCACCACACAATTTTTCTTTACACATGAGCAAGGAGAAAACCAAAAGTTTCATTACTTCCAAGCATATTACCAACTTACAGTAACTAACTTTGACAAATTTAATTACCCAGCATGGATGTATGCATAGAAAACGCCCAGCTGCTGCGCGCGCCCTCTACTTGGCGACCACGCCGTCGTTGCCGGCGAGCATCATGTACTTGTCGCGGCGAGTCAGGCCGGTGCACTCGAACCCGAGCGCCTCGCCGAGCCGCCGCTGCATCCAGTTCGCCACCTCGGCGCCGGGCCTGCCCCCGGCGCGCGTCCACTCCCGCGGCACGGCGCCCAGGAACTCCACCCGGTACGAGGGCGCCGGGTTGGCGAAGAACGCCACTGGGTCCAGCCACTTGTGACCGCTCGCCGTCGTGCCGTAGAGCGTCGTCACCTGCGCGTCCAGCGCCACGGGCTCCATGTCGTCGGCCAGCTCCGCGAACAGAGGGCTGAACCGCAGCAGATAGGGCTCGCGGCAGGTCGTGCCCTCGGGGCAGACCGCGAGGTCTCCCAGCTCCAGCAGCCGCGACATCGTCTCGGCGTCGCGCGCGCGGTCGCGCGTCAGCCGCACCGTCTTGATGGGCGCAATGATCTCGGACAGCCGGCTGAGGCTGTACGTCAAGGCAGGAACGGGCTTCTGCAGCGCGGTGGTGAGCATGATCGGGTCGACAAGCGTCCGGTGCGTGCACACGTACAGGACGCCCCTGCGCTTGCCGCCGGCTGCCGGGGCGCGGAGGCCGGAAGTGCGGAAGCGGATGCCGAAGAGCGCACCAGCTGCGAAGTTGATCTTGTAGGGGAGGACGATGCCGATGGAGATGCGGATGACGGAGAGGATGACGCCGAGCGGCAGGAAGAGGAAGAAGGCTAGCGTGGCGGAGGGGGTTGGAATGAAGGCGAGGCGGCCGTCGTGGAATATGAGCGGCTTCGGGTACCTCTCCCGCGGCAGCCTGGCGTTCTTGGCGCTCTCCCTGCTTACGACGTAAACTTCCTGTGGTAATCAAATCAGTGCTCCGTTCGTTAAGTTAATTATATGAAATGCTGTAAAGAACACAGCAAAAAAGTACTCAACTATGATGCTTCACAACTTAATAGTTACTCCTATGTTAAGTTAAAAAGAAAAGGTAAAAGAGTCAAGAAAAAAGAAAATTAAAATTTGATCATCTTTAACGAGACTTGTCCAAAATTGACCCCAAATAAATTGATATTGAACCTTCCAGAATTAACAATCTAGAACGGAAATAGTTGCTGCCTTATATGGTTCAAACTGTGAAAGAACTATTGCTAATGCATAAATAGAAAAACTAGTTGATTTGTACAATTAGTCAGTAAGACTGTCAGTCAAACCGTTTCCTTTTCAACCTAACTATTAAAATTTGTTTCTTACATATATGGTATTTCCTTTCACACTAATGGCTACGGTTTACTTCCTGCGTGATTTATTTTGCAATTTACAACAAACCAATGTATAGAAACATCGAGCGATTATTATTTGTTTTCCTATATACAAATCAGACAATTAATGATAAAACTATAGGCAATGTTGATTGATAATAGTTGAATTTTTGTTTACCTTTACTTTTCGGGGAAGAATTTGTAGGTATCCCAAATCAATTGTATTGCTTCTATCTTACCATTTTTTACTCAATCTGATTACAAAAGATTTAAGTCATTTTAACCCTGCGAACTTAATAGCTGAACTTTGAGGCACATTTTACTCTTTTTCATTTGTTATACTTTGATATCACTCCTTATGAGTAGGAGACCTCGATCGGATCAGAGTTGTAAGATACAACACAAGTGTGCACGGTATTAAAAACGAAGTAGACGAATTTCATAGAAAGAACAAAAATAACGGCGACGAAGCAATCACGGCGAGAAAAAGATTTGACAAAGTCGATCACAAATTCTTTAAGTATAACCTAAAAAGAGTAAAAGAATTATCACTCTCTCACAACCCTTTCAAACCTCTTAGGACTATCGGATCCTTGTCCTATATAAGAATATAGTTCTAAAGAATAATCTAACATTTAATCCTCTCGTGCCCTCTGCTTTGTATGAGTTTTTTTTACTTGGCTTACTTCTTGAGTTCCTATTGTCATCCCTCATAAGTTTATACAGTCCTCCAGTTCTCCTCCAAATGATGAGTCATAATACTATTAAAATTTATCTAGTATTTCTTGTAACACATCACCAATTCCAAATAGATTAAGATGAGTCATTTTACACACTTGCTGAATTACGTGTGATTGGTAGGTATTTGCAATTAATGTTTGCAGAATGCGACAAGAGAAAGTTCGGTAGTGTATTTAAGATATAAGACTTAACAGTTCTTGACAAAAACATACAGTATAAAATCAACATGTTTGGGATTGATTAAGGGGCGCCAAAACGTACCGTATAAAATTAATAGTTCTTATGCACACAGCAATATTGATTTATTTTTACAGTTGGAGGGAGTATATACTAATACCCAAGTTTAATAAATGACCAGATTCAATGATCCTCATATCCACAATAATAGGTCTTTCATACTTTAATATGGTCTTCAATGAACTTTTTTTTAGCAATCGTCTACAGTGTACAGTTTTGATAACAAGGTATTAAAAAATAATATAATATCATGAGTATTTTCATATAGCCAAATCTAATTACTCTTGTACGGCTTAAAACTAATAAAATTTTGATTGCCCATGTCAGAGATCACCATTTTCAAATTAGTACTGTGCATCTCGAACTTTCCTCCTTTTTTTTGTCAGGTAGTACCGTCTTTATTCCTAGTCTGAAAATCTTGGCCGATCCATGGAATCGAAAGGCAGAGGATCCTAGTCCGTCATTTATGAACTATAATAATCCATTTCAGATGAGCTAAGCCATGCCAGACGGAAATAAATTTTCTCCTCAGCACCGTTGAATTTTTCTCCCTCCGCTTTGCTACAGTACAGAAAATTTGCTTCCATGCCAGACGCCCTACATATAGTTCCACGTAGTAAAAAATGCCCCACCTAGCACTAGCAGTAGTGAAAAGTCACCGTGCAGCAGGTGAGAAATAAAGATCTCAAGGCTTGTCCGGAAAACAAAATATATTTGGATCGAGAATTTGAACTGAAGTCACGATTTATCCGTAAGGATGGCTAGAGTGATAAGCAGAGATTTTAGCCGGTTCATCTATATAGATAAACAGAGATTTCAACTCAACCAAACAAGGCCTAATTAGAAGACATGAAAATCGAGTTCTCGAACGATCTCCAGCTAGTCGATCTACCATGGACAGAAGCACCGAAGAACAGTGCAAAGGAATTTCAATAGCGGATGGCTCACTAGAAATTCACGCGTCCTGCGGTGCCCATGTTGCCGCGTGCGCGCGAAGCAGCAGGCGGCCTGGAAGGCTGGACGAAACACAAGCTTAAATGTCACCAAACACCGCATAAATGCGCTTCAATGGCGCGGTGCGTGTATGCATGTGTGGCTGTGGCTGCCTGCAACGGCAGTGCCTCGTCTGGACAAATGCCATGGCCAAACATTTTGCGAAGCTGGGCATCCAGAGTGCTAACAGGGTCACCTGGAGTTGCCTAGTGTCGCCTGGATCGTGCGGTCCCTCTCGAACCGGTGTAGCTCTGTAGCTAGTGAAGTTATCATGATCTGAAGCACTTCGTTTCTCATCCAACGCTCAATGACCAAACTGTAAGAAAGTATTAAGACTTCTACAATAGTTTGTTTTTTTAGCTTGTTACTAAGAGAAGAAAGTATTAAGCCTTTCAATAAATTGTTTCTCAAGCATGTATCCAATACTTTAATTCATATTTTAATTGTTATATATAAAAACAGGTTTTTAGGTAACAAGAAAGTCTCCGATGGTTATTTTGTTGTTTCTTATGTCTTGGTATTAACAACTTGCTTGTTTCTAAAAACGTTTTGGTATCAACAACTTGTTTGTTTCTTTATCTAGAAACAAATTCATCTTTTCTCCTTCAAATCACCTAAATACTCATGTGTCTATCCATTTTAACATTGACTGGTGCGTTTATCTTCTGTGTTCAGAATTTTGTGGCCCTCTATGACATTTATGACTAAGTAACAGAGACGGCTGAGAACGTATAGCATGCAGTAGCTGTTGTACTTGACAACTGAGTACAGTCTGCAATTACTATAGCAGTAGTAAGTATATTCTGTACGAGACCGAGCGTGAAAGTGATTCAAAATTACAAACAAGTCCCTCTCTCTTTTGTTCCACGTGTCAAGAAAATAATGGATGAAAAAAAAAGCTAAGAGTGAATTTCTTATAAAAAAGGCCAAAAATGACGCTTAGCGTTGCTCTCAAGTATACTGTCAATAGGCAAACAGCACACTAATACCCGATAAAAATGAGCCGAATTAATTAAGTAACGGATTTGCTAATTTTCAGTTGTCTGAAATTTTCTTATCCATCAGTCACCTACAGTTGTATAGTACTAAACCTAAAATTACAGTACCAAGTGATGTGCAATTTTAGCACAGTTCTACTGTAACTTTTAATTCTGTTTGTTTTTGTATTTTTTGTATATTTTTTTTGTATTTGTAGAATTCATCTAGATTCATTTTTGTCTAGTTTAGATTTTTTTCTTCTGTTTTTTCATATTTTTCTTGTAACATTTTTCTCGTGCCGTTAGGTGAAAATCTAAAAGTGAAAACAAGTAACTAAAAAATAATAAATTTTTAGTCAACTTACACATATACAGTCCAATTAAGTAAATGGAAACGGAACGAACGTTATTACGTTAAGCACGCACATACGTACGCACCTTACAGAAGGGGATGAAGTGGTGGTCGAGCGGGTTGGAGTTTCCGACGACGGCCACGTCGGCCATGGCGCCGTCCGCTCCGAACATCTCTCTCAGGGCCTTCTGCCTCATGCCCGGCCCGGGCCCGGGCCCGCACAGCAGCCCGGTGAAGTACCAGCCTCGCCCAACCCTAACCAACTGCAGTTCGCATCCGACCACCACGTCGGCGGCCACGTACTCTTTCAGGAACCACTCCACCATCACCCTCGGTGCGCTCGTCACCACCACCTTCCTCCTCGCCGGCAGCCACAGGTGGTCGTAGACCTGCGCGTTGAGACCCTCCATGTAGAACTTGGGCAGGACGGCGCGTGCCACGAGGTCCACATCGCGGGGCCTGAGCCCGAAGAAGGTGACGAACGCCATGACCCTGACGCCGGCGCCGCCACTCTCGCCCAGTGCCCAGACGAGGGGGAAGGAGCAGAGCAGGAGCAACGCACGGACCAGGCTGCCGCCCTCGCAGGCGACGAGCATGAAGCAGGAGAAAAGGGAGGTGGACCTTAGGAGCGTGCCGTGGAAGTCGCACACCACGGTCCGGTCGGCCGCGGCGGCAGCGTCCGGTACGGTGCACTTGGAGGCTGCTGCTGCTGCGGCGGCGGCCTGCAAGACTGAGGACGGCTTGGTGGTGGTGTTGCGGTAGTACTGGAAGGCATGGCCCCGGAGCTTACGGGCCGCGCGGTAGAACGTGAATAGCCAGTGGGCGGCTACCTTGGGGAGGATGGTGGGGAAGACCATCTCCTCCTACGTACGTACGTACGTTACTCGTGCAAGCTTCACCCAACTAGCTGCCAGCTTATAGTGTCTTAGCTCTAGCTTACCTTGGTTGCTATACCCAGTTTGTTTTGTCGCTGCAAATGTTGAAGTGTGTGAGGGATAGACAAGTAAGGTAGCAGTGGCAGTGTGGTGCAGGGCGGGCGTGTGTATATATAATAGAGGGGATGGATATATGCAGGGGCGGAGGCTGAGGCGGCCAAATGGGTGGCATGGGCCACTCGAGGCACAGCCGGCCTGCGAGGCTAACTAAACGGTTCGTGCCCGTTTTGGTTCGTGGCTCGGTCGTCGATCCATACCTGGCATGCCGAGCGTTTGAGTTATGCCGTGTTGGTCTAGGCATGATTAGTCCGACAGGCTGGTAGGCTCTTGCAACCTGCTGTTGCTAGGGAAAATAAATTCGTTTTGAAATTTATTTTGAAGGGTACCGAAATGGACGAAGTTACCAAAATTTGGCTGAATTTTGTCCAAATTCAAATGTTGCTGAATTTAGGACGTAATTTGTCCAAATTCAAACATTTTTGATTTTTTTTGAACGAATCATATTTATTTTGGAGAGTAACATTTTTTTTGAAATTTCGCCAAATTTCAACAAAATCGTGAATCGTGGTTGTGCGCCCCCACCTCCTCTGTCCCTGCAGGGTTTGGTGCCAGAGCGGGGGCGACAGTGGGGTGGAGGAGGCAACAGCTGAGGGGAGGTAGAGTGTGCTATCGAGGATGACAGGTTGGGGGATGGGCGTGAAGGGGCCTGTGCTAGGGGCAGGATCCGGGGTGGGGAGGAGAGGAGAGGAGGGAGGAGGTGCCGGTAGTGGGGCGACGAAGGCGGAGGAGGTGTCCGGCGACGGTGAGGTGGTGCGGCATGGCGGCGGGCTCCGGTGGCGACTCCATGGCTAGGGATTGTGAGGGGCTTGGGTGTTTGGGATTCGGGAAGAGAGGGGGAGAAGATGAGACTACAGGAAGTGAAGCGGGGGAAACGAGGAGCCTAGAGACTGGAGGGGATCAGGAGGAGGGGAGCGGGCCATGTCGGGCATAGTACTATGCGTGCTGGGCTAGGCTGCCCGATGGGCTGGGGTGTCGATGTAAGCATGACACGTCTGGTCGGGTTGTGCCGGTCTGGCTCGACTATAGTGTCGTGTAGTGTCGTGTTTGGGCCGGGCCAACAGTCCTATGTCGTGAGCCTGTCCAACAGGCGCGACCCATTAGGCCACCTTTAAGCAGAACTTCATGCCAACCAACCTGGGCTCCTTCCGATTTAGCATCTCTATATGCATTGTTAAGAAGCTAGTAACTTATATCTTTTAGGCTAAAAAAATTATTAGTTTTTCTCCTCTAGTGTATTAACTTATAAGTTCAATGTTGGAAATAATCTTGATCTAGAGTTTAAATCGAGTCCGAGATGCAGTAGAGTCCGTCTTTGTGTGTTACTCAAGTCGAAGTCATTCTGAGTCAAGTAAGTAGAGTTGAGTCCAGAATGTTGAGAAGATGTGTTTGTCGTTCTGAGTCCAGTAAGTAGAGTTGAGTCCGGGGCGTTAAGGAGATGTGTTCGTCATCCTAACTCGAGTACGTAGTGTTAAATCCGTAAATCCGGAACGTTGAGGAGATGTGTTTGCCGTTCTGTAGTGAGTATGAGTTGGATAAATCGTAATTGAGACCAACTGCCTCAACGAGTTAATCTTTGCATCTGGATGGACCTGTACCAGTTGAGTTGAGTTGAGTTGAGTTGAGTTCCTACATGGAACTATGTGTTTAGTTTGCATGTAGAACGCTTCATGTGAAGGCGTAGCTGGTAGTTCATAACGCATTGAGACTAAATTCAAAGTATGTCGAGTAAAGATTTGGAGGAGAATATTGGAAATAATCTTGACATGGAGTTTAAATCAAGTCCGAGATGCAATAAAGTCCATCTCTATGTGTTACTTAAGTTGAAGTCGTGACCAATTTGAAGTCCGAGTACGTATGTTAGTATGAGGGTATTAGTCTATATAATGAGAAGGCTTGTAACCAATTTTGCAAGTAAAAAAGATAAGTAAGAAAGACAATAGAGAAATTCAGAAAACTCGATTACGTGTATTGCGGCTGAGGCAAATTCTCCTATGTTATCTGTTTATTTGTGTAAAGTGTGAGTTTTGTCCCGGGCTTAGGCTATCATTCAAAGCTTAGTTTCCTAAAATTGATGTTTCATCGTCAAGGTCCGCCGCTGGTATACAGGGACGCGTGAGGTCGGCAAGAAGTGAAGGGAATTTAAGGGTGTGGGTGGGGGAAGGAGACGCATGCAGCGGGAGTAGGGTGTTTGACCGCGCGGCCCGGGGCTAGCTCGATCTGTGCGCGCTTCAGTGGAGCATTCATGAGCCACAGCCACAGCTAGGCCTCTCGGCCGGGGAGCTAGCTACGGGTTACGGCCGCGTCGTGCTCATTTGCTGTTCGCCACATGCATGGTCGTGGTGGAGGGCCGCGCCCGCGGGAGAGAAGAGGCTGGATTGTTTGCCCAAGGGGTAGTGCGCGCGAGTTGTTTTAAACTATATCGGCATGGGGAAATGGCGCCGCGCGCGGCCTGCGGAGACCTGTTGCGTGCGTCATGGACGTGGCTTGCTCTGCAGGCTGCGCGCTGTGTGACTAGCTAGCCTAGCGGTGAATGTGATGCGATCGATCATTGATGGATTGGCATGGTCGTCACTGGTAGCTGATGTGAAACGGAGTAACTACCCGTAGACCGGGGTTTATTTGGATTGAGATCGGGTTTGGGTTTTATGTTTGGAAAAAATTGGTGTCTGAAGGTAGTCTAAAGAGTAGATAATTTTTATCTGATTAGGGCAAATATGAGGATGTGGTATTTGGTTGAAGACCCGGGTCTGAAGAAAATATCAAGTTAAAAAAATAACATCTTAGATGGTTTGAAAATAAATAACATAAAAACGGTTCATTAACTAATGAAAACGGTTCATTAACTAACTTCTAATCTCATTAGCTAACATAAACACAAGTCTCGCACGAGCCTGGGAGCCAGGCGTGGAAAATCAACACCTAGGCCTAGCTTGGAGGCCTGCTAAGCATACACGCCTTGGCCTCCAACCAAGCAGGGCTTCGGCAGCTTCCAGGGATACACGTCTCGCCAGGTTCTCATCCAAACACGCTCTAGATGCGTCGTAACTGGCCAGGAGGCCAGGAGAAGTAGCTAGTTAGCTCCTTGGCTAGGAGAGGTTAGAGTGTTTACAATAGTCTATGTCATTTGTTATTAAGGAATAGACACATCAGTATTTATGTGATAAAATAGAGATGATGAGGAGAGAAGGTGGATTTGTTACTAGATGAAGAAATAAGCAAATTGTTGATACTAAAACTCGTTTTGTGAATCATGCACACTTGTAACAATTAAAATCTTAGATACAAACTTAAAAAAATAAATCATTGAAAGGCGTATTAGTTTTAGTACATTAAGTACTCTTTTCAGTTAGTAACAAGCTAAACAAACTAAATGCGGTTGACTACGGGAAGATAGCGGCAGCATGGGTTATAGGCGCATATGTCTACGTCTCATAATAGAAGTAGCGGATGCTCCCCGCACAACAAATTGGATCGAACTGTACAGATCACATCAAGTGTTGATCGAACGGTGCTTGGGTGCATCCGCGGGAAATAAAGCACGCACGCAGAATATATATATATATATATATATATATATATATACACACACAAAAAAATGGTATGGTATGAATATGTACTCCCGCTTTTTATATATCATTTAAATTGTATGATAATACCTCTTTATCTATTTGAGCATACTCCAATAATTATTATAAGATATCTCAAAGTGAGTTCCATAATTTTTTTTTTTTATTAAAGTCCACTTTTAGAGCAAAATTTGTGTATTTTTTTTTATATATGAAAAATGGTATATAACAAAAATAAAGAGCTCTAATATAATTTTTTTAATCAAGTCACATTGGAGTATTTTATAATTGGTATTTAAGTATACTAAAAGTGATAAATTAGTATAATATATTCGTTTAAGTTATATATTAGAAGTGGGAGTACATACTCCTAGAAGTACTAAACAGACATCTTATATATATATATATATATATATATATATATATATATATATATATATATATATATATATGTGTGTGTGTGTGTGTGTGTGTGTGTGTGTGTGTGTGTGTGTGAAGCCTTTTTCTACTCCCTGAGTAGTTACTCCCTATTCCGTATCTCGCAACATAGGGAGTATTTTGCTCTACTCCTAGGAGTGTATATATGTATTTTGTAGCATCAATGCTTAATTAGGCACCAGTACTTATGCATATAACTATATATAATTAATAGGTAATACAATCATCTAAGCACTTGGAAAAAGAGATGTTTGCATTGAAGAAAATGACTTTTACATAGAAACTTAATGATGTGACTATATTCTCTCTCTAAGCACTTATATATAAGCATATCGTGTTGTACATGCCCTAACAGTGAGTTTAAAATCCCATCCAGTATAGTGTATGGCTGTACGAAGGATAAAAAACGTTGGCATGTGGCATCGTCGACTCGTCGTCGTTAAGCTTTGCGGTTGGCTGATCAACTGGTGACTCGAGAGCCGACCACTAACTACTCTTGATGGGCTAACGGTCGACGCTGAATTGGTCGCTCTACATCTCGTACATCGACGCCGCTTTGTTACAGGTTTTCTCCCCACCTCACCGCTTCATGTACAATACGAAATTACCAACGTATGGGACATGGCATAATAATTCAATCATTACACAAGTCAATTGAAGGTTGAACTTGTGATGCATGATGCAACACGAAGCGTGTGGATCAATGAGGCAAAGTAGCATCTTGTTGACTTTAAAAAGTTAAAAAAAAAACAATATTCTTTTTATGACTGGAGGGACTAACAAACTAATATTAGACTAGCCACGCATTTGCGTAGGCTAGATCACACACTTTTGTTAGTTAGTACCTTAGATAACTGTTTTTATGTCCGCAAATTTAACTAGAATATTTATTTGATTTTGTCATCAAACTCAACTGAATCAAATCTATGAGCAAATATCTATATCTAGTTCAGATAAACAACTGGTCAAATTAAGAGCACCACATTTGTTTTGAGGGTTAGAAATGTTGGAAATTGGCCCATATGACTGAGACCCATTTTCTATAATTCCAAAGCATTTATGGTTTAGTACCATATTGCTAAGGCAAGGTGGAGGTGACCAACATATAAGGTGGAGTTCTTGCCAGTCCTTAAAACATGTGACACATGGATGAGGGTGGCACGAGGAGGGCTTTGGCTAAACACACACACGCACGCACGCGCACGCGTTCGCGTATTTTCACGTGAAAAAATCGCGTGACTTGTGACTTGGGACGCGCGACCGTGCGGTGACGTGGCGCGCCATTTGGCAGACCAAGTCCACCTTATTTTTGCTGAACCATGCATCTCTCTCTCTCTCTCTGTTTGAATGAGATTCAAATGCTTGAATTTGAGTCGAGAGTAATTTGTCTATTAGGACATGGATTCAATGAATATATACTCTCTTGTTACAACATCAACTTGTTTTTCCCATTGCCTAAGTCACGGGATCTCCGATCAAGAAGGTATAGGTTACTGTTGAGTTGTAACTCCAATAGGCCTCATTCCCATGTCCATAGACGCAACGGAAATCGCCTTCCGTGCTAGCCCCTTTGTGAAAGGGTCTGCCAGATTTTTCTCAGTGCGTATATAATTCACAGTAATCACTCTGGAGTTCCTCAATTTTCTGACAGATTTAAGCCTACGCTTTACATGTCTGGAGGACTTCATGTTATCCTTAGTACTTGTAACCTTAATCAACACTATTTGATTATCATAGTACATTAGGATTGCTGGTATTGGTTCCTCAACCAGTGACAAGTCCAACTGAAGCTCTCTAAGCCATTCAGCCTCAATAGTAGCTGTGTCTAGTGCTACAAGTTCTGCTTCCATAGTTGACCTCGTCAATATAGTCTGTTTACACGACCTCCATGAAACTGCAGCTCCTGCTAGTGTAAAGACAAACCACTTGTAGCTTTGATCTCATCTGCATCAGAGATCCAATTTGAATCACTATATACTTCTAATACAGAAGGATGCCCAGTATAGTGAATTCTGTATTAGGTTGTGCCTCTCAAATAGCGCAACACTCTATCAAGTGCCTCCCAGTGATCATCTCCTGAGTTAGAAGTAAACCGACTTAATTTGCTCACAGCAAATGATATGTCAGGTCTTGTGGCACCAGATAGATACATAAGTGATCCAATAATTTGTCAAAATCTTAATTGATCTTTTCCTAACCCTTGATTCTTTCGAAGCTTAATGCTTGCATCATAGGGCGTTGGAGAAATTTTACAATTCTCATAGCCAAAACGGCTTAAGATTTTCTCAGCATAATGGGATTGGCTCAAAGTGATCCCATCCTCATTTTTGATTAATTTAATATTCAGAATGACATCTGCCTCTCTTAAGTCTTTCATATCAAAGCATCGAGATAAGAAAGATGTAACCTCGTCAATTACGGCAGTGTTTGTTCCAAATATAAGTATGTCATCTACATATAGGCACAAGATCACTCCTTGACCCCCACCATAACGATAATATACACATTTATCAGCTTCATTCACAACAAAGCCAGCAGACGTTAAAGTTTTATCAAATTTCTCGTGCCATTGTTTAGGTGCTTGCTTTAGACCATATAAGGATTTCAATAATTTACATACCTTATTTTCCTGACCAAAAATCACAAAACCATTAGGTTGATCCATATAGATTTCTTTTTCCAACTCTCCATTAAGAAAAGCTGTCTTTACATCCATTTGATGGACATGTAGACCATAAGAAGATGTTAACGCAAGGAGCACTCTGATGGTGGTTAGTCTGGTGACAGGAGAATAGGTATCAAAGAAATCTTCTCCCTCTTTCGGAGTGTAACCCTTGGCCACAAGTCTTGCCTTGTACTTCTCAATAGTACCATCAGACCTTAGTTTCTTTTTAAAGATCCACTTACATCCTACAGGTTTGCACCCAATAGGACGATCAGTGATCTCCCAAGTCCCATTAGCCATGATAGAGTCCATCTCGCTACGGACTGCTTCTTTCCAATACTCAGCATCAGAAGATGCATAAGCCTCTGAAAGGGTCTTTGGCACATCATCCACGAGGTATACAATAAAGTCATCACCAAAGGTTTTCTCAACCCTTTGTCTCTTGCTCCTACGAAGAGCTTCTGTGACTAGATTGTTATCCTCCTCAGGGATATCACATATTGGTTCAGAGATGGTGGGAAGTTCAGAAGTTTGATTATTCTCACTTTCAATATTTTCAATTTGAACATTCTCGGTTTGTGAAGTATTGTCTGTTGTTCTCATAGAAAAATAATCATCAAAGAATGAAGCATCTCTAGACTCCATTATTGTGTTAGCAATAATCTCAGGAATTTCTGATTTAACTACTAAAAATCTATAGGCTGTGCTATTAGGTCCAAGCTTTTCTCTTTTTCTGCAATGGTATATTGACTTTGGCCAAACACCCCCAAGTTCGCAGAAAATTGACATTGGGTTTTCTCCCCTTCCATCCCTCATATGGAGTAATATCACTCTTTTTAGTGATTACTCTGTCTAGGGCGAAAGTTGCTGTCAATATAGCTTCCCCCACCATGTCTTAGGCATACCTGCACTCTCTAACATGGCATTAACCAAGTCTGTTAGTGTCCGGTTTTTCCTCTCAGCTACCCCATTTGATTGGGGTGAATATGGTGGTGTAAATTCATGGACTATTCCATGCTCAGAACAGAATTGAGAAAATTCATGAGAGATGTACTCCCCTCCACGATCAGACCTTAGTCTTTTTATTTTCTTCTCTAGTTAGTTCTCAACCTCGGCCTTATAAGTCTTAAAGTAGTTTAAAGCTTTATCCTTAGTTTTTAGCAAATACACATAGCAGTAGCGTGTTGCATCATCAATAAAAGTTAAAAAAAATATCTTTTGTCTCCTTTTGTCAACAATACATTCATTTCATACAAATCTGAATGAACAAGATCTAATGGTGACAAGTTCTTTTCGTCCTCTAATCCCTTAAAGGGTTTGCGAAGCTGCTTTGCTTGCACACATGACTGCCACTTTGATCCTTTGACAATTTCACATTTTGGAATTAAATCTAATCTGGACATTCTAGCAATACTATCAAAACCAATATGACAGAAACGAGAATGCCAAATATTTGCCTCACATTTATTTAAACCAGTTGCAACATTCAGATTATAACAAAACTCTAAAGTACTTAGGCGGAACAAGCCTC
This sequence comes from Ampelocalamus luodianensis, assembly GCA_036346255.1. NCBI lineage: Eukaryota > Viridiplantae > Streptophyta > Magnoliopsida > Poales > Poaceae > Ampelocalamus > Ampelocalamus luodianensis. The sequence goes on from CM070617.1 coordinate 42,373,360, forward strand.
CGCTCTCATAGCCTTTACCAACAAAATTCCCGAACTTTCTGTTGTCCAAATGAGGAAAAGGTATTAGCCTGCAGGATACCTAGAAAGAATATACCTACTTGAGCCCAACTGTGAGGTCGCAGTTCACGAGAATAGGGCATTCTCTAGAAAGCTCATGAGCAGATAGGAGAGCATGACCAAATAATGCTCCGTTTAGGCGCGGTTCTTTGACAGCCTAGTATCAGTTGAGATTTCAAGTGAAATCTAATCACGAAAAGCTGTGAATTCAAGGCATGGTCCATTCATCAGCTGTGAGAAGATGAATCTTGTCATTCTAGGTGCAAGTTCAACCCGTACGGGACTTACACTAAAAGACTGGTATATTAACAGTACTTCAGCACAATATCTTTGATATCCTTTTTTGCTTCTTGCTTTGGAATTGGTGGGGATTGTTGGAGATTGGCCCATATGACTGAGACCCATTTTCTATAATTCCAAAGCATTTATGGTTTAGTACCATATTGCTAAGGCAAGGTGGAGGTGACCAACATATAAGGTGGAGTTCTTGCCACTCCTTAAAACATGTGACACATAGATGAGGGCAGCACGAGGAGGGCTTTGGCTAAACACACACACGCACGCACGCGCGCGCGTTCGCGTATTTTCGCGTGACTCGTGACTTGCGACGCGCGACTGTGCGGTGACGTGGCGCGCCATTTGGCAGACCAAGTCCACCTTATTTTTGCTGAACCATGCATCTCTCTCTCTCTATTTGAATGAGATTCAAATGCTTGAATTTGAGGTTTTATTGGGTGATGATGACATGCAGTTACTAGTGGGTAAATGGCTGGTTAAGTGTGGCGATTACGATGGGTAAATGATCGTTAAGTGTGTCGATTACGATGGGTAAATGATCGCTTAATTTGTCGGCTTCGATGCGCATCTCTATATATATGTCTAGAGACGTCCAGTGCATAGCGTGTAGCAGAATAGCCTCCATTCCTTCTTCCTTCTAATATGTGCTGTTGTACTGCGCCGTCTGAACATCGTCGACTCTTCTTCTCGGCGTGCACCGTGAAGAAGGGAAGCGGTATCTCCGAGCCGTTCTCGCCGTGAAGACCGCACGGGGCAGCAATAAGGTTTCGGCAGCGCATCTGCGCGACCGCTTGCGCGACCGCGACATCTACGCTTTTGCATCGCATCAAGTCTGCGCCGCTACGTTCTTCATCGCACCCATCCGTAAGTCTATCGTGTGATTGATTGACTTGTTTACATCCTGCTTTTCATATATTGCAAGTACAATGAGTTGTCTGTTCATCGATCTTGTTTTATGCATCATTAGTCTTTTGCAATATTTGTCTTTTAATAAAATCTGGAATTAAAATATTGACCTCATTTTCAACAAGAAATCTCCACAATAATCCTAAAAAATATATAAATTTTCCCATTAATCGAGATAAACAGAGAAGAATTTACGCTACTTATTTTAGTAGGCTTGGATTATAATTGTGTATACATTAATCATATGTATATATTACATCCGTGCAATTGTATAACAAACACAAATATTTTAGAGCATATTATACATGCATTAGAGTTGTAACAACAAGTACAGTTTTATATAATAAAAGCTCGTGACATGTGTTTTACAATTGCCAAGGGAAAACAAAGATAAATATGCTAGAAATTTTCAAAAAAAACAAAACATCTAGCCCTCAATTCAGTGATCCTAATTTAAGAAGAAAGAGAAGCTAGCCCTTAATTACTTGTGTACGCAAAATGTTGGTCACGCCACGTTCTTCACGATCACTATTCATCATTCTTTCTTGATTGCCGCCAATTTTTACCGTGTCTTAAGTCCGTTGCTTGCCGCTAGGGCCTAGGAGCAATCCCCATTGAGAGCAACTAGCAATGTGGGATATATAAAGAGAGAAAATACCAAGGACATGATAAGGAGACCAGTATTGAGCGAAATTTCTTAGGGACGAACTATCGCTGGGATGTATGATGGCAGTACGCCCTCTCCACCGTTAAATCTGACTTAAAATAATTGATCTCAATCATTCAATCGAGCGCAATAAAAATCGATGAGACACGATAATTATTTAGTAAGTCTACAACAAAATAGTTATCCGATACAACAAAAATGCACAAATTCCCAACTCGAAGCAGCAAGCATGGATTCATCGGTGTAACAAATAGACATCCCTACCGCAGCAAAAAATTGCTCTTATGCAACAAATTAAAAACACCATTGCAACAAGAATCTCTTGCTGCAACATTTGATGCAACATCATAATAATAATAAAAACACTCCATGCAATATTTCGAACCAACTGTTGCAACGAATTTAGTAAACGCTTGCAACAAACACATGACACGAACCAGTCTCAACCTCAGATGGCTGCGGCGGCACGCTTGGGCAGACACTAGACGTTGTTGCCTAGCGCAAGCAACAGCTCCCACCTCAGAACTCGGAGGAGGAAGCGGTAGCACCCACCTGGGAACTCAGAGGAGGATACGGTGGTGCCCACTCATGAGCTTGAAGAAGGCGGCGGTGACGCTCATACTTCCTGCTCCGACATCACAGCACTCGGGAAGCCTCACCGCCATCGCCCATGCCGCAGGAGGTGGATCATGAGCGTGAGCCGCGGCAACATAGAAAGAGATGAGACATGCCCTGTGTCGCAGTAATAGATAGAAAGGTCAGAGAAATCAGAGAAGCAAACATAAGCGTGAAAAAAATGAGTTGTGCGTCGAGTGAATGTGAGGTCAGGAGAAATGTTAAGGATAAAGGTAGGTGGATAGGGAACGAATGATGGAGAATGCTCGTAGTCGGAGAGTACCAGTCAGCTCAACCACTGAAAATAGGCATATTATCTTTTCAGCTCACTCTTACGCGTGGGTCATAACATTCACTACTACAAAATTGCTAATACTGGACGCCTAATCACAGACGGTTTATCGAAACCATCTGTATTAAACACAATCACAGACGGTTTTTGTGCAGCGACCGTCTGTGTTACTTTTCGCGCTAAAAACCGTATATGAAGAGATAATATCACAGACGGTTCATGATGAAAACCGTGAAAACCGTCTGTGATATTTAGAACTATCACAGACGATTTTCAACAAACAACTGTATGTGATACTTCCCAAACGGTTCTTAAAATGAACCGTCTGTGATAATTAAATGTTTCGGCTCCCGCGTGATGCGTCTCTTCGTCTTCAACGCCAACAGGCAATATGATGCGTCTCTTCGTCTCATGCGTCGACGTTAGGTACGATACGTCTCTTCGACGTTTTATAAGAATAATCCGCGCCATGGTGAGCACACATGGTATTGAATACGTACGCCATGGTGAGCACGCGGAGCATGACTGCTAAGACCAAGCTGGCGAATATATATTACTAATATGTGAAATATGAAAATTAGCGGTTTTAGCATAGTTTTAGCAAATATATACTACTAATATGTGAAAATGTATCATCATATATGTTCAATACATAGAACTTGAGAATATATCACAGACGGTTCTATAATAGATCCGTCTGTGATATGTATCACTGACGGTTCCATAATAGAACCGTCCGTGATATGAACATATCACGGACGGTTCTATTATGGAACCATCAGTGATACATATCACTCTTTATTAGTAAGAACCTTGCAAGGATTTGCACCCTATACTCATCAGTCCCCAGCGCCCTTACTCTTGCCCATTCCCCTCTCCTCCGACCTCGACACTGCCGCCCGAAGCCTCCTTCCCGACCCCGTTGCCACCGGTAGTGACACCACGGTCGCACAAGACACTCTCCCGGCTACCCTCTCCATCGACCTCCCTCGGCTACCCCCCCTCATCCAGATCTTCCAGGTTTGCGCATAGGGCTCTCCCTCTCTCCCTCCGGCGGCTCAGCTCGGGCTCACCCGTGCGCCGGTGGCTCGTCCCTTGCTTGGCTACCAGCGCCGCTCGCTTGCCTCTCCTACGGTTTGATTTTTATGCTTGAGCATTGAGTGGTGTTCTGATGTTTGGTTGATTTATGCATAGTGGGAAGATGAATGTCGGTTGTGCTGGTGGTGGTATTTGTCGTCGTTGCCGTGTCGCACTGAGGTAAACTACTCCACTTTATTCTCTATCACGTTCCCTCCCCTTTGCTCTGTGATGGTGTTAGTGATGATATGGATGATACTACTAGTGTGGCGCACATGCCTTTGAGCCCCACTCAAAGTGATTTTTTGTAGGCTCGTGAATTGCTCTATGATGAATTGATATCACAAATACAATTGAATGTGATATTGTGTATAGATTGTGTCTTGAGCTGTTAGATTACATGTTGTTATGTATTATTTCGAGCATGCAATTTATATATTCAGATTTACTTGTCGTCCTACATCACAGTTGATAATATCTTGATAGATATTGTTCCTGCGTACAACAAATAAGTTAATTTTGGATGATTTGTTTGAACTAGTCTAAATATAATAGCAAGTTCTAATCTTGTGCAATTAGCCTTCTGAGAGCAATAATCAATCTTCTTAATCTTAGCAATAATCAATCTTCTTACTCTTACTTTTGTTTGTGTAATCAACTAGCCTCTTGCCATTCAACTAGCCCCTCGCTATTCATTTCACCTTTGTCAGGTACGTCCTACCATTCCATTCCTGATCTCTTCTCTATAAAGTCTCAAAGCAGTGGTTACTTGTGCCTTTAAAACTGGCATCATATTATATACTCCCTCCGTTCGGTATTAGTTGACGTCAACTTGTGGAAATGGAAGCTAGACGACGCCAAATAAATGGAAACGGAGGGAGTATATATATATATATATATATATATATATATATATATATATATATATATATATATATATATATATATATATATATATATATATATATTATTCGAGTCCTCGGCCACTTTCGGAGTCGTCACGCAGCATGAGGAAGGGGCGGCGACCACGGGCAACTTCATCAAGCCTATGCAAGTTTAAGAAGCGTGACTGCCAGGAGAGCGTCAGGATATCCAATTACCTGGATGTCGTCGATAGGTAATTGAACGTCGCTATATTCAGAAAGTTACATGGATGCACAGGTACTCCGACTGAAAAGTGGCTTCATGTATCAACAACCAACCATTCCTTGATCTAAGTTCTACGGTACGACTTGACATCAAGGAATGGTTGGTTGCTGATACATGAAGCCACTTCCCAGTCGGAGTACCTGTGTGTCCACGTAACTTTCTGAACATAGCGACGTCCAATTACCTATCGACGATATCTAGGTAATTGTATGTTCTGACGCTCTCCTGGAAGCCACGCTTCTTAAACTTGTATAGGCTTGATGAAGTTGCCCGTGGCTGCTGTCTTATCCTCCTCATGCTGCGTTCACGACCCCCGAAAGTGGTTAAGGGACTATAAATTATATATATATATATATATATATATATATATATATATATATATATATATATATATATATATATATATATATATATATATGTGTGTGTGTGTGTGTGTGTGTGTGTGTGTGTGTGTGATGCCGGTTTTAAAGGTACAAACAGCCACTGTTTGGATACTTTATAGACAAATGTTATCATAAACGGTTTCAGCTATAAACTGTCTGTGATATGCAACTACCACAGACGGTTTCATCTAAAAACCGTCTGTGATACATCATCTATCACAAACGATTTCATCTACAACCATTTGTCTGTGATAGTATGTATCACAGACGGTTCGAAAAGCCATCGGATGCGCAAGAGCCGAAGCATTATCCAAATTCTTATGGTTCGGTTACAGCAGTACGCAAGCAGAAGGCTTTGAGACTCGACTGAATACAAGCAGTGTCCGATCACCTTGTAGAAAGACGTATACCGGATCAGCTAGCGTGGATAGAGCGAGATCATATTCGTAAGCGAGGAAATATTTTGCGTATAGATAAAACTCGAAGCCATGTGTGAATTATACACCGTCTTTGTCAAGATATTGCTCCAGCAATCCAAAGATATTGTTGTCGATCGAGTCTCCCTCAATCTGATTATCTTCCCAAATCCCAGTCCATTTATTCTTGGTATGTAATGTGGTGACGAATCTATGTTTTTTTCTGTACATTTTGCAGTTTTCAGATGGGATTCTTGATCTGTAATTAGAATTTTTCTTTTAATTTTTGTAGGCTAGGTAATGATTTTGATGATCCGTGTTCTTCGAAGTATAATTTGGCCTGTGCTTGCCTGTTGTATCGGAGTATTGTAGCCGGTAGCCTGCTTCCTGTATCTACTCCAATTCGTATCAGGTGTGTACATTTTTTTTTTTTTGCAGGGTGGTGTGTGCATGAAATTCTACTATGGCCACCCCGCCCCCCTCACACAGCCGTATTAGATGTGGATACTAACTAATATTATAGGCGAAGTTGTGTTCTTCGGTATGTAAAAGTCATAGAAGAGGAATCCATGTCAAGAAATCAAGAATTAGGTGCACAGGGAAACGAATTGTTTCCTTCGTTCCACTGTCACGGAAAGATGATAGAAGCTATGTTGTGTTTGAAACTTTGAGTCGAAGTATTCAAGACGAGTTCGTTTTCAAGCTAGAGAGTAGAATATACATTAGTCTGCATGCTTTAGTTTATTACAAACTTAAAAATACAGATAAATTGCTCAGTTATAAAGATTATACAAATTAAAAATAATAATATCAATGTGTCCTTGACATATGGCCCTTGGACCCACCTGTCATCCTCTTGGATAATAATACTATAAACTTTGTAACAATTTTAGTTACGCAAATGTGCAGGTCACCTTGCTAGTTAACGTTAATTCCCTCCATCCCACAATATAAATCCAAAGCCCACCATACGCGCACATCAAGGAAGCACTAAATCTAATAAAAAAGTTAATATCATTGGACATGCATACAACTATTAAATGACATACTACTACTACTCATCCATTTTTGACAACATTAAAATAGAGATATATAATGAAAATAATGCAATAACTACTGTCGTAGTGTGAGAACTAAACAGTAGAAAGAGGGGACCCCCGGCGTCTTATGCGAGGGGCCGAAGGATCCTCGGAGAGGGGTTTCAGTTGTGAGGAGTGAAAGTGTATTAATTGTCCCAAAAATCAGGTCTGCCCTATTACATTGGGGGAGGGGGGCTATTTATAACCTCCCGACTAGGTATCTGAAATTACACATGTACCCCTAGAAAGGGCACTAAAACCATAGGGGCTGCAGGGTCTTTTCCTAGCCTATGCATAGGTCTCGGCTCATGTTGGATCCTCCTGGTCTTGGTCCACCCGAGGGATACGCTTGGTTCACCCATCCTGTTTTCCTTGCGCCCCTGCTAGGATGGCCCCATGAGGCCCTCCCTGGGGGCCACCTTCGAAGGCCTTCGCGGACCCCTTGGAGGCCCTTCGGGGGGCCTCTTCGGGACACCTCCGGACAGCCTTCGGCTCATCTTAGATGCTTTTGCGCTTCGCCTAGGTCGTGGGGCCGGTGGGCCGCCCCTACGACAAGCCTCTCACGGTCGAGGTCCTGCTTCGCCATGACTGAAACCGCGCTGTTCCCCCGGAGGGTCTAGGTACACCGTCCCCTCTGGCGTGGCGAAGTGTGGTTTGAAAAGTCTCTCGGTCGTGGCTCGATTTAAATGCTGGCGGTGCTTCTTGGGTTATCGTGCGCCATGAAGGCGTCGTTCCATGCCATTTGGGTTTCCGTGTCGTGGTGTTGTGCGTCATGCGCCTTAATGCTGTGGCAGGCAAGGTAGTTAGGATCGCGATCCTACTCTTAGATTCTTACGATTCTACGAACCCACGACAACTTGTCGATCCAAATCTCACTGTCGATCCGATCCTACTCAAGGTAGTTAGGATCGCGATCCTACTCTTAGAGTTTTACGGTTCTACGAACCTACGACAGCCTATCGATCCTACTCGTAGAAACTTAGGGTAATTTTTTTTAGAGGCCAGGCTTTGCTGATATTTATTTTAGAGCAAAATTTGTTGATATTAATTTCTGAGAATGGAACTATAAATAAACAAGGAGCATGCAAAATATTGTGTTAGTGTGGTAATGCTAGTACAAATATCTATATTATGGCATGAGCAATCTTGAGCTTGATAATGATAAGCTATTTTTATTCCTAGAGTATGTCTAGTTGCTTTTAAGTAACATACAAGTGGTAAACCATATAAGAATCATATAAATTTATAGTATAGATGTTAAATATGTGTATTTTTACAATTCCGTATAATCGCTGATTCTACGATTCGATACTACGATTTCGATCCAACCGAAGGCAAATTGATCCAACTTAGGATCTCGACTCTGACTACCTTGGTGGCAGGCGTGTCGTAGGCCGGCTCCACGTGGCGCGTGCTGAGTGGTCCGTGATGCTTTATCTCCGACACACTATGTGAGCTGGCCTATAAATAGGCGGTCCCCCCGTCTTTTCCTTTATCTCTGACACACTGTGTGAGCTGGCCTATAAATAGGCGGTCCCCCATCTTTTCCTTTCGTTGTGCTTGTTGGTTACCACTTGCTTGCGCTTGTTCTTGTGTTGGTTGCTTGGTTCGGAGCTTCGGTTATGACGAAGCGGAGTAAGGAATGTGGTGGGGAGGTTGTGTACACTAGTGATCTTGGTAGGTCTACGGTGACGGAGTTGGTTCTCCGGACCCTTGTCGATGAAGGCAAGCTGGAGAGTCTTGAGAAGGTCCGTGCCTCGAGGAGGGAGACGATGCTTGCCCCCCCGGCGGACGAGGCGGTGGTCTTTGTGGCGTTTTTCGATGTTGGTTTTCGGCTCCCCTGTGTCGAGCTGATTTCGGTGGTGCTTTAGCTTTACGAGATAGAGCTGGCGCAATTGATGCCGAACTCCATTGTGAAGTTGGGGGTTTTCGAGTGGATGTTGTGAGCGGCCGGAGCCAGCGGCGAGGGGCGCTTGTTCGCCTTTCTTCACAACGGGCGCCGTCAGCTGAAGAAAAAGAAGAACACGGGCGAGACACTAAACTTCGGCAGCGTGAACTTCCAGCCGAAGGCTTGGTGCCAAATGTACGTGTCCGCCCCGGCAGCGCTGAACCGTTGGGAGACGGATTGGACCCATAGGTGGTTCTATCACACCTCCCTGGCAGGTGATGGCTTTCAGTCTCGCGGTGGTTTGACACATCTTATCGCTAGCCCCGAGATTGTCCTTACTGCAAGGTAGGAGGCTCTTCTTCTCCATCTGGATGTGACGAAGTGTCTCTCCACGCGAGACTTGGTGGAAGAGTTTTGTGCCTTTGGCATCTGGCCTCTGGCCAAGGAGTGGGGCGTGGAGGTTGCGGCTGTGAAGTCTCGGCAGCCAGCCCTTACCGTGAAGGGTCGCGAAGGTATTGCCTTTTTTGTTCCCCCCTTGTTTTTTTTTGAAATGTTACACTGGTCATGTCCTGTTAGTTGTGCCTATCACTGATGCGGCCCACTCCGTGGAGGTGCTCTTGGGCCCATACACGAGTGAAGAGCATGCGAAAACGGCGATTGGTTGTGCGAGAAGGCCGGCTGAATCGGGCGTACGCCTCGTCGGTTCGCCTTTCTGAACGTGTGGACCCGGATACGAGGAAGAAGAAGAAGCTTGCCCGCGCGGTCGATGTCGGTGGGACAGAGCCGATTGATGTTGCTCCGCTGAGCGTCGCTGGTCCTCGCGACGCCGGCGGCTCCTGCCGTGCGGCGGAGGATGCGGATCATGCTGCGAAGAGGCTGACAGGTAGCATGGAGCGGGAGGAGTGCTCTGAGTCCAGCAACTCTTCTTCGGACGAGCGTGTCGCCTCCACCGAGGAAGTCGGCGCGGCGGTAGTATTTGGGCGATCTGAGGCGAGTGTAGGGGAGGCGATCGGAGCGTTTGGCGTGACACACCTCGCGATTGATGGGTCCTCCTGTGGTGGTACCCCGTCGCGTGTGTACAAGGACGTTACAGATGTTCCGCTGGGTACCCCCCTACTCCGCGACGTGTTGACGTCAGTGTGGAGGCCCCTCCTGTCCAGTCATCGGCCGTAGGTGTGTGTCACTTGCTGGCTTTTGCTGGTGTCGTACAGGCATAACCCCCCTCTTTTTGTGCAGAAATGGGTGAGGACAAGGCTGGCGACGATGCCTCTACCTCGGTTGAGTCCGAGGCGGTGAGCCCACCGGCTTCTGCTGTAGATGCTGCGGGCACGGTGGACTTGTGTCCACTGTGCCGAGCTGACTTTAAAGTTATCGAGGGTGCTGCAAAGCTTTGTGGGGCGGTTAGGGATTTTGCTTCTCTGCCACTACTTCAGGAACTCTTTCGGAGGATGCCTATGAGGGATATGCTCCGCAGCGTGGAGGCGAACGCCGTGAAGGTAGGTATGCACCCTACGACCGCTGTTGTGCTGCTTTGGTTTTCATTGGTGATCCCTGCTTGTGCAAACTTTGATGCTAGTGCGGACGGTTGATGGCGACATTAGTGGGTGCTTCGTCGAGATTCAGAGTCGTGTGGACAGCGAGCATGCCAAGAACCAGGTCGTTAGCGGAGAACACGACTCCCTTGCCATGAGGGTGAAGACGTTGGAGGCCCGGGTGGCGGTACTTGAAGTAGAGCGTGCCGGCCTTGTGGATGACATGGAGGCCCTGCGGACGCCCTCGCTCGACAAGGCGGGGTGTGCGCATATCGACGCCCTCGCTGCCCTGTCTGTTGCTGTGGCCACCACCGAGGAGGTTGTTGCTGCACATCGCCGCACGCGCGGGGTCAGCAAAGTCCTTCTGCGGGACTTCGGGGAGCCACGCGGTCAGAAAGATGCGACGATGTCCTTCCAAGCGGTGCAAGCCCAACAGGCGAAGGGGAAGGCCTTGGCGCGAGATGCTGCGGGAGGCTGCAAGGGCGCGCGAGGAGATACGGGTCTTCTGGGAGCATAGGGGGTTGCCGCTGCGCCCGAAGGACCTTTGCCTCCTCCTGCTGTACCAGGGGCTTCGTCGAGTTCATCCGACACTCCGGCTGATCTGGCCATGAAGAGGGACTATTTGAAGCTAATGGCCGTCGTGGCCTCGGATGAGGAGCTAGTGGAGTAGGCGACGCGAACGGAGGCGTGGGACTTCGTTCTGTAGGCGTGCTGAATGCTACTGTGTCGTGATTAATAATGTGTTGTTTATCATTATATATATATATATATATATATATATATATATATATATATATTATTTTCTTTGGGGCAAGCCCTTGTATCATATGCGCGTGTTGTACTTGAGCTATGATTATAGTGATTGTTGTGTGAAGCGATGTCTTCTGGGAGTCCTAACGTCCATAATTTTGCGAAGGGGAGGTGAAGCCGCACGCCATCCCCCGACCTTTTGTAGATAGGGCTCCTGGGAGCTCCTATCTTTTAAGATGAAGCCGTGCGCCGTCTCCCCCAACCTTTTTTAGATAGGGCTCCGGGGAGCCCTGATCTTTTAATCTTGCGAAGGGGGAGGCGAAGCCGTGTGCCGTCCACCAACCTTTTTTAGATAGGGCTCCGGGGAGCCCTGATCTTTAATTTTGTGAAGGGGGAGGCGACGCCGCACGCTGTACCCCAACCTTTTTTAGATAGGGCTCCGAGGAGCCCTGATCTTTTAATTTTGCGAAGGGGGAGGCGAAGCCGCGCGCCGTCCCCCAACCTTTTTTAGATAGGGCTCCGGGGTTTATACTTGTGCCGTGTGCCTGAGCCGAAGGCCATGGTCGGTATCTATTTGTACACTCGTGCCTTCGGGGGGCATCGGTGTGCATGGTGGCTGAAGGCCATGCTCGGTGTCCGTTTATGCTGTCGTGCCTTCGGGGGGCATCAGTGTGCACCGGGGCCGAAGTCCATACTCGGTGTCTGTTTATACACTCGTGCCTTCGGGGGGCATCGGTGTGCACCGGGGCCGAAGGCCATGCTCGGTGTCTATTTATAAACTCGTGCCTTCGGGGGGGCATCGGTGTGCACCAAGGCCGAAGGCCATTCTTGGTGTCTGTGTATACACTCGTGCCTTCGGAGGGGCATCGGTGTGGTCCGCGCCTTGTTCATTACATGGGGACAAAGCGCCCAAAAGCGGATATACATGTGTACAAGCCCTACCCCCGCTGCTAAGTCGGGTGGTTTGGGCGATTATTCAGACGTAGCCGGTTTTTACAAAAGATTCAAGGGTAGAATTTACGGAGGCTCTTTGCGTTCTAGGTGTGGTCGAGTTGCTGCCCTTCTGGGGTAGCGATGTAGTAGGATCCCACCCTGGTGCTTCGGATGATAACATAGGCCCCCTCCCATTTGGATTTGAGCTTGCCTATGGTGGATTTTGACTTTTTTTTATTGTATGCCTTTGCGACGCCTTCCGTGTATCTCGCCATGGTAGAGATTGCTTGTATACGGTTATCCTCGATTAGATCGATGGAAGTTTCCCAGCTTGCGGGGTTGATATCTTGAGTTGCCCGGAGGGACTTTGCTGTGAGTTCGCCCAGGGTCATCACCTTGTTGCCGAAGAGGAGTCTGAACGGAGAAAAGCCTGTGGCCCTGGTTGGTGTTGTGCAGAGGGCCCATAGGGCCTTCTGGAGTTCTTCGGGCCATATCCCCTTTGGTAATCCTACCAGACGCTTGTTGAGGCCTGCCAACAAGTTACTGTTGGCCTTTCGACTGCCCCGTCGGACTCGTGGTGTCCTACCGATGCGAAGCAGACGGTGGTTCCCAGGTCCTGGCAGAATGCCCGAAAAGCTGTTGAGTCGAATTGGGTGTCGTTGTCGGTGACGATGTCCCGTGGCACTCCGTACCTACAGATGATGTTTCTCCATGCGAACTGCTGAGCCGCGGTGGACATTATCTTGGCTACCGGCTCCGCCTCGATCGATCTAGAGAAGTATTCAATGGCGACAAATGCGAAGCGGAGGTTGCCCTTCGCCGCTGGAAAAGGACCGATGATGTCGAGCCCCCACCGAGAAAAATGCCAAACAGGAGGTAGTGGCTACAGTGGGAGCGCTGGTGCCTTTGGGTTATGGCTGGCCCATTAGTAGCATTGGCAATGTTGTATGAGGTTCAGGGAGTCTCGCAGCGTCGTTGGCCAATGAAAACCTTGACGGAAGGCCTTCGCGACGAGGCTCCAGGGGGTCTGATGAGCTCTTCAGGCTCCCTTGTGGATCTTCTTCAGGAGGTCTTGCCCTTCTGGCTATGATATGCATCGTAAGAAGGGGGGTGCAGACGCCCCCTTTGTATAGTTTGTCGTCGACGATGCTGTAATTCCTGGCTTGGTGCCTTAATCGCTTTCCTTTGGCCGAGTCCTCGGGCTCTTCACCTGTGAGGTAACTAGTGATCTTGTCTCGCCAGTCTGCTTCATTGATAATCATTACGAGGTGCGGTGCCCCTCGTGCTTCTACTGCGGCTCTGCTCGTTTTGGGCCCAGCCCCTTGTGTTTCGGGCGAAACCCCTTGCGCTTCGGGGATGACCGACGGGGCGTTGAGAACCTCATAAAAAACTTCTGGGGGAGGTTGGTTGCCAGAGCTAACCATTTTTACGAGCCTATCTGCCTTCTCGTTGGCTCCCCTTGGGATAGGTTGAACGGTGATACCGAGGAAGTTTTTGGCCATGGTTCGGACCGCTGCTAGGTATCTGGCCATCTCGGGATCTCTGGTCGCGAAAGTTTTGTCAAAGTGTCCTGCCATGAGGCTGGAGTCGCTTTTGACTATGACGCATTTGGCGCCTAGAGCTTTGGCTTTGCGGAGGCCCAGCAACAAGGCTTCATATTTTGAGGCATTGCTTGTTGTGGGGAAGTCGAGGCGTGCCGCGTAGGACATGCTTCGCCCATCTAAGGCGGCCAAGATGGCCGCCACGCCGGCTCCCGTCGTGCATGAGGACCCGTCGGTGTAGATTGTCCATGGCGCCTCGATGATGCTTGGGGGTTGTCCTTCAGCTTGAGGTGTCCACTCGGCGACGAAGTCAGCAAGAGATTGCGACTTGAGGGCGGTGCGTGCAACGAAGGTTATGTCGAAAGGTGCAAGCTCCACTGCCCATTTGCCGATGCGGCCTGTCGCATCCCTGTTTCGCAGCATGAGGGCCAGCGGATAAGACGTTGGGACTACGATGGCGTGCGTCAGGAAGTAGTGCTGAAGCTTGCGCGAAGCCATGAGCAGAGCATACACCAATTTTTCGAGCTTCATGTACCAACCTTGGCCCCTTGCAGGGTCTCCGATACGTAGTACACGGGGCGCTACTCGTTGTCTTCCTAGACTAGGACAGCACTTACGGCCGCCGAAGAGGCGGCGAGATACAGAAGCAGCTGTGCTTTAGGCTTCGGGCTGGTTAGGCTTGGTAGCTGAGTGAGGTATTGTTTGAGGTCTTGAAATGCATCTTGGCAGCCTTATGTCCACCGAAATGGTTCTGCACCCCAGAGGGTTTTGAAGAAAGGTAGGGCTTGTTCGGCTGAGCGGGACAAGAATCGGCTGAGGGCTGCGAGGCGGCCCGTGAGCCTTTGTACATCCCGGGCACTGCGAGGTGGCTCCATTTCTTGTATGGCTCTAATTTTTTCGGGGTTAGCCTCGATGCCTCTCTCCGAGACAAGGAATCCTAGCATCTTGCCCGCTTTGACCCCGAAGCACACTTCTCGGGGTTGAGCTTGATTCCTTCTTTTCGGAGGTTGGCGAAGGTTTCCTGCAGGTCTCCCATGTGGGAACTCGCCAGTTTGCTCTTGACTACTATGTCGTCAACGTATGCTTCGACGTTGCGCCGAGCTGTCCCGCTAGCACCTTCGCGATGAGGCGAGTGAATGTTGCTATGGCGTTTTTTAGGCCGACGGGCATGGCTGGAAGCAGTAGGTGCCGACGGGGGTTATGAAAAAGGTTTTTGCTTCGTCCTCCTTAGCCATAAATATTTGATGGTACCCAGAGTAGGCATCCAAGAAACTCATCCGTTCGAGCCCGACGTGGCGTCCACTAGTTGATCGATGCGAGGTAGTGGGAAGTCGTCCTTTGGGGATGCTTTGTTGAGGTCGGTGAAGTCGACGCACATGCGCCATTTGCCGATGTTCTTCTGGATTAGGACGGGGTTCGCCAGCCATTCAGAGTGCTTGACTTCTCGAATGACCCCTGCCTTTAGTAATTTGGCTATTTCTACCTTGACTGCTTCTAGGCGCTCCGGTGTCATGTGCCGCAACTTCTGCTTCCTTGGTATTGCATTGCTTCGGATGGCCAGGGGATGCTCTATGGTCTCTCGAGCCACCCCCGGGATATCCTCCGGGCTCCATGCGAAGACATTCGCATTGCTGCGGAGCACCTCGGGAAGGGCGTCCGCTTCTGCTGCTTGGAGTTCTACCCCTAGGGCTACTGTTTTTTCTAGGGAGGCGTCCCTCAAGGGGACCCTTCGTAGTTGTCCTTGTGGTTTGGCCTTCGGAGCCTATTTTTCGGAGGAGGTATTTGCCGATGTATCGGAGTTGTCTTCAACTGTGTGGACGTGGCGGGTAGGTGGCTCCACTTCTAACTCGGTTTGTCGAGCTAGGTCTTGATCTCCCCGCACCGTGATGACGCCCTCTAGTGCGGGGATCTTCACACACATGTAGTTGTGGTGTGCGATTGCTCCGAAGGTGTTTACCGTGGCTCGGCCAAGGATGGTGTTGTATTGGTAGGGCATTTGGACCGTGTCGAAGGTGATGTTTATTGTGCGGGTTGCGAAGCCATCGTTGAACGTGACGGTGAGGCTGATTTGTCCCAAGGCCATGACAGGCCTTCCCCGAAGCCGACAAGGGGTATGCCTGGGGGCAATAGGCAATCCCTTGGGATCATCATTTTGTCAAAAGGCCTCTACGAATAGGAGGTCCGCGGAGC
Organism: Ampelocalamus luodianensis; assembly: GCA_036346255.1. NCBI lineage: Eukaryota > Viridiplantae > Streptophyta > Magnoliopsida > Poales > Poaceae > Ampelocalamus > Ampelocalamus luodianensis. The sequence continues at coordinate 42,389,132 of CM070617.1, forward strand.
TACCCCCGTCCACGAGGACGTGCCTGACTTCAAAGTCGGTGATGTTGGCGGAGATGACGAGGGGGTCCTGGTGAGGGAAGAATACGCCTTTGGCGTCCTTTGGGCCGAAGGTAATGGGCACCTCGGTGCTCCGGGGTAGACTGGACGCGGGCCGTGTTGCAACATGGTGGATCTGTCGGGCGTACGCGCGTCGCTATCTTTTGGAAGTTATGCCAAGGGAGGATTCTCTCATGATCATATTTATGAACCTCTGACGAGGGTCGGCATGTCCTCCCTCGATGCGCGATTGGGGTGGCAGGGCGGGCAGATGATTGCCCATGCCCCTTTGATTTTCGCTCTCGGCCGGTTGTTGGCCGCGGTTCATGTATTCAAGCATGGCCACGATGGTGCGGCAGTCCGCGGTGGTGTACGAACCTTCGCCATGGAGGTCGTAGTAGGACGTGGTGCCTCCGCTCCTCCTGGCGTCTTCTTTGTCGGCGCGCGCGCGCGCGCGGCCCCCGGCCGCGCCCATTCGGCCGTCGCGCTTTGCCCCCTCGGGGGCTTGGCCGGCGTCCACATGGTATATGTTCCGGCCCTTCTGGCGGAAGTTGTTGCGTGGCTTGGATGTGGTTGGTGTTGTGTTGGTCGGGATTTGATTTGAATCGGTCGGTAGTGGCGGTGGTGCGGTGGAGGGCGGCAACTCCGCCCTTCTATTGCGGTCCTCCTCCGCTCGGGCGTACTCTTCTATTTTGTCGAAGAGTTCTGCGACTGTGTGGACGGGTTTGCGGGCCAACCTTTCTGACAAGGGGTCGTTTTGAAGTCTGCAGGTTGTTGCATTTATGATGGTGTTCTCATTGACCCCTTTGAGCTGGCACTTGGCCTCTGCGAATTTTTTGAAAAAACTACGGAGGGACTCGCCTGGGACCTGCTTGATTGCAAACAGGTGCCCAACATCCTTCGGCTCGATGTAGTTTCCCTGGAAGTTGTTGCGAACGAGGTCACACAGCTGCTCCCATGCGTATACGGATGGGGGAGGTGAAAAACCATATTAGGGCAACTCCTTTGAGGGCGAGTGTGATGTTCTTTGCTTTGGTTGTGTCATCCCCTCTTGCTGCTTCGACTGCTGTTTCGTACACCCGGAGGAACTCTAAGGGGTCGGTGCAGCCTTCGAAGGGTGCGATCTCCGGCATTTTGAAACCCTTTGGCCAGCGAGCTGCCTCCAGCCCCGTGCTCAACGGGGAGTTGGGGTCACCCCGGATCACCAGGGCTGGCGGTGGATTGACTGTGGCTACCTAGTGATCTATTCCGGTGCCCTGCCTTGGTGTAGCAGGCGCTGGTTGAGCTGGGGCTGTGAGGGGTGCCTTCGGCCACCTGCCGAAGACTGAGCATCTCTTGTCGGAGATCTGCCACCTCTTGTTGGAGGGCTTCGTAGGCCCCCCGAGCTACCCCCGTGGCCCCTGGTTGAGGTATGCCTGTGGGTTAGTTGTCGGGGAGGGACGCTTCGGTCGGCGGGGCGTTGCCCCCGATGATGTCCCCGTGGGTGGAGTTATTTGCTTCCTCCTCTGTGGCCCGGGCAGCGGCTGCTGCCGCTATGGAAGTCTTGCTTCGCTTAGCTCTTGGGGTTCTCAGGGTCGCAGCAGCCGCTACTGCTTCGGTCGCTGAAACTTTGGGCATGACCTTTCGGGGGGCCATCATCTGATATCGTGCTTCTGTGACTTTCCTGCCGAACCCCATGGACGGCGTCAATTGTCGTAGTGTGAAAACTAGACAGTAGAAAGAGGGGACCCCCGGCGTCTTATGCGAGGGGCCGAAGGGTCCTCGGAGAGGGGTTCCAATTGTGAGGAGTGAAAGTGTATTAAATGCCCCAAAAATTAGGTCTGCCCTATTACATTTGGGGAGGGGGCTATTTATAGCCTCCCAACTAGGTATCTGAAGTTACACATGTACCCCTAGAAAGGGCACTACAACCATAGGGGCTGCAGGGTCTTTTCCTAGCCTATGCATAGGTCTCGACTCATGTTGGACCCTCCTGGTCTTGGTCCACCTGGGGGATGCGCCCGGTTCACCCGTCCTATTTTCCTTGCACCCCTGTTAGGATGGCCCCGTGAGGCCCTCCCCGAGGGCCACCTTCGGAGGCCTTCGCGGACCCCTCGGGGGCTCTTCGAGAGCTCCTTCGGCGGGCGCCTTTGGAGCCTTTGGGGACCATTAGAGGCCCTTCGAGTGGCTTCCGAGGCCTTCACGACCCCTCGGGGGCCCTTCGTGACCTCTCGGGGCTCTTCAGGAGCTCCTTCGGAGCCTTCGCGGACCCTCAGAGGCCCTTTGGGAGGCCCCTTGGGGGGGGCCTCTTCAGGACACCTTCGGACAGCCTTCGGCTCATCTTAGATGCTTTTGCGCTACGTCTAGGTCGTGGGGCCGGTGGGCCGCCCCTACAACAACTACATCTTTGATCTCCACAATAGATTTCTATCATGAGACGGATCTTCTAAGAATAGAGACTTATATTGCGGGAACGATGGAGTATATGTCTATTTATAAGGTGATTAATTTTTTCAAAGTATAAGTCATATTTTTCCCATTGGATCAACATATGAGACAACATGTGATCTACATGCAAACCAACAGTCACAAAAATTGATTTATATTTCAGAAAATATTGGACAACTTACAAATAGAAAAACCGTGTCCTTGGTTCATTTGGAGGAGCACCGGTAGGGTCTAGGGAGTAAATGTAAATGTTACTCCTGCTAGGAGTACACTGTCAACATCAAGTATTCCTCTTGAATGCCTGTTTTACCAGGATTTTTGGCAAATATTTGCAAATATGGCACCGTTGCCGTACGATCACCGTACGGCAACGGCTTCCGCGCCGCCATGTGGCTACCCCAGCCAGCCCACCGCCACATGGAAACACCTCAGACGTTGCTGCACGGTCACCATGCTGAAACGACTGAGGTGCTACCACGTGGCAGGTCACCACACTGTGGCATTTTTTTCCTTTTTTATTTTTTTTTAAAAATTATTTATGCATAATTTTTGTAGAAATTGTTAAATATAGAAAATGGGCTCCAAAAATTATGAAAGTTTTTGTGGAGCCTCCTGATACAGTTTAATTACTTGTGTAATTTTGTCAAAATTTTATCCATTCTGAATTTGTCTCGAAAACTCCTACCAACAGTATAATTAAATAAATTTTTGAGAAAAACTCAGAAAGGATAATTTTTTTAAAAAAATTACACAAGCAAATAAACTATGTCAGGAGGATCCAAAAAATATGTCATAATTTTTAGAGCCAATTTGCTATATTTAACCATTTCTACAAAAATTATGCATAAATGATTTTTTTTAAAAGAAAAAAGCCACACTATGGTGACCTACCATGTGGCAGCACCTCAGCCGTTGCCGCATAGTGACCATGTGGCAACGGGTACTACAATACGTTGCCGCACGGTCACCGTGCGGCAACGGCTGAGGTGTTGCGGCGGGGAGCCGTTGCCGCACGGTGACTGTACGGCTACGGTGCCATATTTGTAAATACACTTTTGCGATGATCATTTCTGCAAATATGGGTTGAAAACGTGTTGTATCAACCAAAAATTCGTTTTACCAAAGTAGTTTATCAAGTATTTGGTGTTGTTTCGATCTTAATTTGGAGCGCAAGATGTAGACAAAATGGTTCATGGCCCTACGAATAGCAAGAATATTTTATGTAGGTGTTCTTGTTATAAAATGCACGACAAAAGAAAATATGATCAAAGGAATATGAGACATGGATTTTATGTGGAAAATCCTTGCGGGAAAAACCACAGATGCACGAAGACGGAATTCACTATATAAGGAGAAATTACAAGCACGTAAAACTTCGGCGCATCTAATCTATGTGACTACAGAGTACATATATAGACCAGGGAACAAGAGTTCTAGGAGAATGCGAAACCGAATCAGAATCGGTTGCGCCACGTCTGACACCACTTGACGTGTGCGCTGCTCGACGCCACGTCTGGCACTTGTCAGCGCCGTGTTCGGGCGCAGACGCGATAGGATTTGGGATTACACTTTAATAGCTCTCAAGTTTAAACAAATGTTGGATTAGCTGACAATATAGAATTAGAGATTATAGGGATTATATTATTGCTAGCTAGATCACATGCTCAATTCGATCAAGATGCATGCATGGAGGTTAAACAGGTAAGAGAGGCCAAAGTTGAATATGGTGAATTCGTCCTCGCGTATGTTTAGCTAGCTAGGTTAAGTATGTCCACAATATGCTTGTTACATACTACTAGTACTAGTATATCCTTCGGAAAAAGAAAACTAGTGCTGGCATAATACTCGATTTTTCATGCTCCCGAGTTTAATCTACTTTACATTTCTCTTTATTTAATTTCGGTGTTCGTCCGCTGCCTTTTTCTGCTGGGTGCAAATCGTACGTCCTCCCACGTGTCCTACTATCCTGAGTTGCCAATTAACCCGCCACAACCACTCCCCCTTTTAGCCATATCGACGTACCGCCATTGACGTTTCACAACGAGCGCATGTGCATGCTCCTGCAATATCAATCCCTGTACTTATTCCATTTTCCCTACCACGAATTTGGACCGTGCATTTTGCCCCCATTAATTATTTGGACGTACGCTAGCTTCTTCCGTTTCTACAGTTCTAGCTAGCTATTCCACGAAAATAGTTGCAGCATCCGTGAGGTTTTGTGGTGCAAAATTGATGATACGTCACTGAAAAGAATGTCACTCTAATAGATGCCACTCAAATACGTGTAAGTAGCCGAATTTGTCATGCAACTGCACGGTTAGATACTACAATACATATGTTTAGATTTTAAAATAGAGTTGTATTTGTTGTACAACTCTTATGCTTATGATTCAAAATATAATTCTACTTCTTACACCGCACCGTGAGATTTTGTGATGCAAATTGGTTTCGGCCAAGAAGGAGGACGCCCTGGGTGGGGGGGGGGGGCAGCCAAGGGGATGGGTGCCCTAAGGAGGTGCGGCCAATGTACATAGGCCAGACCGGGGCTGCCTAAGGTGGCCGGCCACTATATGGGCCAAGTCGGTCAATACATTACATAGCCTATGGACCAATAATAGGTGACACAACACTATAGCATGTAGACGTAGTACGACTCGGTGAAGTAGCTCGGCTCGTAGAAGTAGAAGTAGCTCAGTCCAATTGGAGATCCAATCGGAGGTCCAATTGGAAAATATGGAAGTGAAGTAGCCGAAAGTCCAATTGAAGAAGATGTGGTTGAAATAAAGTAAGCAGTGTAGCAGGTCGAAGTAGTGGTTGCATCCTTAGAGTTGATGTCCTCATCAATAATAGTGGCACGTAAAGGCTAGCGCTCCCAATCCAAGTACATACTATTGATTAATCTCAAAGATGAGAATATATCCCATGAAAATAGCCAAAGTGTTGCAGATGCCGTGAAAATCGGCATAAATTTTTTCAAAAATTCTAAAAAAAATTACCAGAGAGAGTGTAGATCATGTTACATAGTCATGCAAAATTTCAAGATCTAACTTAATTGCATGTGCAAGATAAATAAAAACAAAAAAATACTTAATGAATAGTGCATATTCACTAAGTACCTATGTGGAGATCATGTGAGTATGATCCTAATCTTAGTGTGTTGAACAATTGACAATAGCATCAAGGTGTTTGGAGAAACCCTCGTTTTCGGTGAAGTTCTTGTGTTGTCTGGTCTCAGGCGGTCTGACCGGCCATGGTGGCGGTCAGACCGGTCCTGTCTTGGGTTGTTTTGCATGTGAGAGGCTGGCGGTGCAACCGGCCAGGGCGGCGGTCCGACCGGCCAATGTGGAGGTCTGATTGGCTACCGCTGAGCGGTCAGATCGACCATTAAAGTGGCTTTGGATTTTTGAGCTGGACCAAAAATATAGGGTGTAGGCAAGAGATGAGGTTCTACTGCTCTTGGTTCCATAATTTTTGGAGCCTCCAGGCAAAAGTTCTATTCGTTTGAAATTTTTAGAGAGTTTCGGATTTCCAGGGAGGAATTTTTGGCTAAGTCCCTAGGGGCGGTCAGACCGGCCAGTGGGCGGTCCGACCGCCAAGGGTGGCGGTTTGACCGGCTTTAGTTGTTTCGCCGGCCATCTTGGTGGCGATGTGTGTTTGTTAGGTCAAGTTCATGTTTATTAGTGCATATGTGTTGCATATTGCATGTTTTGGCTAACGTGGGTCAAGTTGTGAAGAACTTATTCCTGGAAACGATTTCTTGGTATATTGCTGTGTAGGTGGCTTGCAGGTCAATGACGGTCAACAGCGAGGAGGATCGGGACTAAGCTTGGAGAGCTGAGGTCCAAAACGATCGAGGATGCTGGGTGAGGTCAGGTGACTCAAGCGGGGCGTAGAATGGGCAATGATGACCAAACGGGCGGTTCGGTACGACTGGTTGGATCATGCAGCGCAGGGATCGGTACAAGTGCTATGGTGGTTCGGTAGGATCCGGACGGGAGATACTTGCCACATGAGAGTCGATGATCAACCTACACGTAGCGAAGCATGGGATTGCTTCACGATCTGTGAACTCGGTCTTTTGGAGAAGGATCGAGATGGCGTATTTTGGTAATTTCACCAAATACCGCCCTTGTGACCTTTGGCTAAACCAAGGCGCGGGTCGACGCATGGAGAAGCGGTTTAGGTCAAGTGAAGATGAAGACGGCGTTTTAAAATACGTGCGTGTGTTAACCCATTTGTGTGTTAGGGTTTAATGGGTGCTCTAATGGAATATCCCCTAGATGCTAGCCTCCACTATATAAAGGAGGAGGTGTCGTCCAGTAGCCTCTAATCCTGCTATTTTTAGTGTCCTATTTTGTGTTTAGGGTTTTGAGGAGAAGAGAGAAGAGGCTAGGGTTTCTAGTGTTTGGATTGAGTGTGTGCTCATGTGTTGAGCTTTGTCCTCCTAGATAGAGTGACTGTAAACCAACAATCATCCATCTCAAATCAAACCAACCAAATCTCTTGAGATGGGTCTCTTTGTGTTCATCCTCTCTATTTGATGATTTTGGGGCTTTCTTTGATCTGAGAGTTTTTACTTATTTTACTTGGGTTTTTTTCCTGATCTTGCTTGCTGGGATATGTGGGAACCCATCTAAGGTTATCTTGATCATCATCCACCCACGAGCAAGCTTTTGGATCTAAGTTTTGATTTTGCCCGATTTTGGTGAAAGAAAGGGTGATTTTCGGGGATTTTGCTCTTGAGAAATTTTGGCTTGATTCCATCCTTAGCCATCTTGGATTGATTCCTCTCATAAAATCATTTCAATCACCGTTTTCGTATTTTGCCCGGTTTTAAAGCACTCTTCGTTCAATCTGAAAAAGATAGAAACTTTAGCATGGATCTTACCGATCTTTGATTGGAATAGGTTCCTAATATCTTTAAGAAGGTGTGGTTCAAGTTTGGTGGAGTTTGGCTATGTGGATAAATTGGATCAATTTGCGATTTCGAAATCGTGCTGAAATTCAGTTTCTGTGCTGATTTACTGTTCCCGATCTGATCGCTACTGTTCACCGGTTTGACCGCCCAGTGAGGATTTCAGCGAGTTTTGATCCTTTTGTTGCCTGATTCTTATTTGAATGATTAACTCTGATCTTCATAGCTCCACATAACTATTAGAGTGAAAGAACCTTGTACATCTTGAGACAAAAGTTTTCGACAAAAAGGTAGTTTTTATGTGGTGTCTATTCAATTCCCCTTCTAGTTGTCTCTTCGGTCCAACAACTTATACTTTTCATGTCTTTCAAATGGAATTTTGTTATTGAAATTGTGTAGAGTTTTATAGTCTCACATTCACGTGAGAAAAAAAAGGTGTTATTAATAATCCAATTGAGGGAAATAATGAAAGTGACATTTTATATCAAACAACGAATTAAGTGTTATATAACCAATTTCACTGATTTAAGTGGCATAAACTAGAGTACTACCATTCCTTTTGGGTTGCATATATATCATCGATTTTCTCACCGATAGGAGTAACATGATAAATGTTTTCCTTGTTTCTTTACACTCTGTCCACTCTTTCATAATTCCGACTTTTTCTACAGGCGAGCGAAGCAGAATCTGGAGTCAAATCTGTGGTGGGTGTGCTGAGTGCAAACCGAGCCTCTTGGTGTGGTGTGCTGTGGTTGGTTCATTTCTGTTAGCCGTGACGTGGTTGATACGGTGGTGTGCATCTACTGACGGAGATAGGAAGTAGAGATGAAGGGAGAAACAAACCTTACAGTAAAATTACATTATATGAGGGAGCTCGAGAGCCTAATAGCAAATGTACAAATAAAATTTTATAGATCACAAAGGGAGTAACAACAAAAATTGGATCATAGGGGAGCTCTAGCCCTTGTTAGTCCCCCTCTCCCTTGTACACCCTGGTGTTGATGGTTGCATCTTAAGCCCTTGCAAAAGTCGTGATTCTTCACCTTTGTGCCCTGCCTCATGATAGGCGGCCTCTGGCTTAGAGCATGTTTGAGACCTGAGAGCCATGTTTAAAAAAAAGTGGTGTTTGAGAGTAGTATGAGAAGCAGATAATTTTTGCCTGATCAGACAAACCTGAAGATATGATGTTTGATTAATTATATGTGCCTAGAGATAGAAAGAAAGGAGAGAGAAAGAATAAAGAGAGAAACAGGACATAGCTGCCTGCCAAGCCTTCAATTTCTACGCCTGTTACCAGGTACTCATCCAAGCGAAGCCATCCGGCTTGCTCCCTGGCCAGGCTGCTCTCATCAGGTAGCGAAGTAAACACGCTTCTTCGTCAGGTAGCGAAGCAAACACGCTCTTGGTTGTTGGTTGAGGGAGGTTTTTTTTTGTTGCTGCTCTGCGATGTGATGATCGTGTTGAGTGTTGTTGGTGCTTCGGTAGAAGTTGCTCAAGCGGAGTTGGACATGGACAGGCTTTCGCCGGTTCGAGATCGAGTCGTCACTGGGCTCGTGTCATACGTGACGGAGCATAGCGTTTGTGCTCGTCTTAGCGGCCCGCCGGGACGCCACGTCGATTGGCACTCGCCAATCGGTCGCCGGTTTGATCGATCTCATCCGTCGGTGTGCATGGGTATTTGTCATCAGTACTGTAAGTGGCCACAGGCCGCCGGATCGATACTAGCGGTGCCTTAATTAGGCAGCCTGTAGACTGCAAATGTGCAGTACTCTGTGTCATGTGTGGAGTTTACAATTTCTAAACATTGTCTAGGTTGACCGCGTGGGGATGAGATCTAGGTTGACCACGTGAGGACAAACGGTGTCAATCAATTCTTTAATTTGTTCTGTCAAGTGTGAACTGGAAGCTACAGTATCTATTAACTTTGAGATGAACTCGAAGCTATCTATGTACAATGATAATAATAAAGTAGTCATGTCATTCAAGCGGTATTCTTTGCCTTTTCGCCTTACACGTCTACATGGATACTTCTTAGCAAACTCCTACACGTGTGAATATATTTGCAATTATACCCTGTGTACCCCTCCGGCCACACAAGAGTAGCATTTGTGTATTCATATAGTCAAACTTTCTAAACTTTTATTTCTTTTAATAAAATGGACTTCGGCTATTGATACTCCCCCGGTTTCTGAATACATGTCATTCTATAGTTTCGAGACAATTTTAACTATTGTTTCTTTTGAATACTCCTACTATTCATTATTCCCAATGCTATTTGCTACTATGAATTAGAATAACACACATCACCCAAGAGCAATAAGTGAGCTAATGGATGAGGACGATTTGATCATTTCTACACATGCCTTGGTTGAAGTGCAAAATCCCAAAACATTGTCTATTCAGAAACGAGAGAGAGTATATTTTGAATATTTGGATTAGACATATGGAAAATGGTGTGTAGATTTGTCTAGAAAATATGTTTATATAATAATTTAGTTTTATTATGTTTTATAAATATATTACAATAAAAATGTGTAACATTGGCTCTTGTTTCTTACATATAACGTCTGAAACGTCAGAATTTTGTTTCTTACATATAACTCCGCAATTAATTGACCACCTAAGAATGTCTATCTTTATAACTGTAGAGCTGTGAACAAGTTGAGGAATAGCAGAGGGATGGCCCGGATTAGTTGGGTTATTTATGACGTACGCTTGCCCCTTGATGAATCCATGGAAGGGAATGATGAAACTGAGGTCCTGCTGACTTTGCACGTTACTTTTGTCATAAATCTGCGACAAGTTTTGATTACAGACAATTTAAACTTTCACATCTACCATTGCCGGTACGTAGATTCCACGCGGTAACATAACTGCAAATCGATCATTCGGCACATTCACTTTTCTACTACTTCTATTCATATTATCCGTAGTAGTGTGTTTAAATCATGCGACTATCTATGTGTAAATTGTCTAAAATTTTGTTATTTTTAAATCACTTGTTCCCACTTTTATATTTCCATCTAACGGCATGAAAAAACGTTACAAAAAAATATCAAAAAATACAAAAAAAAAAAATCTAAACTAAACAAAAGTAAATCTAGATGAACCCTACAAATACAAAAAAATACAAAAACAAATAGAGAAAAATACAAAAACAAATAGAACTAAAAGTTACAGTAGATCCATGCTAAAATTGCACATCACTTGGTATTGTAATTTTAGGTTTAGTATTGTACAACTGTATATGACTATGACTGATGGATATATAAGAAAATTCCAAGCAACTAAAAATTAGCAAATCCGTTAAATCATTCTAGCACTTGATACAAGAATTAAACTGGGCGATAAAGTGACTAAAAACATAACTGTGTGAAAAGTGCAATACTCCCTATATATTACGAAACGGAGGGAGTACGCGCGTGTTGAGTAGAGTACGGTCGCACTTTTTTTCGAAGGTTAGTTGTTCATACTATTAGCAAACAACGTGCATGCATTATTATGTTTATTACAACGACATTAGTTCCCTGCAGCGTTAGAAAGCAAAATAGATAACGGCGGGATGTGTGTTCGAAGTTAAAAAAAATAATATACAGAGGTTGATCTAGGCTGCGAGCTATTTACAACACGCATTACATGGTCAGGCCGGTAACGTCAGTTTGCTGAATGAAAATAGGTCAGATTAATTTACAGAATACTAAAGCTAACCTTAGCCAGTTAGCCTTCCTGTTCCTCGTTGTAGCTAACCACTACCGCATAATCAACCTTTTGCCGGCCGGCCGTTAATTGCTTAGAGGTTCCACAGAGTGGCACCCTAATCTACAGAAGCGGCCATTAATGGAACATGCATGGATCAGCTCCATCTGATCTGCATCTCGATCGCATCTGCTTCCCTGACTATATGGAGTATATATATGTCCGTGCCCGGCCCTACAATCTAATTAAACTGTCACGTTACAACCTACACCATTAGCAGTGCAAGCACACTGTAGTGATACTCTAGCGGTTGGATCGTGACGTGTGGTAAGGCCATGTCGCCTGCAATGAACTCTGTGTATATGTGGCGTGCTGGCCAATCTGTTGTTATTCAAGGCGCCGGGCGCCTCTCGCGTCTTGTACATCCAGTACGTGACACGACACATGCTGGAGTAGTACGTGTGTTCAATGCACGTTGCCCTTTTAGAGCCTTGGTTGGATCTTGGATGTCTGTCTAGGGCAGCGTATGTGACATCCAAGTGCGTACTGGCCCCAGGTTGCATTTAGTTTAACGGAGGTTCAAGAAGATAAAAAAAAAAAAAAAAAGGACGAGGACCAGCTGCATTTGCCAGTGGCATGCGGAATGTGGCGCGAGTTATATCGGCATGTGAATTCGCGATCTCGGCCGTGTACAACAACATATCAGCATACGAATTTATTACGTTCGTTGAATTTACTCGCGAGGCAACAATAACTTCCTGCGACAAATCTATCCTGAAACTCTCGGATGCGTACGCCAGTTTTGATGATCATGAGTTCCTACTCTCTCGCTTCAACCGTGTACAAACTCGACACTAGATTGCGGTACTGGTGCGAGGTGAGGGATCTGGCCGGCAGGTGTGGTGAGCCATCGGAGACGGGAAATGACGGTAGAGGCGGTGGGGTGGGAGGAGGGTGGAGGAGCTAGCGCCGGCTGCTGCTGCGGGAGGTGACAACAGCGCGCGATGGCATGACAGCGGGGAAGAGTGCGGGGTTGGGGATAGATGATTAGATGGTTGCGGGCGGCCATGAAAGGTTGAGGTTGTTAAAGTATAAGTGAATTATCTGTTTTTCTTCATCAGTTTAAGGTTTTAGATAGATTAGTTGGTACATGCAATTCAATATAGTATGAGAGCTAAAAGGTTTTGAGTTCAAGATCCAGTTAGCTTAATTAAAGAATAATAATTGTACCTGAGGGAGTCTACACATGAGATAGAGTGTTGAAGTACAAGTGAATTATTCGCCTTCCGGTTGCTACATGCAACTGAACAGAGGTTAGCACAGATCTCAAAATTATCACGGTCAAAATTGTACTAGTTTTTTTAGAAACAGGACGTTCGTATGGGCCCTATTCCCTGTACAAGCTACACGCCTCTCTCTCTGTGTATATAGAACGGGCCACATAGTACATAGTTTAATGTAGGTGTCATTTAATCGAGCGTTCCACTTTTCATCCAACAACTGGATGGAAGAAAATTATCAGGTCATCACAATGGTTTATCATCAATTATCTATAAAAGATGTCATCTAGGATTTTTTATAAGGTGAAAAGGAGATAGTGATAAGATAGAAAGAGGTCATCTATCATGCAGCGATCGACTATAATATGATAAACAAGACATAATGTATATATAGAGAAACTGTCTATAAATATATAAAAAAAATAACATATTGTAAGAGCTGTTTTTTGTGATGTCTATGTATGACACGAAGGAGTACTATAGACATTCGTTGTCTATACCACGCCATTGTGGAACAGAAGTAACACTAGCATTTCCATAATAACGAAAATAAATGGTCTACTGTTGTTTCGACATGATGACCTTGGTCTGTTCCAAATGTACAGAACTAAAGAAAGTAGTTGATTTGGGTGGACCCAGCGAGGTAGTAACCTACACTTACGAAGGTGAAGACAATAGACTTTTGAATTTTTTAAAAATAATTTTAATTTAAAATATAGTTACAAAAATATGCCACAGTATCCTTATCGCCAATAGGAACAGTGTCCAGATAGTTCTGTCATCAATTGAACTGACGACAGGACAATTTTGCCATTTCAACTGATATGCCACGGTATCCCTATCGCTAACGGGAACAGTGTTCAGAGAGTTCTGTCGCCAATTGAACTGACGACAGGATAATTTTGCCATTGCAACCGACGATAGAAAATTGTCCTATATTTTAATTTTGTAAATTTATATGTAGAGAATTCAGGCTAAAGATTTAGTGTATTTCACGAAGTTTGTTGGTAATACCTTGAAGTGTTCGCATAGTTCGAAATTCGGAATTGGAGGAGATAACGAAATGTGAACTAGAGAATGCCAGATTGGCGATGCAATTTTGAACGTGGGTTCGGTGGCGCAATAACACAAACAATCCTCTTCGAGTGAAATGAAGAAAAAAATTGGGTTTAGGGTTGCCATGCACGCTGCAGTCCCGACTGTATTGTCCGTGGATCCGATCCATTCGGGAAAAAGATTCTGTAATATTTAATAGTCCAAATATTTGAGAAAAGATATGTAAGTTTGAAAGATTTCATAATTTAATTGTGAATTACATGGCACGCTGGGTTCACATACATTAGAAACGCCAACATACACGAATCAACAAACAAAATACACCTACGATACATGTAAGCCTTTTTGGAATCGGAAAAAAAAAGTTAATTGGAACGAAATCGATCAGTCCTGGTGGCCCATCGGTCCCTTCCCCTTGTCTCTGGACTGCCTATGGCAGCGGCCAGTCTCGAAGTCAGCCATGTTCTGCGAGACGGGTTGAACGATTGAATGATGTTAGGATAGCACAACACAGGGCCAAATTAATAATTATGATGCAAATTAAACATAACTTACATCTTCGAATTAATAATAGTACGGCCGCCGGTCTCACTAGCAGGAGCCTCCCCCTTGTCCATCACACGCTCGGACAGGTCGTACTCATCTTCCTATTCGGAGATCCTCCACCACCACCCTGCTTTCCTAGGCTCCCCCGATGCGTTTTCAATAAGGTTGAGTATGTAAGGTTTCCAACGTTTGAAGGTCTCGGCTCGTATCGCATAGTTCAACATGTACTTCTACTCGATGAACGTCCTATCGTACTTGTCTGGGCCATCGATCCATTGGAAGAAGTTGCATCGCATCTCCGGCTGCCATTATACGTAGATATAGTTAGGGGTATGTGGATTGAAACGCAAGATGTGAAAAATGTATGTGTGTGAGAGAGATTTGCTTACGAGGATGTTCCCGCACATGTAGTACGCCCAGGCCGCGGTCGCCGGGTGTGTGGACTGGATGATCTCGGCCCGTTCTTCCCGCACATATTGTGGGCGTGGGAACTCCGATGGTACCGGTGCATCCTTCATAGAACAATCCGGATAGAGTTTAGCCATCTCGGCAAGCCACTTGCACTTCGCAGCATCTTCGCGTAGAAGTTCATCGACGAGTCTGACATTTCCTTTCTCTCTATTGTGTGAACTAAGTTTTCGTGAAGTGTTGGGTGTAGTGTTCTCCTCCATCTCTCTTCTCCTCTAGTTTTCTTCTCCCTCCTTATATAAGGGGTCTTTCCAGTCTGAAAAAGTGGCGTGGCGAAGTGTGGTCTTTTCGGTCTGAAAAAGTAACTTTACAGTGTGGTGTCATCTTAGTCTGCAAAAGTGGCAGCGTGTGACATGTCGTGGTGCGTTCTTTTTTGTCTGAAAAAGTGGCGTGGCGGAGTGTAGTCTTTTGGTCTTAAAAAAATAGTGTCGTAGTGTGCTGTCATCTCGATCTGTAAAAGTGGCAGTGTGTGGCATGACAGGGTACGGCCTTTTCGGTTTGAAAAGGTGGCGTCGTGGAGTGTGGCCTTTTCGGTCTTAAAAGGTAGCGTGGTAGTTTGTTGTCATCTCGATCTACAAAAGTGACAGTGTGTCACATGACCGGGTTCAGTCTTCAAGGTCTGAAAAGGTGGTGTGTCAGAGTGCGGTCTTTTCGGTATGTAATGGTAGCGTCGTAGTGTGTGGTCATCTTGTTTGCAAAATAGGGGTGTAAAGGCTAAAGCAGGGTCGTGTAGGGTGTCGTGATGCTGACTCCCTCACATGGTTACCTGTAGACACAAGAATAAATAGTATTAAAGCACGAGACTAGAATAATGTAAGTCGTACATAAATTAATATTTACATGACATAATTGATGTTTACATGGACAAATATCTACTCGTAGGCCCTCTTTGTGGCGTACGTGTGGCCCCTGCCCTCACCTGGTGCGATTGCGCGTCATTACTACAAAAAAGCTCATCACAGACGGTTCGAACACGTCACCGCAGACGGTTTCCTGAACCGTTTGTGCTTATGGGTCAGTAATACCTTAAGGGCATTATATACGGTTTTTAACCATCTGTGATAACTCTTTTCACTAATGGTTCTAAGTTAAGAACCGTCTGTGATAACACTTATCACAGACAGTTGTTACGATGAACCGTCTGTGATAGTCTATTATCACAAATTGTTCTAGTTAAGAACCGTCTGTGATAGCACCATCTTGTTCTCATAAATAGGCATCATTTGGTTCATCAACATTCTCTGATTGCGCTATAAAACATAATAATCAAATAATGCAGATGAACCAAATCAGGCCTATTAATGAGAACGAGATATTCATCCCGCAATAAAATATGAATATTAACAAGAGCCGAAACCCTAGCCATCCATCAATCATCACAAAAACTAGATGCATCAACAATTAATTTTCACACGCGATAATCAGAGAGGCAACAAACCTTATAGATGTGCCAAGGCCATGTGGTACCATGAACAACAGAGAAGCAGTGTTGATGCTACAAAAACTAATCAATCTTCAGATAACTAATCAGAAGAAAATACAAGGAAAATCTAAATAGACCTGCATACAACAAGTCTCTAATCAATTACCATATCGACAAGATTGAAGTTTCAAGCTTAGGATTTGGCAAAATTCTAGAGAGCATGGTATGAGCAGTTCAAACGACCACCACTCCAGGCTGCAGCAAATGAATTAGTCAAAAACTCAAACTACTAAGGCATCAATCCCATCAAAAATACATGCAAATAACTCAAAATTGCCTCACCAAACCATCATGGCCGACGGTACGATAAGATTCGCAAACTGACGTAGCCTGCAGAGAGGGGAGGGGATCGAATGGAGGATATCACCGGCAATGAAGGAAAGGCAGCGGCAGCGTCACCATTAATTGTGTCACGACGGTGACACTGCACAAGACACTCTTACGACAAGAGTGTCTTCTGCAGTGAACCGTGGCATCTTAACCGGAGGCAGGGAGCTCACGGCGGTAGTCGGCGTCGTGGGGGACGAGGCGCTTCGATTGGTTTGGGGGAGGTGGCGCCGCTTCGGTTTGGGGGGAGGCGGCACCGGCACACAAGATTTTTTGTTCCTGTTGTAGTGGGTTTGTTAGATGTTGTATCGTTTTTGTTGTAATGGGTTGTTGTATCCGTGGGGAATTTTATTGCATA
The DNA here is from genome assembly GCA_036346255.1 of Ampelocalamus luodianensis. Lineage (NCBI taxonomy): Eukaryota > Viridiplantae > Streptophyta > Magnoliopsida > Poales > Poaceae > Ampelocalamus > Ampelocalamus luodianensis. The sequence goes on from CM070617.1 coordinate 42,405,724, forward strand.
TCTATCTAATCGATGTTGTGTTTCACTGTAAATTTATTGCTGATGATAAATTAAATTGTTACATATATTTTTGCAGAATGTTACGATAGTATAGTCCGGACGTTAGTTACACCAAAATTAAAAAGGCTCCCTTAGGTACGCTAACCCAACAGTGCGACGGAGCCGCCTCCTCTGCGACAAAACAGACTGCAGTATATGTGTTCGCTCCTACAGACCGGGTAAGTGACCCTTCATCTGCTAGCTCACGCGACTGAACAGTAGTGTTGCTTCATTCTGACTATATAATTTCCCTGTGGCTGGTAGAGCCCGCTCTGTAGTCTGTACGTAGAGCGGTGCACATTAATTGACGTGTTTGTGGATAATTTAAAACTTTTCTTACATCCTTGTGCTTTTGAGCTTTTCAAATTCTTGTAAAAGGATTTTGGAAATCCAAAATCAAAACCTCCAATATATCAATTCAAAAACATCCTTGGGGAAATCTTGGTCAAACCCTTGGTAATAATTCTCCTGGGTCCTAGGGTTGTTGGTAACACTCTGAATTATTTCATAATTTTGGAAATTATTTGAAATATTTTAGAGGCAAGTCAAACCTTGGTCAAACCTTGAATTAGCCTTCTGAATTTCTTGAGACAATTCCAGTGCACATAAATCTCTAGGAATTTTATGGAAGGTTAATCCTTAAGTCGAAAGCTCCAGTTAAAATTTCATAAATTTTGGAGTCGATTTGATACCTCAATTAAATCCCCAAAGTTTTAGCCTTTAAAATTCAAAACCTAACTGGTTTGCACTGTTTCCTCAAAGTGCAGTCGACTCGGCTCGAGCCAACCGACTCGGCTGAGTCAACTAACCGCACCCGGGCGCGGCGGCGGCGCGCGCTCGACCGTTGGATCTCCATCGAACGCTCGCATTCGTAGGCATTCGGACCACTCGCTGCCCTCGATTCTCGACCGTTGGATTTCAATCCGCGTCGACGCTTTGCCGACGCCGTTTCAACTCGATCGCGTGTTAGCCCTTGGATGCGGTCGGACGGCCGGCCGTCGTCGCCTTCCTCTCGCTCACGCGCCTGCGCCATGGCGGAGCGAGCGTGAAGCGCGCGCCTGTCACCTCCGTCTTCGCCAACCGCTCTGCAGCGCATTAAATGCCCGCTACCCACCGCCCGATTAGTCGCCGTCTCAATCGCCTCGCCGCCACGGCGATCGTAGCGGCAGTGAGAACCCGAGGCGCCAACGGTGCCCTCTCGCTCTCGTGCCTACTTAAGCCGCCATTGTCCTCCCTTATCTTCCTTTACACACCCCTTGAGCTCTCCGTGCACCCACCGCCTTGTGGAGCTCCCGAGCGCTCAAAATCTCCTCGCCGCCATTGTTGCCCGCGAGCTTCGGTGAAGGCCGTGCTCCGCTGGTTCCTGGCTCCTCCTTGCTCCTCGCACCTCCCTCTCACCTCTGGTGCTTAACAACCGCTCCATTTCAGGTTGCTTCAACGGAGCACCGGATTTTGATTTCCCACCTCGGCCGCGAGCACCCTTCTTCGCCTCCGAGCCTGTGAGGCCTCTCTCTCTCTTCCTCTCTCGGTAGCATCGCGGGTGGTATGCAACCTATCTTGATCCCGCGGGCTCATTATTGTGGCTCGGTGATCTTCCCCTCGTCGCCATTGTTGCCGCCGCGAGCTTCGTCGCGAGTCGCTCGGACATCCTCCGCACTCGCGCCACTCGGTAGCATCGCAGAGTCCCTAGATGCTCGGCACCGCTAAATGAACTCACGCGGAGCTCCTTGTTGCTTGTCGACGCTTGCCGTCTTTACCGCTGCCGCCCGCCGTCGCGCGCGCTCTCGTCCACCACCGTCGGTGTGGGTGGTACAGAGGGTGCGCGATGTTATTGCGCACCCATTTCCGCATTCACTTCGCCGCGTGCGTTTTGGTCGCCGCATTTTGCGGTGAAGTTTTCGTCGCGTTGCCGGACGCGCCAGCGTCGCGGCGCGACATGGCCCGTTGTGCGCCGTCCGTCCCTAGATCTGCGTCGGGATTTTCGTTAGATCTGTGCGTGCATCGTGTCGCGTTGCTTGCGAGCCGCCCATCTCACGATCGATGGTCCACGCCGCGCCTCCTCTCGCGAGAGTTCAAACCGCCGCGTGGTTCAATGTCGTCTGTTGGATCGAGATCTGCGGTGTGGGTTAGCCACGCCGCCTTTCTCGATCTGCCGGCCAAGTCCGTAAATCGTGTCACTTTAGGTCTTGTCATTTTTGTATCTCTGTAGCTATAGATCCAAATTAGATTATTCCAATTTTTTAGCTTCCTTATACCTTTAACTTAAATATAAAAATAATTGTAGATCACGATCAAACCTGGAAAACCGCTTTTCAAAAATAGTAAACAAGTGAACTTAATACTGTTTTTTAGAACTTTTAGCAAACTTGTAAAATGCATATCTTTTTATCTATAGCTCTTTTTTGTATGAATCCAATTGGATTAGCTTCCATTGCTAGTGTATTTGCTAGGAAAATTGGTTTCACAAATTTTACTAGTTTTAAAAATCATAAGGATCATATTTTAGTTTAATACCCTAAACAATTTAGACAAATCATAACTCTTTCAATATAACTCCAAATGACCTGAAATTTTATATGGCTTATCACTATACCAGTAGGTATCTACCATAAAAGTTTCAGCTTCAAAATTGTTCTAGAAAATATTTTTGCTACAGTATCTAATTATGGCCGCAAATAGGTTTTTAGGGAATATCTTTTGCACCACAAATCCAAATTAGGTTTTTCCAGTTTCTAGGTCTAGGTTTATTCCTATTCTACCTTGTGTATAAATTTCGTCGCATTTTGATAAATTTTGCTTGCTCTTTTGTTAAGTGTTGCTCGTCTTATTGGTGGTTCTCGCTTCTTTTGCTTTTCGCTAGGCTTCGACATTTGCGGTAACCCGAGAACGATCCTCATAGCAGTTTGAGCAACAACAAGCGAAAAGCAGCTTGATCATTTCCCATTGATCCCATTACTTTTAAAGGCTAATATTTTGTTTAACTTCTATGTATGCATTGCTATTTTGTTGTTAAATCGATTAGTTAATCCTCTAGTTGCATAATCTGTAGGTAAATGTTTATCCTATACTACCTGAGCCTAGGTTATTTGCTGTGATTAGAGTTCGTTGGATGAGCTCTTGTCACTTAGTAGATTTCGAATAAATATTGCTTAGCCATGCCTAGATATCGGTAGTATTGGGCGATCATCGACTTAGTCGGTGATCTTGATCACACAAATGCTATTATTATTCTATTATGTCCAACCCTTGTGTTTACCATTTTGCAAATCAAAAACTGAAAACAAAAATTATATCTTGGCTTGGGCACAATGGTATGTTGGGTGTGATTAGAATGGAGCCTAAGTCCCTAAGGACCGAGTTACTTGTGCCATTGATCCAAGCAATTGTTGCGTGCTAACCACACGAGGGGGATATGGAACCTCTCTTGACTAAGTACTTTGGGAGGTGTTAATTATGAGCTGGTTGGTGGGTGTGTTCTTGTGTGTGTGTGTTGTGGTGTTGGAGGGGAGCATTAGCAGGCCGGTTAGGCTGTCTAAGGTGTCCTTCTCCCGTGGGTTGCGGCTCTTAATTAGCATGGTCCATTGGAAAGCGTCTTGTTAGACTTAGTCATGCCTGCATACCAAAGGAAGTATGCTAACCGTGGCTGGTGGAAAGGCGATCTATCGTGTGGGTACATTGGTACACCCCTGCAGGGTTAAAACTATTCGAATAGCCTCATCCTAGGTTATGGACACGCTTGGTTATTTCCCACAAGAACTAGACTACAACCTTTTAAAAACTTAAACTTGACACGGGTGGTATGAAGGGGGTACTTCATGCTATTGTTGTGGTGACTATGGGTTAGTCACTTCTAGGTTGGTGTTGTCCTCTATCTATTGTTATTATTGTCTCTCTTTATTTGAACAATAAAAGTTAATTGCAAACTTGCTTTGAATCTATTACCTTATTGCAAATAAAAACTTGCTTTATGCTGAAAATAAGTCCAGAGCCTCATCCACTTAAATAAAGCTTGCATGTAGTTAATTATAGTTCTCGTTATCTCACACGTCGGTCTTGCAGTACAAAAACAAGTTTTGTACTCATCGCTTTGCTTAATATTAATTGTTGCAGAGGAAGAAGGTGAGCCCCAAGGGCCTCACTTTTGTGAGTCGTGTTGCGACCTTTATTTGGGACGATTAGCTTGGCGGTCCGGTTGGTTGCCTTGTGGGTAAAGGCACACCGATTGGCTTTTGTTTATCGCCATCTTATGACCATTTTGCTTCCATTGTTTAAATTAGTTATTTATGTGTTATTTGGTGGTCGGCCTCTCTTTTGTAATAACTCTCTTTATATTATCTATGTCTTTCGCTTGTTGCTTGGCCGGCTCTATGTGTATGAATGGAATTGATGCATGATTTGTAACTGGGTGTATATCGCAGTCAGGAAGTATACATATCTCGAGGCTTGGTTTATTTAATTTGTACTGTTAGGACCAAGTGGATGGTTAAACAGTACAAGCCAAATAAACCGGGGTCCTCACAAAGAACTAGTAGAGGAGGACCAGGATGACTTTAATATCGCGTCCCTTAATCATTTTTGTAATGATTTAGATGGTGATTCTTTAGCGGATGGTGACAATAATTTTACTTTAGTAACTACTAAAAAGAGGTTGTCTCACTCCGGAAAGAAAAAATTTAATAGGTCTCATACTAGGCCAATAACTTTAAAGCTGAAATGAAAGGGCTCTTTTGGAATAGCAGAGGTCTGGGAGACTTGGCTAAACATCGGTATAGTTGTGAGGCGGTTAAGGAGCAACATTTGGACTTTGTGGCTATTCTAGAAACTGGTAAAAAAGATTTTTCAGCTACTAGTCTTAATAACCTTTGTGGTGGTCAGGATTTTTTGTGGCATTTTTCTCCGCCTCATGGGCGGTCGGGGGGTATCCTTTTAGGGGTGGACAATAGGGTTTATGATATTAGCTCTATTGATGCTGGTGACTTTTATGTGAAGTTTCACCTTAAAAATAAAGAAGATGATTTCCAATGGATTCTTGTGGCTGTTTACGGTGCAACCCAAAATCATTTCAAGGAACAGTTCCTCAAAGAGCTTGTTCATGTTTGTACGAAAGACTCTCTGCCCATTCTAATTGGGGGTGATTTTAATATCATCAGACATGCGGGGGAGAAAAATAATAATAATTTTGAATCTAGATGACCTTTTATGTTCAATGATGTGATTAATACTCTGGATTTACGGAAAATTGATTTATCTGGCATGCAGTTTACTTGGGCTAATTCGTTAAATAACCCAACCTTTGAAAAATTAGATGGAGTTTTAATGAGTACTGACTGGGAGCAAAAATTTCCATTGGTCACAGTCAACGCTCTCAAACGGTCTCTGTCTGATCACACGCCGCTGCTTTTAAATACGGGAGCGGCTTCCCATAGAGGTAATCAGCCTTTATTTAAATTTGAATTAGGTTGGTTATGTAGAGACGGGTTTAGGGAGATGGTGAAAGATGTGTGGAAAATTGAAAATAGAGGTGGCACTGCTTTACATAGGTGGCAATGGAAAGTTAGATCTCTTAGGCGATATCTTCAAGGTTGGGCGAAAAATTACAGTGGAACTTATAAAAAGAAAAAGATAGCGCTCAACTTAATAATTGATGAGCTAGACAAAAAATCTGAGCTTTTGAGTTTGTCCAATGAAGACCTTCATCTTAAAAGATGTGCTAACGAGAGGCTGGCACAACTTTTAAGAGAAGAAGAAATTAAGTGGTATCAAAGATCTAAAGCAAAATTCCTTTTGGAGGGATAGGAATACGCGTTTATATCATTTGATTGCGAATGGTAAACATAGAAAGCAAAAAAAAAATTCAGCTCGATCAGGATGAGGGGATAATTAGGGGTGATGTACAATTAAAAACGTATATCACCAAATATTACAAAGATCTTTTTGGACCATCCGAAATTAATCATATTTCCATGATTGATGGTTTTAGAAATGATATACCTCAAGTCTCAGATTCTGAAAACAACCTTCTTGGCATGCCCTTCTCCGAGAAGGAGGTGGAAGAAGCAATTTTTCAAATGGAGCATAACAAAGCACCTGGGCCTGATGGTTTCCAAATGAGTTTTATCAGTGTTTTGGGAAGTTATTAAACAAGATATGATGGCCATGTTTCATGATTTACATAGTTGCTCCTTGCACCTTTTAGCTTGAATTTTGGGATTATTACGCTTGCTTCCCAAAAAGTCGATGCTAAACAAATACGACAATATCGACCTATTTGTCTTCTTAATGTTAGTTTTAAAGTGTTTACTAAAGTGGCAACTAATAGAATTAATAACGTAGCGCATAAGGTTGTTAGACCATCACAGACAGCTTTTATACAAGGGAGATATATTCTAGATGGAGTTGTTATCCTTCATGAAACTGTCCATAAACTGCACAAAGCAAAGTTGGATGGGATAGTGCTTAAGCTTGATTTTGAAAAAGCTTATGATAAAGTAAAATGGCCGTTTTATTCCGGACTTTGAGGATGAAAGGTTTTTCACTAAGTGGTGTTCTTGGGTGGAGAGTTTTGTTAAGGGAGGAGTGTTGCAATAAAAGTTAATGATGATTTAGGCTCCTTTTCCAAACTCGAGAAGGTCTTGGCAAAGGGACCCAATGTCCCCTATTCTTTTTAATATTGTTGTGGATATGCTTGCCTTGTTTATTTCAAGAGCTAAAGAAGAGGGACTCATCTCGGGAGTAGTTCCTCATTTGATTGATGATGGGTTGTCAATATTACAATATGCTGACGATACTATCCTTTTTTTGAATCATGACTTAGAGCAAGCAAAAAATCTTAAACTTCTTTTATGTGTCTTTGAACAATTATCAGGGTTAAAGATTAATTTTCACAAGAGCGAAATCTTTTGTTTTGGCAAAGCCAAAGATGTTGAAACTCAGTATACGCATTTATTTGGTTGTGAAGTGGGTGTCTTTCCTTTTAGATACTTAGGGATTCCAATTCATTATAGAAAATTAAGAAATAGGGATTGGAAAAGTGTTGAAGATAGAGTTGAAAAGAAGTTATGCAGTTGGAAAGGAAAAAATTTGTCTGTAGGTGGTCGAGTAGTACTTATTAACTCAGTACTAAGCAGCCTACCTATGTTTATGTTGTCCTTTTTTGAGATTCCTAAAGAGGTTCTCAAAAGGCTGGATTTTTATAGATCTAGATTCTACTGGCAAAGTGACGGTCATGAAAAAAAGTATAGACTTGCTAAATGGAGTTTAATGTGTACTCCTAAAGAGCAGGATGGGCTAGGAATTCAGAATTTAGACATAAAAAATAAAAGCTTGCTAGGAAAATGGCTTTTTAAGTTGCTTAATGAAGAAAGGGTTTGGCAAACTATGTTAACAAAGAAATATTTGAATGAGAAGTGTCTTTCGCAGGTGGTTAATAAGCCTGAGTCTTCACATTTCTGGTCAGGTCTAATGAAAATTAAAGATCTTTTATTTTGTTTTGGTTCATTCCAGGTTAAAAATGGGATGCAAACTAGGTTCTGGGAAGATATTTGGTTAGGAGACTCGCCGCTAAAAAGACAATATCCAATCCTCTATAATGTGGTGAGGAAAAAGGATGATACAATCGCAAATATTTTGAGTTCGACTCCTCTAAATATTTCTTTTCATAGACCTATTATTGGACCTAAGTTACATGCTTGGAATGAGTTACTGTTGAGGATTATTAATGTTCATTTAATTTCTCAAAATGATATTTTTCGATGGACATTAAATAAGTTCGGGCTTTTTTCTGTTCAGAGTTTCTATGCAGCACTTATTGGAAATTATAGTGTCCCTAATAAGCGTTCTTTTTGGTTACTTAAAATTCCTTTAAAAATGAAAATTAATACTTGATGAGGTTGATCTACTTATGAGTCGTGCATATACGTATGGACGGACTCCGGCTAGCCGCGCGCCGCCCGTCGACCGTGAAGAGAGCTGCATGTGCCCGCCGGTAGGTTCATTTTCGTCGGTCCGGCGGCCGCGCGGGGCCACGAGTGCTTGTGATGGGTACTAGGGCATGGACGCATGGTGCAAACTGCCAATGCGTACGTACGAAGAAAGGTCTCGATGCATCACGGTCGGTGCAATGACGGGAATAGCCTCTCTTTTGTTAGCGGCGGCCGGCCGGTTCAGTTCGATCCTTTTCTCTCTTTTTTCACCAAATACTATCAATAGGATCCTTTTATTTATGATCGGTTTAATTTGTACGTAAACTTTTCAAGGACTGAAGAATTTTCTCCGAAAGTTCTAAACTTAATTACATATAGCTGGTACCACTAGCTAGTACTCTACATAGAGAGAGTAAATTTCATTTCGGACTATGTAATCTTATCATAGTTTTATTTTGCACTATCTTTAACAAATATTTTCACTTTTCATCACCACTTTTTACTTTTTATTTTACTTTGCATCAAAGGGAAAGTTCTATCGGTAAGAAAGTAGCATGGGAGATGTGCGGCAAACTTGCCAACAACGAGATACAACTGACGAGATGACAATTGCCACGGTTACTATGGCTACCGCCGACCCCGTACATACGGGGTGATTGAATACTACATGGTCCTCTTGAGTAGCACGCAACTTTTCCATTCAATTCCATGCATATGCACACGAATTGTGCGTGTACGGTACATCCCAAGAGCACATGACAGGATTCGGATCCTCTGCTGCTGTAACTGCTGTAACGCAGAGGGTCACTGTGTGGGCAGTAATATGTAAGAGCAAGAACAATACTTGGTATTGATACTGTAGCGATTGGTCAGTTTTTTATTTTTTTATCGGATGATGAAGATTAATTTTTAATGTATGATACTGTAGATCCTCGTATTAAACCTTCCATAGAGAGGATCCGTTTTCCGTGTCCATGATGCCTGCCAAATTAAACAAAGGCTACAAATTGCAGCGTGTCTGTCTTTGACGACACAGAGTAGCTAGCGAGCTAGCTGGGCACTAATTAATCGGCAGGCAAATTAGAGAAGGAACTAATGACGCCTGTGTGATCCATCTAGTCGAGTAGACCTTTTATTAAAAAACTATGCGGTCGCATGATAATACTAGCTTAAACACGTCGAAGTTGTACACTGTTTGATTTAGTGCCCCCCAGCCCCCGGCTGGCTGGTCCCATAAGTAACAAATATCGAACTGCACACTAATCAATCAGCTAACTGGTTAACACCTCTGTCAGTCTCTACAGGGGTGGACCCGAGTAATAAAATGAGCGAAAACACAAGTCGGCTGTCGGAGCATATTTGTTGGGATGAACGAAAATATAAGTGGTTAGATATTAATCTACTTTACTAAAAGACGAAATTTAAGTGGCTCGCAAGCATTCTTTTGAGTTCTCTGCGACTCCGCTAAGTCAGTACTACGAGTGAGACAAGCCCCGTGCACCGAAATGAAAAGCCTGACACAGGTGACACGTTCAAAAGAATCTGGTCGATCGGAATTAACTAACTGTACTGTAGTTTTGGCGCTACCACATGAACATTGAACAACGCATGCATCTTCTCGTCTTCTTTTTATGTCAGACGGTGCCTCCGTGTGATATTGAATTTCGTTGATGTTATCAAATTTTTGTTGGTATTACCCAATGTTGATAACAAATCAAATAACAGCTAATTTTTATTAATATTATCAAAATTATTACCCAATATTGATAACAAATCAAATAACAGCTAATTTTCATTGATATTACTAAAATTTAGTTTAGCTTACGTTGTTACCAAACCAAACACTCCCTTCGTTCTTCGGCCGGTGTGCTGCGTGAGCAGGACAGCGATCAATTGGCATTGATTTCCGGTCGTACTAGGTCGCGCGCGTCGCCATTGCAGCGCGACCGCCAGCGAGCTGCACGCCCTGCGCGTATAATATGGGCTGTGCTTGCGCATCCGGCGGACAGCGATGCCGCGTACGTACAGGAACAGCTAGCTGCTTAACTGCACTTCTGGGAAAAGAACAGATGCATGCGTGTCTGTGTGTACTGTGCAATATAGTGTGGTCGTAACAATATTTGCAGTTTTGATATATTTTTTTTCTCTATGGATGTATTACACGAGACGAGTAAATTAACAAGAGCTTGCAACTGCTCCCAACCACTCCTGCTACCAACCTATCGATATGATATCATCGGAACAAGTACGTTACGTACGCAAACGCTTAGTTAAAAGTTACTAGTACGTTCTGGGTTGTACGACGTGGCAGGTGCATGCGAGGCCTGTTTTCGCTTCCTCGCCCCGTGGTCTCACCGACCCTCCTCCTCATTCCCGCACGCCGCCGCCACGTCCGGTGCCGCCGCTTCTGATTGCCGCAAGGTAAATCGGTCCCTGGACGGCGGACAGCTCAAAACCCTTAATCTCAAAATGAAAAGGTAGAGTGGGGATTCGGCGAGGCAGAAGAGCACAGGCTTCGCTGTTCGCGCTCACCGGGGGCGGCGGAGCTCACCAAAAACGGAGGAGCACGAGAATCTCGAAGCACATCTAACCGGTGGCGGATTTTGGATTTTTCAAGACGAGGGTTCGAAATGAGCAAAATGTGTTCAATAAAAAAATATAGAGAGATCTATAATAGTAAAATCAAATTACAATTTGTTCTGTATCAGAGATAACATCTCAAAAGAATTTAGATAAATTATAAAATAATTGAGTAAAATTACAATTTAACTCGACGATTCTTCATACCTTGAAATCATATGTGTTATCTGAACTCTGATGTGCGCAGCCTTTGTGCGTCGTTACAGACCCTGCCTTGCCCTCGGTCTCCTATTCTCCTGCACTAGTTGCCACCGCGCCACCCGGTTTTGGTCAGGAGTGTGAGAAACTGAGAGAGTAGATAGAGGAGATTTCTATTGAAGATCACTCGTGCGTACGTAAAGGTGAGTGTTAATATTTGAATCCTATTGGGTGGAGTTACAAACCCACAATTTCACCACCTTACAAGAGGTGGTTCCTGAATATACAAGAGGTGGTTCCTAAATTTGAAGTATTTGGTCTAATTATCACTATATAAATCTAATACACCTGGTAAATAATGGACATTTTGTATAAATAAAGAATTGGGTGTTCTGGACCCTTTGTTGGTCCGCCACTGCATCCAACAGTGATAAATTGCAATGAAATGGTAAAAAAAATATTTGAGTGTTATGTAGCATTTCCAATTACTACTATAGAAGAAAAAAAAAACACTCCTGTCTTTTAGCACGTGTGTATGCAACGATCAAATATTGGTGCTTCTTTTCATCCTCGTCATTGTTAGGCCCATCACTCCAGTACAAGCTACGCGCGCACGGCTTGAGCCCGGGCACATAGCCGGGCCAGGCTGAAAACCATGCCTGCAACTGCAAGCAACTGGACCAGCCTGTGGTCGCCAGGCACAAGCTCTAGTGCTCGACCACGTCAATACTTTTGAACTCGGCCGGCTGGCCCAGCCTACCGTGTTCCGGACCTCCGGCCACCCCTAATGGACTCTACTTGGGCGGCCGAGCCAGCCAGCCGATACAAAGATTGCTGACTCTATTCCCGTGCTAGCCTAGGAGACACATGGTCAAAGCAACGTACAGTAAACACTATGAATAGGCACAAACTTTTCCCCAAATGCTATGCTGCTTACCAAAAAGGATTTGCCTTCATAAGTAAAAAAAACACACCTTTCAAAAAAAAAATTGCAAAAAACGTACCCGGTAATATCTTTCTATTATATTAATAAAACGAGAGAAACAAAAGTTATCACGTTCGCTCCTAAGGGTTAGAAATTTCCGCGTTCATCGGCGGGAAAAGAGAAATATCTACACAGTCGATTGTGATGAGTCCAGATTATAAGTCTAGATTAAAAGAAAGAGTCTATGTCAAGTAGAATCAAGAAACAACTGAAAATAAAATAAAATAAGCAATTTCATTTCACGTGAATTTCTAAGTAAAATCTCTTAATAAATATAATTCAGAATAAAAATTAAACAAAAAATAGAAATTGGGTTTGTATACGAATTCCAATAAAAATAAACTGAAAATCAGAATAAAAAATAAAATAAAATTAGTAATTTGATTTCCACACGAATTCCTAAGTAAAATCACTAAATAAATATAATTCATAATAAAAATTAAACAAAAATTAGTAATTGAATTTCTATACGAATTCCAACAAAAATAACCAAATTTCGAAATAAAACAAAATTAGCAATTTGATTTTGATACGAGTTCAAAAATAAAATACCTAACTAATTGTAATTCAGAATAAATTAAATAAAATTAGCAATTTGATTCGTATACAATCTCCAATAAAAAATAGCAGAAATTTTGAATAAAAATAAAAGTTATAATGATGATAGAACGAATGGTGTCGGAAGAGACCATGAAAGATTGCAATTGCGTCGATTTATCATGCAAGAAGACATTGACTCATGGAGAAGCGAAGAGCCAAGGCGATGGCGGTGGAGATGAGGATAATGTCGTGTTGCTCACAGTCACCTTAGCTGTTCGACAAAGACAATGCCATACTGCTCGCTGAAGCCGTTGAAAAGAAAAAAAAAAGCCAGAGTTGAAGGAGCCAAGGATTACGACAATGAGCGGTGAGTGTCAACATTGTTAAAGAAGTTAATGGTCAAATAAGCTCGATGATGGAAAATCCCTAGCAGAGAGGAGATGAAATTTTGTATTGAAGACAAGCTGTGGACGATATGGTACCATTAGGTAGCTAGGAGCATACCATCACTGGTGAGGAGCACGACATCACTAGTGATGGTAAGATTCTCTATATCATTAGACCATGAATAAAGTAGACATGCTGGTATTAGTGAGGATGGGAGGTCGCTGCGGTTAGTAAGGAAGTCATAACGTTAAGTTGACCAACATCGAAGAAGAGGGGCAGTCAACACGGGAAAATAGGACATTGAGTACATATAGCATCATGCATGTGTATATACATGCATGTATCTGGCATACAGAAGCAGAGTAGCAAAGAGCTCGGATTAGAGATAACACGGTTGTAAGGAATAAACTCGAGCCAGCAGAGAGAGCGTGATGGGTGTTTCTGGCAGGGATCGACAACAGTTGCACGTGTATGCGTGTTTAATGTTGTAACGGTTAGCATTAAGCAATAATTGAAAAGAAGTCGAAGAAAACTATATGATACGGGTAATAGATTAAAGGGATCGATTAATAATTGGATTTGTTATTGGAAGTTGAAGTAGAAAAACATAATTGATCAATAAAATCAACTTATCATTAGGAGTAAATCAAACAACTGACACCGACACATACCAATATTGAATATGTGAACGTATGTAATAAATATAGCCCCGCAAATGGACTACCCTGCTAGTTCTTCTAACAAAACAAACATACGAAGTGTTTGAAAATGACTTCGAAGCAAGAAAATATTCAGAATGCTCTGACTTCAAAGGGGAAAGGAATAGGGGGCACATGGCTATTCTAAATGAAGTGTTTGGACAGGGCAGAGTAAAAATCTGTCGCTAGTTCGAAGATATGGCGAAACACGTAAAATGTATGCGAAAAATGATTATCAAATCGAACAAATGAGTTTTACAGAGATCAATTGCCAAATGCTGACATACAATGATTAACAGACATACACCTAGTGAACCTTCAGGAGCGGCTTCTAACCAAAATACTGGGGTCAATTAGAAAACAGCAGCTCCCACCTTGCATTGGAAATAACACATACTGTCCAAACTCAACTAAGCTGAAGATTTGTAGCGGTAGTTGATTAGATTAAGCCAAATCACCGTCTGGCTGGTACTGCCCGTTCAAGTGCACCCCTGTTCTCTGAGGCTGTTTATGTACATGAGTACATCTCCTGTAAAATATTCAGAATCTCTGTTTCCTGGGATGTCATCAGGGAACACATAATCTCTTGTTCAGGTTCATTCCCTCCGGTGTTTGCATGTTAAACTAAACCAGATCAGACCACCTTATATCTGAATTGGAAATGTTCATATCTGAAATACGATGTTGCTCGGAATCGCTCTGCATTTGACTCAGGGAAAACTGCTATCTTTTGGCCTCTGTTGCGTATGAGTTCTCAATCTTCAGTGCATCCTGTTCAGATGACTCAACCCAAAAGGGCGACAAGGCTACCACCTTGCCAATAATGATCAGAGTTGGAGAAACTAGATCTGCCGATTTCACTTCATTCACAAGATCCTTTAACATTGCAAATACCTACAGCAAAAGAAATATTCAGCATGGGAAGCTAAGGTCAAACACTGTTTAAACAGTGAGGCTCTATGACTCAATACCGTTTGCTGTTGGGGGGTAGTCCCACGCTCTACTGCAACTGCAGGAGTATCTGGTGGAAGACCATGCTTCATTAACTTGGGAGCAAGAGATGGCAGTGTTGACAAACCCATGTACACAACCAAAGTTGTGTCCGGATCAGCTGCATTTTCTGCCACATATAGAGGATCCGTTCCACCATTTCTAGAGTGCCCAGTTAAAAACCTGACACTGCAGAAAAGATCATATGTCAAAAATGTAATACTCGGCATTTATAAAGTACACTTTCTCATTGCATAATGCAACATCAAAAATGAACTATTGACCATTGTGTGTTCATTTACCATCATATAGATTACAGATTCAAAACATCTTATGTTCCTCCGGGAACCAAAGCTTCTAGGCATGGCAGGGCCACTCTATCTTTCATCAAAGAAGGGAAAAATATTTTTATTTCGCAACTTTTATTCAGCCATAGGACTGCAGAATAGAGAGAGAAACAAATGGAGTAAAAGTTGCAAGTACTTCCACTATACTTCTTGTATGGTCATACTAGGCTGAGCAAACGGCATGCACTTGGATTATTAAGCTAGTAAAACATCAAGCCTCGATTTTAGAATATACAAAACCAGAAAGCCATACTAAGATGCATTTGAGAAGTAGTTGCGGATAAAAGAGAAATCAACTGATCAGCCATGAAGAACGCACAAAAGCCATTTTCAAGGAAAAAAACAGCTTTGAATAAAGACCAACAAATCTGGCATTGGTACACGCAGAATATCAAAGGTAGATCAGTGGGACACATCACGAGAATGATACAAAAGAGAGCAAAGATGCTAACTTCACCTGTTAGCAACACCTCGATGGGTTAGTGGAATACCAAGTTCTGCTGCAATTCCTGAAGCAGAAGTAATTCCTGCAGATTTTTGGATGCAAGTAAGTCATAACTGGTCACAACCAATAGTGCAAATTATCCAAGCTGCCATCACAGGCTTGTTATACCTGGGATAACTTCAACTCTAATTCCTTGTTGCTGTAGGAAATCCATCTCTTCTCCACCCCTTCCAAAGACCTGAAAAGAACAACAAAATTACATTTATTGCCCATTAGAATACTCCCTCCATGGTAAAGGTACATATCAGATCACATGAGTTTTCTGCTGGAGTAAAACCGTATCTATTCTTTTGACAAAAAAATTGAAAACAGAACAAGCACCCTAATGTTGGTTTTTGGCAGTAACATGCTTGAGAGAGAAAAAAAAAAAAGGTTGCTGGTAGCCCTATCTTTCTTCGTGTTAGCATGTTATGTTATAATGCTGCCATTTGGCATATTGATTTTCTAGCACCCCATAAGGATAATGAGCATAGAAAATTATACAGTGCTTCGTCAGTTACTATTATAAAGCTTCAGCACAGGAGAACATTCATTGTTCCTCTCAATTTATGCCAGTCTATTTCATGGAGAAGTATTTCTATCATTGAAAAAATTCAATCAGAACAGGGTTTGTCGTTTTACATTGATGCGCACAGACCAAAGCCAAAATTGGAACTTGACCTCTTTAATCCTGTCCGTTGCCCCTAGGGGTGTTAATGGGTTGGGTTGAAATGGGTTAAACGGGCTGGGTTTTAATTTGGGTTGGTTTTGGATGGGTTGGAATGGGTTGATGCAGTTAATGGGTTGGGTTTGTAGTAGAAACGGATTGGATTGGGTTGGTGTGGGTTCAAAAATTTCGGGTTGAAATGGGTTCAACCCGTGGATTTGCTGGGTGGGTTGGTTTTGGGTGGAGTTGTGGTCTTGTGGAGATAAGGTTCGCTGCCACTGGGCTCTAGCTCTTCAACAGTGCCACACACCTGTCCACTGCCGCCGCCGACCTCTGCCTCTAGATCCCCACCGCCCTTGTCGCTGGCCTCCGCCTCTCAATCTCCACCGCCGCCTCGTCTTTCCTCCTCTAGCTCTCCACTGCCACCACGTACCCCTCCTCCCTCGGACCTGTGCTTCCGCCGATTTTCCCTCCTCTTTCGGCTCTCCGACGTCAAGTGACCATTGCTGCGTCCCCCTCCTCTCCCGGTTCTCCGCCGCCGCCAAACCGCCGTTCTAGTCGCTTGTGGCTGCAAGCTCACTCCAATTCTTCCAATAACAGACTCAGCTGGTAAGCCCTCTTGATTGATCTTTTGCCGGCTACCGAACTCTGGCTACAGAGACCGAACAAAAGCTGGATCTTGGTATTGTCATTTTTTTTAACTCGTTTCTTGTTCTTGGCCTTAAATTGAGCTTTGTACACAATCAGTATGGCATGTTATCTATATTATGTTTGAACCAGTCGTCATGGCACGATATTACCTACCAGTATTCGGTTATAGATTTATATTGGAAGCTTGTTTGTTCAGTTGTACACATGGCAATCTATGAAGTTCTCTTTCTTCTTCATCTTGGAGCCATTCAAGAGGGCAATATTGGTTACGTGAGTGGGTAGGAGCTTGTGCTAGTCGCTGACTGAACACATAATGAATTTGCCAAAGCTAGTTGGTACTTGTACTACTCAACTAGTAGAATCCTACTGCTTATGCCTCACCAAAAGAAATTCCATCTTCTCTTTGCTTTTAGAGCATTTGTTGCTACTTGGGATATTGAAATTACAAACAAGAAATGGAAATAAAGAGGACCCTGTTGGCAGGCTGATGGGTTGGGGAATGGGTTGGAAACGGGTTGAACCCATATTGAGATAATTGGGTTGGTTTGGTTTGGGTTGGAGTTGCATGTGGGTTGGGTTAGGTTTTGGAGGTGGAGCAGTGGGCTGGTTTGGGTTGGGTTGGGTTGACATGCTACATAGAAGTGGGTTTGGGTGGGGTTTCAGCCCATTAGCGCCCTTAGTTGGATCAAGCCATACTGTGACCTAAACGAAAGTTAGCCTCTTTTCCAATTTATCATTTGTTGGTTTCATGAATCAAGCGTCATAACGAAAAACTTGCATTTCCTAGAGTCGTAATCAACTGATGACAGTAATACTAGAAATCAGAATCCGATATATAAATCCATCAACTGAAAACGACCAAAAACCTAACCAAATACATAATGCTTTGATCAAAAGCCTCACTGACATCAATATGTTAACCAGAATAAATTATCATTTCCATTGACAAAATTAGTCAGGGAGATGAAACATGACACAACCAGCAGCAAAATTTCAAAACCAATTTAATGTTTCAGCTAGTCTTAACAACCGGCAATGGAACATGAATCCTCAGAACCTTAGGTAAGTTCGCAAACAAGAACAACATATTACCAGAGGATCGCCGCCCTTCAACCGCACCACATTGGCACCAGCCTCCGCAAAGCTCAGGAGCAACTCATGAATCTCCTCCTACATTACATCAACCAGCCGTGAAAAACTTGCAAATATATAGATCAATGGCATTGATTTCAAAGTACATATAAACCTCAAACCACCAGAATTTGAACAACAAATGAACAGCCTCTCACTGACCTGGGTGCGGCTGTGGTATCCGGCTGTCTTGCCGACGTAGAGCAGCCTGGCGCCCTCCCCGACCAAATCGAGCACATCGTTGGAGACGAGCCGGTCGTAGAGCACCAGGTCCGCCGCCTCGATGGCCCGCATCGCCTTGAGCGTGAGCAGCTCCGGGTCCCCGGGCCCCGTCCCCACCAGCGCCACCCTCCCGGGCCCGCCGCCGCCGCCCTCCCCGTCCAACACCCTCCCTCTGGAGGCCCTCAGAGCCTCCAGAAGCCTCCGCAGCTCCGGGAGCTGCAGCGCGATCTCGTCGTCCCGTCGGCCCGACGAGGCCGCCGCCGCTGCGGCAGCGGCGGATGATGATGAGGAGTCGTCTTGGGCGGCGTAGGACCAAGCGTCGCGGCGGTACCGGGAGGATGATGTGGCCTCAGTGAATGGCGAGGCGGCGGCGCAGACGGCGGCGCCGGCGGGTGGAGTGGAGGAGGGCCTCGCGGTGGTGGCGAGAGAGGTGGATGAGGAGGTGGCGGTCGTGGAAATGGAGGCGGGGAGCGGCTGGAAGCGTGGTGCTCGAAAGGCGAGGGCCATGGCGACGCGGGGCTGTGGATGGGAGGGG
Source organism: Ampelocalamus luodianensis (assembly GCA_036346255.1). Lineage (NCBI taxonomy): Eukaryota > Viridiplantae > Streptophyta > Magnoliopsida > Poales > Poaceae > Ampelocalamus > Ampelocalamus luodianensis. The sequence goes on from CM070617.1 coordinate 42,424,100, forward strand.
AGGTCGAGGTAGTGGTGCGCTTTTTATACGGGGAGGGGGGGGGAGCAGGAGACTGCTGGAGTCCAGTGGGTTGGTTTGGGTGTGGTTTTGGATGGGCGAAGGGGCGGAGGGAAAGGGGAGGGGGGCGAGCGGCTTGGGAGGAAGCAGGGTCAGAGGAGGGAGGTGGTGGCCTTTTTCCGCTAAAAGGTGTGTGTGGCCTCGTGGAGCGTCCAAGGGTCAGGTTCAATGAACCGCTGCGGCAGGCAGGGGGGTATTTGTTTGGGCGGGGCGAGGAGGTTGGAGGTAGCCAAGTGGGAGTGTGCCTCTATCGGGCCTCGGCTCGACGCGGTGGTTTTGGCTGCGCCGGCGGCGGCAGGATGCCGGGGGTGGGGTGGACTGGCTTGGTGATGGCATCATGCCTTATGTCACGTGCGCACCTGTTCTATTCACTAGTTGGTGTCTCAAAAACAGAAATGGCTGGATCCAGCTCACTAGTTACTGCTGCTACTGGAGCAGAGGGATGTTTCAGTTTAGGTTTTCTGCTTTGTTTAACAACCAGAGGGGAATTACAGCTGAACAATTATGGAGAGTACTTGTGTTATTCTCTCCATACCCTGTCACTAGTCTATGATTGTGATCTGTAAGCAGAGACCCAAAAGCAGAGGGGAGAGCAATATCTTATTATCTGTATTGATTTCTGTAGTACACAACACACAACACAGCAGCTGTTCTACACATATATTATCGGTGCACAAATCTACCATTCTGTGTTTGAGAAACTTTGATTTAACTGAAACTTCTTGTACATTTGTAACTCGTACGACCTACAACCAGCTGTTACAACTTCCAAAAGATGCACGGATTGCCTAATTGTGTACAAAACTTCCTGTTGGAGTGCATTTGTCTCCAACTCAAAGCGAATCAAGGCAATGACTGATCATTTTAGCAACAAATGATTTCAGATTTCAGAGAAGTGACCATCATGTTCTTGGCGATTCTTCCTGGGAATGCTTTGTTATGCCTGGAAATGCACCAAAAAATATTGAGTGTGTATATGATAGGTGCGTTGATTGTGTTGGCTGTTGAGGTTCAAGTCATTTACCTATACAACAGGAATTTTGAGAAGTATAAGCGAGCAGCAATACAGACATATGGAGATGGCAGTCCCAGCAACAAAATTTTGGTATAGACGATTGTTGTCTCTGCTGGGAATAAAAGCTGACTTCAAGAGGCCTGTGAGCTCAAACACTCTGTATGATATCTGCAGTACAAATAATGAAATGAATATTACTGATGATTCTATTCAATATTTGAATTTGAATGAAACAGAAATCAAGTTTGCTCACTTACAAGAAGATATATTGCTGTAGTAACCATAAAGTTGAGCAATGGGTAATCTGGAATGAAAGATAGAAGCCATTTTGGCTGCCCGTTAGGCATGCTAGATCTGTATGTATAAAACAAAAGTCATCAACAATTGAAAGAAGCTCCAATATCTTGTTATATCTCGACATTGGACGCATCAGGCACAAAATATGAAACTCTCTGGAGATATTAGAAAATCTATGTGCACAGCACACAGAGATTCTATAGTTCATTGCCAAAATAACTTTGAAACATAAGTTATGGCTCTTTTCAACATTTCCTCATGTGGACTCTATATCTGTATCCATTGCTTCACATCATAAGTTTACCTTAAACAAGGATCTGACATTGTATGGTGCAGTTGCCACTATAATCAGTATTAATGGTACAATCCAAGACAGCAAAATGGGAACGGAACATATTATGTCCAGCACATCTAGGGTCCTAACTTCTCATTGATCTGGAGCCGAAACAGGAGCTTGGCCAAACAAGGGTTTCCTTTGTGTCACCACTCCTAAAGGACTGGTACAGCTAAAGTACTGAAAAAGGATACTGGTTTTGTTACTGTTAGATGAACTCCCTATTTCTGCTTGAATATTGGTGGTAACCAGTATGGTACCAAACATCCCTAGGTCAGTAGCAGCTATGAGTCTGTGACTCAACTGATCTATTGTGAGAACCGGTAAAAAGGTGAGTTATGCACCTTTACCTATTTGCAATTTCCAAATACTATATTTTGTATACAAAAAACAGTGGAATTTGAAAAGGTGGATACATGATTTGTAGCAACTAGCAAGCAGGGTAAAACGCCCCAGGTTGAAATTTGTACATGGGATTCTTTTCTGTTTCCAAAAGTGGAACCAGCCAAGATTATTTGGAACTCTAGATATGATTACCTGTTTGAGCACCAGGAACATTGGAATCTAAGCTATTAATTCGGTTCGTTGTAAGAAAAACAAGAAAGTTCATAAAAGGATTTGAAAAATAATTTTGTCCATAAATTACAAAAGGAACATCTTTCTTGGTCCAAAAGGACGAATCTTGTTGCTATTAACATTAAAACTTTTAACAATGAAATGAAATATTAACATAATTGAATCCCTTTACATATTTAACCTTATACCCAACAGGTTATAAGATTACTAAAGTCCAGGAGTTCAAAGCATGGTCATTTGGTCAGTCATAGAGACACAAAAGAAAGCAGCGGTGCCAAAAACAAAAGGTCAGCATCATACCTGAGCCAAATGTGGATCTGAGAGATATAGGTCTCTAGTGTAATCTTGCCAAGCCAACTAAAAGCAAAAAGTAGGTTGCAAGCTTATAAACTGAAAAAGTGAATGCAAAGGGAATAAAACATCTAAACCATTATTTTTTTTAAAAAAAAAAAGACTTACGCGAAAAGAGTCAAAGAGGCACTCCTAAGCTGCTGAGTGCAATTGCGTAGGGAGATATAAACACTGCACGGAAAAAAGGGCTAATGTTAACACTGTAAAATATACTAACAAATTCAGCATATCATATCAATTTTGATAGCATATTTGTATACGCACGTGATAGGAATCCATGATGTGTAGGGATGGTACTTGTTGTATGTAATTTTGTCTAGCTTGTAAATATATTCATACCATAAATAACCAACCTGAGAGGAAACAAAAAAGGCTAGTTAGTACAGCAGTCAAGTTGGTACATCATCACTAATTTAAAGTGAACACAGAGGGTGCACAGTGCAACTTACCACCAAGGAAATAGTAACAATGGTTCCCTTGATTGACAATCTAACTTTAGTTTCAGATTCTTCGAGCTTCTCCATCCATCTTTCAACCTGTATGGTGTTTAGGACAGAAAGATATGTTCAAAACCCTCATATTGATAAAAGAAACACCACTTCAGATAATTGTACGGAGACCTAGAGACTACGAAGAGGGATACTTATCAAAAATAAAGTTGGAGCTTTGATGTTCATGTATGCAAATTGCAAAGATCAAACAAAAACTGTCCCTACAAATCTTAAAACTTACAGTTGGATGAAAGTAAGCATAGATCATTCCAATAATCCATATATAACGATCAAGGCCAGATCGGAAATGCCACTCATGCAACAGGGGTAAGTTTGCTTTTGATGGCTCTGGGTCTTTGTAGCCTGCATTAAGGGGGGGAAAGTTAGTACAAGATTTATCAAGACTTGGTAAGAAAATCGACATCTACAGATACGAGAATAACTAACCTAGCAGAACTGTAAACGGAGTCCACAGAAGTTCAAATACACCAGGAATTTCCCACATCAAGATCACCGCCAAGAAGCAACCAGCAATCTTCATAGCCATCACCGATGGTATCTCATTATACTTGTTAAACAGACCAAGGGAACCATATACCATAAGTGTAAAAAGGGTGTGCATTGGGCATATGTAATAGAGCATGTAATCATTGTCGAGGACAATGCAACAGAAGGCCACAAAAAGATTGAGTCTCCACATCATCTGCATTGAAAATATAGTCATGCTCACCAGTGTCTTGAAGAAAACCACATGATAAATCAAAGGTACGCAAACACATTAGAACATAACATAAAGGGGAGATCAGAATGGCACCTGAGCAAATCTTGCCAGGCTAAAGTCTTTCTTAATGTAATAGTATGAGAAGTTCCCAAATCCGGTCATCCAGACATAGGCAGCGATGAAAACACGAATTGCGTTGTATATTTCTGTGGCAGCGAAATAGTGGTACATTAAGAACAAAACCTGGAAACAGCAGGTGGAAGAGTTAGAGCAGTTGCTGCCTCAAATTTTGAAAAAGACAGCAGCTGAAAAGGACAAAAACAACATATGGAACTCTGCAGGCTACAGCATAGCGATACAAAACATACTTAAATTTTTTGGACAAACAAAAGCAATTCTATTAAACAAAAATGAAAGAGGTAAATCATTAGACTGTAACCAAGGAACAAATGAAAGCAAACACATTTTGTTTCTAAAGCACCTATCAGGTTTCTAGCAAAAAAACGCTCCTTAATCAAGAGGGATATGGACATTTAGATCTACCAAAGTAAAATACTTTTTTAAAGTACAACTCTTTACATTTAAATTAGAATCCAAATTAACCGCTAAACGTCAGGAGCGTTGGAATATTTCCCTAATTCAATACTTTAAACTATTCTTCATTGGGCTGACCCTTCAAATGGAAAAGAACAATAAGATATTTATACAAGAGTTATCATTTCGATATATTTTCGCAAGTAATAATCTAGGCCTTGTTTGGTACAGCTTCTGCTCCCAACTTCTCGATCGATTCTCGTGGAGCCGTACCAAACACCCTGATTCTCAAAACCACTCGATTCTGATTCTCACGTGGAGCTGTCTCAAAAATACACTAGCGAGGAGAAACAGCATTTCCTTGGGGCTTGGATTCTCATGAGAATCCAACTTGATAGAATAAAAATACCCTTTGAAGTTGATTATATTTACCCGCAAAATGCCATTACTTATCCCTTCCGCCCGCCATCGCGCTCGATTCCCCCGGCGCGTACCCCTTCGGCCTCCTTCGCTTTCTTCTTTTCCTCGTGAACTCTCTCGCGAGGCGAACCTCCACGCAGCCGCTGCCGGACCTCCACGCAGCACGCAGCCGCCGCCGCGCCTCCCGAGGGCGCCTCGCGGACCTCCACTCCGCCGCGCCGGACCGGTGTCTTGCCGCCGCGAGGACTACACCGCCGACCAGTAACCTAGAGGCCGGACCGGTCGCGCCGCCGGCCCCGAGGCACCCGCCGGTCCTCCACTGCGTCGCCGCCAGACCCAGGTGCACCGCCTGGAGAAGACAACTGCGATCCCGGAAACCCTAGAGGCCGTCGCTGTTCCCCACCTTCTTCGTCGCCGCCGTTCCCGAGCACCCCCGGCCGCCTCCTGTGAAGGTATAGCTCTAGATCCGGCCATCCCCCTTGCCCTCCCTACTCTCCTTCGTGCAGCGTGAATGGAATTTTTTCTCAGTGATTCATTATTGTTGTCATGCATCTGTGAATGGAATCTGTGAATGCAATATTTTCTCAGTGATTCATTATTGTTGTCATGCATCTTTGAATGGTTGGTCATGATCTGTGAAGTAGCCTCAAATGATTTAAGCTATTTGCTCCTTGTGAACTTGCACATCACATTGGATATGTTGCTTATGAGGACAATGCGTGTGTTCTCTGGTGATAATGATGGTTGATAGCATTTATCAAGTTACTGCCAGTATATTCAGTTAATCAAATTGAAATGGTTTATTATGACTTTATTTCAAAATTTCTCCACTGCTGAGTTATCTGACCCTTCGCAAACAGGCCATCTTCTGTCAACATTTTGAAAATTTGGTCACATTGTTGTCCTTTGCCAGAATCCTTGTTGTTATTGTTAAGACTGCTTATAGTCCTCTTAGGTGACAATGTTTTGTGCATCCATCCAACAGATGACACCTGATATCTTTTGCATAGTTTAATTTTCAAATAATATACATCCTACACTTAAGGCACATCTCAGTTCTTTCGATAGTCAGCTTAAGCCAGCTCTGATATTTTGACTCAATATTATCTACGAGGCAAGTAATTTGCATTTTGGACATATCAGTGTGTATTCACTAAACAGCTCTGGTACTTCACATTTGCAGGGCCGCAAGGGGAATCATAATCCAGCAGATGGTGCATAGTCTGAGGCACAAGAAGCTGCGCACCAAACCCCCAAGAGGTTAGCCTGAGTCAGTTCCTTCTTTCTTATCCTTTACAAATTACTTATATCATTTGGTATAAATACAGAAGAAAAAGGGTTGATTCTAATGTTGAAATTGGACAAGAGGAAACACATAGTCGACTGCCATCGAAGAGTTGGTCATCCGGAAAGAAGGAATTCTTCAGGAAAGGGACCGGGAAAGCTCACTCTCTGGGTGGTAAAAGCCAACAAAGCAAAGCATCTGGCGGCAAAGGCGATAGAACTAATTTCAAATCCAAATCCAATAGTCGAAGTAACAAAGGCGATAAATCACAAGGTGGCAACAAAAGAACCAGAAGTGAAATGTTCAACAAGACACAAAATCGTGGGTTTAAAGCATCCAAGCAATCTTCTAGATTCAAGAAGCCTAGAACTGCAGCGACAACATGAGAGCAAAGGGTGTCACTTGCACCATCCAGGCTCCAGCTACCGAGATGCATACTGTTAGGAGTTTTTTCTTTTGACGGAGCACACTGTTAGGAGTTGGGTCCATATTTGCACCATTAAGCCCAGCTCCGTCGGGCCAAAGTTTTTTGCGTTCCATCTCGAGGACTTCTGCAAATCTGCCTAACTATGGAAGCAATCGACAGGGAATGCTCATTGTGTCAGTTGCAAATCCACGTTTTGTGCAATAAAATTTTGACTTGTGGGTGGATTGAATCATTTGATGGTGTTTTGTTTTATACAAATAGATCAGTGTTTCCATTGCTACTATTTATTTAGTGACGTTCGTACGGTAAATTATTTTTCTATACTATGTTAATGTAGAAAGAAAGGCATATAATCGAATGCATCCATGGATTTTGTTAGCAGCTGTAGAATTTGATGTTTTTATCTTTATTCAGTTATATCTTAGATTTGATTGCTTGCCCAAGTGTTTAATACGTTTTGGTTTGGTTCATAAAATCACCGTCTCCGCTCGACTTGCATGTCCGTGACTTCCAATTGCTCACTTGCACAAATCACAAAAGGTGTCATTGTGTACTGAATTTAAAAGTACAGGGCGATGCTATCAAAATCAAAGGTGCGTTTAGTTTGCATCACGAGTGACATGTACACGATTTAAATTATCAAAACTAAAATTGCACATCAAAAATTCGGAATATGCAAGTAGAGGCAGACATATAGTTAAACAAATTTGGAAAAAAATTATATAATTTGTGTACAAATACATAGGACAAATACAATTGAAGTATTACAACCAAGGGTAATATGGTCTATTTGCCTCTAATCCTCTCTCAAATGGTTTTTGGAGCCAACATACTAGTCAAACTCTTTTAACAGACAGCTCCAGCTTCTCAGAGAAGTAGATTCTCAGAGAATCAGGAGCAGAATCTGGAGCTCTACCAAACAGGGCCCTAGTAAACTATGTTGGTATGTGATAATAAGGAAAGTTTACTTCACCATATACATTAGAATATCAATTACGACATGTTCAAGTGTAAGCAATATATATGGCTAAAAAAGAACCTACTGAGGAGATTAATGTAAGATAATATATTAATCTTGCTAACTGCAGTAATTACAGCTGTGTATGATACTGTGTAATGTCAGTGGACTGTAATCTACATGATCAGGACTTCAGGAGCACTGAGGCTGTATTAATGGAATGTGGGCCTGGTACAGAGTATACGGTGGCATAGCCTGATGCCCTGATGACAATAATTTTACCCACCTGGTTTACTTGATTCTACACAAGCTCTTCAATTTTATAAAGAAGAACTACACATTTTGATAAATTATTAAGAATGATGAGCTTTGCAAATGTCCAAATTATAATTTATATTTCTGCCAGCAACACCACAAACTTCTTTTTGGCTAACTCCCAACTATAAATAGATTCAACTACACGAGACGGATAAAATACCCATACCTTATGGCTTGGAAAAATTAAGTAAGGCCACTCTTTGGATCTATTAGCGAATACATAAGATAGTGCGTTGATCACTAACTTGGTGCCTTGCCTAATCTTTAACAAAAACAAGAGAATAAAAAGAAGAATACATACAGCAAAACAGAGGATTTGAAAGAGTGAAAGACATATTTTTTTCATAAAAAGCAGATGGGTGCTAAATGACTAACCTGCATCCAGCCTTTCCATTCCTCAGTTTGATGACGGTTAAGATAGAGTATAGACTTCCCTGAAAATGCTGATTTTTCATGGTGCTTCTTAAATGAAGTCAATGCTGACGCTATGATAAGAAGAATGTACAAAAACATAAACAGATCACGGTTGTAACTCTGCCAAAGTCAAGAAAAAAACGATTAACAAAACATGATCAGAATTCAAGAAAAAATCAATTAACAAAACATGATATCTGTACCATTTGGAGTCTGTTTATTACAAATATAGAAGTAGCTTATGGAATTTGCATTTGATAGAACTACATAAGTGCCTAAGGAGTGAAGTTCACCAACAATTATTTTGCACACACAAAAAAACAGAAGTCGAATGTTTGTGCTTAATCAAGGACACAGTGAGTTAGTTTAACCCCAAAAATGATCTGGTTAATTAAGCAGTTACGCCAACATAAGGTAAAAACATATGTTCATTCATTTGGAGTTTTGGGCCTAAATGGCACTGTTGGCGCCGTTTTTTACAAAAAATTAGCCGTCCACGCGCCGTATTGCCAAAAATGACACCGCGGACGTGCCGGTAGCCAACACGTGTCAAAAACCATGCATCTGGCGCCCGGATTCAATCTACACTGCACATCTAGAGCACGGACAAGCCTCCTCCCACCACGTGGCTGCCACCGCTCTGCTGGCACACGGACATGCCTTGTCCGTGCGCCTAGCGCCCGGACACGCCTTGGCCGCACCTCCCTCGCCACATGCTAGGGGGAGTGCGGCAGAGGGGTTGTCCGTGGGCCACATGCACGGCAAAGGCTCGTCCGGGCTAGGGGAGTACGACCGAGGCGCATCCGGGTGCTGGGCGCATAGACATGGCGCCAGCAGAGCGGTGGCGGCCACGTGGCAGGAGGAGGCTTGTCCGGGCTACAAATGTGCGGTGCAGATTGAATCCGGGCGCCAGATGCACGGTTTTGGACACGTGTCGGCTACTGGCACGTCCGTGGTGTCATTTTTTGGCAATACGGCACGTGAACGGCTATTTTTGTAAAAAACAACGCCAACAGTGTCATTTAGGCCAAAAACTCCATTCATTTGAGAAGGTAAAAATGTAGAATATAGTAGAGCAAGTAAAGATTGGATGGCAAACAGACAAGTGGCACAGTATACCAAGATGGCAGGCAGACAGGTTTTTTTGAAACGTACACAGACAGACAGACAGACAGGTGGCACAGTATACTGTCACATCATAAAAAAAAATGGGATTACAGTTGCAAAATTCAGAGAAACGCTATGACTTATGGGTAAGCAAAGAAATAGAGCATCTACTTATTTCATTTGGTATATATCATGAAAAAAAACCATTTGGGTTCACAGCTAAAAGAAAGAGGGCAAAACATGTAAGCCCATAGCAGAAGTAACAGGGACTACGCTTATAAAGAGGGAAGATGGTATTATGATAATCTGGCAAACGAATATCTATTGATTTTTTAATGTACTTCACATTGAGCATTAAGAGAAAGTCCATTCAAATTAAGACGATGCCAATACCTTCTTGCTTTCTGGAAATATGTTTGTCCGGTCGCAGATGTAAAAATAAACCAGAACAATGCCAAATTCAGACCTGTGGAGCAGTTAGGGCTTGTAAATATCAATGGATAACTTTTCACAGTGGATGCAACTAATTCGAGAACTAGAAGTGTCCTACATTGCTCTCAGTACAGCACGGTTTTCAAGCAGGAAAGACTCATCCATCATTATAAACCTACAGCCCATAATAACATTGAGATGTCAAGTTGTCACACAATGTGTTTGCGTGCGTTGAAAGTTGAAACCATGAACCACACTCTACTATTCTGCCAAATTACCGTATAAGGTTTGTTTTTGTAGACATGTTCCGGAACTTTGTGGATGGTGACTTTGACAGGCCTCCTTCAAGCAATACTGCCTTATCATCTTCTCTGACAGCTCCGTTCTCCAAATTAGAATCGGAGTGACTATGAAGAATAAAATAATGCATGAATAAGGAGAAGTTAGGATATTGGTCTTGAGTACTTAACTTCAGTTGTAGGCTTTAAATATTCATAAAAGCAACCGTGTCAATACTCAGTGTATGTTATACAATATCAAATTAGTCAAACCTAACTAAGATTGCTAACTCCTAAAGTTTCTCTGCAGAAACCTTACACTTTCATGGATGAAGATTTTCTGTATTCCAAGATTTCCGAATAGATCCATGCAATGAGAACAGGGAATAGAGCAAGCAAAAATGACACCTGCAGGAATGGACAGAGCAATGAGAACCATCAATATGTACTGCTATCAAACCTACAAGGAACGAAGTTCATCAATAACATAACAACCTAGAATATCAACTTCAATACTGTCTTTTTACATTGACAATTCATTGGCTATTGTCCACCTTTCATCCTATAATTACATCCATCTCCACTGCACTCCTTTCGTTCCATATTTTCTTGCTATATGCCAAGTCAATGTATTTGGCATGCTAGTTCAATTGTTTGATGCAAGGTTTGCCTCTAAAAGTGAATTTGCGATATGGAAAAATATGTCCTTACCTTATCTACTAGTACTCTGCTATCAAATAGAACTCTTCTCATGATTGTCAGCAACAACTGAACTTCATTTGTGTTCCCATGGAGCTTAATTATACATCCTTAATTTAAACAATGTTCGTGCGGTAGTTTTCCTTTTACTACCTCAAAATCAAGCTAATATGCACATGCGGATCCAAAAAAGGAGAATCAGTAGGTGGTTGTAACAAGAAGCACCGTATGCATATCCTGATAAGCAATGTAGATCCCATTCAAAACTTCGACTGGCCAGAGCAACCATGTTTGTGCCTCAGCCCTCAGGTGGTACCAAACTAAATACTAACTTGAAATCTAAGACACCTCCAAGGGGACAGAAGCCTACCTAATAATCTCTTTAGAGTCACTCACAAGATACAACAAGCCAAGCAAACAACCAGTGGTTGCTCCAATCAATTCCAGGGTTTGGTGAGTTTTCAACCTTCCAGTCACATCACACATGCTCATTTCATGGACGACGTTTATTGTCGTACCGATATTTACCCAGTAATCACTCGAGTCGTATCGATTAATGATCAATCCATGCTCCTCTCATGCTATCCAATCCAAGGGGTGCCATAAACAATCAGGACTGCATCCATCCACGGAAGCTCCAAATTTTCAACCACAAATTTGCCGGGCAAGAACCCAAATCGAACTTGCACGGCGCCACCCGGGAGGAGCAAATCAAGATTTAAGACCGACATAACCACCAAGGTTTGGCAACACCAGTAGAGAACAAAACGGCTACCCAACCCAATTTAGCCACAGCGCACGCGCGCGGCGCGCCTACCCAGAGACCCAGACAGCGCAAATTGCGCGAGACGCAACGCAAGAACCCAGCGTTCGCGCGTACGTACGTACCTGGCCAGGGGTGACGGGGCCGAAGACCTCCATTCCGCCGGATGCCTCCCGGGCGTGCGACGACCAGATCCCGCGGCCGGCTGGGATCAGGAAGTAATGGAGAGGGAGCTGTTGGGATCAGGTGGCGTTCGGAGAGCGATGGGGATGGGGGTATATATGCGAAGGTGGGAGTAAAGCGAGCGGGCGCGGGGCCCGGCCGGGGGAAAGGAGGACGAGGACGAGATCTGAAGCAAGCGGGAGGCGGTGAGTGGTCGCCGTAAGAGGTCGGAGGCGAGTGGACGGGGCCGGCCGGGAGGAGAGGAGGAAGGCGACGAGGGGGCGTTCGGAGTTTGGTTGGTTTTCTTCGGAGTTTCAGACTATTGTGCCGGGCCCGGGACTCATTGGCTCGTGCTGATTGTGTCTGCGTCTCCGACTTTGCGGTGCCTCCTTAGGCGAAACGAATCCTCTCTGACTTTGCTAACCAATATTACAGGTAAACAGTATCATAATATTGTGTAATAGTTATTGGATCAAAAAATAATAAATGAAATCAAAACACTAGGATAAAATACTGTAGCAGAATACTGTAACATTGCACTGTTTATGAACGCTGCGCAGTTAATCTGGTGCGGCTCATCTGTCAAATGTTACTGTGCTATTCATCGGCGACATTCTAATGGGAATGGTAAAAGATGCGAATCCCTCGTGGGGTTTGAGGACGATTTGATATTGGGGAGGCATTGGTTTGATTATTTGGGGGTTCAGACGTGCAGTTTGGTGTGTTGAGAGTGGTGACGGGTGGTGATGATCGGGAGGGGATTGGGGCACTTTATTCTCATTTGATCTGACCAAAGTGAAGCGACCGGACAAACGAAATTCTGCTGGAACTTTCTATGGGTGGAATGTTATCGTACTAAATTGAAGCTGTATACTGATCCTTTACCCATCTCCTTCGTGGATAGTAAGCAACTAAGGAGCACGTACTTCAGCTTTGTGGCATGGAAGCAAGAAAGATGCACAATGTAATCACGGGAAAAAAACGAGGAATATATTCGACAGTCTCATCGCGACAGTAAAGAGATCGATACCTTAACAAAGATTTAAGATCCTGTGGATAGATGATGACATGAGGGTCTATAATTTCCTCCCTGCCAAAAACTACAAATTCTACATGCAGAACAGGACATACGCCGAGAGAAAAATAGATCGCTATGGACAGCGGCACGGTGCCACGATGAACAGAGCAGGCGACGGTGATCTGTGACGGCAACAATACGCTACAAAAAGCACAAAAAGAGATCGATCGGCCCGAAATCACTATGCCACCACCATACATCACTAGCCCTAAAAGCTAACCAATGAACCACACCACAGGCCATCACCCGAAATCACCCCAAGCCTAATCCTAATTTCACCAAGAACCCCAAATCAATTGGGAAATAAATCGGGTCAATCAACATCACAGGGAATAGTGTAATGCAAGTTAAAGGGTTAAATAGGAACCACCGAGTAGTGGTAGAGCAGAGCCGGAGGAGCTGCGGGAGATGGCGCGCCGGCGGCCGGAGGCCGAGCCGGGTGCGGCCATACGCAGGGAAACACGAGCCACCACGGGCGCGGGCGCGCGGCCTAGCCGGAGGCAGGCACAACGCTGGCATGGCCCGATGCGCACGAGGCACGGGCGAGCAGGACGTGGGCCAAGGGAGTGCGGGCACGAGGCCACGGCCAGTTGCCGGAGGCGGTGCTGGGCCGAGCCGGAGAGAGAGGTGGCGCCGAAAGAACCAAGAACCAGGGAGTAGAGGACGTAAAGAATTGGAGAGATGGGAAGAAAAGGAGAGACGGGCACGCAAAACAAAAGAAAAATCGCACGGCGAGGACGACGTGCGCGCGGGATCGGACGGGAAAGAGGAATCGGGGCGACGTGGCCTGTGTGGTTGCGCCTCAAGTCTCCCTCTGGTTAACCGGTAGGATTCTCGCTTCAGTGTTTTCCCCACGAATATGGGGGGCAATTTGTAAAGCAAATGAAGTGCATGGTTTTCGACCATCTACTACTCCACTTGTAATTCTTTTGCATTATCATTTCTGCAGTTTATTTTACTAGGAGCACATTTTTTGGTACTATTTGGATTTTGATATTAGTACCCTTGTTTTTCAATCCTACTATAGACACAGATGGCGCCATGATCGAACAAGATTTTGGCATAGAATTTGTTTGGTCGAATAACATAGGGAGTCCAAGAGTTTACACTTTGCATCCTGAGAAAGATAGAAATTGCAGTGTGGGGTCTTGACATGCCTCGAAAAACCAAAGGCATGCATGCACGCCGTGTTCATTCCACTTGTCCTGGTGCTTCGAGCAGGCCCAACTTTCGCTTGACTGGGGGAAAAAGATGAAGAGGAACAACAAATGTTTTAGCCGTAACTTGCGCTTGATGCGCTGAAGGGATGAAAGGAAGAGGAATAAGAAGATTATGAACGCGAGTTCAAATGGACGTGCTATATGTACAGTCCATCTTGCTATGAGATACGTGCAGCTTAATATATTGAAAAAATATATTATCTTATTAAAACAGGGTAAAAAAAACCACAATATCCGCTCTCAACAGCTATAAATATTATCATGTTAATCGGTGAAAGAGAAAGATCTACACCATCGATCGTGGTGGATTCATATTATAACGGTTTAGATTAAGAGGAATAGTACATGTCAATTGCAATAAAATTAAAGTTTGGAATAAAAATAAAATAAAATCAGCAACATGATTTCCATATAAATTCCTTAGAAAGAGTCAAGATCAAGTATAATAAAGCTGAAATTCAGAATAAAAATAAAATAAAATAAAATAAGGAATTTGATTTCCGTACAAAATTCTAAGTAAAATCTCTAAAAAATTATAATTCAGAATAAAAAATAAACAGAAATGGAATTTAGATTTGTATATGAAATCCAACAAAAAAAAATGAAATTCAGAATAAAATAAAATAAAACTAGCAATTTTATTCTATATGAATTCCAATAATTATAATTCTGAATAAAAATTAAACAATAATTAGCAGTTACATTTGCATACGAATTACACAAAAAAAAAATTAAAATTCGGAATAAAAATAATAAAATTAGCAATTTGATTTCAATATGAATTCAAAGTAAAATCCCTAAATAACTATAATTCGGAGTAAAAATTAAAGAAAAATAGCAAATTGATTCAAATACGAATTCCAATAAAACAAACTAAAATTTTGAATAAAAAATAAAAGAAAATTTGCAATTTGATTTTTGTACGAATTCCAAAGTAAAAATCACAAAATAACTAAAATTTGAAATAAATTAAATAAATTTAGTAATTGAATTTGTATACGAACTTTAATAAAAAAAAATAACTAAAATATTGAATAAAAATAAAAGTTATAACGATGATGGCACGAATGGTGTCAAAGGAGACACAAAAGAAGTCACCTTGTTCGCTCTCAAGGTCATGTGTTTCTATTATTGCTTTCTATACAATAAAAAATAAAAAATAACTAAAATTTTGATTTAAAAATACAAGTTATAACGAGGATAGCACGAATGGTATCGGAAGAGACCACGAAAGAGTACAATGGTATCGATTTGGCCTACAAGAAGACATTATCCCACGATGAAGCGAAGAGCTAAAGAGGCGACGACAGAGATGAGGACAATATCGTGCTGCTCACTGGAGCCATTGAAGAAAAAGTCCAGTGTTGAAGGAGCCAAGGGTCACAATGACAAGTAGTGAGTGTCGGCGTTGTTAAAGAAGTTAGTGGCCAATGAAGCTCTGACAAAGAGGAGATGAAGCTTTGCATTGAAGACGAGCTATGGACGATACGGGGCCATCAGGTAGCTAGGAGTATGCCATCACTAATGAGGGACACGTCATCGCTGCGATGGTGAAAAGATTCTTTGTATCGTTAGACAATGACTAAAGTAGACATGCCGACATTAGTGAAGATGAGATGTCGCCACAGTTAGTAAGAAAACCACAACGTTGAGTTGGCCAACGTCAAAGAAGATGAGCGACCAACATGAGAAATAGGACATTGAGCGTGTATAACATCATGCATGTGTATGCACATGCATACATCTATAAGAATAGAAGCGCAGGCGTACAGAGACAGATGAGCAAAAAGCTCGAAGTAGAGATGACGCAGTTGTAGGGAATATGCTTGGGGTCACCGGAGAGAGTGTGACATGTGTCCCCGGCTGGGATCGATGACGATTGCATGTGTATGTTGTTGATGTTGCAATGGTTATCATTAAGCAATAATTGGGGATAAGTAGAAGATAACTATGTGGTAAAGTATTGCATTGGAAGGGGTAGCAGCTGAGAGAGATCGATCAAAATTTGTGCTTACTATTGGACGTTGAGCAAAAAAGTTGTGACGACGAGAAGAGATAGAAGTCACACGGTTCGGTGGGGCAACCGGTATGTGAGGAAAGATAAGTTCAAGGTAGGTCTCCTATGGTGCATCGGTGTAGGTGTGGGCAAGGTACTCTAATATATTATACCATGTAAACTAATAAGATAATTTACCGTACATATAATCAACATATTGCATTAGAAAATAATGAAGAGAGTAAGAATAGGGGTATACGGCTACATGATATATACATGATGGAGAGTGGTTAGCTTCTAAGAACCCCAGCACCTTATTATGCTCACTGATTTTCTTCCATCAAAACACATACTTCAATTATGTTCCTCGAGTTGTTATTTCCTTCAAGCTTCTATTGTCATTTCCAATGTTTAGGATATTTTAAAAGTCTAAATAGGCTATAAGATACGTAAATATATTCTTAAACATTTATACAAACTTTGAAACAAATATAACCACGTAAATGTGCAGGTCACCCTACTAGTTAGATATATGTCATCGCAAAGTGCACGATTTTGAAATATGCAACTGAATAGTTTCTTCATTGAAATATGCCACTGAAAAGTTTCTTCATTGTAATATGCCACTGAAGAGTGGCTATGCTTGGAGATATATCATTATATATCCTTTACATCACTTTTGTATGTATTTAGACCCTGTACTTGACTATGTATTTCTATATGGATGAAAATGTCCCCCATCTGCCCGGTCCATTACTACCGACCGGACCTAGTCCTAACATCTGTGGTCATAGCTTGTTATGTACACCATGCTATCTTCAGAACATCAAACCATGCAAAATCTAGGTGGTGAATGGATTTGGAACCGAACGGATTGGGTCCAGTCGGTAGTAATGGACAGGACAGGTGGGGACATTTTTGTCCATATGAAAATAGTTAGTCAAGTACGGGGGCTGAATACATATAAAAGTGATGTAAAGGGTACGTAATGGCATATCTCCAAACATTTTCACTCTTCAATGACATATTTCAAAGAAGAAACTCTTCAGTGTTATATTTTAAAACTGTGCACTTTGCGATAGCATATATCTAATTTTTCCTATTATATTTGGTTTGATAAGGCAGCGCTTCGAGCCGCATTATGTCATCTTAGATCCGGATCTTGGTATCGCACCGACGATGGATGTACATACCGGCGGCAGACAAGGCGGCTGTGCAACAATCAGCAGGTGCACGAGTTCGCCCCATGTTCGAGCCCATGGGTACGGCGGCGGCGAGGTGCTGCATGCCAGTGACAGCCTCAACCTCGCCACAACGAGATCTCATCAACATTGACCCCTTCAGCGCCAGAACTCGCCGGCCTCAACCCCATCGTCGTCGAATCTAGGCTTGCCGACGTTGTCTTCCTTAGCTCCGATGCCCTTCCACCGCCTTGTTCAGCTCCGGTGCACCTCCACTCGTGTCCTCGACATGCATCAGTCAGCACCACTAGTGCTCCTTCTCCATCCCTGGGATCAGGTCGTCGTCCCTGCCTCTGCCTTGATGTGCATAGCGCCGCCTGATCTTGGCCCGTTGGCGACGGATCTGACCTCGCCGACACACTCTAGTGCACCGCCCACTCCACCTGTCTGTGGCGGACCTGGACCCAGGACTAAAATTTAGGGGTGCTAATGGAACACTACCTCTTGTCCGCGCCACCGATCTGCCCAATTGCCAACGCTGCCTACCTATCCTGTCGACTATCGCGCTGCACACAAGCTTGTGCCCCGCAGCGCTACCCAGTTGCTGCCGCAGCTCATGCCTCGCGAGCCTCCCAACACGCTTAAGCCCACGCCCGCACGCCGACCGCAACGCTAGTCATTAGGGTTCGTCATGATGGGGATTTGGAAATTGGTTATGGATTGAAGTGGGACTAGATGCCTGGTGGAAAGAGAGCAGAGTTAGAGTAAGATAGATGGTTTTAGTGAGAGCTAAGGCCCTACAAAGGGCAGAAGGATGCGAACGGGGCTAATCTTGTGAAGATACCGTCGGTGTTCCTGATGCTTAGATTTAGCGTAGTAGCGTGTACTGCTCACTTGTTGGTATTCCAAGTCTTTTCTGTGCATTCAGGAAGAAGCTAACATCACGAAATTAACATTGGAGCTACAAAGCTAACTTATGTTATGCAAATAAATTAACAGATCAGAAATTTTCACTGGAGATCCACGGTACCTATTCCCTACTTGCTAGAGCTGTTTTCTGAGATGGTATGGAGATGGATTGAACTGAGCATTATGCAGAAGTTACTATACTTTCAAACCAGTGAAGACTAGACAAGATTTCAAACCTGAGATCATGAAGCTTCTTGGAATATAAAATGAAGCATCAAATTCAAAGTGCTAAACCGAAGACGACAGCTCATTTTATACTGGAGCCAAGAAATGATCATCTTTTGCTGTACTCTAGTATGTGTTTGTTCTTCGAACGTGGACACCAGCAGGCAGCAGAAGATAGTGCGGTTTAAAACAAAATAAAGTGGGAGGGTGCGACAGTTCTGCACCGTCAAATATCTAGATGCGCAAAGGCAAGGACGGTTATCTAGTGCATCCCCTAGCTATGAAATCATCCTTTGTTTCTGCATTTATTAATCTGACAGCTCCAGTCATTTTTTTGCTTTCAAGATGAAATACAGCTATGCGAGATCATCGTTTCAGAGTTCAGTGAGACTGATTTGGATATCATCGCTTCCTTAACTGTACGGCAATAGAGCTAGTCCGGAGAAGTGGTGGAATAAGGAGGGCCCGTGAACTCACGAATGCGAAGGCAGGTTTGGATATCCAAAATTTGCATTTCCTTCCTAAGAAAAAGTTCAGAACTGCACTTACAAACATATTGAAGCCCTAGATGGATGTATCATGTATGTTTATCTAAGCTCGCATGTCCTTCATAGTCTAGACACTTGCAGTCTGTCGGATACATTAGCCCCAAGCCAGATACCATGATATGTTGCATCATGTCAATTCTGGGATGTATATCATTGATCCAACGAGATATCACAGTCGACTAAAGTCTGCCAAATACCCCACACATTGTGGTACCTGTATCTAGGAGAGTCTGAGGGTGCAGTTTTACCACCAGCCTAGGATGTGAAGCTGTCTCTAGGAGAGTCCGAGGGTGCAGTTTTACCACTAGTGGACTTGCCCAAGAAAGGTGGTTTGGCCGGTGTGGCGGTTAAGATGCAACGGGGACGATCGGCGGGGGCTCCGTTGTCCGGTGCTTCAGAGTGGACGTTGGTTTAGAAAAAGGGGAAGCCGGTAGGTGAGGTGGCAAACAAAGGGGGGTCGGTGGCTGGACCGGAGTCCACATAGGAGCTAAGGTGGAGCCGGCGTCTCGCGAGCAAAGTTGGTGTGGCTGAGGATTCCTTGGTGAAGGCCGTTGGAAGGGCTAGGTATAAAACCTTGGAGAAGAGCAAAGGTATTAATTTAAATAATGTATTTTCTATTTTGGCTATTCCAGATGAGCTTGCTATTCTTAATTTAAATCAAGTAGGAATTTCTTTAGGAGTCAATAGTTTGGAAATGACCTCTTCCTCATATTCTATTAAAAAAATTAGGCTGACTTGTAGATTGACTCGTTCGGGAAAATTTAGTAAAGAACACGCCCCCATAGAGGATTTGGATGAGGAACCTTTTGAGCTTGATTTATCTTCTCTAAATAGATTATGTAGTGATTTGTGTTATGAGGACATGGCTGTGGGTGATGATCATGTTTCGCTGTTGGTCTCACACAAAAAGAAAAGAAAAGGTGTTAAGAAAGCCCTTGCAAAAGTTATTGAATCACGCATTAAAAATAAACAAAAGAGAAAATAAAAGGTGTTTTTTTGGAATAGTAGGGAACTTGGCGACCCAGCGAAGCATAGATTCATTGCGGAGTTGGTTCGGGAACAACATATGGATTTTGTTGCTATTTTAGAAACTGTTAAGAAGGATTTTTCCAATTCGTAATTAAAGCATCTTAGCAGTGGTATAGATTTTTTTTTGGCACTACTTACCACCCCATGATCGTTCTGGGGGTATTTTTCTTGGTGTGAACATGGCTATTTTTTAGGTTGGCTCTATTTTTTAGGGTGATTTTTTTTTATTAAGCTTCATCTGTGTAATAAGGAATATGGGTTCCAATGGATCCTTGTGGTTATGTATGGTGCTGCACAACCAGCTTATAAAGATAAATTTTTAACTGAATTAGTTCAGACGTGTAGTAAGAAAACTTTGCCCCATTTTAATTGCTGGTGATTTTAATATCATAAGGCACAATGAAGAGAAAAATAATGATAATTTTGATCGGCGTTATCCTTTTCTTTTTAATGTTGTTATTGAGAGTCTTGACTTAAGAGAACTTAGGCTTTTGGGTATGCAATTTACGTGGGCAAATAATTAGGATAATTCTACTTTTGAAAAAACTTGATAGAATTCTTGTGAGTACGGATTGGGAGCAGAAATTCCCTTTGACTATTGTAAATGCTTTGGAACATGTTCTTTCTAATCATACGCCTATTGTTCTTAACACTGGGGCTGCCTCTGATACTGGGAACCAATCTCTGTTTAAATTTGAGTTGGGTTGGCTTAAGAGAGTTGGTTTTTTTATTTGGTGGCTAAGGTGTGGCAACAAAATAATGCTGGTAATTCTGTAATTTTACCTCTTTTCAGGCTAAATTTTGGTGTCATCTCTTTACTTCGAAAAAAAGAAGATGCACGACAAATTCAGCAATATAGGCTGATTTGTCTATTAAATGTGAGTTTTTTAAAAAATTACTAAGGTAGGGACTAACCGTCTCATGGGTATTGCACAAAAGGTTGTTCATCCATCTCAAACGGCTTTCATGTCAAGGAGAAATATTATGGAAGGGGTAGTTGTTTTACATGAAACAATCCATGAGCTTTATAAAAAGAAATTAGATGGAATCATTTTTTAAGATTGATTTTGAAAAAGCTTATGACAAGATCAAATGACCTTTTCTGCAGCAAACTCTTAGGATGAAGGGTTTCTCTCCAGGTTGGTGTGCTTGGATTGAAAATTTCGTTACCGAGGGGAGTGTGGGGATTAAAATTAACGATAGTATTGGACTTTATTTCCAAAGTAAGAAAAGGGCTTAGGCAAGGAGACTATTTGTCTCCAATTCTTTTTAATACTGTTGTGGACATGTTAGCCATTTTTAATGGAAGGCTAAGAATGAGGGTTAGGTCAGTGGGATAATACCGCATTTGGTTGATGATGGTCTGTCTATCTTTCAATATGCTGATAATACTATTCTTTTCATGAATCACAATTTTGATCAAGCAAAAAATTTGAAGCTTATTCTTTGTGCGTTTGAGCAACTTTCGGGTTTAAAGATTAATTATCATAAAAGTGAGATCTTTTGCTTCGGAGAAGCGAATTTTTTTGAATCTCAATACTTAGAGCTATTTGGATGTGAGACGATTTCTTTTCCCTTTAAATATTTGGGTATTCGGATTCATTTTAGAAAGTTGCGGAATAATGAATAAAAGGGTTTGGAAGATCGCTTCAAAATTTTTTTGAGCAATTGGAAAGGAATTTTTTTATCTACGGGTGGTAGACTAATCCTTATAAATTCATTTTTGAGTGGCCTCCCTATATTTATGCTTTATTTCTTTGTGGTACCAAGGGGGTCCTTAAACGACTGGATTTTTTAGGTCCAGATTTTATTGACAGAGTGACAACCATAAAAAAAATATAGATTGGTTAAATGAAATATCCTTTGTAGGCCCAAGGACCAAGGTGGCCTGGGAATGCAGAACCTCGGGATAAAAAATAAGTGCCTTTAAGCTAAATGGTTGTTTAAACTTTTGAATGAGGAAGGGATTTGGTAGCAATTGCTTACAAATAAATATTTGAATATAAGTCAGTCTCTCAAGTTGAGAGTAAACCGGGGGATTCCCATTTTTGGAAGGGATTGATGAAAGTAAAGCATGATTTTATTCAATACTGTTCTTTTAATCTTGGGGATGGGAAACAAATTAGAATTTGGAAGAACATTTGGGTTGGACATCGACCTCTTTATGAACTTTATCCAACTTTGTTTGAGATAGTCTGGAATAAACATGCTTTGGTTGCAAATATTTTAAGAACTATGCCTTTAATGTTGAGTTTCAGAAGAGCGATTATTGAACCAAATTTGATTGCTTTCAATAATCTTATGGTGAGAATAACCAATGCTCATCTTACATGGATAATGATACAGTTAAATAGAATTTACATAGGAATGGATAATTTTCAGTCAAATCTTTGTTGGCTGTTTTGGGTAATACCAATCGTCGTTTTCAATATCAAAACTTATGGAAAGTTAAAGTACCCCTTGAGATAAAGATCTATGTTAATTATAAAGACATCATTTTTAATTGTTTGTTCGTGAGTTCTAGTGTTTCCTTTTTATTCTACAAAATCGTCGTATAGGAAAATAAATTTTCTGAAATGCGCATGTGTGAGGGCCCTCCCTCACCACCATTGGATCCGTGAGATGCTCACTGGAATGCGCATTGGGGGAGGGTCGGACGATGGTGGGGCACTCTCCAGAAAAATTATTTCCGTCGTATAGATCATCTACATTGGCCGCGTGGAACGTGTCCTATTTCAGCCAACTCCATCTCCCTTTCTAGCGAGTGATGAGTGCAGCCATGCGCCAATGGGAGTATTTAGAAAGTACTTGAGTGTTTTGTTACTAACTAGTACTCAAATTTCAAACTCTTAGATCTAGATTCAATGCATGAGATCACTTTACCTCCTCTCTTAATGAGATATCACCAAACATAACTTAGATAAAAAACCTCAGATACTCACAAACCAAAAAAACACTCTTACTCCCTACCAAATCCCTGTCTGCAACTCTCAAAGCCGCAAGGCTGAGTTCGGCCTACGCCTGCATGCAGCTGACCTGCGCCGGATGACCGGCTCATGCATGGAAGGTGGCAAGAATGATTGTTCTCCCAGGAAAGGCGAAAGCGTGGACAAGTGTTTCGTCTCGGCGTGCACGTGGCGCACCAACTGTTGGCGACCCTCGTGTAGCCTAACATGCCCGCATGTGCCCGTTCGCAGGGTCCCGGCCCGTCCGTCCCCCTCCGTTCTGGCGTTCTGCATGCACCAACGCCTCGGCTTAGCCTTTCCTTCTGCAACAAAACTGAGGATCGCGAATCCCGAGGTGCCGCGACGGGGTCGAGTACAACCTGGCTGGCCGCTGGCCTGCTCCCTCCCTTCATCGTCAGCCATGTGTGTGACATGTCTCCCTCGACCTACTCTAGTCGAGTCATCTCCGCGTACGTCGAAGTCGAGTCGCCGGGCTAAAAATTCGCGTCAAATTATGTGACCGGAGCGGACGAGTCCCCTCGCCCGCGCGCGGTGCGGCATGTACGGGGACCGGGAAGCGTTGGGGTCTCAGTTACCGTGCATGCATGAGCTATTTGCATCTCCGTCGGCCGTCGCGTTATTTGGGAGAACGATGCGGCGTCGCATGCATGCAGATGCAGGCGGCAGGCGGGATCACATGCACAGGATCGAAGTCTTAGTTTGTGGAAACGTATCATACACTGAGACATGCACTTCTCTTGATGTGTTGATTTTGATATATGCCGTGCCCGCCTCATGGACTGGCCGTCCTATACATCAATATCAGGTACAAGTAGTGTCTGTGTATCGTAGCAGGCAGTACAACCAAAAAGCTGATATATCAGATCGAGCGGAGGAAAAATGTGTGGCAGAATCTCCCACGTACAACACTGGCTATATAACTAGGTAGCCCCCCAAAAGCCCCTTGCTACACGTAGCAAGTTGACTATAGGAAAAAACAGGGCTAGCTAGTACTAGTACCCATGGCCAGATGCACTGAACGCCACCACGCCCGCCCACATGCACCTGCCACCCCCGTTCCCATCCAAACAAAACGCCGTTACGGCAAAGCTACTCTAGCTCAGCCGCGCGCCGTAAACTTCTCGCCACCCCCCTTCTTCCTTGCCGCGCGCACAGATGATAGATATATAGGCACTCTGCACGCACAAATGGTCACTCGCGCGCGCTCGCACCACCCAGAAAGACGCACCAACAAAAGCAGCGGAATTGTTAACTCATCACCCGTTGTTCCCCCACCACCATTGATCTCTAGCCTCGTCATGGATCACAATGTCGTGGCCTTAGAGGAGGTCGACGAGACCATGCAGCAGCGGATCGTGCGCGAGCGCGGTCGGCGCATCAAGGCGGCAGCGGAGCTCGGGCTCGCGCGCTCGTCGCGCGGCCGGCACTGGGGGCGCGCGCTGGGCCGGCGCGCCCTCGTGCTCCGGAAGGATCCCTCGGCGGTGCCGTCAACACTAGCTTCGGCTGGCGAGGAGGCCAAGCAGGGGAAGACGTTGGAGGGAGAAGCGGAGGAGGAAGAGGAGGTGGAGGAGGAGAAGGTGACGCTGCTGCGGCAGCTGGTGCCGGGGGGCGACGAGATGGCGGTGGAGCGGCTGCTTGAGGAGACGGCCGACTACATCGCCGCGCTGCGGGCGCAGGTCGGCGTCATGCGCGCGCTCGCCTGCCTGCTGTCCGGCTCCGGCCTCGACGCTCTGCCGGAGAAGGAAGGGCCCGCCACGCCGGAGAAGCCTCTATGAGAAGTTCCTTTTCTCTGGCCTTGTGCGTTCGATCTGTGGCGAGTTTCTTTCATTTTTTCCATCACTTATTTTCGTTTAGTTTTTTTTGGTGAGCTGGGACTGGGAGGCACATCTGCGAATTTTGGACTCATTTGGCCCCACAGTGCTCGTTAATTCCTAAAGTAGCCTCTTTGCATTAGAATTCCAAATTTAGCCCCCTTCTAGCACGTGATGCCGTCCGGGACGGCAGCAAGTGAGCTGCTGCCACCGTCGACCGCAGCAGCCGTGGGCGCCAACATGCTGCCGTGTGGGACAGCGAGAGCAACTGCGCCACCGGTGGGCGGCGCGTGGCGTGGTGGCCACCGCTGCCGTGCCGAGAGCAGGCAGTGCTCGCTGGCCATGCGCCGCATGACAGCTTCGGTTCTTCTGAGTGCGACGGCAGCAGGTGCTTGCTGCGGTCCCACTGCGCAGCACGTACTAACAAGAGGCTAAATTTGGAATTTTCGAGTTACAGAGGCTATTTTTGGAATTAGTGTGCTCTATAGAGGCCAACAAAGTCTTCACTCCCACATCTGCACATGTATATGAGGTAAGGAAGTTGCTCTTGCAAATAGGAGTAGTGCGACTTTTGTCAGTTTTTATCTCCACCTGTGTGTTGTTGGGACTTGGGAGGAACGCATGCAGCTGTTTTGAAGCAGATTGGAGTAGTATTGTTTTGCTGAGGGCATCATTTCTGAAGTAACATTTGCAAGGGGAGCTGAAGAGAAAAGGAGCAATTGAGCACGCTCAACGGTACTAGGCTGTTAAATTATGGCGATGCGAGCATGTGGCTCGTGTAAATATGCTTTTCCCATGTGGGTGGGTGGAGAGCGTGACCGTAGGCTAGAGGGATCAAGGATTTGTAATTTGCGATGATGTAGGATCTTTCTAATCCAGTTCAAAATAGCAATGGGGAAACAGTAATACTAGTATACTAGTACTGTGTTGCAAGCTGTACTCTACACCCTTGATTCTCTTGGATTCTCGTTTCCTCGCATACCCCCTCTGTGAGTGTGAGGCACGAAGTCGAGCAAAGCGACGTATCAGACCAGATTACATCGGTCAATCACAGTTATGTAGGATCGATCCCGTACAAATAATGTCGCAATTAAAATTGTGAAATTCATGGAGACTGGTTGATCAGAAAAGCTTAATTTTTCATGTCTACAGTATTTTTTTTAAAACAGATATTTGGATAGTCTAGATTACCCCTTGCCGAATATTATCCTCTCCATGTGTAATCTGACCAACGACCATGTCAAAAGCGTTGAAAGTGCCGCGTATATCCGAGTCTCCGAGATTCAGGGGCTCATTTTCTATTGTCTCAATGCATAAATTGTGGAATATATATATTTCCCAGGTCAAAGTCAAAAGTTTCTCACGATTGTCTCCATGTTGTGCAATCTTGTGGGTTATGCTGAAAAACGAACCCATTCCTCATTTTCAATTGGTGCAGCAGGCAGCATGCTAGCGTGTGTATCAACAGAAGAGGGGTATGGGGCCTTGTATTCAAAGACAATTTTCCCTTGTATTCTCCTGACACGGCCTTTGCGCGGCTTTGGCCCTCAGCTCGCAGGCATCATGCCAGTGCCGTTGTGCACGACCGCACCGGCCTTTTGCCACCCCCTTCGGCCGAGCTGCCCAACATGCTGCGTGCAGCGTGCCACGCCGCGGCCTACCACCGCGCGCGTCCATGAGGCGCTTTCTGCCCTGCCGGGAGTCCATCTCTTATTTTTCTCGTATGCGCGCGGCGCCTATTCGTGCGCCGGCTCCCGGCGCCGTGCGATCACAGCCCATGTGCCGCACGAATGAGCTCCAGTTCCTTAAAACCTAAACTTGAATTCATTTGGCTGTCCGCATATACATCTACTATTGCAAATTTTGTATCTCCGTAAACAAATATCTTTATTGAATTTCGAATATCTATCTATCTTCTATTCTATTATATTATTAAAGCGATAGAAAAAAAAGCTACTACGTTCGCTCTCAAATGCTACAAATTCTCAAGCTAATCAGTGGAAAAAGAGAAACATCTACACCATTGATTATGGTGTGTCCAGATTGTAACGATCTAAATTAAACGAAAGAGTCTATGTCAAGTACAATATAGAAATAAGAGTACATCTCAAATACAACGCAAAAATAACTTAAATTCAAAAATAAATAAATAAAATTAGCAATTTAATTTTGATACGATTTCCTAAGAAAAATAAATAGATAAACATAATTTGGAATAAAAATTAAAAAAATAGTAATTGGATTAGTATACTAATTCCAACAAAAATAACTAGAATTCGGAATAAAAACTAAAATAAAATTAGAAAATTGATTTTGATACGAATTCTAAAGTAAAATCATCAATAATTGTAATTATATATATAGTCAATAATTGTAATTCTTAATATATATATATATATATATATATGTGTGTGTGTGTGTGTGTGTGTGTGTGTGTGTCTTGTATATGCAAGGCAATTGAATTAGTATACGAATTCCAACAAAAAATAATTAAAAATCAGGACAAAAAAATAAAACTTGCAATTTGATTTCCATATGAATTCCAAAGTAAAATACTTAAATAAATAAAATTCGAAATAAAAAACATCATCAATTTTATTTCTATACAAATCCCTAAGTAAAATCCTAAATAAATATAACTCAAAATAAAAATTAAACCAAAAATAGCAATAGGATTAATATATGAATTTCAACAAAAAAATAAATTGATTTTGGAATAAAAATAGAATAAAATAAACATTTTGATTTCAAAACAAATTCTGAAGTAAAATCTATAAATAACAGTAATTCGTCATAAAAAATAAATAAAAATAACAATTCGATTAATTTAAGAATTCAAAAAAAAATTGAAATTAGGGACAACAAATAAAAGACAATTTGCAATTTGATTTCCATATGAATTCCAAAGTAAAATATTTTAATAACTAAATTTTTGAATAAATTAAATATAAGTTAGAACGAGGATATCGTAAATAGTGTCAGGGGAGACCATGAAAGAGTGCAATGACGTTGATCTTACAAGAAGACATTGATTCACAAGGAAGCGAATAGCAGAAGCAACGGCGATGAAGATGAGAACAATTCAATGCTGCTCACCTTAGCTGTTCGACAAGGACAATACTGTGCTGCTCGCTGGAGCCGTTGAAGAGAAAAACCGGAGTCAAAGGAGCTAAGTGCTGTGACGACGAATGGTGAGCATCGACATAGTTGAAGAAATCAATGGTCAAAGAAACTTGATAATAGGGAAGACATAGCAGAGAGGAGGTGAAGCTTTGGATTAAAGACGAGCTATCAACGATATGTGATCATCAGGATCGTTGGTGAGTGATATGGCGTCACCGACGATTGTGAGAAGATTCTCCCTATCGTTAGACAACGAATAAGGCAGACATACCGACATCAGTGAAGATGGAAGATCGTCGCAGTTAGTGAGGAAACCACATCGTTGAGTTGGACAACGTCAAAGAAGAGGAGCGGCGATGAAGATGAGAACAATTCAATGCTGCTCACCTTAGTTGTTCGACAAGGACAATGCTATGCTGATCGCTGGAGCCGTTGAAGAGAAAAACCGGAGTCAAAGGAGCCAAGTGCTGTGACGATGAATGGTGAGCATCGACGTAGTTGAAGAAATCAAGGCCAAATAAACTCGATAATGGAGAAGACATAGCAGACAAGAGATGAAGCTTTGGATTAAAGACAAGCTATCGACGATATGTGATCATCGGGTAGCTAGGAATATGCCATCGTTGGTGAGTGATATGGCGTCACTGACGATAGCGAGAAGATTCTCCCTATCGTTAGACAACGACTAAGGCAGACATACCGACATCAGTGAAGATGACAGATCATCGCAGTTAGTGAGGAAACCACATCGTTGAGTTGGACAACGTCAAAGAAGAGGAGCGACCGACACAGGAGAAGAAGACATCGAGCATGTATAACATCGTCCATGAGTATATACATGCATGTGTCCTACGAATAGAAGCATAGGCGTATAAAAACAAAGGAGCAAAGAGCTCGGAGTAGAGATAGCGCAACGATATGGAATAGGCTTGGGGCCACTGGAGAGAAAGCGACGGGTGTCCCGGCAGGGATCAACGATATTTACACGCATATACGTGTAGATGTCACAACGCTCATCATTAAGTGATAATTGGAGAGAAATAGAAGATAACTATGTGGTAGAGTATTGCATTGGAAGTGGTAGAAGCTGGGAGATATCGATCAAGAAGTGGGTTTGCTCTTGAAGGTTGAAGCAGAAAAATTATGGCGGAAAGAAGAGATAGAAGACACACGGTTTGGTGAAGCAACCAACGTAAGAGAAGATAAGTTCAAGGTAGGTCGTCCATGGTGCATCGGTGTATACGTGAGCAAGGTACTCTAATACCATGTAAACTAATAAGATAGTTTTGTTGCACATATAATCAATGTGTTGCTTGAGATTAACAGAGATACATATGCATGCAAAGATTTTGGAAAAGAGTTAAGCGCATGCAGCTACATGATGCATACATAATGAAGAGTGTTTAACTTATTATACTCATGATTTTCTTCAATAAAAAGCTCATACTTCAATTACGTTACTCAAGTTGCATTTTCCTTCAAACTTCTACTGTTATTTTCTAATATTTATGATATCTTAGAAATCTAAATAGCTACAAGATACGTAAATATATTCTGAAACATCTAAGTTATATCATCTGTCACTACAAATTTTAAAATAAATCTAGCCGCGCAAATGCGTGGGCCACCCTGCTAGTTATATTATTAAAGTGATAGAATAAGAAGCCACCACGTTCGTTATCAAGGGCTAGAAATTCTCACGTTAATCGGTAGAAAAAAAAATATCTACACCGTTTATTACGATGAGTCCAGATTAAAAGAAAGAGTCCATCTCAAGTACAATGCAAAAATAACAGAAATTCGAAATAAAAAATAAAATAAACAATTTATTTTATTATATTATTAAAGCGATAGAACAAGAAGTCACCACGTTCATTCTCAAGGGCTAGAAATTCTCACGTTAATCGGTAGAAAAAGAGAAATATCTACACTGTTGATTATGATGAATCCAGATTAAAAGAAAGAGTCCATGTCAAATACAATATAGAAATAAGAGTCCATTTCAAGTACAATGCAAAAAAAAACTGAAATTCAAAATAAAAAAAATAAACATTTTTTTATACGAATTCCTAAGTGAAATCCCTAGATAAACATAATCCAAAACATTTTTTTTAAAAAAATAGTAATTGGATTAGTATCCGAATTCCAACAAAAAACAATTTGAATTCGGAATAAAAAATAAAATAAAATTAGCAAATTGATTTTGAAATGAATTCCAAAGTAAAACAACCAATAACTGTAATTCTTAAAAAAATGTTTTAAAATTGGCAATTCGATTAGTATACGATTTCCAATAAAAACAAATGAAATTTGGGTTAAAAATTAAAGAAAATTTGTAATTTGATTTCCATACGAATTCCAAAGTAAAATACATAAATAACTAAAATTTAGAACAGAAAATAAAATAAAATAACCAATTTGACAAATAAATAAAATTTGAATAAAAACTAAAAAAAGCAATTGCATTAGTATACAAAAATTCCAACAAAAAATAACTAGATTTCAGATAAAAAAATAAATTTAGCAAATTTATTTTGATACAAATTCCAAAGTAAAATCCCAATATAACTGAAATTTGGAATTAAAAAAAACAAATTAGCAATCTGATTTAGATATGAATTCCTAAGTAAAAATCCCTAAATAAATATAATTTGGAATAAAAATTAAACAAAAAATGGATTAGTATTCGAATTCCAACAAAAAATAATTAAAAATCAGGATAAAAAAATAAAATTTGCAATTTGATTTCCATATGAATTCCAAAGTAAAATACTTAAATAACTAAAATTTGGAACAAAAAATAAAATAAAATAATAGATTTGATTTGATTTCCATACGAATTCCTAAGTAAAATCCTAAATAAATACAACTTAGAATAAAAATTAAACCAAAAATAGCAATTGGATTATTATACGAATTTCAACAAAATAACTTGATTTTGGAATAAAAATAAAATAAAATAAGCATTTTGATTTCGATACGAATTCCAAGTAAAAACCTTAAATAACTGTAATTTAGCATAATAATAAAAATAAAAAATAAGAATTGGATTTGTTTACGAATTCCAGCAAAAAAATAAAAGAAAATTTGCTATTTGATTTACATACGAATTTCAAAGTAAAATATCTTAATAAGTAAATTTTGAATAAATTAAATATAAGTTATAATGAGGATATCATGAATGATGTCGGAGGAGGCTACGAAAGAGTGCAACGGTGTCGAACTGTCATATTAGAAGACATTGATCCACAAGTAAGCGAGTAGTCGAGGCGGCGGAGACGAATATGAGAATAATTTCGTGCTGCTCACCTTAGCTGTTCGATAAGGGCAATGGCATGCTACTCACTAGAGCCATTGAAGAGAAAGGCCGGAGTCAAAGGAGCCAAGTGTTGTGACGACGAGTGATTAGCATCAGCGTTGTTGAAAAAGTCAATGGCTAAAGAAGCTCGATAACGGGGAAGACTGGTAGAGAGGAGATGAAGCATTGGATTGAAGACGAGCTATCGACAATATGTGGTCATCGGGTAGCTAGAAATGCGCTATCATTGGTGAGTGACACGGTGTCACTGGTGATGACGAGAAGATTATCCCTATCGTTAGATAACGACTAAAGCAGACATACTGGCATCGGTGAAGATGGGAGGTCGTCGCAGTTAGTGAGGAAGCTACATCGTTGAATTGGATAACATCGAAGAAGAGGAGTGACTGACATGGGAAAAGAAGACATCGAACACGTATAACATCGTGCATGAGTATATACATGCATGCATCGTACCAATAAAAGCATGGTCGTACAGAAATGGAAAAGCAAAGAGCTCGGAATAGAGACATCGCAATGGTAACGAATAGGCTCGGGGCCACTAAAGAGAGCGCGATGGGTGTCTCAGCAGGGATCGACGACATTTGCCTGTATATTTATGTTGATGTCACAACAGTCATCATTAAGCAATAATTGGAGAGAAGTAGAAGATAACTATGTGGTAGAGTATTACATTGGAAGGGGTAGCAGCTAAGAGATATCGATCAAGAATTGGGCTTACCCTTGGAGGTTGTAACACCCTCTCTTCCTCCCCCTCCTCTCTCCCCCCTCGACCGGTGTTGACGCCGTCCCGACCGCGCTAAGTGGGCCGTCACCCCCCCCATCTTCTCGTCCTCACTGGGACCCACTCGCAAGTGTGCGTCTCGTCTCGCCCGTCGCCCGTCGCATCCTGACTTCCTCGGCTTCGCTCCCGCCGGAGCCCCATTCAGCTCGGTCCCCTTGTTCCCCCCTGCGCCGCGTCACCCGGACCCCCCTCCTCCCTTCCGAGCCCCGCTCCTCCCCGGCTATAAAAACCCCCTCCCCGGTGACCTCCCTTCCCCTCCTCCCCCATTTCTCCCCCCCTAAGCAAGAAGAGAACCCGAGGAGAAGAAGAAGAAAGAAGAAAGAAAAGAGAAGGAGCCGAGGCCTTACCTTTCGTCGCCATCGTCGCCGTCGCCGTGAGCCTCGGGACCCCTCCTCCGTCGCCGCGCGCTGCCGCTGTCCCTTCCTCTCCCCCTCTGATCGCTTCTGCCACCGCCCACCTCCTCTCCCTCCCCGCACGCGCCGCCGCCGCTCCCGAGCCCGTCGCCTCCCCTCTGCCTCGCCCCGAGCGGTTTAGGCGCCCACCCCTATAGGCCGCCTCTCGGGCCGCACCCGTGCCGTGGGCGCGTCGCCGCTTCGGCCAGCCGTGGTCAAGGGCGATTTAAGCGCCATGGGCCGCCGTCGTTTCCTTTTTTCCTTTTTGTTTTCTTTTCCTTTTTCTTTTTATTTCAAAAGTGAGGCTTTAAAAATTAGTATCTTTCTCATTTCAACTCCAAAAATTGTATATTAAATTTCTAAAAATTTGTTAATTCAAGATCTTGCTAATGGCATAGGTCTTGTTTAATTTGGAGTTCATTTGTTATTCATTTGTATTTAATTGCTCTTTTTGCTTGTCTGTGCCTTTTTCGGTACGTTCGTCCGACTAGGATTTGAAGACGCCGGAGATCCCCAAGTTGATCAAGCCCAAGATTATCAAGATCCTCTTGCCTATATCCCAAGCGAGTCAACACTTTGATCATATTGAGCCTACATTTTATGCAAATTATATTCTTTTAAAATAGCAAATTGCATACTTTAATTCTTTAAACAAATATATGTTAAAGCTTAAGGTAGTTAAATACCCATTTGATGATTAATTAATTATTATGTCATCCTTGACAACTTGAATCCTTTAATCTTTGTCACCCTAGTAACTATATGGTAATATTAGTTATAGGTTGTACTTAAGCGACATGCTAGTCTTGCTTAAGTACCAGGACATTTAAAATGTCTCAATCATCATCTCTTCAAGCATGAAAATGGTTTGAGCAGTCATTGGTGGTCCATGACTGAAATAAATCTGGTAATTTGGTTTTACTCCTCAAAGCCCTAAATTGCTATTACCCTGTCTGGGCGGGCGGTGAGATGGATGGTTCAACAGGGGGTGCTAATGTAGCCCAAGGACTGTTGTGTTGTGGATGGTATGTGGAATGAACCGCCCAGATAACCCTAAGGACTTAATCTTGTCACGACCTCCCATGTAAAACATGTGCAACCACAAGTCTGTAAAGTACAACCTGGCTAAATAATTTGTATCCATCAGTACGAGTTGCATCAGATAGATGACCCACGACGCTGTGAGCCTTTGTGGCGAAGGGTGTCGGGGTGCACGATGTAAGTCGTCAGACGGCGCAAGAGGGGGTCTGAGTAAGGGTTAACGGGTCTAAAAGAGCGTAACTCTTCGTGGACGAAACCTTAGCGAAGTGTAATAAATACTGAGGGATGCATTGTAAAGGCCTTGTGATGATCTCCCCTTGATTCACATGTCTACGGAAACGTGTGTACATATCAGGATGATCATCTCTTGTGGGTAAAGTGTACAATCTCTGCAGAGTATAAACTGTTTAAACAGCCGTGCCTACGGTCAAAGGCGGATATGGAAACTTAACTTGAGTTAGTTCTATTTCAAAAACTTTTGTGGGTGGTATGGAAAATGTGGTGGGCTCACCTAGCCCTGAGGTTGGATTTTCCCTGGGTTTGCAGACTCAGTGATGTTAATATATAGGGGTAACCTCAATCAAATTAAGCATAGGTAGAGTTTCCGAATCTCGGGAACCTTTGCTGTTATTAAATATTGCACAATTACCCTCTTTATCAAAATGCAATTTGTTAAAATGCTATGTGCTAGGAATTCGTAATTATGATATTTGAAAACATTGCTTTAGCAAATAAAAGAACCCGAGCCATCCTTGGTTAGCCTTGCATGTATATTATTGCATCGTGTGTTGGCTCGCGAGCACGGAAGTTGTGCTCATCCTCGCTCCCCCCCCCCAAACCCTCAGAAGCAGGAAATCCTGGAGATTACGACTACTACGAGGATCCAGAAGTTGGAGGTCCGGGAGATGATGAAGCGTAGTGTAGTCTTTAGATGTTCTAGTCTCGCCCGAGTCCAGTTGACTCCGTTGGTTCTTGCGTGCATCCTATATTATCTGAGTCTTTAGATAATATCGGATGCACACGAGTTTCCCTAGTCGCTTGCTTATGGAGAGATGAGCTCTCACCCCTTTTGCTTCCGTTGTCGCTTCCGCTTTTGTAATGTAATCTTTGGCCTGTTCGGCCCGTATTGTAAAACCTGACCCGACGCGGTCTATGTAAACTCTGATGTGCTAAATTAATGAATGGTATGGTTCTACGCTATGTATAAAATGATTCAGCAATGTATCTGTGAGTGCTATCTACTGATCCAGGGAGTAGCACAGTGTTACCACAGAGGATTCTGGATTAGAAAATCCGGGTCCGACAGAGGTTGAAGCAGAAAAACTATGGTGAGGAGAAGAGATAGAATACACACGGTTTGGTGGGGCAACCGGCGTGAGGAAAGATATGTTCAAGGTAGGTCGCCCATGGTGCGTCGGTGTATACGTGGGCAAGATACTCTAATACCATGTAAGCTAATAAGATATTAACAACACACATAATCAATGTATTGTTTGAGATTAACAGAGGTACATGTGTATACAGATATTTTGGTAAAGAGTAACCAATAGAGTAAAAATAAGGGCAACTACATGATACATACATAATGGATAGTAGTTAACTTATTATACTCGTGATTTTCTTTCATCAAAACTCATACTTCAATTATGTTACTCAAGTTGTATTTTTCTTCAAACTTCTATTGTCATTTTCTAATATTTATGGTATCTTAAAAATCTAAATAGCTACAAGATACGTAAATATATTATGAAGCATCTAATTTATATCATTTGTCACTACAAACTTTAAAATAAATCTAGTCGGGCAAATGCGCGGGTCACCTTGCAAGTTATCTTATGAAAGCAGAGTCAAAAGAAGCCACCACATTCGCTCTCAAAGGCTATAAATTCTTACGTTAATCGGTGAAAAAAGATACAGATCTACATCGTCAATCGTGGTGTGCCCAGATTATAACAGTGTAGATTAAAAAGAAAGAGTTCATCCCAAATATAACAAAACTGAAATTCAGAATAAAAACTAAAAATAAAATCAACAATTTGATTTCTATACAAATTCCTAAGTAAAAGAGTCTATGTCAAGTACAACAAAACTGAATTTCAGAATAAAAATAAAATAAAATTAACAATCTAATTCCCATACAAATTTCTAAGTAACATCGCTAAATAATTACAGTTGAGAATAAAAATAAACAAAAAGTTACAATTAGATTTGTATACGAAATCAAACAAAAAAAAGAAATCCGGAATAAAAAATAAAATTAGCAATTTGATTTTAGTATAAATTCTACAAATTATAATTTGAAGTAAAAAAGTAAACAATAATTAACAATCAGATTTGTATACAAAATCCAACAAAAAACTAAAATCCAGAATAAAAATAAAATAAAACTAGAAATTTGATTTAAATACGAATTCGAAAGTGAAATCCCTAAATAACTGTA
Source organism: Ampelocalamus luodianensis (assembly GCA_036346255.1). Classification (NCBI taxonomy): domain Eukaryota; kingdom Viridiplantae; phylum Streptophyta; class Magnoliopsida; order Poales; family Poaceae; genus Ampelocalamus; species Ampelocalamus luodianensis. The sequence continues at coordinate 42,459,801 of CM070617.1, forward strand.
ATTTAGAATTAAAAAATAGCAATTGGATTCAGATACAGATTCTAAGGGAAAAGAACTTAATTAAGAATAAAAAATAAAAGAAAATTTACAATTTGATTTCCATACTAATTCCAAAGTAAAATCCCAAAATAACTAAAGTTCAGAATAAATTAAATAAATTTAGCAACTTGAATGAAAATAAAAGTTATAACGAGGATGTCACGAATGGTGTTGGAGGAGACAGAAAAGAAGTCACCATGTTTGCTCTTAAAGTCATGCGTTTCTATTGTTGCTTCCTATGGAATAAAAAATAATAAATAGCTAAAATTTTGAATAGAAAATAAAAGTTATGACGAGGATGACACAAATGGTATCGAAGGAGACCACGAAAGAGTGCAATGGCATCGATCTGCTCTACAAGAAGACATTGATCCACGGGGAAGGGAAGAGACGAGGTGGCGATGACAGAGATGGGGACAATATCGTGCTGCTCACGTTAGTCGTTCAATGAGAACAATATCGTGATGCTCGCCGGAGCCATTGAAGAGAAAGTCTAGTGTTGAAGGAGCCAATGGCCGCGATGATAAGTGGTGAGCGTCGGTGTTGTAGAAGAAGTTAATGGCAAAAGAAGCTCGATGATTGGGAATACATGACAGAGAGAAGATGAAGTTTTGCATTGAAAACAAACTATGAAAGATATGGAGCCATCGAGTAGTTAGGAGTGTGCATCATTGGTAAGGGGCACGTTGCGCCGGCGATGGCAAAAATATTCCCTGTATCGTTAGACAACGATTAAAACAGACATTGCTGACATAAGTGAAGATGGGAGATTATCACGGTTAGTGAGGAAGCTATAATGTTAAGTTGGCCAACGCTGAAAAAGAGGAATGACCGACACGAGAGAAGAGGACATCAAGCATGTATAACATCATGCATGCATTTGTACAAATAAAAACGCGGGCATACAAAGGCAGAAGAGAAAAAAGCTTGGAGTAGAGATGACATAATCGTAGGGACTAGGCTCTGGATCACCGGAGAGAGCATGACACGTGTACCCAGATGGGATCGACGACGGTTGCATATGTATGCGTGTTGATGTCGTAATGGTTAGCATTAAGCAGTAATTGGGGAGAAGTAAAAGATAACTATATGATAAAGTATTGCATTGAAAATGATAGCAACCGAGAGAGATCGATCAAGATTTAGGCTTATCGTTAGAGGTTGAAGCAAAAAAGCTATGACGATGAGAAGAGATAGAAAGCACACGGTTCGATGAGGTAGCTGGCGTGTAAAGGAAGATGAGTTCAATGTAGATTGCCCATGGTGTATTGATGTATGTGTGAGTAAGGTACTCTGATACCATGTAAACTAGTAAGATAATTTGCCGCACACATAATCAATGCATTGCTTGAGATTAAATAGAGATATATGTGCATGCATACAATTTGGAAAAATGTAACTAATTACTAATAGATTAAGAACAAGGGTATGTGACTACATGATTTATGTATGATGGAGAGTGATTAGTTTATAAGAATCCCAACAATTTATTATGCTCAATGTTTTTCTTCCATCAAAGCTCATGCTCCAATTAGGTTCCTCAGGTTATATTTTCTTTCGAACTTCTATTGTCATTTCTAATGTTTATGATATCTTCAAAAATCTAAATAGTCTAGGAAAATACGTAAATATACTCTTAATCATTTATACAAATTTTGAAACAAATCTAGCCGCGCATTTGCACGGGCCACCCAACTAGTTTGTATTAGAGACATAAATTTGGGACACCCTTGGATTAAAGACTAGTAGCACAGCCAAACTATATTTAACCAACTCTTTGTACTATGATTAATCTTAGAAGCTACATACATATATCGGATTTGCTATTTCTAAGTTTAAGTTATTTGTTGTGACTATTGAATTTGTATAGAGATTAATGTGTTACATGATTAGATATTGATTCAATAAATAAAATATATGATTTATGCTTAATAAAATTTCAGTCAGATAAAAAAGCTTAGAGCACAGGGCAGACACTATCAGGGCCCAAGTCCACCCCTTTCGCCGTAGGGCATGAGGCCAGCGGGCAGTGCTCTCCGGCCGTCCCCCACCAGTTGATGCTTCGGTTCTCCATCGACAGCGAAAAGTACAGCAGCACCCCCATGAACGCGACGCCGGCGTCCAGCGCCGCGGAGAGGATGTAGTTGTACCTCTTCCACCACCTCTTACGGTACCGGAACACGAAGAAGTTGAAAACGATGCCGATGAACAGCCACGAGTTGTAGTTCACGGCCGTCGCCGGTGGCATGTTGGCCGTCGCGCCGATGAGCACCGGCAGGTTGATCATCGGTATCCACGCCTGGCTGGGGAACGCCTTGTGGAGCGCGTACACGATGACGGGGCCCACGGCTCCGATGAGGAAGAACCAGTTGAGCGCGCCGTAGTTGCCGAGGGGCCCGAAGATGCGGCGCGGCCCGACGAGGCCCCAGATGACGGACGCGTCGAAGAAGACGCGGTCGCTCGGGCACGTCCACGGGCTGTCTGCGGGGAGGAGATTATCTTGGCAGATGTTGGGGATGGAGCCAAGCAGCCAGTAGGCCACCCCAAGGTTGACCGTGGCAGCGACAACCGTGCCGACGAACTGCACGAGGAACATGGACTTCGGAGGTATCTTCATGTAGTGCCCGAGCTTGAAGTCCGAGAGGAAGGACACGGCCTGCGACATGCTCATGTAGCCATACGCCTTGAAGCAGACGTTCGCGATTGGCTTGCCGGGAAGTATGAGCCCGATGACGTACTCCGTGATGACGTTGAGCCCCGGCGTCTGGTTGGTCGTGGCCGTGATGATGCTGATCGGCAGCGTGAACAGGAAGGCCATGCCGCAGGCGAAGAGGAGGCCCCACCATGGGAGCTGCACCTCGTCCTTGAGGACGGTGCAGAGGATGAGCGAAACGACCACGGACAGCGTGAGCATCACGTAGAACCACCAGCCCGGCGCGTCGTCGTACTTCTTCATGAGCCTTGTGTGGATGTCGGGCTTCTCCTCCTGCGAGGCGCGGAACCGGCGGTAGATATCCTTCCCGTGGAACAGCCCGACATGCGTGATGGTGGCCGCGATCGTCGCGAAGCTGAGCCCGTACGACAGGGCGAAGAACGTGCTCATGTTGATCCGCCCGAGCCGCTGGTACGCGTCCATGTCGATCTCGAACCGGTTGTTAACGATGGCCGTGATGTCGTAGTTCGTGCCGTTGGACATGAACAGGTGCGATGAAAAGATAGGGAACCTCCGGGCGTTGTACAGATCGAACCCCCAGTACGTAGCCGGCACGATCACGTACAGGAAGAGCGCAAAGCCGACCAAGATGTTGGCCGTGGCGAAGAACGGCGATATCAGCGGGCTGTAGAGGAACGACGACACGGCCGTCCAATCGAGGGTGAAGGCGCCGAGACCCAGGCCCTTCATGCCGGAGCCCAGCTGCTGCGCCGTGACCGACTTGGAGAAGACCCAGCAGACCCAGGAGACGGTCGTCAGCGTCGGGAAGAGGTAGCCCGGCACGGCGTACCACGCGAAGCTGCAGGCGAGCGCCACCAGGAAGAACTTGGCCCGCGACATCCCGCGGGAGACGCCGCCGCCCTCCGTCTCCTCCTCCTTCTCGTGCAGCGCCCGGAACAGCGACACCTGCACGAGCGTGCCCGGCCACCACATGTGCGACGGCTCCACCACGTACTTGCGCATCAGCCCCGCCCACCCGTACCCGATCACCTGTGTGGTGGTGATGAGCAGCCAGGCCGCGAAGAACGAGATGGACCGCCGGTAGAACGCGCGGATGATGTCGACGATCATAACGGCGTAGGCGGACCCGTTGCCGAAGGCGCACCCGGCGTTGGCGAAGATGGAGATGAGCACGTGCTCCTTCATGTTGAAGGGCCCCGGGTTGAGGGAGAACTCCCCGCCGCCGAGGAGCGCGGGGGCCTTGAACTTGCGCCGCGGCAGCACGCGGGCGAGGAGGTGGCCGAGCGGGAGCGAGGCCACCTGCACGGTGACCTGGGTGACGATGAGCGGCTCCGTGCGGTAGGAGAAGAACTGGTTGAGGAAGCTCATGAGCACGCACGAGAACAGCCCGAGGCTCCACATCCGGAACGTCCACACCGGCAGCGACGAGTCGTCGACGTCCGGGACAGTCAGCCGGACCTCCTCGACCGGCAATGCATCGTTCTCCTCTGCAATCATCTCGCCGAGGCCGCCCTCGACGTCCGCGATCTCACCCATCGTGTGAACTGTGGAGTTCGTCGTCGATTGGTACGGTGGACGTGTGCTTCGTTCGGGAGGTGGTTTGTGGGTGTGGCCGTGTATATATCGCGGCGCGCAGGGTTTGCAACTTCGAAACGGACACTGAGCGTAGTCGTTAGTCGCATTGTGGTTAGCGGCTTCGTCTACTAGTCCGACGTGACAATGTGCACGAACTCGGAGATCGATCAGGGAGCAACTCATCACCGGCTGCCTGCAATGCAATCCGAAACCGTGTCGTGAAACGTCGCAAGATTAAACGGCAATTAATTGAAGGGAGCAGCAGGGTACTAAGGTAGTGCTTTGGGCCCTAGTTATGCTATTTGGGCCCTCGTTTTTCTTATGACTGGGTAGTGCCCGGCTTCGTGGTCCGTGTCGGCCTTCTCCACAGTTTTGTTCTACTTCTCTGTTTAGTTTCAGAGCAGAGCCCAGTTGTGTTGTGTTCGTGTGCTGAGATGGGCTGAGCCAATTGATCTTGAGTTTTTTTAAAAAAAATAAAAAACACTTGTACTCCTCGTTTCCGGCCGGAAGACTGACGTATCGATGACAAGAACCTGCACACCACTGATCATGTGTCCACTGCATGACAACAGTAATAGCCATTTGTGTAATTCTAAACTCTTGTTATGTCGTATTATATGCAAAGGTTGTTAGGATCTTGATCGAATCCATATTGTAGATCCTAAGATCCAATGGAAGCATTTCGATTATGATTTGCACATAGGATCCAAACTAGATAGAATGATGTAAATTAGTGGTCTAAATCTTATAACATACTCTCTATGATCCTAACTTGGCTTGGATCCCAATCTTTACAACCAAACAAGCATGTGTGCCAATGTGGACCCTACAACCCCGGATGACAAATTGCTCATGATAGCCCGTAGGGATGATGATGAGCTCCACAATAGGTTTGGACCAAACTATCAACCTCCCCTCCCCTCCCCCCTCTCTCTCTCTCTCTAAAAAAATAACAACCTCCCCTCAATCCTCACAATGCGAGGGGGGAGGCAAAGGAATTCACGAACGCTAATTCGTTTGCTGATCAACATATCGTATGAATATTTTGGTCATCTAATTGCATTTTATGAGGTGCTCGATAGTGTGATCTAGTTGGCGTTTGCTTCGAATGTTTTTTCCAGCCTGACTCCCAGTCCCAGGGCATCAAGGGATCAGTCAGAGCTAATTGCAATCTTCCTTGGATAATAAGTCAGATTTACATTCAGGAGTACTACCAGTTTAACCAATATATGTACCATCCTACATATGGTGACGAGCCGACACACGTATCAGACTCCAAAGTCCAAACTCTTCCGAAGTGAGTCCTTGTCCTGTGCTGCGGCATCACTATCGCTCTCCTGCTGTCGTATCACCACGTGCACCACATTTCACGCAATCCCCGCGCCCCTCCAATCGCCGTTCCGTTGCGACGCGTCAAGGTTTCCTCGCTCGCCCCTCGACCATTCGCCAGCTCCATCGAGCGGTGCCGCAGATTATAAAAGCTTAGCATTACTACACGCGTAGCGCAAGGTGCACCACACACTCGATCCCAAATGCGATTTTAGTGATTTTTGACGCGTACGTCAGTGCAACCGAGTTGACCGGACTACGTACCTAAAACCAAACTCCAAAAGGACGTGACTAACGAGTGTGCGGTCGCTGTTTTGTCTCACATGATGACCCCTCTTTCTTCACCTCCGGTCCAACGCCGCGTCTATCTTCTCTACCTCCGGGCTATGGCTCCCTCTCGACCACCGCCTCCGTCCACCCGACCACCTCCCGCCATCGACGTCTCTGGTGCCCTCCACGCCTCCCCTCCCACCACCCGTGGCTAGTGGCGCTTCGCCGCACTGCCTCCTCTCCCACCCGCCTCCTCCATAGCCCCCCTCCAACCTAACTCCTCCACCATCATCTTTGTTGTGCTGCCCGCTGCCGACGGCGCCACCGCCAGCTCCCCGCACCGCCACCGTCGAGCCGTCTCCTCCCTCTATACTTGGGGTTTCGGTGAACTCTCACCCTAACCCCACACCGTCATTGGATGTGTTCGCCAGTCGCAGAGAAGATGAACTCCTGGAGGCCGTTGGTGGACATAGTTGTTTGTCACCCGTGATGGGTCCATTGCTAGCACCGCTGGCTGGTGGGGCATCATGTTGGAGTTTATGGGTTTAGCCCAAATAATACTCTTCATAAATCCTAGAAAACCTCAAAGGCTCACTCATGCATGGTGGAAGGTGAGAAGTTTAGTACTATATTACTAGTCTAACACCCTTGAGCCGTTTTGGCTATATGGAAAGGAAGGCCTCTCCAACACTCTATTATTTCAGTCTAATACTTCAAAAGAACCGAAGACTAGAAAAAGATCAATTGAGGTACTATCATATTATTGGTTTACTTATGTACTTGGCTAGTGCTATCTGTCCTGATATCTCTTTCTCTGTAAGCAAATTGAGCTGGTTTACTGTTAATCCGGGAGATGATCATTGGCGCGTACTTGAGCGGGTTATGTGCTATTTGAAAGGTACAACGAGTGACAGAATTCACTATACTAGGTATCTTGGTCAAATTGGATTCGTGATGATGATGAGATACAACCTACAAGTGGATATGTATTCACTCTAGGCGGTGCTGCCATCTCATAGAGGTCATGTAAACAGACCATATTGACGAGGTCAACCATTGAGGCAGAACTCAGCGCTAGACACAGCCACTATTGGGGCAAAATGGCTGCGGGAACTCTTGATAGATTTACCAGTGGTTGAAAAACCAATTCCAACTATCCTTATGTACTGTGATAACCAAACAATTATCATAAAGATGATTAGTGCAAAAGATAATATGAAATCCTCAAGACATGTGAAAATGCGGCTGAAATCTTTGAGAAAAATGAAAAACCCCACAGTGATAGTTGTGGATTATATCTAAACAACTAAAAATATGGTAGATCCCTTTACAAAGGGATTATCACAGAATGTGATTGAAAGTGCATCGAAGGAGATGAGAATGAAACCCACGTTAGTTACCCACAGTGGTAATCCAAACCTATATGATCAGAGATCTCGTGAAAATAGGCCTTGGGAAAAAATAATTTGTTTGGGTAACATGAGAGTACAATCTTATTTTATATTCCACTCCGTTGGAGATGCAATATGCTAATTAATGTAAGGCATGTTGACTTTGTCTTAATATGTTCTGAGGCTTAACATCAAAATACCGTCCTACGTGATATTCTTGTAAGAACACACATATATGATCTCGATTGTTGGTCGCAATTCATGAGATGTGGGTGGTCTCTAAGAAGCTCATGAAGAGATACATGAGTATGACCTATATGCTCCACCTGAGGAGTAGCATATCGACGGCCAAGTATTAGAAAATGCCTTAGGTGAAATTTGTTCGCGCAAAACTATCAATTCAAGGTTTAGTCCATTGTGTACTTGTGGACGAGTGTAGCTTAAGGTTCTAGGTGGATGTTTAACCTTAACCGATCTCCACCGAAAAACTAGTATATAAACAACACTTTGTAATTGTGAGAAAATTCGTGGTGCTTTTGAGATCTGGTGGGGATTGTTGGAGTTTATGTGCTTGACCCAAATAATACTCTTTATAAATTCGAGAAAATCCCAAAGGCTCACTCATGCATGGTGAAAGGTGGGAAGTTTAGTACTATATTGCTAGTTTAGGTGAAATGAGACTAACTTGTAAGGTGGAATTTGTCTCATCTAGTTGAAGCAAGCAAAAGAAGCACGCATGCGTATTTGCTCACCTCGCCACGCCATCGCTGGCCTGCTCGCCTCGCCACGCTATCGCTCGCCCGCACGCTATGTGCGTGTGAATGGTCCAGCGATTTCATGTCCGGTTGGGTGTGGGGTTGTTGCTTCTTTTTGCACTTCAAAACCATATATACATGTATACGAATTGGAAACTGAATTTTTGAACTGCTATGATTTAGCGGGGATTTTATGGCATGCATTAACTCCGGTTAATACGGTTTCCAAAACGTTTTATGGAGTGATTGCGGCAGTTTCTTTATCTAGCTGCTGATTCCATACGAGGGAGAGACGTCTCCACTTAGACTTGGAATGAAGAGATCAATCTTTGGTTTTTGTCCATGTTCCTCTGTGCTACGTTGCCTCGACTACTCTATTCCTTTGTCGACGTGCACCGACACGGGGAGAGCAGTGTTTCTGAAGTCGGCGTCCCTTGTGATCCTGCACGGGTCGTGGTAAATCAGGTTTTTGAGAAGCGTTCGCGCGACTGCCCACGACTTCCTTCGTTATTTGCTGAGCGTCATCTTCTTCACATCAGACTCTACCATGTGCTTCGCGGGAGCGATTATCTGTAAGGCACGGTGATATCACTTGACATGGCTATGTCTTGTTTCCTAGAAATTAGTCACGTGCTATTGATGATATCTACTTCTGTTAGTAGTGTTCTTGTTTTATGTCTTGACTTATTAGTGCATGTATTTGAGATAGATGTATTTGAGTTGATTACCATGTTATTGTTTATAGTTGGAAATATGGCTAGTATACGTATTGCTGCTACATCAATTATTATTTTAGGAATTTAAATAATCACAGCAGTGCACATATTCATACCACATCACCATCTGACTGTCGACGCTCGCACCGAAACGCATCCACAGGTCCACGCGGTAGCCGGTTGATCTGACGGACACGAGACGAGATGGGTCGCGCGTTAAGACCAAAAGGAGCGCGCGCACGGCGCACCAAATAGCTTTTTCGAAACCAAAAAACAAAGCCTGCAGTAGGAGATATTGCGATTTTTTTTTAAAATAATCTATATTTTATTATAAATTACAAATATAATCTTGCATTATTTTTTATTACAGGAATATACTCCTGTCGCCACACCGTTGGACGACAGGGACTAGTCGCCACACTGTTGGGCGACAGACCCGATCGCCAACGGTTAGCGCCCATAATTGCGTCGCCCAACCGTTGGGCAATGAATGCGATCGCCCAACGGTTGGGCGATAGGTGCCTCGATCGCGAACGGTTGGGCGATCGGAGGGCTTTATAAACCATGCATGTCCCCGTCGCCTGCGCTCGGGAAGAAGAAACAGAGAAGGGAAAGAGGAAAGAGGAGGAAGAGGAAAGAGGAAAGAGAGGAGGAAGAAAGAAGAGAGAAAAAGAGAGAGAGGGAGGGGGAAGGGAGAAGAAGACTTCGCGGAGGTAAGTCTTTTGATTTTGCAATGTACATTTTGTAGTAGGTAATCAGTTTATATAGTTTAATCTGTTAGAGATTTTAGGTAGAGGAAAAATTAGGATGTTAGGTTGAGGAAAAAATTAGGGTTTAGGGTAGACTATGAATTAGGTGTACGAACAAATTAGTAGAGGTAAATTAGTATGAACAAATTAGCAGAGGTTAAATAGTTACGTAGAAGACTGGAACGCCACGCCACTTGTAGCATTTCGGATAGCAAGTTAGCGTCAGAATCAGATGATGACTTCTATGGAATGAACGGGGTGTTGATCATGATGTAGTGTAGTTGTCGACGATAGACGAAGAGCCTTACAAATGTAAAATACAATGTAGTAGTGCTTGCATGTCGTGCGTTGTGATCTGACTAGTTGTAATATTAAAAATATTTACGACATATCTGATGAAGTCATGTCCGTACCCACTACATTGAAAGTGCATTACGGTGTTGGCACCGTTCGTGAAGGTCCGTGCGGTGTTGACTTGAGTAGTTTTCTCAAACCACTCTGTACACCCGGGCGGCGAGAATGCACGAATCGCAGATGTGATGTACTAGCTCACCCGTAGCTTCTCCTTGGACCCTGAGGTGTGCAGCGTCGTCATACAAGGGCTTTGGAGCCGGTCTCCGACGGACATCAGATGGGAGTTGAGAACTCCGTCCTCACGGGGTGTCCTCTCCTGCTGCAGTTGTGGTCGTCCGAGCGCTTTAGCCTCGGACGACCCTTGTTGGACGACAGCTCTCCCTACGGGCAGGAGATGTACTTTGCAGGCGAGGTTGATCGGCCGACTATGGGCTCGCTTTGGTGTCGGCGACGGGTACGTATTATTTTCTGTGACTTATTTTTTAATATCATCGTTCGTTCAATCTAATATGCCGTGTTGTGTTCCTCGTAGGTACAGTTTGCGCCGCGTCGGTGACACGCGCGCATCTGGCCGTTCGTGGAGTCGTTCGGCCGCTCACGGCGGGCGACATTCGTTGGCGACCATACTCCCGAGGAGTTAGCGCCCGCTCCTCACGAGCTTTCCTCGCTGTGCCTGCGCGACCGGGACTCCTGGCTCACCCGCAGGGTGCTCGTCTTCGACGTCTTCGTTGAGGACTACGCGGCACATCGCGTGATGCGACAGTTCGGCCTACGGCAGAGGTTCCGATACGATTCGGCGGCGATGCGGCGGCGTACGCACGCGTGAGTAATCGACAAACATCCCCAGTTATTTGCTGTCGTCTAGTACGCATGACTTTTAATTACATGTTACGTCTTGCAGGTTCAGTAGGAAGAGAGTTCGTCGCGGTACGAACTGGGGTGGTAGGATGAACGACTGGGTGGACCAGTGGGACGGCGCACTACATGACCGTGTGCAGGAGGACATGCCTTACGACCCTACGACCTACGACGCGTACTCTCGTGCACGCCTCCTCGGACACACACCGGCTCGTGATTGCTGCGAATGCGCGCACCACGTGTCCCGGCACCGACAGACACATACCCTGTGCATTTCGCGCAGGATGTCCACAGCGCGGTACGTTACATCCTACTTCGAATACTTCAGTTCTGGCCTCTGCCATTACATATTTCACCAGGTCTTGTTTTCGATGTAGGCGAGCATCGCCGCAGAGATTACGACGGACTGTCGGTCATGGGTTCAGAGGTTATCGGACGGTGTCGAGGGCACACGCGAGGAGACGGTCCAGATGGTGCGTCGTGTGGCTGATCAAGCCGCACGTATTTTCGGCCTGTTGTCGTGCGCCAGGCTACCGGAGGTTCATACCGGCGGGTTGCCTGGTCGACAGTCCTTACGTCCGCCTGCGCCGTACCGTCCGACAGCAGGCCAGCAGACGAGAGGGTCAGCTAGACCACGTCCGACACCGGCACGCCCTGACGAGGCCGGATGCTCGAGCAGACCCTGTCCGCCGAGGCCTGAGGAGGCTGGAGGGTCCGCCTGGGCACAACCCCGTACACCGACAGCGCCGCACTACGTTGGTCCTCCACAACCCTTTGCCTTCCACACTCAGTACACACAGGGCGCGTACGGCGTGCCATACTACCCTACGGACGCCTTCGCGCGCGCTATGGCGGTAGCTGAGAGTACGTAACATATCCGTTTCTCAGCATACATCGTGTTTTTGTTAATTGACTAACAATACTTTACTGTGTAGGTCCAATTCCCTATGACGGAGGGTCCTCTCCAGGCTTCGCGGAAGCCCACGACTTCTTGGTGGACGACTACCCGGCACCTCAGCCCACTTCGGCTGAGGTTCTCTCTGCGTCACAGCTTGCCACTGCGCCAGTACCCACACAACAGCCGCTTCTGTCCACCCCTTCGCCTCTCGGTCCTCGTCAGACCAGGGCTCCAGACCGTCTTTCCCTGTCGGGGCCGAGGCCCCGACACCCAGCGCAGAGGAGGGGGCCCAAGCGAGCCCGTAGGGGAGGACACGGAGGTGGAGTGGGCCGTGGTGATGGAGGAGGGGATGCTGGGGGTGCGGTTGGCGGGACCTAGTAGGGGGCTAGTAGTGGGAGGGGATGCTACGGGTACATTTGTTCGTTATGTCATACTTAAATTTTGCACTTCATATGTGATGCATGTCATACTTTTGCGTACGTGATGCATGTAATACTTTCGCGTTGTACTACCCACTCGTTCATACAACACGTGTTCGTGGAATGCTTTTTCTTGACGACGTGACCCGACTAGCCTGATTTTTCTGGACGATGTGACCAAACGAGCCGACTTTTTCTGCATGGTGTGACCAGACGACGCAGATATTCAGTCTGAGGGCATGACCCGACGAGGTAGCTTTATCAGGACGATGTAACCCGACGACCCAGCTTTCTCTGAGGACATGACGGGACGAGGTAGCTTTGGGACGATGTAACTGACGACGACCCGGCTTTTTCTTAGGACATGACCATACGAGGTAGCTTTTCAGACGATGTGACCCAACGAGCGCCTTTTACGAGCCGGCTACCACTCCCTCCGCTGTACCTATAAATACAGCGCAACTCATCCAACAACTCCACACCAGCACCACCAAGTAGAAAACATGGACAAGGAGAAGGAATGAGAGAAAATCCGCAAACTTTTGAAGGACTAGGTGTCTCCCCATGAGACTGCCGCTCGCGATCGTGCCGCTAGTCGTGACCTTTCACACACCAAACTTTTCCGAAACTAGTGGATGTGAGGAAGGCGCCTCGTGGTTCGCCCAATGATTCAGAGTCGAGCGCGACCCCCACCAATGCCCGCGGAACGCCCTCCGGAAGGGCCACCGATAGGGGTGGCGTCACCCCTATGCTGGTGCCGGGACGCCTGTAAGTGCGTCAAATCAACCGATGAGTGGACCATTGGCCAGCGCTATTGGTGCTGCCCAAACTACGCCGCGGACTACAACGATGTGCACCCGTAATGAAACCGTATCTCGGGTACAATGCTCTTTTTCCTTGCGTAACGGCGTAACGAACTATCTTCACCTATTGCAGTCTCCGTCACCCCTATGCGACTTCTGCCAGTGGATCGACGACAAGATCCACCCCTACGACATGTGGTGGTTGCTGACACGGAAGAGTTGGGCCAGGGAGGACATCGAGGCCCGTGAAAGACGCCTCAAAGAGGTGAAAGCTGAGCATGCAGAGCAACGTAGGTCGGACAGCGCAGCGAGGAGCGAGGCGTGAGCATGCCAGCGACGGGAGGCCGAGAGGAGCGGAAGAGGCCATCGCGGCGAGCTAAGGCGCAAGGCGAGGAGTATAACGCCGAGCTAGGCAGCAAGGGCAAATGGCCCCGTTTCACTCAGTAGTTCTGCCCTATTCGGCCATCAGTAGTTCTACCCTATTCGTCCACATATCGCATGTATTTCTATTTCCCTAAAGGCATGCGTGTACCGTCCTCGGTTCGTTGTCCTTCGTGCCATGTAACCCTCCTGTTCGATGAAACATTCTGTTCTTATTGTAATATCAGTTGCCTTTGTACGTACGAATCATTAAAACCGCAATCGTCCTCACAAAATTCTTACAATATTCACCTTAGTACAACAATACACGACATAATTTAAAAAGATATTCACATATATCCAACCAGTTTTTCATTTTCCATGTTCCACTTAGCTACTTTTTGATTTTCATAAAATTTAAATGGTACCAAATCTGTTGCACTCGCAATAACACTTTGTCATCGTAGTATGTTATTGTACTATGATTAATTTTTGGAGAATTAATCGACAACGTTTGAGGTATGAACGATTCGTAAACGGAAAGATAAGTGATATTGCGACTGGTACCTCCATTAACGCTCAACTAGCGATAGGTTCCATATTTTGGTAAAAAAATTTAGCGACTACATATATTTTGTAATTGATTCTTCAAAATAATATTATTTTTTAAAAAAAACAACAAGGAGAGCTCCTGTCGCCCATTGGTTGGGCGCCTAACAGTTGGGCGGCGACATCGCCCTACGGTTGGGTGACTGGGTTCTGTCGCCCAACGGTGTGGCGAGTAGTCCCTGTCGCCCAACGGTGTGACGACTGGAGTATATCCCTGTAATAATAAAAAAAGCAGGAATAAACTTGTAATTTATAATAAAATATATATTATTTAAAAAAATTGCGAGATATTGCTGTCCATGACGTGCGTACCTCGCTGCTGCTATTCCGGTTGAGTGCTACTCTGTAGAGTCTAGTCTCTCCTATTCCTGTCCGTCACAGGGAATATTTGGTTGTTAGGAGATCCTTCCGTGCGATCTGCCGTGGCACAGCTAGAGCCTAGACCAGCTATCTATTTTATATCTATCTAGGCAGACTGATATTGCTACTTTGGTTTAATTTCCATGTTTGTCTGAACTGAAACGTTGTAGCACTTTGATGCTGTCTTCTAGTGTAGATTCAACGAATGAATTGGCACTATGTGCTCAAGACGGGAAGCTGATTTCATTTTTATTCATAAAAAAGTGCATAGTTTCACATTACTCGATGAGTTATCTGTAAAACGAACCACTGAGTCATATATATCATAAGCAAGATTAGCTTCGCCACACTATATGAGTGTCTGTGATGGGCTAGCTAGATCACGCGCAAAGACTCTGGAATTCATGTTACTGTGTGCTTACCTATATATCCTTCAATCTCATATGGGCCCATGTGAAATGAACATGTAGATATGGGAGAGACGGATGATACATAATCGCAACCCTGTTTACTGATTCTCTTTCGTAAGGGGCCTAAAGGGCACCCATACGCACGGTCCCATGGCACAAGTCTATTTTAGCTTTTAGCAAAGACTTCGGAGCAAAACCAAAAGATTTTGCTTGGTCACTCAGGCACACCATGGGACCCATTGGCCGATCGAAGTTGTAATATATATATAGTGGTCAGTTATGCCTCATGCACAATTATTTTTCTTTAGTCTGCAATCGGATCTCATGTGTGCTCAACAATTAATGTTGGGGCCTTCTTAATCCACCTACTAAAATGTGAGCGATCGAGCTAAGGCAGCGAAGAACGCAGGACGAGAATGTGCATGCCATTATATGCCAATGAGTGGTTGTTTAACGTTTCTTTAGGGCTTGTTAATTTGAGAAGTCTGAATTCTCAACCCGTAGTTAGGCCGAAAATTTAAGACTTCCCAAATAAGGCCTTAAGACATGTGTGTCTCATATAAAGTGGACGCGAGGCAAAGTCTTGAGAAAAATGGGCTGCAACAATCCCTCTTAAACAGCTCGTCCTTAAACTGGAAAGAGGGTATTGGCGCTGAAAGACATCCACAATGCTTGATCGGATGGGCGTCAACCAATCGGGTCTCTTAGCGGTCCGTTCGTGTGAGGAAGACAACCAAGTAGTGGTGCTAACATGTAACTAGTTCTTAAAGCAGCGCTCACCCGTGGTGTGTGTATGCATGTGTATATATATAGCTTTAGTTTTAGATCATGAGGGGGCCATGACCCCCTAGCTCCTTCCGCAATCGCTCGTATAATTTCCTTTCGTGTTTGGTTCGTTGCTTTATATTCATAAAATAAGAAGGCTACTGGAATAAGCAAAGGACTACATGGAATTCGGTAAATTAATACAGTTCTCCCATCTGATCTGATATCCAAGAAAAAATAGAACATCTCGTATCCTACATTTTCTTTTGTTGTCTGAACAAAAAGCTCCCTGATTTGATTTGTCTATTCTAGCCAAATTTAAGCATAGACTAATATATCGAATCAGTTTTTAACAACTAACACAGTAGCTGTGGAATACTGAATACTCAAACCAAACCATGTCAAAGTTTTAGCTAAACTTTGTAGCCTGTTGGCTAACATAGGTAACAGTAGTAACACACACAGCGTTCCAATGACCTGAATGGACAGGGGCAACGTTACATACCAGTTAGCCATTACATTACATTTATATGGAGATGCATTTACATTTTCTAACATATGAATATATGATGGATGACTCCATGGATAGAACTGCACAGTTAATTCATTTTCTAGAATGGTTAGGCGTACAGGAAGAGCGAGACACCTCCAAGCCCCGGTACTCTGAAGCAGCCAATCGAGATATTGAAACTGAATTAGTCATTCACTAAAGAAACATTGTACAGAACAAAACAAAACCCAGAAATCATCTGCATATCACGCGAAGAACACGGCAACAACCCAGCTTTAAGCACTGAACAACAATACTCTAAGCAAAAAGGTACTCTAAAATGTAATCTCCAAATGGTTTACGTGATTAGTGTGGATAATTTGTACAAGATTGAAGACATCTAGTCTAATCCGAAGTTTCTATGATTACTTAAGGGAGAGAATTGCTATCTTTTTTCTAGGACACTAAAGTGAGAGAAATATAACAAATATGACATGTGTTGTAGAATTGGGAGTTCTTTTTATTTTTTAATCCTTTTTAAAAAATATTTTAAAGATGACCTCTTCCTAAATTTATTTTCAATTCTGACCCTTTTGGTCACGCCATGACCCGTGGCGTGACCAAACTGTGCTGTCATGCCACCGACCGAGCCAACACGCGTCCGTTTTTTTTGGCTAAATCCTGTTACGCCAAAAGGAGCGGCGTGATAACACTCGTTTGCCATGCTGAGGTCCGTGGCGTGGCTAAATGGGTCAGAATTGGAAATAAAGTAGGAAGAGGTTATCTTTAAAATATTTTTAAAAAAGGATTTAAAAACAAAAAGAACTCTAGAATTGGGGTCGTGTTGCCGACGTACGATCACACAAGAACAAAGAAAATAGAGGAGCACACAGTGCTCCAAAACAGTATATCAAGTATTAACATTATTGATGGGTGGAGACAAGATCTATATGTGTATGCACAATGATGGATTTTTTTAAATAATCATCTTTTATTCTGAAATACAGAAATATATCTCTATTTTTTATTTTACAGAAATAATCATGTATCACTCCTCCGTGGAGCGATTAGTGCTAGTCGCCTAATAGTTGAGCAACAAGATCCCAGTCGCCCAACCGTTGCGCGACAATTGGCAAGTTGCTCAAGAGTGTAGCTATTAAACCATGTCGCTCAACGGTCCGGCGACTTGGATCTTGTCGGCTGACCGTTGGACGACTTGGCAGCAAGTCAGGTCAATGTGTCGCTCAAATATTGGACCAGCTAGGTCGTCCAATGGTTGGGCTACTAGACAGTTGCATAGAAAGGCGCACCCGGCTCTCTCACGGTCTCTTTCGTCATTTCTCTCGGAAGAAAACGAGAGGAGCTCGAGAGAGGAAAAAAGAGAAGGAGAGAAGGAGAGGGGGAATAGGTCGGGAGAGGGGTAGAAGGAGAGGAGAACAGAGAACTACGGGGGAGGGGGGAGCAGAGGAGCTCGGGAAAGGGAGAGAAGGAGAGAAGAGGAGCTCGAGAGGTAAAAGAGAAAGAAGAAGAAAGCTCGTTGATAAAGAGAGAAGGTCTTTGCGGGAAGGTAATAGTTTTATATGTTCTTGTTCTAATCTGAATGTAGGCAACGTGTCGCTATTTACTGGTATAGCATGTATTTCATGAATGTTTGTTGACAAATGGGTGGTTGCCATGTTTGAAATACTTGCAGTAATAAATCAGTCATGTCGGAGCCTACAAGATTAAAAATGCATTACGGTGTTGGTACGATTCGTGAAGGTCCATGCGGTGTTGACTTGAGTTGTTTCCCGCAAGTCAGTATGGTACACCTAGATGCGAAGAATGCTCGAATCGGAGATGTCCTGCGCTGGCTCACCTGCAGCTTCTCCTTGGACCCCGATGTTTGTAGTGTTGTCCTACATGGGCTTTGGAGTCGGTCTGCCACACACATTCGGTGGGAGTTGAGTAGGCTGACTGCACGGTTGTATGGAAGGGCTTTGTGGAAGGCTACCGGTGCCGTGGATATGAGTGTGTGCTACTCGTGCAACCATGTCCGAAGGGGGGAGTCGCACGAGGCCTTGCGGAGGCAGAAGAAGAAGATCGCACACTTAAGGTAGTCAGAGTCGAGATCCTGAGTTGGATCGATTTGCCTTCGGTAGGATCGAAATCATAGTATCGAATCGTAGAATCAGCGATTCTACGGAATTGTAAAAATACACATATTTAACATCTATACTATAAGTTTTATATGATTCTTATATGGTTTACCACTTGCATGTTCCTTAAAAGCAGGTAGACATACTCCAGGAATAAAAATAGTTTATCATTATCAAGTTCAAGATTGCTTATGCCATAATATAGATATTTATACTAGCATTACCACACTGATACAATATTTTGCATGCTCCTCGTTTATTTATAGTTTCATTCTCAGAAATTAATATCAACCAATTTTGCTCTAAAACAAAATATTAGCAAAGCCTGACCTATAAAAAAATTATAATTTTTTTTGCCCTAAGTCTCTACGAGTAGGATCGATAGTGCGATTTGGATCGACAGGCTATCGTAGGTTTGTAGAATCGTAAGACTCTAAGAGTAGGATCACGATCCTAACTACCTTGCGCACACCGCAGCGCGTGGTTCAGGAAGAGGGCACGGTGGCCGATGTTGCGGAGGCAGAAGAGGAAGATCATAAACCACATGCTGAGCCCACTGGACAGGCCGATCCAGGGGAGCATGTCGACTGCATAGTGCGTCAGATGGAGATCGATGACTTGACGGCCTAGACCGAGGAGGAAGTTTTAGAAAAGGATGGTGATAACTCTTCCGATGAAAATGAAAGTCCCATCCCACAGGAATGGAATATGGTGGACGTTGAGGGTCTTGCTGTGCACGACGAGCATGAATCACCGTGGGAGTACAACGAATATTTTGGCTCCTCAAATCCAGCCAGGAGCAGTACACCGTGGTTTGTGAGTAGGCTAGTTGTCTTTGGTGTGTGCATGCACATATACCCAAGTACGAGACTCACTAGATTGTCTCCAAGGTAGAGGCACACTCCTACGTGTTCATCAGTGTTTTGCCGAAGCATCGCAACCTAACGTCCACCTTCATAACGAATCTCATGTACGAAGAGATAGTGAAGAAGAGAGACCTAGAGGCCAAGCACATCATGGTGGCTATCGAGCAAAAATTCAAGTACAAGATTAGCCACGTGAAAGCGTGACGTGCGAAGCAGAAGGCTTTAGAAAGGAGGTTCGGCTCTTTCGAGGTGGCTTACGACAACCTTCCTCTATGCTCTAGGTGCTGCAGGACAGAAACTCGAGTACATACATTGCTGTGAGGGACAAGCCATTCAGAAGACCATAAGGTTTGACTATATTGCAGAGGGCCTTCTTAGCCTTCGGTGCTTGCATCGATGATTTCAGGCACATGCTGCCCGTGATATCAGTCGACGGGACATTTCTAATTGGAAAATACAAGGGTTAGGTCCTGATAGCAATTAGCGTTGATGGCAATAATTAGATTCTGCCCTTGACCATCACATTCATCGAAAGTGAGAATTTCGACAGCTGGTTGTGGTTGCTTTGACATCTGGAGGAGGAAGTAGTTGGGGCACGTCTTGATTTCTACATCATCCATGATCGCCTCCCCAGGATGATGAAGGCCATCAGAAAACTTTAGCAAGACCCCGAGGAGCCATTCCCTTGGTCAGACATGAGAAACAGATGGTGCATTCGTCATCTAAGGGCCAACTTCTTCAAGCAGTTCACATAGCAACCGTTGATGAAGCTGTTCAAGAGGCTGGCTATGCAGAACCAGCAGCGTAAATTTGATACGTTGTTGCACATGTTGGAGGAGAACATCACGAAGCACATCGTCGAGAGGAATAAGAGCTCGCCCATTGCTGGGGCGGCGCAACCCAAACGCCTTACACCACTGCCACAGCTTGACCCGCCCCGTGTGACGTGGAGGACCTTAGGGAACATCAAGTGCTTCTTCCATTGAACCTTGCTGCACGACACGGACGGTGCAAGGTACGACATAATGACCACTAACCTTGTGGACGTCTACAACTGGGTTCTTAGGGGCCTCCATTCTTAGCCCCTCGTCGTCATCGTGGAAGGTGTTCTGCATGGTACAATCATATAGTTCAAGGAAAGACATACAAATACGGCACTTCATGCAGCCAACCCACATACATGATGACCCGACGAGTCAGCTTTGCGTAGCGATGTGACCCAACGAGTTTGCTTTGTGCAGCGATGTGACCCGACAAGTCTCCTCAGGGCCGCTGCCTCGTGGACGCGAATTTTTTTCAACCGAATTATAATTTAGCCATGTACGTAGGGCCGACTCAGCATATAAGTACTACCCCTTCCATACCAGGTTCTCCTGCATCCAAACTTCAACACAATGTTACTCAGATGGAGAAGTACTAGGAGGAGATCTGCGAACTCGCAAGGGCTGCTACCGCCCTAGAGGAACAAAGCGAGTTTGCCAGGAGGATACCTCCCCACAATAACACCTCCCCCCTTAGCAGCAACCCCTACTAGAACATCCTAACCGAGCATTCGCTACAACACCCGCCCGAGGGGGAAACGCCACCCTTCTGTTGGTGCAGGGATACATGCAAGTTCTTCAAGTCCAAGTAGCAGCTTAGCCTGGGCATACGTTACTGGGGTTGTGCGAACTACTCCGGGGACTATCCCTACCGTCGTTGGGACTCAGGCCGCTATCGGCAGCCAGTAAGGACCAGTTACAATATGTTCCCCTACCATTTCTCTTTCAAAATACGCACTAATAACCTCTCCAATCCACCCGTAGTCCCCGGATCTGCTATGTGGCTACCGCAAGTGGATCAACCAAGGGATCCATCCACACGACCAGTGGGGTCTCGACTGCGAGGAGTGGGATGCCAAGAGGGATCACGAGAGGAGGGAGGAGCGCCACAACGAAGAGCACAGCGAGCGTATCCGATGGGAGATGCAAGCTCATCTCGAGGCGTGTAGGCACAGGGAGCGTGAGAGAAAGAGGGAAACGGCGACCGACAAGGAGTACAACGCTAAGCTCGGAAGGAAGGGAAAATGGCCCCAGTCCACGCAGTAGTCCGACCCTCTTCATCCATATGTCCCATATATTTCTAATTCCCTAATGGCATGCGTGTATCGCCCTTGGTTCGTTAGCCTGCGTGCCATGTAACCCCCTTTGTCGGATCAACTATTGTGTTGTTATCGTTGCGTCATTTCTCAAAAATTATCCACCGTGTATGAATTCCCTAGTGCATCGCAATAGCACTTACCTTCATACTTATGAATCATTGATAACTCAATCGTCCTCATAAAATTCTTCAGAAATTCACCGCTCTACAACAACATATGACAATCACAAAATATTATTGTAAGTCTAACATATTTCATACCGTTTAGAATCTACGAAAATCACAAACATGCCAACCAGTCTAGGGTTAAACCGGTGACATGGACCTACTTTTGTAATTTTTTGGGGCGATTAGTTATTTTTGTATTTTTTTAAAAATAATATTATTTTAAAAAATCCCTTTCTATTAAATTGGGCCCCCTATTCGCCCAACCGTTGGGTGACCAAGGGATAAATCGCTCAACCATTAAGCGACTATGACAGGTCACTCAACCACCAGGTGACTACCCCACTTGGTGCTCTGCCATTAGGCGACTTGGATCAGTTGCCGAGTGGTTGAGTGACTAGATCCACTACTACAGAAAAGGTCTTCACAGGCGGTTCAAAAACATCATCACAGACGGTTTCGTGAGCCGTCTGATTCTATAGGTCAGTAATGACATGAGTCATCACAGATGGTTTTTCAAACCGTCTGTGAAAAAAACTATCACAGACGGTTCTAAACAAGAAAAGTCTGTGATAATTACCGTCTTGTTCAGAACCGTCTGTGATATTTTTTCTATTGAAAAAAAATTGGATTTTGAGCCAAACCAATCAATTGTTGGACAGTAGTTTCCATATGCAACCTCTAGCAAGACAACTAAAATCTAATTAAAATTCTAATGGCAAACACATTATAGGAAAGGGAAATCAAAAGGTTTCACAACGTCCCCTCCGAATGGGAAAAAAGAATAAAGTTACAAAGTTAAACTTGCTAGAAACCATCTGTGCCTCCAAACTCCTGAAGAACTCATCGGTTTCTTGGATTGGTTCAACACTGCTTCTCTCTGTACCTCACCAGCATATCACAAGCTGTTCTTGCATGTTGTTCGAGTTCGACTCAAGCTCGTCGGCAAGGAGAGATGACCGAAAACCTCCGGCGGTGCTCCGGCATTAGGTACAAATAGAATAAGAATCATCAAACAACCAACAAATTGTGTATGTTTTAGGGATATACATGTACCTTCCAGCAGTCTACCTCCTGCGGCAGACATGGAGCACCTACGCGTCCCTCCTCCTCCTCCTCGTCGGCTGCGTCTCCTCACCGAACCGCGCCGGGGAATCGAGGGCGATTGTCGGAGCTCAGCGTGGGGAGGGGAGAGGGAGAGGGAGAGATTGATGGAAGACAAAGCAGGGGTGGGTATAATATATAAGGACAACACCAAAACATTTCGCCTCTCGCGCAAGCGTTCAAAAATTTTCGTGAATCACATACGGTTTCAAATAAAAACCATCTATAAAAAGCTAGTATCACAGACAGTTCAGATTAAAAACCACCTGTGACTTATCAAGCCATGGTAAAAATCACATACGATTTTTAATGCAAACCGTTTGTATTATTATACTTATCACAGATGGTTCGTATTAAGAACCGTCTGTGAAGTATCACAGACGGTTTGTATCATGAATCGTCTGTGAAGTCTACAATTATCACAAACGGTTCGTGTTAAGAACCGTCTGTGATACTTCACAGACGGTTTTCAATACGAACCGTCTGTGATATTAGCTCTTCACATACGGTTTTTAGCGCAGCTAGTAACACAGACGGTCTCTAAACTAAAACTGTCTGTGATTGCATGTAATACAGACGGTTTTGGTCAACCGTCTGTGATGAGGCGTTCAGTATTAGCCTTTTTGTAGTAGTGATCAAAGTCGCCGAACGGTGGAGCGATAGATGATTATTTCTGTAAAATAAAAAGGAAGGTATATTTCTGTATTTTGGAATAAAAAGTGATTATTTTTTAAAAAAATCCACAATGATGGGTGGAGACAAGATCTATAAATGTATGCACAATATGCAGCCCCTCCCCCTTTATATAGGTTTGAGAGGGGTGTCTTTTTTGCAAAACAAGGGACAAAGTAATCCACTAGGACTTTAAGTTTAGGAACCATAATATTACAACAACTTGAAGTTTAATTTATATTTGCAAACTCATTGCTTACCCCATTACATCATCGATGGAAAGGCAGTTTAATTGGATTAAATTAAATATTTAACTTTTTAAATAAAATTGCAATAGTACTTTGGTACAGTGCAGCCACACGTCCGCATGCAACAAAGACAAGACATCGAGAGAGAAAACGAAGACGAGATACATAGTTACAGACCGACCAATAGGCATGCAAAGCATCTACTAGGTTAAGCATTGGTTGTTGTCGCGTAAAGAATCAACTGAACAATATAGGTGGTAACAACAAGGAGGAGTAGAGGAAGCACGTGATCGCGGTCGGTGATTCGATCTACTCTATTAACTCTAGTCGTCGGGGGTACCCTAATAATTCTTTTTGCTTGTTACTAAAACAATACTATATCATCTTTTGTGAGGCTAAAGAGCAAGGGCATGAGTAACAAAACTAGGCACTTAGACTAAGAAAAAGGAAGGGGATGTGAGGAAGTGGGAGAAAGGAAAAGAAAAGGGAAGAGAGGATGACAGGTGGGTCCCATGCAGTAATTAATCCATTGTGTGGCCATTTAGTAACAGATTTTAGTAATAAGCTATCAGAGTACTTATATATAAAATCTCCCTCTATCCTCTACTAACAAGTTATACTAACAAATTGTTGAGAATGCCCTCATGCAATGCAATGGATGTTTGGGCAGTGTTGGCACGTGTTTTAGCAAATTTAGCCCTCTCACCCAATCAAAGCTGAAAATGGTACTGCGGAGCCGCGCGGACACACGATGTGCCCTAGCCTGTGCCCTAGGGGCAGGGTCTAGGAAAGTCCGGCCCCTAGGGGCACGGTAATGCCCTAGTCCGGTCCCCAGGTGCACGACGATGACATGTCCAGCCCACAGGGGCACTGACCCCCCGCATGATTTTTTTATTTTTTGAACAAAAATCCGTGATTTTAGGCCCTGGATTCTCGCTGTCCCCTCATGCGCGAAAAACCCAGCGCGTCGCATGCGTGAAAAACCCGGTGCTTGGGCCGTGGGAGGGAATCGGATTCCGTTCTGTCGCTTCGCGGCTGGCCTTCGCGCGGTTATAAAACCTGTTGATGCGCTCTCATTCCTCCACAGCAAAACCATTCCACCCTACGTAGAGATACAAAGAGGATCGATCAAGTGAGAGGCAGTGCGACCGGCTGAAATTAGTTTCTGATTTCGTTGCCGATTTGAGAGTGTTTAGCGGTCGTTTTAATAGTGTTAGTTCAACATCAAGTGAAGATGAGGTAATTTTTCTCGTATGTATTATTTTTATTAAATGTGTAGTTAGTGTTTAATTATTTAGTCATAATTAATGAGCTGTAGTTAGTTAGTCGTAATTTATTTGTCCAAATTAGTTGGTTGTAATTAATGTAGTCGTAATTAATTAGTCGTAGTTTGTTAGTCATGTTTTTTTACTCGCAGTTAGTTAGTTGTATTTTTTTCCTCACGGTTTGTTAGCCATAACTAAAATGATCCTAATTAATTAAATAGGCTCAATTAAATACTTATAATTAATTGGTCCTAATTATTTAGTGGAAATTAATTAGTCATAATTAATTTTTTGAGTCAATTTTACTTTGGACGTTGCAATCTTACCATAGTTTTACTTTGCACTATCCTTAACAAATCTTTTCATTGTGCACCACCTTTTCTTACCATGTGTTGCACTTTGCACCATGGTAATGATTTGATCGCCTTCTTCGATGCTCGCCAACGATGAACGACAATGTGGGAGGTGTCGACGAGGCACGAGATGGATAGAGAGAAGGTAGAAGGAACTAATAAATGGGTCGAAAGTGGAGAAGAATAGACTAAGCATCGTCGATGGTGGCCATAGCAACAGCGTTGGCGGCAAAACAGCTCGCTCTCTTTGTTTTTTGGGTTGATGCCACCTCGTCGGGCCATGCCTCGCTGCTGGCAAGCTCCCTGCGTGCCTCCCATGTTTCCCTCTCGTCGTGAGGACGTTGTCATTGTGCAAAGTGAAACAAAATATAAGAAGAGGTGGTGCAAACTGAAAATATTTGCTAAGAATGGTGCAAAGTGAAATAATGGTAAAATTACATTGTCCAAAGTGAATTTTACTCTAATTTTTCGTATTTAATTTAGGTAGAATTAATTACTCGGAATTAATTACTCACAATTAGTTAGTCGTAATTTAAATAGTCCTAATTAATTATCCGTAATTAATTTTTTGTAATTAATTAGGCTTAATTAAATAATACTAATTATTTAGTCCTAATTATTTAGTGGTATTTAATTAGTCATAATTTATTTGTCCAAATTAGTTAGTTGTAATTATTAGTCGTAGTTAGTTCTAATTAAATAATTATTTAGTCCTAATTAATTAGGATAAAATAAATAGTATTAATGAATTAGTCATAATTAATCATGCTTAATTAAATAGTCTTGGTTAGTTTATCATAATTAATTGGGCAGTGTGGTTATTTTCTAGGGTAGGGAAATGTAAACTACGTAGTGCGATCTATTTGTTATATTGTTTTCTGTAAATTAGGTTATTGTGGCTTTAGGTAATGGCGAACATGCAAGATTTGTTTGTGTTTTATGGCGATGATCTCGTACAAGGCGGACCCGATCGGTTGGACCTATCGAGATGTTAATACAAAGTGGTTAGAGCGGAGAGGCTCGATGTGATGAATATTCATGAGCCGAGGATCTGCACCCGTAGGGAGTTTGACACGGAGGCAGCGACGAAGAAGCTTGTCATCGAGGGGGATCATCTGCATGAATAGGAGAGGGCAGGGCATATGGGAGCTATTGAAGGTGAATGATAGCGTTGCAAGAGGCCAGTACATGCAGATTGCTTCCTAGCTCGAGGCGGCGATATACGGGAAGCCAATAATGTACATGAATTTCGTGCACAGGGTGCCAGCAAACCTGATTTTGGTGCCTCGGGAAGCGGGGAACCACAGGCGGTGCGTGAAGATGGTAGCACGAAATGTGTTGTTTTGGAGGAAGACTACGAGAGAAGACTTGCACATAATTTTGTACAAAATGAGGGGGCAGGTGTAGGATCAAGGATAACCGACTAGAGGGGGGTGAATAGGAGGTTTTTAAACTTTTACACAATTTAACGAGATAAGTCAATTAATCACTTAGTCTAAACAAGTTATACTTCTAGCTAAGCAATATAAGCACAAAGACCAAACTGAAATATAAATGCGGAAGAGTAAAGACTAGAAATAACCACAATGAGACAACGATGTTTTCCCGTGGTATCGAAGACTTGCCGGTCTTCACTAGTCCACGTTGAGGGAGCTTGAACCAATCAAGCCGGCTCCACGTATTAAGACTTTCCTCGATCACTATTGGTTGTTTTTCCTCCACTCCGGAGATGGTGAACACCAAACCACTCACAATTTGGGCACCGGGCCTCTTCACAATCTTCTTGAAGAGATTACCGTGCAATCACCACCAAGCCGTGTAGGAGTTTGACAAAACTCCAAGAGTAACAAATCAAGAACCTTCGCTTGACGACACTCAAGTGCAAGAAGATCAACTAGAATGATGAATACACTTAAATGAGCTCAACAACCTCACAAAGAGTAAACAAGTAAATTTGAGTAGTTGAAAGGATGCACAAGGCTCAAAAGATGTTAGATGTGGTCTAGCACTCTGTCCTTGAGCAGGGTGGGGGGGTATAAATACCACCCACCAACAAATAGAGCCGTTGGAGAGAAAATTCCCAGAAAAACAGCGAGTCGCGGTACTACCGCCAAGTAGATGCGGTACTACCGCACTTTACCTACTTGCACAGTAACGGCTAGAAGAGAAGACAATAAATGCACTGACATAGCCGTTTGAAATGCAGAGCGGTACTACCGCCACGAACATGCGGTACTACCGCTTTTCCCGGTCATACCGCCCGAAGGCAGCGGTACTACCGTTCCACGAGAAAAACCAAAACTGCATTGCTTCTGGAAAAAATGTACCGTCGAATAGTCGGTACTACCGGGGGTGAGCGGTAGTTCCGCGTTTGCACAGCGGTACTTCCGTTTTGAGGAGTGACCCCGAGACACCCAGAAAACATGTTCTCTGAAAAAAACGTACCGTGTTTTATGCGGAACGACCGGGGTGCGGTAGTACCGCACTACAATCCCGGTTGTACCGTTCTCCGGTAGTACCGCGTGAACACGCCGGTACTACCGAATATCTAGACAATGCAATGGATGCTTTTTAGGAAAAGACAATTTTATGCATGATTCTAAATTGATCCTCAAAGCACATGAATGGCTATCAAGTTACTTGGACAAGATCCCTCTTAATAGTACGGTATTTATCCTATAATCCGGTCTTCCAACCATATCTCCTAAGACCGGTAAAAGGTAAAAGATTTTTAATCTACTTGTACCTTGTCTTTGAACTAATTTGATCTTCACGATATCCTTTAGTATGCAGCTTCACGATCGTACTTACCATTTTGACTTAACCTTGCAAATACTCAACAAACACATAAGTCCATTTGACACATATCTTCATTAATTACCCAAACCAGATTTTAGGGGCCTAGATGCTTTCAGCAGGACAATTATGGTCGGTCCGCATTGGCTGCCACGAATTTTTGCTGGACCAGCCGATTGGGTTGGAGTCCAACGAGGACACCGACCTAGGCTGGAATGGTAGTGAGGAGGACGCACCCTAGGGTTGTGGTCCGACCAGCGGAATTGTGTCATCGGAGGTGCCTTACGTGGCATCTAGACTTGATGATCTCGCAGCGTGGTCGTTCGTACTACCACAAGAAGAAGGGTCGTAGTGGGGGTTTTATGTTGACATCCTGTTAGTTGGGCAACACTTCCCTAACAAGGCGGCCATGCTGCAAGCTATAACACGATACACCTTATTCATCATCTGTATGTACTGGGTGCACTGGTCTAACCCAGGATATTACATAGTAAAGTGCCTAGTAGAAGGCTGCCCTGGCAAGGTCAGTGCTCACAGAGCGAAGTTCTTTGGCTCAGTCTTCACGGTCAAGGCGGTGATTGACCACACTTGTGAGCTGAATGAGCCGCAGCAGCAACATCGGAATGTGAGTTCGACATATATGGAAAGCCTTATTAGCCACCTAGTTGCAGAGGACGTCTCTGTCTCCCCCAAGATGTTGTAGTCAGAAGTCGTCAATCTGGTTGGTTATCGCGTCAGCTATAACAAAGTCTGATGAGCCAAGCAGAAGATGATCGAGGCCATGTACGGGACATATGAGGAGGCGTACATCCTTGTGCCAAGGATGCTTCACCAGATTATCGAAGCAAACTCTGACACATACGTAAACAAGATGGAAAGAGAAGATCCTGATGGATGCCCTAACTACTACATACTGGACCATGTATTTTTGGCTTTCTTCCAGGCCATAGAGGGCTTCAAGTGCTGTCATCCGATGCTCACGATGGATGACACTTTCCTCACTGGTAGGTATAAGGGCACCAATCTCACCGCGGTGGCGGCCGACGTGAATAACCAGCTTCTTCCGGTTTCTTTTGTCATCGTAGAGAATAAGAACACATCCAGTTGGCTGTGGTTCCTTACAAATGTGAAGCGAGCGGTTGTGAGAGACCGGTCCAACGTATGCCTTATCATAGACCGTAATGCTGGGTTGTTGTCCACTCTCAAAACCATGAAGAATGGGCCCTTGTACTAGTGGAATGACGTGGAAACGCGGTGGTGCATGATAGGGTTGTGGACAATTATACTGAAAACGAAAAAATCGTATCAAAAACCGAACCATACCGGTCAACTCAGTTTGACTGGTATTCGATATTCAGTTCGGTTTTTAATTTTTTGGTTATTTTAGAGTTTGGTTTTTTTTTTTTGATAAAAACCGGCTGAAAACCGAATAAACCAAATTGACATGTTTGCTGCATCTGTATGCATGTATCCTCAGGTGTTTCACATGGCAGCAACTAGCGTTACTGGAGTGCCACTGGTTTAGTCTTGTCAGTTGTTGTTCTACTAGCCTACTACAATCAATGCACTATTGCTCCAATCCAGGGCATCATGGCAGCTACATGCATGGGTAGCCAGAGAAACGACAATGTCACAAGAGTGCGAGACCATGTCGGAGCAGCTGCTGGACATAACCTAGAAGTTTTCATGTTGATGGTGAAACTTATTTGCTTCATTTCTGTTCCTATTTCCTCTGCTAAAAATGTTTTATTCTCGATCCACACCAACTTTGGTATATATTGTATCTACCAATACTGTACCAAAATAATTTGGTATTTACCGGTACCGAATCATATTATTGAAAATACCATATTTACCAAACCAACAATATTGTATTTACCAAGCATAATGTATTTGCCGAACCAAAAATACCGAACACACCGAATGGACAACCCTAGTGCATGAGGCATCCTGCATCGAACTTGTTCATATGGTTCCACAGTTAGGAACTAATGAAGACGATCAAAGAGTTGTGCATGCACAACCAGATGCAGACGTTTGAGTCCATCTAGAGAGACCTCGAACATCGGACTACGAGGCATACAAGGGAGTCCCCCTAAGGCACAGGAGGGACAACAAGGTGCGAGAGGGGAATCTAGGAGCCCCATCAGTTTCTCCCAGTGGATTAATCTCCACGCTCATGAGTTAGAGAAATGGTCCCAATTGTACGACACCGACGGTGCGAGGTACGATATTATGATGACCAACATGTTCGAGGTGTACAGTAGCACGCTAAATTGTGTGCGGTGCCTCCCTATCACCGCGATCGTTGAGGAGACCTGGAGTCGCACGGTCGGTTACTTTATCAATAGAGCCACTGCAGTGAGGCGGTAACTACAAGAAGGGAAGCAGTGGTCCAAGAACATGCAGAGTTATATGGACCTGAAGATGCAGAAAGCTCGTACACACGACATTCTGGTGATTGATAGCCTGAGGAGGAAGTATGAGATGCGGCTGAGGAAGAAATATATCAATAGTCATGCCAGGGGGAAAGGAAACATGTTTGCATCCTCAGTGATGTGGCTATATGCACCTGCAACAAACTGAAGCTCCTGCACAAGCCATGATTGCATGTGTACAAGGCATGTGCACAAGTCAGACAGATATCTATGCCGTACATCTCTGAGTGCTACAATATGCACTATCTTTTCAGGACATGGAGTGCTGAGTTTCACTTGTATGGTATGGACATGAACTATATGGATCGACGGCTCGGACATGTACGATAGAGCATTCATCGAGTAGAAGTACATGTTTAACTACGTGAAGCAAGCCGAGACCTTCGAACTATGAAAACCTTACGTACCCGACTCTATTGAAGTTGCAATGGGAAGGCTTCTACAAGTGAGACCGACGACCGTCCTAGCGCTCCTCGTCACCCTGGCACATTTCAGATCGAAGAGGTAAGTGTTGTTCAATTTGCATCCTGATTATTGATTTCGTCTTACGTTCGGCTAACATTATTTAATCTTTTAGCCTGTCTCGCAGAACAGGACTACCTTCGAGACTGGCCACCACCGCGGGCATTCAGGAGACAATGGGAAGGGACCGATGGGCTGCCAAGACTAATTTTGATCATCCCAATTTTTGATTCCAAAAAGATGCACATGTATCCTATGTGATTTTCGATTTGTTGATTCGTACATGCTGTCGTCTCTAATGCATGTAACCAAACTCTACGCATCATGTAATTCCCAAATTTTGTCAATTTCAATTTTCAAATTTTATTCCCATATTTTATCAATTTCAAATTTCAAATTTTATTCCTTAACTTCACATGAAATGACGACGGACGTCGAAATACACATGAAATGATGATGGGATGCGCGGGGGTCGTCTGTGCCCCTGGGGGCTGGACTTACCTAGAGCGATCGATGAACTCGTTTCCCCTTTGAAGGGATACAAGTAGGCTACACTAAGTGGCAATACAAAAAAATTCTACCATATAGACCAGGAAATCATACAAGCAAGAGATCATAGATCGTTACCACTAGACGTGCAATGCAGCGGGAGAAGAGTTGGAGCAACCTGATCCAACGTCGAGCGTGTCGATGTAGTGGTCATAGTCGATAGTCTAACGTCGTCGGCACTGATTGTCTCTTTCAATAACCTATCACATTCATTGCGTAGGTCGTGGATCGTCCTCGATCAGTGCAGCAGCAACCGCAACAGCACGTCTAAGGTATCCACACATCTAGGGATAGAACGTCGTACGCCAGTGTGCTAGCACCAACGAGCATGGTAGGGCCTTCGGGAAGATAACAACTAGAGTTTCGGTAGAGCAACTCTCTTACGTCCAAATAACCCCATGCACCCCCTTATAAAAAGGGCCAATAACGGATCCTATCCGAACTCGTTTGTTCGAACCCGTTAAGTGTATGACCCTGTAGATTCATGCGTAATCGGTTGTGACTCGGGAACTTCTTTTCGACCATAAGTCGTTACCGGTTCCTAGCAAGACATAACGATTCTTGAATACACATAAATATTATATCGGACGAGCTTTATGCAATATGATCTACGACCAGGTCCTTATTACTTATGACCAGCTTGTATCTCCATACGAACAGTTCATAATTAGTCACGACCAGTTCGTAACTTATTACGACCGGTTCGCTGACTAGTTAGTGATCATGTTCGACCAGTTTACAACCAGTCCGTATCTCCATACGACCAGTTCGTATATGGTCGGACTGAACGGCCTGTTTGTGTATTCTTCCTTTGCCTCACGATATCTGGTTGAACTCCAGGTGATATATTTTATCATCCATTAACTGTTCAATACTTTCTCGATCCAGTGACAGATAATTTCATGTGGTTGACTCTTCGACCATTAGTGGCACAGCCATGCACTTTCTTTATCTGACCACATCGAGGGGTCCAGAGATATCTCTCCTGTATAGTTAGGAGAGGCAAATATCATATCCGATCAGTCACATCCCTCCGTATGTTTCATAGCATACCCGAAAGTTACCTTTATAACTACCAAATTACGGAGTAGCGTTTGGTAACCCCTAAGTGTACCATTACACTTGTATGAAATCATGCTGATCTCAGGTCTAAGGATTATACATCATCATTGCTTGAGACCAACTGATGACACACAAAATTATAACAATCTAAATAGTGTCGCAAGGTGGGTCATTCTAACACCACGTTCTCTAACATGTGTTCATATTATTGATTCGATATCCCTATATCTATGACCGGTGAAATATGATCATCAATCAATACATATGTTAATCAATAAGTCACTAGTGTTCCGACTAGTGACATCCGACTATAAATACATTTAGAATGACATCATATAATTACTTAAAGAGTTTACCAACAAGTCATATATTTGTTAATCTTTATAAATAATAATTCATCCAAAGATAATAATAACATTTATTATATAGTTCATAAATATAGACATGATATTCATCCCTATAGTTGCCTTTAAGGCATATCACCAATAATAACGACGAACGACTGAACTTGCCTAGACTGTGACCTAGGCACGGATGATGGGTTCTAGGCCCCTGGAGCATAAGACTAAAATGCAACGCAACACCTTCACGGTCTTCTTGGAATGAAAAAAACGCAACCTTCACCGAAACAAAGGAGCGAAAGGACGCGTGCGTCGAAACCTCCAGCTGCCGCCGATGGAACGATTTTATCTGAAGTAAAAGTCAACTCGCCGTAGCCACATGGCTCGCGACAGGTCGCGCTGTGCAGCCAACGGGGATGGCGGCGCCGTGCATGTGGTGATTGGTGAACGCCGGGGTCGACGAGAACATCGTGCGCGCGCGCGCGCGCCAAACATCCATCACCGACACTCACGGGCCGTCGGTCCGGGGCCAGCGCGCGGCCGGTCAGGTGTACCGAACGACGCGTCGGAGTCAGCGCTTAAAAAAAACTCCACTAGAAAGGCATGGAAAAGGGGCAGTTTTGCCGATGGTGGACGACGGAGACGGCGACCCCGCAACGTAACTGTTCTGCAGGTGCAGCCAGATCGACCACTGCTATCGGCCATGCGAATTAACTAGCAGTGCATCATCGTTCATCAGTAAATAATAACGATTGAGTTGAATTTATGAATATATCTACTGCAAGATACACCAGACAACAACAGGGATCCAAGTTCAAGATCACCAGAAGAGAATCAGCTAAGTCAAAACAGTGAAGAGAATCAGCTAAGTCAAAACAGAATGTAAGTCTTTATGCTTAATTTTAGGTGATGTTTCATAGATAGAGAGCACTTTAAGAAAATTAATCTACCCAGAGAAAAGGACAATCAAGAAAGAGCTTCTAGAACTATAGTTTAGCAGTCCCGGCAATGTATGTGCAGTAGTAGTTGATCGAATGTGAGAGCTCTTGTGGGCTGTGGCGCATAAACAAACACAGCAACCCAAGTTAAGGTAGAAGACGCCCCCAGTTCTTCACTAAATAACAACAATTTTCAGAAAGTTTGTCTTTTTTATTGCACAAATGCAATTGAGTTTGATGTTGAATTTTTGCAGAGACGGAACATAACCTCCCCTACACTGTTTTTTTTTTTTTGGGATTTTTTAGAAGTTTCTAAGTTATGTGAAAGTGAAATTTGCACCAAATTCACGTTTTCAACCGATACACGCCACCTACTTATTCAGGGCCTTCTAGTGGGGTTTTATTTCTTTTCGTTGAAAAATCCGGCTTGCCGGCTTATATATTAAGTCGAGTGGAAGTAGAACTTCGACTTATAAAGCAAGCCCCTCACAAAAAAAAAACATATAAAGCAAGCTAGTAAAATAAGTCACATGTTTGGTTGGTCCTTTATTTACCGAAGTCCCCCCTTTAATAATTGCAAAACAATGCTTATCGCTGAAATGGTAGAACATCATGCACGAGTAATTCTTTCCCCAACAAAGTCGTACAATGGAAGATTTTCTTTAAGAAAAAGCAACACAACATGAACCTTAGGAGGCAGCTTAAAAGGCATACTAATTAGTTGAAACCTCAATTCCGTTACAAATGCCCACCACCTAATCCCCACCCAAGCTAAAAGCCACAGTCCCAACTTACGACGCCAATGCAAATGTCATGGACTGATGACACACAGATACGTGTACATCATTGAAGAATACGAATTTTTATTGGCACAGCTTAAGATCGTATTTGTGAAAATGGTTGTCGATATGCCGGATTCGCAAAAATAGCATAAATCCCGCACGATGACCGTGCATTATTCTCTTGTCTGCACGGTGACCGTGCAATTTTCTCTCATCCGCACGGTGACCATGCATTTTTCCCGGACCGTGCAATTTTCCCTTGTCCGCACGGTGCAATTTTTCCTCGCCCGCAAGGTGATCGTGCAATTTTCTGTCATCCACAAGGTTACCGTGTGTTTCTCCCTCGTCCGCACGGTGACCATGCGGTTCTCCCGTCTGTCTCCTCCGCCATTGTACGTGGCAATCCTAATCATCCAATTTTTTATTGCTAGTACAACCAACGACACTCATCAATTGTTGTATATATATACGTGGCAATCGTACAACATATATAGATTCCCTCCTAACGATTCTGAGCAATCCTGATCATCCAATTTTTTATTGCTAGTACAACCAACGACACGGATCAATTGTTGTATATATACGTGGCAATCGTACAACATATATAGATTCCATCCTAACGATTCTGAAAAGGATTCAGAAGTAAAAGATGCCACACGGTGGCCGTGCGGTAGCCAATTCGGTGGCCGTATGGTCCAGATGCCATTTTTACAAAACCACCACGACGAGAGCTATTTTCACAAATAGGCCCCTAAACAGTATCGATACAGCTAAAAATTCGAAGAAGACATGTACTATTGCAAATACGCCAGCACATTGTTTCTCTACCACATTCTCTCACCAAATGGAGGCTATCAGGCTAATGATCAATCGAAAGTGCGCGGCAAGCTAAGAACCAAAAAGATCCAACGGGAAAAGAAAAGATGGAGTAGAAAAAAGAAAGAAAAGGGGGAGGAAAAAAAATGAGAAGAGACGGAAAGAAAGTTGAAACTGAAAAAAAAATTCAATTTTGGGTTCGCAACGGTAAAGAGGAAGATTCGGGGCCATCCGCACGGCGCGGTGAGAGGGAAGAAGCCTGGCAGGCACGCAAAGCGGCCCCCCCGGCCGCCGGATCCGACCCAACCAGAGCCTCAGAGCGGACACGAGGTCGCCCGCGCCGTGCCGACGCGACCCCCCGCCCCGCCGGCCATTTACCCGCGCTGCCACTGCTCGGCTCGGCGAGAAACACGCACGCGGAAGGTGTCGTCGGGTAACTCCTAACGGCCGAACGGGCAAATGCTGTTCTGTTCTTTCTTCGTGGATTGTGTGTCGTGTTGGCTTTATCCAGTGCGGATAAACATCTCCTGCCAATGGTCGAGGATAGTGCAAATTTGAACGCATGCAGAGGGGTCAAGGATAAAGCATGGAGCAAGCGGTTACTTACCCAGAAATGATCTACGTGTGTTAGTATTTATCCAAAACATGAAATCTAAATTGCTTTTCAGTGCTGCTGCTGCAGATATTTACACAGATGAATCTGATCTATCTATCTGAGTAGCGAATGATGAAATGTGAGAACACAACTTTTAGTGTAGCATAGTACTGTATTCTAAATTTCTATTTCCTTTGCCAAAAAGGGAAAATAACTTCAACATTGTAAAAGTACGGGTGTCTTGTTATGACCTTTTTAGCACAAATTTATGTACAATAACAGAAAAATACAATTTCCAAATTATGTTCTAGATTTTTCCCAAAATTATCAATGGTTAACTTCGGCAGGTATTTGCTAAACCAATAAATGTGAATTATGTGATGATAACAAATCCTATACCACTGCAAAGGATAATATCATTTATCACAGTGAGATTACATACCATAGCCTAAAGATAGAGATGTCCTACTAGTTTAGCAAATAGACAAAATACATCGAATCAACGTGGTATAAAAGTATTGTGCAGAAATTGCCATTTTTAATCCAAAAAAAAAAAGAAATAGAATTTTTGAATAAACAAAAGGATTGACCTGCATGTTAGGCTGAAATCCACATTTTCCCGTCATCCCTGACCGCCCACCATTAAGCCACCGTTCACTCATCAGCATTAAATGGGGTCAGATGAGGGAGGAGGAGGCTTGAAGCGAAAAGGGAGATGCGGATCGGACGGCGTCCAACCTTCCCCGCCCCACCGCACGCGACCGCCGACAGGCTGCCAACCGGGAGGAGGAGGGGCATTCCCGTCCACGCGCGAAAATTAGAGCACCCCCCTAGATTCATGGCAAACAAAAGAGAGCATAGCCCACCACCTCCCTCCACCCATCCTCCTCTCTCTCCTCCCGTTCTTCTCTCTCCTCTCTCTTATTCCCCTCCCCGAGCGCTCGCGCAGACCACGAGAGGGGAGAGAGAGAGAGAGGGAGCCCTAACCCTGCCCCGCGGCGCGTCGCTGGGGTTAGGGTCTCCCCGCCTTCCGCTCTCCCTTGGTCGTCTCGTCTCCCGATCCGCCCGCCGGCGCCCTGCGGCGTGTGCGCTTTCGGCCTCGGCGGCGCGGCGCGAGCCAATGCCGTGGGTCTGACCGTTTGTGTGGCGGGTCGATTCGGAGGTGGGCCTGGGGGTTGTTGCCGCCGGTGCGGGGAGAGGCGCGGCCTTCTTGAGGACATTTGGTGCGAGATCCGGTGAAGCGGTGAGATGCAGCAGGATCAGCGCAAGAAGGTGGGCTCGGCTTGAGAGATCCCTGCTTGTTTCGAGCATTCTGTTGTGTGAATTCGCGCCGTGGTTGAGCTTTGCCGCGGTGTCTCGCGGGGTTGAGCTGCTCCTGCGCTTGCTTTGCGTTGATTTGGGTCTCTGCCCGTCGAAAAGTTCGAATTTTCCCCCCTTCTGTTTGGTACAAATTTTTGTTGCCGTTGAAGTTCTCGGGTCATTGTTCCTTATGTTATTTTTTTTCCCCATTTCAGTGCCGTGTCAATTCGAAAGTTGAATTTTTGCTGCTGTTTTCTAGAAAAGTGGTTTTTTTCGGCCTGGTTTTGTTGTTGGTTAGCCGTTGCCGATCTTTTTCCTCCAAACTTTGAATCTTTGATATGATCATTATGTCGTCATTCTCACTTTCTTTGTGTGTTTATAGATTGGGAGTTGTTCTTCTCGTTGATCCATGCATTTTATGCATTCCCACTGCATCGCGTTGCGTTCTGAAATCTTCTGTCTATATTCGGGAAAAGGTGAAATTTGGTGCCTGCCTACTATAGCAGTTCGTAACTCACATGCAAAAGTTGACCACATCCTGTGGCCTCGAGACGCCTCCCGCGCAAAGACATAGGGGCCGTTGCCTTTTCCTGTCGGTGGGCAAACATGTTGCCTTTTCTTGTGGGGTTCTCCCGATCTGTGCACGAGCACTTAACTTCACAAGTGTTGCGTGCGATGATTTCAGTTTTGGCAACGAATGCTTCAAGATCTTTCTCGTAAAGATATTGGTTTGATCTGACTGCAAAACAGTTGAATTTTGCATCTATTCGTTAATGCTGGTTGTAGCTTCCCAATGATTGGTTATTTTACATTTTGTCCATTAAAAGTATCTGGAGATCTGCCATGATTTTTGTGACCCACCAATTATTGTGCCATATCAGGTTTTCGGGTTATGCTGCAATGCTGCATCGACCGTTTGGCATTGATTGCTTGCATATGATTGCGAGAACTGATGGTCCATTGATCATTGAAGCTTCTTTGTTGTGGGGAGCTTCTAACGGTTTATTTTTTAATGGATTTTAACACAATATTTGCAATTGCTTCCCAGAGTTCCGCGGAGGCGGAGTTTTTCACGGAGTATGGCGACGCAAGTCGATACAAGATTCAGGAAGTCATTGGTAAGGGAAGCTACGGGGTGGTGTGCTCCGCAATAGATGTCCACACTGGAGAGAAAGTGGCGATCAAGAAGATACACGATATCTTTGAGCACATATCTGACGCTGCACGGATTCTCCGAGAGATCAAGCTTCTGAGGCTCCTAAGGCATCCTGACATTGTTGAGATAAAGCATATTATGTTGCCTCCATCGAGAAGGGACTTCAAAGATATTTATGTTGTTTTTGAGCTTATGGAGTCTGATCTTCACCAAGTTATAAAGGCTAATGATGACTTGACGAAGGAGCATTACCAGTTCTTTCTTTATCAATTACTCCGGGCTCTGAAATACATTCACACTGGTAGGGAAAATGTCGCTTTCAGATCATTGTTTTGCTTTGAAGATCTTAGGTTACACATATCATACTATATGTGTGCTTTGTAGTGAACTTGCATTGAGTCAGTATGTTCCGATTAGATATATTAGCCGTGTAGCCCTCTCTTTATAGTTGGTGTAATCTGTAAGATGTCGGTATGGCATTCATTCATTTTCTATATATCATTTATGGGATTAGCTATAATTCTCATATTTATAGTGAAAAACTGTTACCTACTAGTGCCATACTGGGTGGGTAGGGGGAGAGAGGTGATAAATATATGGCCCCCTCTTGAATTCATAATGCACTCTAAAACAGTTGATTTTTTAATCTTTATGGTTAGGGAATGTTCAGGTTTTCTTAATAGAGAATGTGCCATTTCCTCACTATTTTAGAGTTTCTGTACTAAATAATTTGCCAATGACTTTGAGTATTGGTTGGTTCTAATGGTATTCTGCTGCGCTGTAGTCTTCTCAACAACTATTAACTATCTTGACAGTTCTTCCATCAACAGCTACTTTTGCTGCCTGCAGTCTTAGCTGATACTAAGTCCATGTAACTGCAGCTAACGTTTATCACCGGGACTTGAAGCCAAAGAATATATTAGCAAATTCTAACTGCAAACTGAAAATTTGTGATTTCGGACTGGCACGAGTTGCATTCAACGATACCCCAACAACAATCTTTTGGACGGTATGTTAAGGGGAATACCTATCTTTAACTTATTAGTTTTCTTTCATCTGACTTGTTGCATGTGAGCTGATCATAATGATGTCTCTTTGTTCATATGCCCTGCAGGATTATGTTGCAACAAGATGGTACAGAGCTCCAGAGCTCTGTGGATCCTTCTTTTCAAAGGTAAGATTTGTGGTGCATTATAGCATTCCCTTTGTTGAATTTTGATTCAGTCATTGAACTGAGACAAGGAAAGGTCAATGGTGCTATACTGCTATATCATGTATCTTCGATTATGATTAATCAACCTATTAATATGGCTCGTTGCTCTCCGGTGATTGGTCCATTAGTTCATTAGTTTTTGTTCAAGCTTATTTATGCTCTGGCATAGTAACTCATTCCCCCTAGAGATCTTATATAAAAGTTTTGTTAACACAACACCTTTTATTTAATCAACCTTGTGGGAGCAGATGTATAAAAGTTTTCCATGTGAAAAGCTATAGTTTAATCTGTAAAATTCCGCATCACCCTTTTCCCTTCTCAGGCAAATATTTCCATATTTGTTTACTCTTGTCCTTATCACACTGTTGATCATCTGATTTATGTTCAGACTTAAAGTTGCTCTGATTTTCTGTTGATCTATAGAATTCTGACTTTGTATCATTTTCAGTTGCAGCTGATATTTGAGTTGCATGTGTTAAGAATATCGAAAGAATTTCAGGCATCAAAATGATTATTCTTAAAGAACTTTATCATTGTACTGACAATGATAAACAGTAATCGACTTTGTTACTGTGGTGCATGTTTTCAATGTTTCCATGTCTGGGGTTGTAATTAACTCAAACGAGCTGTTATTCCCAACAAAATTGCAGTACACACCAGCCATTGACATTTGGAGCATCGGATGCATCTTCGCTGAGGTGTTGACAGGAAAGCCTTTGTTTCCTGGTAAAAATGTTGTCCATCAGTTAGATTTGATGACTGATCTTCTGGGCACGCCATCCATGGATACAATTTCTCGGGTATGGTACTGGTTCTTTTGGGGGAGGCCTTCTGTAGTTTTTCTCGTGGGCATCATCTAAGTCATTGAAGGTTGACATTGATAGTTTCTTTCTTTCCAGGTCCGGAATGAGAAAGCAAGGAGGTACCTGAGCAGCATGAGAAAGAAAGAGCCAATACCATTTTCGCAGAAGTTTCCTAATGCAGATCCTTTAGCCTTGGACCTTTTGCAAAGGCTTTTAGCATTCGATCCAAAGGACCGTCCAACCGCAGAAGAGGTAACTGTAGTTTTAGTGTTGTACAATTCTGTTTATCTCAGCAGTGCCAAGTCTTGTATCTTCAGTTTATTGTGGGGGCAAACTGTGATATTTCTTTGGAAACTCGTGATGTATGTCAGGCATTGGCTCATCCATACTTCAAAGGGCTTGCCAAGGTTGAGAGAGAACCATCCTGTGAACCGATCACAAAAATGGAGTTTGAGTTTGAACGTAGAAGAGTGACAAAGGAAGATATTAGGGAGCTGATATTCCGTGAGATACTGGAATACCATCCGCAATTGCTCAAAGACTATATCAATGGCACTGAGAGGACAACCTTTCTATACCCAAGGTTCTAGCAATCGTATCTTTGGACGTCTATGATGCTTTAGGACATGCATGTACTAACCTTTGTTTTTTGTTGTATTTTTTTTCACATGCATGCACATTTGTTTTTCATTGTATCAACTCTTACTTACAGCAACACTTTTCTGCCTGTGTCTGTGCAGTGCTGTTGATCAATTTAGGAAGCAATTTGCTCATCTAGAAGAAAATAGTGGAAATGCCCCTGTAATTCCAATGGATAGAAAGCACACCTCCCTTCCTAGGTAACCTTTGATCATATGTTCCATGCTGTTCATTTTCTCAATCTTTTATCATATTAGTTCCAGGAGTTCAAAACACCTTGAAGCACATAGCAGAGCATAATAGAACTGTTAGGGTCTCCCTTCCTCACAAGAAGGTGAAGTGGGACTCTATTGACATGGTGAAATAAAGGATACTTTGGACTACAAGTGACTATAGCTAGGATGTCAAAATGAATGTGCCTGTTGCCGTGATCCTGCAGTACCTGAAAGTTAAGCATAGTACTGAACCAGGAGTAACATCTAGGTCAAGCTGAAATGCCTTTAGGGGTTGTTTGGATCATATATTTTGTTAAATTAAATTTAGAGCCTAGCAACCTAAAACTTGTTTGGTTAGATAGGATAAAACCAGGATAACAAAAAATCGTAAACTTCAAAAAAAAAGAACGTGGAATAACTGAAAGCTTGTTTTAGCCAAACAATGTTTTAACTAAATTCTATCCTAACCGAATAGCAACTTAAAATCTGTATAGCTAAAACCAACATAAAAATGTGTTTTTAGCAAAACCTATTATCAAAATATGAGATCCAAACAACCATATAGTTTGGAACTTAATTTTTTGGAATATAAAGTTTTGGCCAATGTTGGAGTTGGCT
Source organism: Ampelocalamus luodianensis (assembly GCA_036346255.1). Lineage (NCBI taxonomy): Eukaryota > Viridiplantae > Streptophyta > Magnoliopsida > Poales > Poaceae > Ampelocalamus > Ampelocalamus luodianensis. The sequence goes on from CM070617.1 coordinate 42,501,297, forward strand.
CCATGCAATTGAATATAGATGCTAGAACATTGAGGCATAGTCACATGGATCGCGGGTCGATGCCGTGTACCACGTACCGGATTCATCGACCCGGGTTCGATTCGTGGGATGTGGTACATCATTCCTATGTAATTTAGAAGGAAAAACGGCGTACCACATCTCGCGACCCTGTTCTTCGACCCGGTCGACCCACGTTCCTGGTGACTATGCATTGAGGCCAGTTTTTCAATGTTACACTGCTAGTTAGTTTAGCCCAAATTGAGACGTCAGGACTCAGGAGATGAGATGCACTAGCCACAATTACCCACTGGCCACTGCACTTCATATCGTCAGTAGAATTTGGAGGTGAGAACACGATACGAGGGACAAAAACTCATATTCAGATTCTCACGTCCTGATAGTTGATTAGTATGCATTCATTCAGAATAATCATACCTGAATCCTCCTTTTATACTTTCTTCCAGCCTACCTGGCCGGGCATTTTGTTCTTGTGATTTAAGTTACATGAGATCATGAATCATTTTCTAACTGTTTTTGCAGGTCTACTATTGTTCACTCAGCTCCAATTGCTGCCAAGGAACAACCCCGTATTGGCCCATCAAGGGATAAACCTTCATCTGATGAGCCTTATAAAAATCCTCGGAAATCGGAAAATTTTTCTGGCAATGTCCCAAGAACCTCTCAGGCTCCACAAAGAGTGCCAACAGGTGTTTTTTTTATTCATGTATTATATACATACATACATGCTTGGCTGATATTAGTCTAATCTAATCATATAATGCTTCTCAATTTTACAGCAAGACCAGGAAGGGTTGTTGGTCCAGTATTGCCTTATGAAAATGGTAGCATCAAGGATCCGTATGACCCACGAAGATTGGCAATGAACTCAGGATATCCTTCCCAACCACAAATCCCACAAACATACGGTTATTATCAGACACCTGACAAGTCAGCTTGCTCTGAGCCGTCGCAGGCTGAAAGGTATACGCTGCACCAGCAGGCCTATGCCTGTGCCAACAGTACAACTGTGCCTGATGTTGCTCTGGACATGAGAGCACCCCCTTTCCATCTATCAGCAGGGCCAAAAAGTGATTCTTCTGATAGGTTAGCAGCAGAGACAAACCTATACACAAGATCCCTTAATGGCATTGCTGCAACTGCAGCAGGAGTTGCAGCAAGTGCTCACAGAAAGGTCAGTGTTGTTCCCTTCGGCATGTCAAGGATGTATTAGTGGCCAAATCACAGCACATCCTACATGCCTTGCTGGAGCTCTGCTGCTGGCTGGTGGGGAAACATTGAGAACGAAGTCGCAGATCAAGCTAGGGTGGACGCTGCGAAGTTTAGAGCGTAGGGTCAATCCAAGGTTGATTGATGGTGCCTTGGTATTTGCAGTGGTGCCCTGCTGCTCATCTTTCCTGTCTGATCAGGAAAACGCCAACGGTGTTGAAGCGTATCAACCTCTTCGTTCTGTTTAGGCCATCAGCTTGTATCTCTGCCTGTGTGTGAGAAGTGTGCACAGTGGCTTGTAATCTGAGCTATTTAGGCGCCAATTACTTTTCTAGAGTGAGGAGACAGAAGGGAAAGGAAGGAACACTAACTTTTTATTATGTTGTATAGAGATGTTTCTCATATCAATGTGCAACTTCAGAAAAGATATAAAGCAAACAGTTGCTCGGTTTTCAGTGGCTGTGCATTATTCGTTCCCAGGGCTAGCTAGCTTACTGTGAAAAAGCATAGCTTGCATTGAGTATTAATCTTGACGTGAGATTAGGTGCAGAGTCGGTACTGTCCGGTTGGTAAACGTCGAATATCCGTTTGTTTCGGTTGAGCTGTCTGTCCCGTGTTACCAAAGTATAATGAATTGGACACGATTAGCCTCATATGCGAAAGGCTAATCAAGTCTTGGTGTTGCTTCCAAGCAACCAAGTCACCATGTAAACATGATATCAACGATTGCTACCGTGGATGTCTGCAAGGCCATTCCATTTTCTATTTGAAGTGTAACGCCGATCATATGCAGCCTTGAGCAGTCCTTTGCTCTTTTCTTGTAACTATATACCTCATCCGTTAACAAAGTAGTACAAATTACTTTGGACATACTCAGCCTTCAAAATGTTACTTCGACCAATAATTCCATCCCTAATATGTTGGTAAAGGTTATACGAATATACAGTATTATGAAGTTCTTTTCTAATTTTACCTACGGCAAGTCCAGATACTAAACTTTTTTCGATGATATTTATGTTAGTAGTCAAAATTAGAAGATTTTGATGCCGGGTTCTCCGAGACGACATATATTTGTAAACAGAGAGATTTACATGTTTGACAGCTTAAACTACTCTATGGAGAGAAATGCCGCCTGTGCATCAAATCAAATTGTCCGGCAAAACAACAAAATTGACAAGCAAATCGTCGTCGTCTTCTCATTGATTGCCAAATCTTTACAAGTTTTCCGATCTTATTCACCAACTCCTTACCTTGATAAGTAGTACAACAGCAGAGTAATATAGTGCACACGTAGGCAGAACAAAACACCATTAAGCTGCATAACAATATAATAGTATGGCATAACATGTACTACTAGGAGACAGGACCTTACTGCCATCCGGCGACCCAGTCAAAGTCAACCAGACTCAGGAGTCACAATCAGGAACCGTTGACTGCTGCGCTCCACTTCCGGCGAACGGTCCCGTCTGCAGCACCCATCCCTCGATCATCGCCTGCGCGGCTGGCCCGTTGTCGCCGGGCGCCATGTGCCCCGCCCCGACGATGACAGCGTTCGCCAGCACCCCCGACCTCTGCACGTACCCGGCGAGCTGCCCGCCCCCGAGCCGCCACACGGCGCGCTCCGCTGCCAGGAACGCGCCCAGCCCCGGCCACGCCAGCTCCCTCACCCACGCCGCCACGGATGCCGGCCCGCTGTGCAGGTCGAACACGCCCTGGAACAGTAGCACCCGGGTGCCGTTCCGCCGCGCGAGGACGGCCTCCACGTCGCCCTTAGCGCTCTTCATGATGTCCTCGGCCAGCGCCGCGGACACGGCCTTGCTGCACCGGGCCCACACCACGTCGCCCCTCACGCCGAGCGCTGCCTTCGCCTCGTCCGTGTTGAGGAAGTCGCGGAGCGGGCGCGTCGGGTACGGCCGCTCCCGCGCATAGTTGAAGGACGTGGCCACGCCGGTGACGTTCTTGAGGAAGCTTATGATCCTATTCCTCTCCCTCCTGGCCTCCCCCCATTTGCTCGCGTCTACGAGGCTCACCGTCCTGTTCTGCATCGCCTCGACGGCGGCCTTCTGCCTGGCGTTGATTAGGCCGGCGAAGTAGGCCTGATCGGCGTGCACTGTCACCTGCGCGACGGGGTGCGTCATGCCGTTGCCGATGGCGACGCCCTGCAGGTTCACCCTCTGGTCTGCTGGGAGTTTGGTGTTGGCGTCGAGGATGTGCGACGCGGCTGCGGGGATGTACTTGCCGGCGTAGCTCTCGCCGGTGAGGAACAAAGGGCGCGCGCGGAAGGTGGGGTCGAGCGCCATGAACGACTGGAGTGCGGCGAGAAGGTGCGCGGCGATGGTGGGCTCGTCGGTCGGGATGTCTCCGTCGGAGTTAGGCGCGCTGAAGCCGGCTCCAAGCGGGTTGTCGAGGAAGATCAGGCCGAAGCGGCGGTTCCACCGGTTGCGGTTGCGGGTGAGGGAGGTGGAATTGAGGAGGAGGTAAGGGCCGAGCTCGGCGAAGTTACCAATGAGCGAGGAGCAGCCGGGGCCTCCCTGGAGCCATACGAGGAGCGGCGCGGAGGCTGCCGGGGTGGTGACCGGGTTGGTGGCCTCGTAGAAGGCGAAGTAGAGGGAGTTGGTGGAGGTGATGTTGAGGTAGCCCGACCTCGTGGGGCGCGCCCTGGCCGGGAACTGGGCCACCGCCGGGGACGTAGACGTGGTGGTCAGGACGACGACGAGGAGGGAGACGGCAGCGACGCGGGAAAGAAGCAACGCCATGTTGTGGTTGTGACTTGTGCGACAGTGTGAGCGTTGACTGGAATGGGGCGGCTACTGAAACTGGTTCTGGTTGCTGCGGTGAAGGACCGGGACAGTATTTAGGGCCTATTTTTTTGTTGAAGTTTGGGAGACTTATTTGACATTAGTGACATTTTTCATGCATGTGACATATCGCAAGATGTGTTGAGATGTCGACCAAATCAACTTGAAATAGGATCGTGTAATTGTGTTGCATACAACTACTTATCTGACATTAGTGACATTTTTCATGCATGTGACATCTTGCATGATGTGCTGAGAAGCCGACGAAATCAGTTTGAAATAGTTGTGTAATTGTGTAGTGTTGATCAGGGCATACACCTTCAAACATAGCCGCTCAGAGATCACAGGATCAAATCCCCAAAAACTACTTATTAATCCAGAAACTAGCCTGTAAAAACCGGTGGATTTCCGTGGAACTTTTATCCCACAAGACAACATTATCTGATGATACCAAATATCACAACTGTGCATTACCACAAGGATTGGCGGATGCTTGAGAGGTCCCGTTAAGCAAAATTGGACTCAGATCACTTTATTCAACGCTATCGTTTCTGTACAAGGATCTGTGATACAGACAACCGGAGAATACATATACAAGCCATGGCGACGACTGCAGTTTATGCTTGCTGTTTGTAATAGCTAGCATAACATAAATGGTGAATCTTGAACCTATACCAAATCTGCCAAGAATGGCGCGCACCATATGGAGAGAACCTAACTTCACTGACACCCTCGGTAGAGGATAATTATGCATCTAAGTCTAATTCTGCTGAAGTGTATCGTGGAAGGTCTTTGAGATCATTTGCCTAACGTCCTCTACATCAACGAGGGTTTCCAGGAAAGGGAGTAACTCAACCAATTCCTGGTCTGACGGGTCATCGAACCAGCTCTTTATCGGTATACCATTATCCACTTGCAACTGGAAAACCTGAAAGAAGAAAAGTTTCAATTACTTCAGAACTCAGAATTGTAAAACCCTCACGAAGACAAAAACTCTAGTCCTTGACAGTTTTAATTCAAAAGGAAGCAACTAGATGCCTGCAGATAACACTTCACAGTTCAAGATTTAAAAGCTCCTATGGTAAACAACTAAAAAAAGAAGGAAACATTTCTATCTGTGGAGACGAAACATAAATATAATAGTTTGGAAAGGAATGTTACCTGTGGCGTATTGTCAACTATCGCAACTTTTGCCAAGTTGACTCCCAGAATTGTCAGGTCCTTTATATAGCAACCATCAGAGAATATGCAGGATTCTCGATAAATGCGGCGCGAAATCAATTTCCCATCAGGGTCAAGTCTATCTATTAGTTGCTCAGCATAGATTCTCTGACTAGCTGTGAAAATGACAAGCTCAAACATCTGAGCTACCTTCTCAAGAAACATCTTCAGGTGAGGCCTTTGTCTCACATATACTGTGTGATTTTTCATATTGAAGAAAACTTGAAGGGTGAAATCAGCATTGTCACAGTGATCCAATGTTGAATGTACAAGAGTCTCTGCATTTGAGAAACGTTTAGACTATCTTAAAATGTTGACATCACAACTGAATTTCACAATTCTGAAGATAACGGCGCTAATATCTAACCTCATATAAAAAAAAACTGAACCACATACATCATATATTGGAAGCTTAATGTTTTTATTCCGAAGAAATGCATGGAGGTTACAAAATCAGCTTGGTCCAATTGCTACTTAAAACTTCAAAGAAAGCAGGAATTTAGGATCCATTTCATCCAACATACTGATAAGGCCATACCAGGACTGCTTCAAATAACCATTTATCGTAGTAGAGCATAATCAAATTGTTTTCCCTGTATTTACTGTTTGACTATTTTTGTGGGCTATTATTTAATAGTTGGTGATCGACTGTTGTAGTTTCCAGTCGATTTAGTCTGAAATATCTATAAATCTTGCCCCCATAAATTATGAGCAGACAGGATTGCAGAATACTAAGTCAAAAGTACTGGAAGAAAGAAAACACATTCGAAAGTAAGATTGCGATGTGAAGTCACTGCCAGCTTACCATCCAAATCCAGCACAAGAGTGACATGTTTTGTTCTCACTGGTGATTTTGGTAAATGATTGGGTGAGTCAACATCCATTAAATCAGGCAGACCTCTAGGAAGTAGCTTTTCATCGACATATTCAGTTCCTACCACATCTTGAGAGGAATAAGTACTTTCAGTTTCTGAATCTGATTGTTTGATTGTAAGGTATAAGGATGTGTCATCAGGGTCCATTGTAGTGTGGTCGACTAGGGCCTCATCATTAGCATTATTTGGTTCCTCTGTCTCATTGAGAGACAGGAGTGCCACAGGCGGCTCTACTATGTCAACAATATTCATACAATCATGATATGAAGAACTAACATCATTTGTAAAACCCATTAAACTATCAAACTGTACAGCAGAAAAACTTTCTGAGAAGTAGAAGTCCAGAACATCCCAAACTTGGAATTCGCTTGTAGTATTGTATCCATCATTGCCAGTAAGGATCAGGTGAAGGAACTCAGTGCTTTCATCCATTGCTGCAGTGATGAAAAAAAATGATCCGGGCATTCAGCTACCAAAAGGAGCATTAGATAGTACGATAAGAATTGGATAGCATAATAAACGCATACTGATACATATAGTCCAACTATCCAATATTGAAAATATAGAAACCTAGAATCAAATTACTACAGCAAGTCAGCAATTAAAATGATTGAAAGAGTTGGAGTCAAGCCATATTACCTGTAGCGTTGTGGTTCACCTCTTTTAAGTGAAGATCATTGTACATTGGATCAGGTGAGAGGATAGTCTCAAGGCTAGATGATGATGGTACTGATATTGGAACCTACAAATATGAACTAATAGTTTGAATAGTCCATACTCCAGATTCCATTACTTGCAGAAATAGCAGTGCTTTCTGTGCAGAGGAAATGCATATATAATGCAAAGATTAAATCGTTCTGTTAGATTTTACATAAATTCGCTGACAATTATCATTTGAGTCACTTTAACTGATATAATGCATCGTGTCTAAGCAGAGTACTCGGAGTTTGAGAGCACTAGCAACCGTATCATGCCAGTAGTGAGGGAGTTGAAATTCAAATTTAGTTTCAGTATTAAAATTGATCATGAATTAGTGACATCCTATTAAATATTGGGTAACTCAAGTTGCAGGAAACAATTACAGTTAAGGAGTATGGGTTTGTAATTTCCTATCCCAATCACTGGCCAAGAAGGGTTTCCTAGCTTCAGTCCATGTTAAAGGAATATAGTTTCTTGATTTATGATTCCAAAGATATCACTGGTTTTGACCAACTTCAACCCACTGCCCTTCATGATTACTAAATATAGCATTGGTAGAACAAAGGTTATCTGAATTATGAAATTATTATCAGTTAAACAGTATTGAGTATTGACTATTAAGCAAAGAAATTGCATAACAATATATCAAATGTGGGAGTAACTACTCCTGGGAGTAGAAAGTATTTTTCATATATATATATATATATATATATATATATATATATATATATATATATATATATAATGGAGGTTTATTGAATTCCATGTAGGTTTCATTCCTAGCCTACCCCAACTTGTTTGGGACCAAAGGCTTTGTTGTTGATGTTGTTGTTGGAGGTTTATTGAATTCCAAAGTAAAGCTAACACAGATAAATTCCAAAAATGATTTGTTGGAAGGAAGCTGCTAGAAGATGTAAATCCAGCTGCTGCTGTGGTGTTAGCAAGGTATTGAATAGCGTATAGCGGGGTGGTCGTAGCAGATTGGCGTCAGTGTAGCGGATAGCGGGTAGTGGGCGATATTGTGGACACTATATTCCAATATCGGCATTTAAAAAACACACACAATTTTTACTTAATCATGTATATATCATGACTTACTAGCACGACAAAGTTGCAACTACAACAAGAAAGACAACCAAATCAATTAGAACCTAGAATTTAGAAGCAGAAATACACATCTAGTACATCAGTACATGCATGATGATGCCACTGATGAAGACATTTTGGAACTACAAACAAAAGATTGCCAGTTGCAATTCAAAGTTCAATCAGAGAGTTACATGTACTGGGGAAAACAGTGCAGATGCAGGGCTTCATGAATCATGATTTAGTCATTTAGGTGGGAGCAACAATGGGGCCATCGCACAAACAAATCAAATGGGAATTTGCACTGAGCAGTGAGCAATAATGGGGGACAAGGGTAGTACGCTGAGCAGCCAAGGAGGTGACATGGTCTTCAGGGCTCAGGATTTCAAATTTTACTGGCAACGGAACATTGCGCCGGTAACGGGCCGCAATTTAGTGCAGTAGCAGGCCACAATAGCGGTCTAACAAGCGCTAAATCGGCCACAAAGTTCCAACCCGCTATTTCTGAACGCTACTTCGACTCAGTAGCATTTATACCCCTCTACCGCTATTGCGGACGCTACGAATCCTATTTAGTACCTTGGGTGTTAGCTGTAGGAGGCTACGACACATGATTTGTGGTTAGCTGATAATCCTTATGCATGACATTGGGTCCTAGGTTGGTTTTCCAGGATTTTTAAGACCGCAGTATGAACCCAAAGCAAGTGTTTCTGAGAAATAGAAGAAATCAAGCACATGATGAAAAGTGACGATATTGAGAGAAAAATTGAAAGAGATCAGGAACAGAAATACACTACTTTATCAGAAACTCTATGAAATGAAAACGAAAGGTTAATCACCATAGATCTAGGGTCACATGACAGCAGTGACAATGGCAGTAAACCGGTGGCTGCTGCGTCAGATTCGTCCCTGACTTCAGTGATCCCAATGTTTCCCCCTGATACTTCGGCATTAGAGCAGTCTGCAAAAGAATAATTAATTAAATTCCAAGGCATTCACTTATTGCTGGTTTTGAGAGAAACTTACAGGCATATGCTACTAATTTATGATAGTACTAAGATGATAAACTGGTGCATTTTGCTAGGAAAATGATGCTTCCAGTATTCTAGCTTATAATGACTTATTTAGTTCCCAATGATACATTGATAATTTTCTCTTCCCAATCGAAAAAAGGTCTATATCACCACAAAATCGAATGAAAACACCACCTCAATTGTTATCTGAACAAGAAATACCAGATTTTTTAGTGAAATTTTATCTTCTGTCCTTTCTTTTTATGAGCACTGAGCAGTAGGTTTGCATTGGCTGGAGAGGGGGTATTTAACCACATATATACACCAGGTTGTTTCTGTTGTGCAACATAACGACACTAGTAATGTTCATATTACACAGTATTTAAGTCAAATTGTCAAAATTACCACACTGCCAGTTTTAGTAACATGGCCAGAACTGCGGACTCGTGCATTCCAGGAACGCTCAGAGTCACAGGTGCTAAAAGTATAGGATAAAAACAATCTTTTGTAATGCAGCTACAGATCAGGTGTATTCCAAGCAGAAAATCCAGAATCCAGTGATAAAAAAGTATTAAGATGAATTAAACAGACTAGATCAAACTGGAAATTGTGCAGACTTTTACCATTTTGATGACTTATTAGCGTAGATCCCACCGCTGTTTTATCGAATGTAGTCCCTTGAGATTGTGGGCCTTCCAATATTTCGGTGGCCTTGCAAAATGTATGAAGCTCCTGCGTCCCTAAACAGTCGGTGCTTAACATTTTATTCCTCCTTAATGCAGGCATTTGCACAAAGCATGTTGAAAGTACTGTAGTTCCAGTAGGAAAAGGCCGACTGTTGAAACATTTGATATCACTAAAGACATTAGTGGAGAAAAGTAAGAGCGGTAAAATATCTATAGGCTAATGATGCAGTGGAAAGAACATACTTTACCCATATGTTCTCAAGAAAATAAGAGCCACCAATAAATATCTAAACAATACTAATTAGCAAAAATAATACTCATACTTCAAAGCAGCCGTCACATGCCTAGAGCATATAGAAAGTGAATTCACCAATGAAACATCCCCTGATACCTTGAGGAGATCTCTACAAGTCTAAACCCTCCTAACAAGCAGCAACTCTAACACCAACTAAAGCCCCTTCCTTTCCCCCATACTTTCTGTTTTACACTTTCCACAGTGCAAATCTTCCGTCCATCTTACAAGCGCAGAAAAAAAAAATCAGTGCAGAAGATATGGTTCTTGGCAGGAACACACCGAGTAAAAATTCCCCACACCACATAAATCATCAAGTTTAGGCTCACGCGGAGCAGAAGTTCAAAGACCATCACAACAAACCTTCACCGCACCGCATACCTCTGTTCTTCAGCACAACGTTTCGGTTGACAAAAATCTTTTCTCGAAGGAGTCGAATTCACAAAATCATGCCACCTACCCAACAGCTCGACGAAATACCCTCAAATTCGCACTAATTTAGGCAAGCAAAGCGTCCCCCCAGCTCAATTACACAAAACCCACAAAAATCACACACAAAGAGAATGAAAACGAACGAATACTATTCCAAAGACGAGCAAGAAATTAAGCTCGGGAAAAGCCCCGCCAAAGCAGAGCTCGAGCGAGACGAGGAGAGAGATACACGTACCCGAGCACCAAGCTCTCGCCGCCGTAGTCTCGTACAGTACAGTCTCTCCTCCCCACACACACAGAGAGAAGAGAGGAGGAGAGAGAAGGGAAGCAAGCAAGCAAGCGCGCAAGCGGCGAGAGAGAGAGAGAGAGCGCGCACAGGTAGGGGACAGCTCGATCGCTCGCTAATCCCGCACCACGTAATCTATACGACTGTCACGCCCACGCTCTCTTCCGCCGTTGTCACTGACTTGTGGGGCATGCAAGACGGTCCCGACGTGAAGGGTCTTAGGGGGCTGGAATTTGTGTAAGTTTCGCATTTTCGGGGTGGGTTGCGGCTCCTGCCACTCGCCAACCATTATCATCTGCGTCCGTTAGCGCGTACCGACTTGACCACTCACTGACAAGTGAGCCGTGTCACATAGGGGTCCAAACGTCAGTCTCACGAGTAAAATAGACAAGACGGTGGGTGCAGGATATCAGGGGCCGATGGGTACACGTGGACGGTGCGGATGGGTAGCTCATCATGCCGGGCGGAGTCCACTTTATCTAATCGGCCTAGCCATCGTACTCGTCGATGTGTTTCCTCACTGACAGTGTGGGCAAACAAAGGCTGGGCCCGACGGTTATTGAGGAGTCGGTCATCGGTGCGGGTTTTTGGAATTTATGGAGTTGGTGGGGTACACATGGATGGCGCAGGCCGCAGACACGGCGGCGGCGGCGGCGGCGGCGGCCGCCGCACGCGCGTGGGGGAGTAGGCTGTAGCCCTCCGTTTCCCGGTCCACACGCGTCGATTAACCAGTGGTCCAGCGGACGCAGCGGGGGAGGAGGAGCAACGACGGCGCAGCGGCGCACGTGAGTCGGAGCACGACCACCGTGACCGACATGCTCGCATGAGATGTTTCTTACGTGGCTTATCACGCCTTCATGCCAAAATGGTCATTTCAGCTGTTTTTGTTGCTTTTCTATCGTGACAAGAGGCTTGGTACGAAGGATTATGTGATCGGTGTGGCGAACTTTACTATGTAAGAAGCCAGCCAAATTTTACTAGGCGAGATAGGCACGTCCTGTTTCGCTCCACAGTACAGTATGTAGCAGTTTCCTTCCAATAGCAAGGAACGATATGCTGCAAACTTATTTCATAAATAGCCTCCTCTTGGCTTACAATATGCAGAATTATCTTTTTATGTTCTTACATAATCATTCAAGTGGCTCTAAATTTGCCCAAGACACCCACCTAAAAAAATGTCAAGGCACGGGACACAAATGTGACTAGAGTTTTTTGAGCGTGATCTGCGGCATGGTCAGCTGCAGAGTGGAGACCCGGAACGGTGCATAAGTGTAGGACCAAAGGTGGAGCCAATTTGGACTACACCTCGAATTGAGTTAGCTCTTTTCTTGACTGAGTCCACTATTATATGTTTTTTTTTTTTTTGCAATTTCTCAAGTAAACTTTCTTGGACTTTAGTTTATAGGTCTAAAGGTTGAAGCCCAGGCTGCCCTGGGTCTAGAGGTGGGAATGGACCTAGGCTATTCATGGTCCATTGGATATATTTTGCATTGGACCATATTGGATTGGGCATAGTTGGATTTGGACATCTAATTAGACAAAGCCCAAAATGAACAATGGATACTTGGATAGATTTGGAGTGTGCTTTGGATAGTCCAATAGACCAATTACATTACGAACCGAAAGTAGTGATAGCCCAAAGCAACACTGACAAGAACAGGCAACGTCGCATTTGATACTTGCATATTGAGAATCGAGAGCAAGGAGGTGGCAGTGTGATACGAACAGTCACCGGAATTGACGACGATGACAGTGGTTCACGTCGATGGCGGATCTTATATGCGGCGACGACAACCTGCTTCCACAGCGGCAACGGAGATCGTAATGGACGACGGCGGTGGCTCACGTCCAAGTGACCGCGGTGATGGAAGCCCCCTTTGACGGCGCCAACAGAGAGCGTAACTGATGATGGTGCAGTAGCATCGCTCCCGCCGCAGCGCTCACATCCATGGCAGCCCACAGTGTAGGAGGTGGCGATGCCGACGACGGCAGTAGCGAGTAGGGGTGAAAACGGATCGAATACGGACGGATAATGGCTCTGCCATATTTGTTTTCATATTTTTTTCGGATTCTAAACGAATACGAATACCTCGGATCTGAATACGGATACGAATAATATCGAATACTGAATACGGAGCGAATACTTAATCGAAACGAATACGGTCGCGGATATTTTTCGAACATGAAAACCCCTTAAATTGTATACGAAATTAACAAAATATATAACTAGTTTATTTGATGCAAACATTCATGAATTGTTCATATTTTCAAAGAACTACACGTAACATTGGCACTAGCAAGTTGTATTAACTAGTTCATCACAAATAAAACACTTAGTTTACCATATTTAGCTCATAAAGTCATAAGTCATAACTCACAAAGTTACAAATCATCACGTATTCATACTTAGTTCATCACATCCATAAAACTTAATTCACACTAACATCGATCAGGCTAGATAGTTAGTTTATACACAAATGACTATAACATCCCAAAGTATATTACCAAAAATAAAATTAATAAAGTTATTATTTTATTAGATTTTCGATATTTAAAAGATTTTTCTTGGTTAAAAGAAAAATAATAAAATAAAGTTAATTATTTAATTTCCTAGTTTTTAATGTAAAAAATAAAATTTATTGAGTTTTCTGGGATTTTATTTGATTTAAAGTGAAAAAATAATTAATTTCTTGATTTTTCTAGAATTTAAAAAGGTTTTTACTATTTTTTTAGAAATTAAAAATAATTTATGTGCAAAAATAAAAACCAATTTTAAGTTGAAATTAATTTTATTAATTTCAAAATCATTCAAGGAATTTTTGTGATTTTTTCTAGAATTCTTGAACTCTATTTGCTACTTTTTAAAAGGCTATTTGATTTGTTGCATTTTCTGAAATTTAGAAGTCAATTAAAATCTCATTTTCTCTTTTGGGCCAAAATCCTCTTTTGGGCTGAAATCCGGATATCCGGCCTTCGTCTTATCCGGATAATCCGTATTCGTTTCCGTATCCGCCGGATAGCATGGCTACCGTATTCGTTTCCGTTTCCGGCAAAAAAATCCGAATTCGTTTCCGATCCGAGAATTATCCGAGAAAAATCCGATCCGAGACAATCCGAATCCGTTTTCGTCCGGATCGGTCGGAAACCATCCGATCCGTTTTCACCCCTAGTAGCGAGCGTCTGAGGCAGCACGATGTGTACTAGATGGCGACACCAATGCGACGGATGCAGTGTGGACAACTTTGGCTGTTCAGGGAGCAACATCGCATTCTCAACGGGGATGGTGGTTCTTGTTTATGCCTGCAGCGCCAATATCCAAATGGATTTCGATAACCATGGAGTTCACATGTGTTGGATATGGATGTTATCACATTGCATTTGGATTGGATTTGGACTGGATCGTTGATATTTGGATACGAGTTAGATAATTGAAATCTGGACTTGGATATCCATTCATTCCCACCTCTATCGGGGCTTGGACCTGCCCCTGTGTAGGACAGTGAGGGGCCAAACGAGAAGTGTTGTAGTATCTTGCTAAGCGCCATCTTGGCCTTAATCAGTGTGAAAATCTGACCGACGCAGATCCACGGGCCCCAGTCGAATGGGAAAAACGCATGTGTATCCTTGGACGCCTTGGAGATGCCCTCCGCGAACCTCTTTGGCCTGAACTCGTCAGTGTCTTCTCCCCATACATTCGGGTAGTGGTTAATGAACACAACCGACAGCGAGAGTATCACTCAGGGTCAGGGACAGAGCTAGGATTCGGGCATAGGGAAGTCGAGTAGACAACATTGGAAGAAAGAATGAGACAGGGGTGGTAAATAGAACTATCGTGTTTAGGCGCTGTTTGGAACACAATTACATTATGTGATTCCTGTGAAAATTATACTGTTTCATATGAAATTTATTTGAAATTAGATTACCAAGGTTGGGAGCTCTTGAAAAAGCAATATGTTTTTTGAAATAACAAAAAACAATTTGTTGCTTCTACCTCTTATGACTGGACTACCAAATCACATAAAAATGGATAAGAAAAATATTTTTCTTCAGCATCATGTTGTATCACAAACTGGAGAGAGTAAAGCACCAAAACCTAAAGCTACAGATCAATGATAATTCGAATAAGAATTAAGCAATTGATCGATGTTGATCATCATTAAGGGTATCTTGGTTTTGCCTAATTTGTTGCCCCTTCGTTTATTGACTAGCTTTAACCTTCATGGCCTCGCTATGACGATGTTTTTTCCTCGAATAGCAAGGGAGCGAGTGAATATGCATGGCCCTTTAATTTACAAGTAATTAATCTGTCATTTTATCTCTAATTAGAAGGAAAATCTGAAAAGGATTGCTTTGACTATGAATATATGGGCCTTATTGGGTAAAGGAAGTTTCATCTGCTGAGACTTAATGTGTAGAACTCTAGTGATTACTAATGACCCATTAGGTAGGTACTAAAATAAGTTTTGATCACTCTAGTGATTACGTGACACCACCCAGCTCAATCTCCTTGTACTTCCGCCGGTCGAATTGTATCACTGACAGCTACAGCCTGGGAACCTCGTACAGTATCATGGTCACCTGCACGGCAAATAAGTCTGTTGCAAATAATGCACCAAAAAAATAGGAACGAGAGATATAAATTTTACATGAAAAACCCTTTCGGGAAAAACCACATACACACGAAGACAATATCACTATATTGAGGAGGTGTTTACAATGGAGCTCTTACTCTTGCCCTATGGACTACATGGTTGCCCTATGGATTACATGGTTGAATTTATAGTGGTATATATGAAAGACTTTGTGTAGAAGTTGACTTATGAGTTAGAGTAGGAAACGGAATTCGTATCACACTCAAACTCAATTTGTATCACACTCAAACTCAACAAAGCCATAACTAACTACTTCAGAGTTGTAACGAAATGTGAAGTTTTGTATAGCTTAGTTGTCTTGAGCACTCACAACTTTGAGCTGGTATATGCCGTCGAAGTTCGACTGGTCCTTTCTGAAGACGCGTAGAAACTAGATAGAGTTTATCCTTTCTGAAGACGCGTAGAAACTAGATAGAGTTTATTTGAAAAGTCCAGAGAGAGGTGTTTTTGGTGATGGGAAGAAGTTAGACCGGCCACACCATGGCGGTAAGACCGGTGCCCTGTTATCGGTGGGCTTGGTCAGACCGACCAATGGTTGGCAGTTAAACCGACCAAGGGTGCGATCAGACCGGCTAAGAGTTGGCGGTCAGACTGGCATGGTGGCCGCGGTTAGACTGACTGTACCATTTTAGTGCATAGTGAGCTGTACTGAATTTGGGATTTGATCGAGAGTCATGGAAATGTTGCATATGTGTTGCATGATGCATGTATTGGTAATGTGGGTCAAGTTACGAAGAACTTGTGTCCGAAATCGATTTTGTGATCTATTGTTATGCAGGGAAGCTTGGAGTTAACTGTGGTCAACAACGAGGATGATCGAGACTTGGTTTGGTGAAATCAAGGTCCAGAATAATTAAGTATGCCAGGTGAAATGGGTTGGTCTCAAGAAAGGAGCAAGATGGACAAGGACAGAAAGTTTCATGCAACGGGTTGTATCAAGTGGCTTGAGCCGGTACAAGTGTTGAGGCGGTCCAATGGGAATTAAAGAGACTTCCCGGCATGAGGAAAGCCATTGATGAATCTACGCGTGGCGAAGCATGAGATTGCTTCACAGGATTAGACTCAGTCAAGGATGGAATGACTGAGAAGAGGTATTTTGATATCTTCACCAAAATATTGGGTAGGTGACCATGAAGAAACCGCGGAGTATGATGGTAGTTGACTCCAAGCTTCCCTAGTGTAGGGGTGGAGCCAGCAGGGGTGCCATGTATGCATCGGCACCCCAAAAATTAGAAAAACGAGAGGGGATCAGTTCATCAGACATCAATCATCAGCTCTTCATCAAACTTCAGTAGTTCAATGAATCAATGGGCTCCCCGAAAGGTGAAAACCCAGCCCAACAGCCCGCAGTCGGCCCAAGACTTCTGACTCCAGTCCAGCATTTGCTATCTGTTGACCACTCCAAATCGGCAAATCCAATCCTCCCGGCTCGGCTCCCCAACCCTTGAGGTCTTGAAACCTAATCTCTCCCCACTCCAAATCGGCGCAAGCAGGCGGCCAGCGACGCGGCGTGCCGGCGCAGGAGGGGGAGCCCGGGGAGGGGCGGAGGGCTGCAGTGCGGCGCCGCCGCCCCGGGCCCGTGGCACAGCACGCCGTGCGGGACTCAGGAGCCGCCGAGCCAGGACGCCGGGGAGCGGGGACGCCGGGACAGGGCCGGTGCCCGGTGCTGGACCGCTGGCGCTGGTGGCCTGGTCGGCTGGTCCCGTGGTCCGCTGGTCGCTGGTCGCTGGACGCCTGGTGCCTCAGCCTGGTGATTTGCCGATTTGGTTTTGGTGAAGCAACCAACTACTGCTCTACTAGCCTGGTTGTAATCTGGTTGGTTTTTTCCGTAAACACGCAGAACCTCCTCTCTGGCACGGTCTTGCCACTCGCGATGCATGTTCAGCACGACCATTGTCCTTGTGAGTGACACCGCGGTTGTCTCCATTCCTGTGAAGTAGAACAGCTTCAACTCCCCGATGATGTCCTCCATGGTCATCATCGGTTTGGAGCTGCCACTTTCTTGGCTCTCTTTAATGTTGGACTGCATGAGCAAGCCGAGTAGGTCGTCGTTGTCTGCGCTCCCTTTTTTCATGGCTCTCTCCTTGTTTGTGATTATGCCTTTCAGGAGCGCTTCGGCCTCTCGTGCATTTGCTTTCATCCTTCTGTACAGTTTGGTTGGTAAGAAGCTGCAGAGAAACAAAATAGAACATCAAACTATCAGAGGGAGCAAGAAAGCAAGATTCACGTAGTATCAACCCAATTTATTACTGGTTCTGGCTGAGTAATTTGAGCTCACTTGTAACCCGGGATGTACACGCGTCTTGCCATCTCGAAAAAATTCTGAACTTGCTCTGTTTGTATCTGCAAAATCCTTCTCCCTTCACTCAAGCTGCTGCCGAATGCCGCGTGGGAGATGGAGTCACCGGTGAGGTTTTGGAACTCCGGCCATACATCTATCTCCTGCCCCCGTTAGACCCCATAGAATCCTCCCATCTACTCATCAGCTCAATCGTGCAGGTAGTAAAAGCCGGCAACATTTTCTGCAATAATTAAAAAGTCAGCCAGCCATTGTATGCAACCATGCAACGGGCATATAACTGATAGCTATGGGCGGTAATTTCGAGAGTAAATTAGTTGAACGTACCTTGAGCTTCTCGAGATGGAAAGCAGGGTTGATGATCTTCCGATGAATGGTCCATTTCTCGCCTTCGTGATTCAACAGCGCGTCAGCCAACAGCTTGAAAATATTGGAAGCCAACAGTGATTTCCCCAAGTGCCCAGATTTGTGTGTCAGGATTTCCCGGGCCAGTTTAGGGTCAGTGATGATCACCCTCGGTGTTGAACCCAACCAAACCATCGAAATTTTACCTGCCGTTTCAGTTTTCCGACAAAGAAATTTGGTGAGCCCCAACAAGCATGAGCTCGGATCGGCACATGCGCGCAGCACAACAAATTAACGACACAACGTAAGGAGTACCATGTTCCGTGACGGCGTTGTACACGAGCGGTTATGTCGTGCGTCAGAGGCATGGGCTTAGAGCGCGCCGCCGCGAGGAGACGCACCTCCTCCCTCATGTCACCGGCCGGCCAGCGGTACGCCGTGCCGTGGATGCCCTGGGCCCGCAGGGCCCGGCCCAGCCTCCGCAGGCTGAGCCAGGTCCGCTCCAGCGCCATCCAAGCCAGCCACAGGGGCACCAGGGCCCCAGAACATAAAGCAGCTCTAATGCAACAGTCGCCATTGCTATCGATTGCACGGTCACAACGAACAGCGTTGCGCTCAACTTATAGGAGGCTTCCTACCGCGTCCTTGATTTTTCTTTGCTTGCAGGAAGCTGTTTCCCGTGGCGCCTCGGATGGTTCCTTTTACTAGTTCCCTTGCATCGTCGTAATTTCCACAACAATATTCATAGTTTCTGTGGCGTGGAAGAGTAAGATGTCTAAGATTTGGATTCACCTCTCCGTCTATAATAACGGAAACTATGCGCAACTATGTGGCTAGATATTACTCTCCCTTGCCGACCAAAATAACAAAAATAGCACCGCGAAAAGTTAGGCAGGTGACACATATCTACTACCGCGCTCCCAGTCTGCTGAAGCCATCTTCCACGATTCCTATGGGCGGCAGGCCACCTGCCGCGCTCCCAGTCCATGTAGGATGTCATGTGCATGTGTGCACCGTAGGCAAGCACGTTCCTGTCGCGGACTAAGAGCGCGACAGGTGGCTTGCCGCCAGGGAAAAAACCAGCCCGACGGTAACCAGACTTACCGATGGGAACCGGGATTCCAAATACTGGCCAGAAAACTTCAAATTCAAAATTCTGGCGGTCACATCCCAAATTCAAATTTTTTTGGATGAATTTTGATCGAGTTTTTCCCGAGAATTTCGGTTACCGGCCGGTAACCGTTACCGGTCGCCCGGCGGGATTTGACCCGGTAGCGGTATTCTGATCCCTGCTTGTCGCTCACGGGGATCACGGTAGGGGGCTGCTGCGCACAGGGAGCGTACTAGGAGGGGTGCTGCGCACGAGAAGCACAGTAGAGATGCTTTTTTTTGTAATTCGAACCCGATGGTGCTAGATTTACTATATTTTCTAAAAAGAGGCCGAATGAACAAATAACTCTCCAATCCCCCACCTTCTCCATCTCAGTTTTCACCACTCTAAGGTTCCACCTACTCCCCTCCATACCTTGCATCGCCGATTCACTACTGCCAACGTTGGATCTCAGAGCCGAGCACCTACATCACCAAGCACTTCTCCGCAACGAGTGCCGCTGCCCGCTTTCTCCTCATGGAGGCTACCTCAGGATGGCGATGGGCACATGGCATGGCTGCGACAGGCGTGCAATACACGCGGTGGGGAGCAGCGAGCGAGGTGGTGCGACGATGGTGGTTGTAGGCGAAGGAAACAACACGGCACCCGTGGCACTCCCTGACGATGGCGGCAGGTAGGTGAGGCGGCACCAGTGGGGAGGGAGAGGGCACGACCACGGTGGCCGTCGATGGGAAGGCGAGCTGCCGCGGCGTCCTGACTGCCATGGAGCTACAGGCGAGCTCGGTGGCTGGCGGGAAGGCCGATGACCGCAGCGTCCCAGCAGGCGTGGAGCCGCTGCAGCGAGCAGCCGCAGGTGATCATGTTAGGATTGGTCTTATTTGATTTTTTTTTTTATGAAATGTGTTGCAACTTCTCAAAACTTATCGAAACTTTTGGTTGAAACTTTTTGGAACTCTTCGACTTAAAGTTGTTGAAACTTGAGTTCAAAAATCTGAAACTCATTGAAACTTTGGCTTGAAACTTTCTTAGAGTCTTCTGAAAACTTCTAAAAACATGCGAAACTTACTGAAACTTGATCTTTCCCAATGTTCTCATGAAACTTTCTAAAACATCATAAAAATTCTTGCTCTACCATTGCAATTACATACTGTTGTCTAGCTGCTTCCTTTTAATAATGGGAGGTTCAATTATTTGCCACTGTACTTTCGTGCGTAATTCATAATTTGCCACTATTGTGAGTATGACGTGTGGGTATAGTGGCAAATTCTGAAATTCACTCGATTACAGTGGCAAAATAATGAATTATCTCTTTAATAATGGGGCGCACTACGGCTCGGACGTACGGGTGGGAGCCTCCCACCGTACGGTCTGAAATGCAACATCCCCGGACAATAGTTGCAACATCACAAAATCAAAACAAACTATCTGGAGAAAAAAAAATTGCAACATCGCCGTGAACAGTATGCAATATTTTTTTTTTCTACAGATGCAACATTTCAAAGAACAGTATGCAATATTGTTTTCAATGGACCGCAACATTGTTTTCACTGGATCACAACATTATTTTCACCGGACCGCAACATCAGAATTAGACACAACAAAGGATAACATTTTTTTCAACAGGGTGAGCAGGCTTGAGGATTCAAGAGCTACAAAAATGCCTCCCCTACCTTGGGTCGCCAGATATGAGACCGCGGGCTCCACAATCGCACCCATCGTCCTCCACTCCGGTGTCTTCCGGTCACCGACCCTGCGCAGGCGACGAAGTCGTGCGCCTGACCGCAGCATCGAAGTGGCTGTCGAGCAGATCATGGGCGACAAGGTCGCGGAGAGCCTTGCTACGGCCACATGAGGAGCTCCACCTCTCCGGCTTGCCGTCTGGCAAGCCGCCATGAGACCCTCTCCTCAACCATGGAACCATGCACCACTTGAGGTTGGTGTGCGAGGCCACCTTGTAATGGGACACAGAGGAGAGAATGAAGGAACTACTAGTCGGAAGAGAGAGGCATGGGTGAGGGATGAGATGGGAAAAGAGCGAGTCACAGGTGAGAGAGAAAAGAAATGAGCGGAAGAGAGCATGGATGAGAAATGAGTGGACAAGACGGTTTGAAGGATGCGGTTGCAGCAGAAAAAGGGATGATGGGGCTTAGAGGGGAAAAGTGTCGGTGGGTTGCTCGCACATGTAAGTAGTTGGTTAATGGTGTGAACCGTCTGATATTTCTACTTCATTCTAAACGTATGTGGCTTATCATTTTCCTTTAATAATATAATATAAGGTAGATAGATGGATAGATAGCACATGGGTTAACTAATCCTCGTGTTGCATGGGCTGATGTTTTGTGGTTTCCTAGCTTTCCTCTTGGCTTGTATTATCCTTATTCGTGAAGGAAAACAGGGAGGAGACAAAGGTTGCATGTTTCCATGCATGACAAAACCAATGAAGAAAACAGAAAGACAAAATGCATTCGTGCAAGAGTTTCATCTTTGAATATTGTTCTGCAAGTTAGAGATGGTGGAAAATACACACATGATCAATTTGATCGTGTCACCGTTGATTTTTTAAACACGATCAGAGATTAGGCACAAACCTGGGTAAGGACAGTGAAGTTTCGGGAGCTGATAGAAAGCAACTAGTAGAGGAAAAAAAATCCTATAGGGTCTGATCCACAACTTCATTGATGTAGACTAACTCCACTGCATGACACGTGTTCTTTCACGAATATCAAAGCGTGACGTGGTAGCTGTGAGGACCACCGAGATCGGATCCGTATCAAGCTAAGTGATTACGCCGTAAACGCAACACTTAACGTGAGACGAACACGATTCCGAGTGACCCGGATATGTGTCACATGCTAGCTCCCAAGGATCAGTGGCTAACATGCACATATCCTAGTACACAACATTGCAATCACATCCATACACAATGTACAAGAATAATAGAAACTTCGATACATTTTCAACATAGAACCTTTCGGTCCTAATTTACATAAGAGGGCCAATCGGCCAAATCTAAATAAAAATAACAGCATAAATTGCAGCGGAAAATAAACTTAAATAAAGAGGGAACAACCGAGTTGGCATGCCCACAATCCCACAAGCAACCAACTGGAGTTAAAGCCGTTGCGCCCGCCGTCTTTACCTGATCAAATAGATACTTTTCAAGTACAAAGTTGTACTCGCGAGACTTTTCAAGAAAAATAAGGATGCAAGTAAGTATCAACGGAAGGCCACTACACTAGTCAATTTTTCAGCATAAAGCGTTTTGCATAAGGATAAAAGATTCTAACCTGCCATTTGTAAAACATTTATAAGACATTTTATAGCAGTAAGTAATAATCAACAATGGTACACTCTCCAAATATAATCAACACACGAACATCTCATTCGTGGCACAATTCATTCCTCAACAAAAATTAACGCGCGAACAACACGTTCATGATAACATCTCAGCTCTTAACAAACTAACCTAAAGACATAACATTACCAACCATAACCCAAACTTAATTTCCCAAAAGCTAACTGTGCCTGCTTTCCCACAAGTGTTGTCCATAACCTAGGACGAGGCTATTCGAATAGATTTAGTTACTCTGCAGAGTTGTACAGCTTTACCCACACGATATGCATTCCTCTTAATGTCGGCCAATGCACTCTTCTATAGGAGTGTGACTGAGGTAGCATAACGAGGCCGTTACAATGTCATGTCCTAACTATCAAACCACCCGAGGAACAGAATCCCATAGCAGACTAAGCGCCTCGCACCACAGGTGAACCCCGTTGTGTAAGTAAGTCCCTATCCAACAAGAGACCCTTAAGGGCAAGTAAGGCAAAAATGTAATATGCCCCAACGAGATTGACAAAAGAACAATTAAATACATAACAATAACAATTGTCAATCTCATTGTGTTTTGATAGCTAACACACAACAAATTATTAAGCCAAGCCTTCGCCATTATCCCGGCGTGTGGTTGCACGTAAGATTTGGTTCATCACACCACAGACCGGTCCTTAAACACTCAGACGGGACTACACAATTCCATAATAACAACAACAATAGTAATTCTTCATCAACCTACACCCGTCCAAGTTAAGCACACAAAAACCATTCCCAACATGACCACAAACCCCAGATGCGAAGATCTGGATACATCCCTCAAATCCATCATAATCAAATCCATAAAATCCTCAATTTGAATAAGATTCGATTCAATCCACTAGCCGATGGACTAGCTCCATCAACCGCTCTCGGCTAAGACTACTAGCATGGCTAAGCATCGTTCTACAAACTAGTAAACAATCCCATATAATATATAACCTTAGTCATTCAAGGTAAAAGG
This sequence comes from Ampelocalamus luodianensis, assembly GCA_036346255.1. Lineage (NCBI taxonomy): Eukaryota > Viridiplantae > Streptophyta > Magnoliopsida > Poales > Poaceae > Ampelocalamus > Ampelocalamus luodianensis. Next base: position 42,524,653 of record CM070617.1, read on the forward strand.
GTAATCAGTATTCAAAGGAGGGCTAATGCAGCAATTAGGAATTTAACTACTTCTACCCATAAATATACATTTCAAAATAGCGTGCAATTGTGATATTAAAACTCACACAAAACATTTAAAAATCATCGAGCAATATGATCAAGAGGAGGGTGCTCGCACCTTTCAGTATCACTTGTCCATTCTCGAGTTACACTCATAATACACTCACGAATATAGCGTTATCGTCGAAAAACCTAAAGAAAGACAATATTGCAATAAATATCAAATAAAGCCAGAAAATCAACATGCTAAAAAATGTATAAAATTTATACAGTAGGTAGGTCATGATTTTATAAGAATTATGGTGAAGGTTTCATCCCATTTTGATTTAGTATGTGAAAGTTACAAAGGTTTGAATTTCGGATTTTAATACGCCTTCATTCGTATAATTTAATTATGTGATAAAAATTTGTAGAGCAGTGGTGAGTACATGGATTATATGGATAAATAGGCAATATTATTACAAGTTCAAAACAGTTGAGTTTGCTTCAATTGGGGTTTTCACGATTTAGTTATGAATTTATAAAATTATCAGCATTTTACAACATAAAAATATTTCATTTGGGATCGATTTCCACAAAATAAATTTTCTGGGACAGAGGTAAGACTTCAACCATTTTTAGACACAAGTTTACTAAAAAGGAAAATTATCAAAAGTGGTTTCACTGTTTTTGGAGTTACCATAAAATAGTTATGTATTTTTGAAGTCAAAAGCCTCTTTCTAATGTAAAAAAAAATAAGAGTGTTAATGGATCAATTTCCAAAATAATACTCTCTGCTGCAGAGACAAGGTTGAAACAAATTTTAATGTACAGTTCATTAAATATGAAAATTATCAGAAGTGGTTTCATTCAAATTGGAGTTGATTTGAATTAGATATGTATTTTTATAAGTTAATTCCTATTTTCAGTGTTCAAATAATTGGATCTTGGATTTTGCAAAGTGTACAATACTTTTTCTACCGGGGCTGAGCTAGCCACAATCTATGACAAGTGGGGTCCACTTATCACAGACCCAGTGCACGGTATAGTGTGTGGACCTTTGGTCCACAGCATAGTGTAAATGGTCCACCGCACAGTTATGGCGCTCAGGCCCACATGTCAAAGAACCTGTCTTAAACCAGCATTTAAACCTTTTTGTTTTCTGTTCAAGGGCCCGCGTGTCAGTGGCACAAAGAGTCATTAGGACAACCATTTAGGAATCCTAAGTAATCATTAGCTTTTAATGACGATGATTAGCCTTAATCTAACAGCTACAGGCGCTGTCGGCTGTTCCGACCGCAGAGGAGTGGCAAAGCCGGCCGTTCCCGAGCTCGCCAGCGGCGAGGCAGCGACGCCCGAGGCCCGGAGTAAGCTAAAATGGATTGCCGGGGTTCATGGCTACCTTTAGGAGGTGTTGACGCTGGTGGAGGGGCACGGTGGCGCGCCGGTGGCGGAGTTGAGCGGAGGAGGACCGGTGCGGGTGCGAAGACATTCGATGAAGAGGACTTCCAGGGGTAGGCTGGCGCTGGACTTGGGTTCCTAACTTCGTCACAACGTCTCCGGCTTGGCGCTGAGACTAAAGGTCGTCTTCTCCGGCAACGGCGACACTAGGATGCGGCGGTGACGGCACATGCATGGCAACGGGTCAGTACCATCGGGCATTGCTAGCACAAAGCACAGAAAAGACGCTAGGGACCCTAAGGAAACTCACCGCGGTGAAGTTGGGGAGCAGAGGAGCTCTAGAGGATGCTTGTCGTCATCAATGGCGCCGACAATGAAGAGCTCAACGTGGGGAAGACACCCTGAGCAAAAAGAACGACAAAGGACGGTCGGAATAGCTAAAAAGTACCACCGAGATGGTGTAATCCCAAGCAATTTGAGAATGGCTTACCGGTTCCGACAAAAGACGGTGAATAGAGTTGTCGGCCGACAAATGGGGAAAAACCAAAATCCAACGATCCTACAACGAAAAGACCAAATTAATGGAGGGGTTCTCTTAATCATGCTCCGAGGCTTGAGATGCCGCGCAAGAGCGCAAGAAAAACTCACCCGAGATGAGAATGACAAAAGTTGACACGGCGGCAAAGCTCGGGGCGTGCTTTGGAGCGCCGAGAGCTACGAGGGTGGGCCGGCAGCTACAAGCAAGAACAAAGCCCCAAATTAGCTGGAATGGAACGACAAGCAAGGGTAAAGCTAGAGGACTCCATGTTTTCGAGCTTACCCGAGAGGAGGTGAAGAGCTCGCCTCCTTTCCCTCGGCCACCGAGAGGGAAAGTGAGGAACCGAGAGAGGGAGAGGGCGACTTAAGTCCAGCCGAGCGACGGAACAGAGGCGGTGTTAGCTGGAGAAGCTCAGGGGTTGGTCAGGTTGGGCGGTGCGGCAACGCCGTGGATCGGCGAGCGCGAGCGGCGACGTGGCGAGGGGTTTCTGCGGGCGCGCCAACGGGAGGAAGAAAGATCTGACGAGTGGGTCCGCCTCGTCAGCGGCTCAGTGAAGAAAGGTGGCTCGGTCGGGTGCATCTAAGAGGTTCGGTCGAACCAGCTCGACAGAGATGAGCTCGAGTCGGTGCTACAGTGCGAGCCCGAAGTTTAAAACCTGATTTGACCAACAAGCAGCAGCTTTGACCAAAGCTTTAAAAATAGAAATAAATTTCTATAAATTCTGAATTAAATCAAGGGTGTTCCTGGGATGACCTAGTATTTATAAAAATTATTGAATATCACTGTTCATGATTTACTTTGTATAATTTAAATTCAAACTTAGAATAGGTCTTTGAATTGTGTTCGAATTTTCTGAGGGTGCAATTGAGTTCCAAAAATTTGGTAAAAATTATATTTATTCATGATAATTATTATAGTATTTGAATAAATTGTTTTCGGATGATGACCGAGTGTTTTTGTTCCCATTTTTATTTGGAGTTTAAAGTTGAAGTGTATGTTTAAACTTTAAATTTAGATTTTCCAAATGCAATAATTGATGCAAAAGAAACCAAATGTCATGCACACCGATAAGATGCATACTAATTTTCAATAATTAATTTGGAGATGTTACAGTAGCCTTTAGTATTCAATTCGTGAAAGTTCACATCAGTGATTTATGAGGCTGTGCGCTTTCAGATTCGTAAAAGGACACGTGTCACATGATGGAGTTGGTTCACATCAATGAAATTGTAGACCAGGTCCTATAGAATTTTTTTTTCCACTAGTAGATGCCATCTAAGAGGGTATTATGGTCAAAAGTCTTTTTGCATATAAGGTTAGTATCAGCTTTCTGTTGACTTGGCACGTTCTCTGCAAGCCTAACTAAACCCATCTATATTTTCCGAGCATCCTAACAGTCAGCTCATCACGTTCTCTGTCAAGTCCATGGCCTTCGATGTCACTGCTATATATCCATCCTATGCAAGTCATGGCACAGTTGGCTCACCGCATTCAACTTCCATCGCGCCGTTGCTCCACTACCCTCAAGGCCTCGATCTGTCGTGCAAATACTGGCCTTCAGCTCGTAGTCTCCATAAAATTTAGATCCTATGAAACGGTATTGTCAGGGATGGCCAGATGCCGAATGCACGGCGTCGAGGTCATATATGTGTTTGGGTTTTGGACGGGCTTGGATAAGGTGGACCTAAACTCTTCGTGGAGTGTGTGTCTATATATATACACACACACATCCTTTTTTATACCATTTCTCGGTCTAATTAGTTATTGCAAGTATATATATAGGCAACATATCTGGAGAACATGAGATAATCTGTGGTCATATAGACATGCTCCATCTCGCGGTCCAGGTGAGAGGTGGGGGCATCCCACGTGTTTTTTTGTGAAAACTCCCTCGCATGCACCACGAATCTTACAGATAGACCCCCCTTGCTATCCTCCCTAAATCGAACGCACGCACACGCTACCTCCTCCCATCGATTCCCTTCTCCCATCCTAGGGGTGTCAACGAATTGAATAGTGGTATTCCCGTATTCGTATTTCTAAACGAATACGAATATGAATTCAAATATTATCGAATACGAATACGAATCAAATGTTGTAACGAATACGAATCAAATACGTACTCAATTCAGTCGGATTCGGATATCCTCATAACTTACGTAATTGCAAGATATCTGTGATATTTTATCCTCGTATATAGCACACCTAATCATTCTAGTTTATCTATTTCACCTAAAAACATGAATTCATATTAAACTAAAAAAATACTCATCCAACTAATTAGCCATATCATATATATATATATATATATATATATATATATATATATATATATATATATATATAGTTTTATCGAATACAAATACGGATACGAATAGTGCGCATAAAATATAATTTCGGATGACAAAAGTCCATACCATATTTGTATCCATATTTTTATGTGAATACAAATAGGGGAGAAATTGTTAATCGGATGGGGAAAAAAATCTAAACCATATTCGCTACCAACCAAATTCGGATGCCGAATAAAATGGATAATTCGGATTCGATTGACACCCCTATCCCAGCCGCCTACTCTTCGGCGTGCCGCGCTGGATCCACTGTCGCTACCGAACCCTGCAGCTCCTCCCTCCCCTTGGCACCGTCCTCCACTCAGCGCCGCCCGCCCCATCCAGTTGTGCACCTCCTCTCAACTGCTCCCGATGGCGACTAGGGTTAGGGTGGGTGCACCATGCCACCTCCTTGCTGACACCCTTGCCCGCCAATGACCCGCCACCCCTCTCAGTGTCGTGCCGCCGACGCGTCACCTCGGTCAACCCCTGCTCTAACCTTGTCGTCCCCATCGACTCACCTAGGGTCGCGTGGATGGCCACTTCCTGTACAAAAAGTCTGCGCTGCACAACAACTCCGGTTTCTAAATTTTGGAAAATTTGCTCTTGGCTTAGGAATTGCAATGGTTTTTGTGGTACATTTTGGATGTAGACATCTCAGCCTAGGATTTTTAGTTGATGAGCCACTGCCAATTTTTATTGTGTGATGAGAATTTGTAGTCTATTGAATTGTGTGATGTTGAACACGAGTGAGAAAATTTCTATGTAAAATGTCTCACTGGATGTGTTCAAACTATCTGAAATTTTATGAATTTTCTTTTGTTTTGTGAATCGAAGAAACCTGTGCATATGGCCTGTTTGAATGGAAATCAATACAATGAGTTTTAGATGATGTATATATGTGTGTATGACCCGAAGCTTATTGTTATGCTGCATATCTCGGCATGATATATATGTGTGTGATTGTTCAGGTGGTGCAAGAAGCTGAGAGCTGAGATCATTGTTCAGACTACAGACTATTGATTTATTGAATAGGGTCAGGTGTTACGGCAAGAAGCTGAGAGATGCTGCTACAAGCATGTGTTTTCTGCAGCTCAACTGATACTATTGCAAGCATATATGGACTAAATAGAACAATTTCAGGTTCAAGAAATGGGTTTCGTCCATATTGCAAAATAAAACAGTATCAGGTTCACAGTATGAAGCACATTCGTGAACACCAATAGAATAGTATCAGAAACATGGGAGGCAAGAATTGCCAAAACTGATACGGTACCATGTACATGGGAGACAAGAAATAGCAAAATCCTGGTACTGTAGCTAGTGCTCTGATTTTTCCTGATACCTGAAAGCAACCAGGAGGTATTCAGATAGAGAAATTTTATGGTACATTATACCGGTAGTATATAGTGATAGCATAAATTAAATCTGATTATTGATTTGTTAATGACCTAATAGATTTTTCTTTATATTTATAATTTTTTCGGGAGGCTATTATAGACTTTTCTAACTAGGGTTGAAAATATTACTTGTATCATGTGATCTCCACATGAGCAATTACAATTCTACCATCTTGAAATTCTACTACTCATACTACCAGGTGTAGTATGACTAAATCCTAAGGGCATCTCTAATGGTGCATTTATTGTCGTCTCTTAGCTATGTCACGTCAACAAAATCCTACGTGGAGGAGAGAGGGGAAAAAGAGAGAGAACAGGTCGTCTCTTCCTGAAGAGACGATCGTGCACGTGAAACAAGACATGATACATTAATTTACTCTAGTTGACATGTATGCCGTTTTAAAGAAAAATTATAAAATATAAGTGTTGGAAAGTGTACTAAAGACTGTCTATTGGAGATGTTGTCTCTAAACATAATGTAACATATGTTAGAGACAAGGTTGTCTCTGACTATTGGAGATGCCCTAACTAATCTGAACCATTGGATAAAAAAGAATAAACATGCCGTATTAAATTGAGTGTACCGTAAAAGCGCTCATTCAGATATCAGGTTGCTCCTACAATTGAACATCAGAAAAACATTTGTTTTTCACACTCAAGCTGCCATTCATACGACAAAAAACAAATCAAATCGACATTTTTTTGGAATCAGGTCCAAAACATGCTTCCATTGATAGAGCACAGAGATAGTTCAAACATCCTTGCTGAAACTAAAACATGACATTACATGATCTGATAATAGCAGGTATACATTGGTTCATTACATAAATTGGTTCAAGAAATTGACAAAAACTACTCAAAAGCTTCAGGATTGTAGTATTTGCAATACACAAACTTCTTTGCATGGAATCATCTACTGCAAATACTTTGAGATTCACAAACTTTTGAAACCAAGGCGGTGTACTGAATCAAAGCCCTTATTTACGATATCTAGTTACGACTATGAACAACCAGTATCTTACAGGATCACCACCCTAATCCCCACCCACGTGGTCATGTCCATGGGTGGTCGTTGATGCTAACAAAGTGTTAAAGTTTCCTGAGCTTAATCTGCGCCCCATGTTCTGGCTGCAGAGTGGACACCCGGCACGGTGCATGCGTGTAAAACGGCGAGAGCTCGAACAAGAAGTGCTGTAGGATCATGCTCAATCCCATCTTGGCCTCCAGCAATGCAAAGTTCTGACCGACACAATTCCTCGGCCCCCAACCGAACGGAAAGAACGCCGGCGAGTCCTTGGACGCGTTGGAGATACCATCCGCGAACCTCTCTGGCTTGAATTCGTCGGCATCTTCTCCCCATACATCTGGATCATGGTGAATGCACGCTATTGGCAACGAAAATGTAACGCCGGGTGGATATGTAACTCCTCCGAGCTCTGTCTCTTTATACGCCTCCCGGCCAATTCGTAGGAGAGGTGGGTACAGCCTAAGAACCTCATGTAATAGCATTGTCACCTGCAACAGAGAATCTGGAGCTAATTAGAGTTGTAACTAAATGAGAAATTGCATATCCTGGAATGTTGCACTCACAACTTTCAGCTGATTTATGCCCTCGTAATCCGGCTGGTTCTTTCCAAAGACGCGCAGAACCTCCTCCCTGGCACGGTCCTGCCACTCAGGATGCATGCTTAGCACGACCATTGTCCATGTAAGCAGCACCGCTGTTGTCTCCATTCCTGCGAAGTAGAATAGCTTCAGCTCCTCGATTATGTCCTCTTTGGTCATCATTGGCTTGGAGCTTCCACTTTCTTGGCTTTCTTTAATGTTGTACTCCATCATCACGCCTAGTAGATCGTCATTGTCCGCATGGCCGTCCTTCATCGCCCTTTCCCTCTTTGTGATTATGCCTTTCAGGAGCGCTTCGACCTCACGGGCATTTATTTTCATCCTTCTATTCAGCTGTGTTGGTAGGAACCTGCATAAGAAAATCGACACATAACGAGTAATCTCCTCAATTTTAGACTCATGTAGTAGTGTCTGTGAGCTAAATGGATAATTTATGAGCTCTTTTACGGTGCACTCAATTCAATGCGAGCTGTCCATTCTTTTTTATCCAATGATTCAGACTAGTTATGATTTAGTTATACTACACCTTGTAGTATGGGTAATAGAATTCCGAAAGGGTAGAATTGCAATGGCCCATGTGAGAATCGCTTGTGACAAGAGTAATATTTTCAACCCTAGTTGAAAAAATCTATAATACGCTCATGAATAAAATTATAAATACAAAGAAAAGTCTGTTATACGCTTAACAAATCAGTGACCAGATTTAATTTATACTACCATCATATACTACCGGTAGAATGTACATTAAGATTTCTCTAATTTATTTTGCAGGAGTAACGACCAATCAATGTGGGCTATGACAGTTCTCTAGAAGAACCTAGTACCATTAATCTTCTTTTTGCTTAATTTGCTGGTGGTGGTTTGGTGATCGATATTTTTCAGATTTGCTACAGTACTAGGTTGCCTTTATGTACTCTGAGCAAGTATCAGCACACTAGTTCCGTCTTCCTGTTCTGTATATCAGTCTTCATATTCTAATGGAATGCACAAGTGAGGTTGCATTGTCTGAAAACATGAGCTCACCTGTAACCTGGGATATACATGACGTTTGCCATGTTTACAAAATTTTGTGCTTGCTGTGTTTGCAACTGGAAGATCATTCTCCCTTCACTGAAGCTGCTCCCGAACGCTCCGCGGGAGATGACGTCACCCGTGAGATTTTGGAACTCCGGCCAGACATCGATCTCCTGCACACCATCAGATCCCACAGAACTCTCCCATCTACGTATCAGCTCACTGGAACAGGCAGAAAAAGCCGGCAACATCCTCTGCAAAAGCAATCCATTAGCCATGACAACAGTATACTATGAACATCTGATCAACATTTTTTTGATAGGCGTAAACCTCTTAAAATTGGGACAAAATGTAAAAGATTCCGGTGGGTTGTGCTTAGTGGAGTGACCTTGAGCTTCTCGAGATGGAAGGCATGGTTGATTATCCTCCGGTGGGTGACCCATTTCTCGCCTTGGTGGGCCGTCAGCCCGTTGGCCATCATCTTCTCGATCGTAAGAATGGACTTCGGCTTCCCAAACTGCCCATGCTTGTTTGCTAAGATCTCTCGAAACAGTCTAGGGTCATTCACGATCACTCTTGGCTCCGGACCGAACCAAGTCAAAACAACTTTACCTGCCATTTTCGGTGATCTCTCATGTAATTCATGAAAGCAATTACCAACCACGAGCGAGATTACCACAGCATGAATAAGCTAACTAAAGTACCATGCTCCTTGATGACGCCGTGGTCGAACGGAACAACTCGGGGGGCGATGGCGTGCGACGACAGCGGCATGGGCTCGGAGCAGGCCGCCGCGCCAAGCCGCACGAACTCCTTTATGTCGCCGGCCGGGAAGCGGTACGCCGTGCCGCGGAGGCCCTGGGCCCGCAGGGCCCGGTCCAACCTCCGCGGGCTTAGCCAGGCCCGCTCCAGCACACGCCAGGCCGACCACAGAGCCGCCATGGCCCCGAGCGCGTAGAGGCAGAGCGACCTCCATGGGGGCATCAGTGATGCACCGGTAGTCGCCATGGCTTGTGATGATCTCGCTGTGCGAAAGAAATGGCCAGTGACACGGCGAAGAGAGACTAGCTAAGAGCAGACCGTAAGAGAGAACCTGTAAGGCGACTTTGATTTTTCTTTGCTTGCTACAGGTTACGTCGTGTCATGGCTCCGTCCGTCACATCGTGGAGGCAGACAGAGACTTTTCGGTGATCTATCTGCTAATCTGCTATGGAAGATCGTTTGTTATCACTGGTCCTTGAATACCAACCTTCCATATGTGTACAATAAATAAACAAGATTGTTTTTTTTTCGGTGTGGTACAGCACGTAAATCCATCCACAGGTTAGACGGTGAATAACACGCATGAATAAATCCACTTTTCAACCTGAACTTAGGCCTAAGTTCGATTTTCAATTTTGAACTATAAAATCATCCACTTTACAACATTGAACTCTCAAAACCGTCCACCGTACCCCCTTCAGCTTAAACCACACTGGTTTTGACTGAGCTGACATATCCATGTGTGCATGTATAGCTTAGTCACTAAATAACTAAAGCAGACCCATAGGTCAGCTTCTAAAGCACATCTTCCCCAAATTTACTCTCTTTCTCTCTCTCTCTCTCTCCCCCCATTTCTCAGCTCCAAACAACCGGCGATGTCGCTCCCCTCCACCTCCCATCCACCATACCCTGTTCACCCTAAACCACCCCGGTTTTGGCTGAGGTGGCATATCCATGTGTGTATGTATAGCTGAGTCAACAAATAACTAAAGCAGATGGGCCTACAAGTCAGCCTCTAAGGGCATCTCCAATAGTTGGAGATAACGTTGTCTCTAACATATGTTACATCATCTTTATAAACAACATCTCCAATAGATGATCTCTAGCACACTCTCCAACATTTATATATTATAATTTTCCTTTGAAATGGGCCTATATATCAACTAGAATATATTAATGTATCATGTCTTATTTCGTGTGCACGCTAGTCTCTCCGGGAAGAGACGGTATGTGCCACCTCTTCTCCCCCTCTCTCATCTATGTAGGATTTTGTTAACGTGGCATAGCTAAGAGACGACAATAAATAAACTATTGGAGATGCCCTAAAGGGTTTCTTCCACAAATTTACTCCCCCCTTTTTGTGCTACAACCAACCAACGATGTCGCTCCCCCCACCTCCCGTCAACCGCCACTCACGCTCTCCCTCCGTGCTGACCCCTGCTCCCCCTCCCCCTCCCCTCTAGATCTCAGCGATGCCACTCCCTTCCTCGTCGACCCCCGCTCCTGCTCCCTTTCTCCTTCCCAGCCGACCGCCGCTCCCCCTCCCTCACTAGGTCTCGGTGATGCTGCTCCCCCCCCCCGCTGCCATCGTGGTTTCTCACACGACTGTAGCTCCCATGGGGACGCCACCGTTGTTGCTCTGCACCAAAGTAGTAGCCTAGGTAGCGGCTCGAACCTTCACCAGTGCTACCTCCCCAAATCAACAATGTCACATCCATTTCTCCACCAAATCGGCAATGCACCACCCAACACCGCCGTTCCCAAATCCGGTGCATAGTTTCTCCCTCTGGTCCAATGATGACAACCTCGACCCCTTCCTTGGCGCAGTCACCCCTGTGCTGCTTACTCAATGCTAGCGACACTGTCTATTTCTTTCCCCAACCTTGGCTTCTTCCAAAGTGTCGGCAACCTCCATCCTTACAATCGGCGAGGCAGTGATCTCGGTCTGTGCTGTGCTTCGTCCTCCTTGACTACCGTGGCTTATGTTCTTCAGCGTTGGTCACGGATGGTAGTAGAGTGGAACACCTCGGTCCAACACTGAGTCCAGAATGTCATCTAAACTACTCTAGCTACCAATTTAAACATTAATTGACAATAATTCCAGTAAGTATGCCAAGAACGCTCAGGTCACACGCGTATGAGAAACACTCGAGATACACACACTCGAGAAACACTTAGGATACCCACACCCAAGAAATGCTGGAACCATGTTCCCAATACATAGGATGGCAACAAGTAAATAATAAGCAACTAGTAATAAAGCAAGTAAGATTCCAATCATTAAACCAAGCAATATCCAAACCATATAATGTTCTAAAGGAAATAATCATGTCTCTATGTTTAATGAAAGTAAACTAAATTAATCTGTTTGTGTGATAATTTGCATGTGAAGCACGTGTCCTACTCCATCCCATGCATGTCATCATCAACAGTCACCTAAAAATAATAACAAAGCAAGAGTGAGTCTAAGACCCAGTAAGTACAATGCAAAACAATAAATATATAGTTCAATATTCAGTTTAATCATTATTATTGCCATGCTAATACTCAATTAATCACATCATATCTCATGTAGTTAATTAACTCAATTAATTTGTCATGTATCCAATGCTCAATCATGCTCATACTCATAATGTATCTCTATCAGATGATACCGGTATAGCAGAGTGATCACCCATTGGTGAACCACTCTCTCTTTCGGTCCCATGAAGTCCCCAGCGAAATAGGTTTTTGTTTAGAGCACTCGAGACTAGTCATATAACTTTCTCACCAATCTCATCGGAATAGTTATATGGCTTTCTCACCAACTTGGCTCGTGCAAATCTTATCATAATAAATATAAATGATGCAACATCTTTTAATTGTCCATTAACATAATCCATCATCATTATTACCATATCATGTCATCAATATATATGTCATAACCTTATTAAATCATCATCATCATTATATCCTAGCATTTAAATACGCATAAGTAAAGCATAAATAAATGCTAGATCAATTCAATTATAAAGACAAGAGTTAACAAACCAATATCTACCGCTCTACCATGCACTTGTCTTTTTGTCATGAGAACCCAAACGATGCAAAAGCGACATCGAACTTGAAGCAATGCTCCCTGGACATCAATCAATAATACATTTCAAAACATGCCACAATAGTACACAATCATCAAACAATATGCACTCGCACCTGCGCGCAAACCCAACACACTTAACTCATCTGCACCGGACAACCTACCCGTTGTATCGGTGATCAAACATCCATAACTTTACTTCTGGACTCCAAATATAGCAAATTCTTTTTTTTTTAATAATTTCTTAGTTATGTAAATTATCTGATTTTGCCATCTAGTTCTCCATTTTCAACCCCGAAAGTTATTCTAGAACTTCACAGAACAGTCGATTTCATAATTTTATAACTATTTTTATACCACATGGAAAATAATAAATCATGCCGCTTTTGGAAACTACACAAAATTATCTAGCTAAACCTAGTCATGACCATAATTTAATTCTAACATCTAATGCATGTAATTAAGCAATCTTCATAGCGAACCCACTCCAGACAAGGCCCGGGGACCAACCTTGGACAGGGTCCAGGGGCCAACCTTACCGAGGTATGACACATTGGCGAACCCACTCCAGAAGAGGTCTGGCGACCAACCCTGAATAGGGTCCAGGGGCCAACCTCGCCAAGGTACGACATATCGGTGGACCCAGTTAAAGGTGGGAGGACCCATTTGGCGAAACTGATGAAAGTACCTCCCGAGATGATCTAGGTACCAAGGGCAACGATGTAACTTTGTATGCCTACCCCTCCCACTCTATAAATAGGCTCTATGTAAATGGGAAAAGGGAGGCCACTTGTAACTCTTTTCACACCTATGCAATACAATGATACAGACTCTCTTGTTTGATTCTCGTTGAGGTCCCTTTCGCACCCTGGCGGCTGACGCGTTTGACCGGAGGTGCCACAAGTTTACTATACGATCTTGTATCGATGACAAATTTGAAAAAGATCTACAAAAAATATAACCCTTAATTAATTGGTAGTCCCTAATTTTAAAGGCTTAGATTCAATAGTTGTCTTAGAGATATGTTAATTTAAAAGATCTAAAAACATATAATCCTAAATTTGGTGGACCCTAATTCTAAATGCTTAGATTCAGTAGTTGCTTTAGAGCTATATTAATTTAAAAAACAAGAAATATGTAGCAATACATTTAATTCAGAGGTTGAGATTGTAAATTTTCTCGATGGACCCATTTCTCGGTCCTCTCTTTCACACGGAAGGAGAGAGATCTCAAAATTTGCTAATTAAATATGAAATCAAATATCCCAAATTCAAATTTATATAGCAAAATATGAATTTCAAAACTTAGAATTGTGTAAAGTTATACTATACTACACCAAACCGCGCAATTGTGTTGACCAATTGACTAGTCTATTATATAATAAAAGCTCATGAAAATCGTCTTATTATTGCTTAGAAAAAAGATGCACAATCTAGAAATTCTAAAAAAAACATCTGGCCCTTGATTAGGTGAACCATAATTAAAGTTGTTATGTGACATTGGATGTTATTAAAAAAAAGAGAAATATACTAGAAATTCTAAATAAAAAAAATGGCCCTTTATCTGACATGCCCAAATTAAAATTGAACCATAGCGGCCATTTGATGTCATGTTAGTACTTATATATATATATATATATATATTACTTTGTAATTTGAAAACTAAAATAAACTTCTAGTCCTAATTAATTCGGTGGACCCTCATGATTAATAAGCCATAGCCAATAGATGAGATATTCCTAATCTAATAAGGCGAAATCAAGATACATTCACGCATCGAAAAAAGGGGCAAAGGTGCATTGGCCCGCAAAGCAAGAGATGAAGCTGAAATAACGCATGGCATGCAAAGGCCAGCGCTAGGTAGGGTAATCAATTAATTATAGCATGCATTAGCGTTTAACTGGACTGGAGAGCACATCACAAATAATTAATCGTTGGGGCTCTCCAAAAAAGAAGGAAGTAATCATGGCTCTCTCCACTGTGTTTGAAAAGGGCCCGGAGGCCCGGCCCATCCATATCACTGTATGGATCCCCGTAGAGCATCAATAATGATTTGTTTTTTAGCTTGTTACTAAAAGTAGAGAGTACTCAATCCAATAAAAAGAAATAAGTATTCTAATAGATTGTTTCTTGAGCTTGTATCTAAGACTTTAATTGCTACAAGCGTGCTTGAAGACAGTAAAACCCACAAAACGAGTTTTTAGGTAACAAGTAAGTCTTCAACAGAGTATTTTGTTGTTTTTTGTGTCTTGGTATCAACAACTTGCTTGTTTCGTCATCTAGTAACAGGACTACCTTTTCTTCTCACTATCTCTTCTCCACATCACCTAAATGTTGATGTGTCTATCCTTTAGTAACAAATGACATGTACTATTGTAAATGCTCGTACACTCAGGAAGCACAAACAAGTAGCACATAAACACATGAAACATGCATGGCACATGATATATGCAAATCTTATGTACCTTCGGGATCAAGACCATGCACACTCAAGAGGCAATAATTTCACTCTGCGTATCAGGGGCAGTATCAGGGGCAGATCCTCTTTGGTTCATGGGTGTTCAGCTGAACACCCAAAAATTTTGGGCAAAAATTTAGTATATGCAAGGTATAATATATGTATATACTAGAAATTGAGTTCATTTACTGTTATATCTCACGTTCTGTTGAGCTCGGCCGTCGGCACAACCACGTCCGCGCACAAGCCAACGAGCCACAGCCCACAGGCGCACTTCCGCACTTCGGTAGTTAAAAGCCCAAGCCCATTTCCTCAGTCCTCAGACCTCAAACCGACAAACCCTAAATCCCAAATCAGCTAATCTCTCAATCTCACAGGCGGCGGCTTGCTCTGCTCCGACGCCCCGTGCCTCCGTTGCTCGCCTGACGCTTGTTCCTGTGCTCTCTTCGAGCGACCGAGGGCGAGCTCTGAGGCTCCGACCTCCAACTCTAAGTCTGATGGCAACGGCCGCTGGTTGGCGTGGCGTGGCGACCGGGCGGGCGCCGGGAGAGGTGGCGCACGACGCGCGCTGCTCTGAGGATGGAGGCATCCGCATCTGGGCTGGGCGTCGACCGAGGCCGCGAGCCGGGCGGCGGCTGGCAGCCGGCGAGTGGCGAGGATCTGCCCCTGCCCCTGGTGCTGAGTGGCGACCTCCGAGGCTTTGACCCTGACTCCCTTCGGTCTCTAGGCTCTGGCTGACTCGGCATCTCGGCGACTCCACCACTCCAGACTCCCCTTCGTCCTCCCAGACCTCCTCGAGATGAGCAGTCCTCTAGGCTCTAGCGCTGCTCGGAGGTAGGATCTTTGGAGGCTAGGAAGAGAGCCCATTTCTTGCTTCGCGCGTCTGGTTTTGGAAAAGATGGAATAGACAGTATTCTCGGGCAGAAATTGGTGCTAATGTATGTGAAATGTGGGGACTTGGGGGAGTGCAAGAAGGGTGTTTGATGAAATGCCTCAAGTATGTGATGTGCTTGTCTGGATTGCTCTAATGAGCGGGTGTGCGAAGGCCGGTGAATTCCAAGAAGTAATCTTGATATTTAGGTAGATGCACTGTTGTGGGGTTAGACCAGATGCACAAGCCATTTCTTGTGTCCTAAAATGCATTGCTAGTTTGGGCAGTATCACGGATGGTGAGGTAGTTCATGGGCTCCTTGAGAAATTGGGTTTTGGTGTGCAATGTGCGGTTGGAAATGCATTGATCACTTTGTACTCAAGGTGTGGTCATATTGAGGATGCCTTGCAGGTATTTGAAGGAATGACCCATTGAGATGTTATTTCTTGGAATTCTGTGATTAGTGGGTGCTTTTCAAATGGATGGCATGTAGGTTCGTTGCGCTTTTTAGCAAAATGTGGTTTGAAGGTCTGGAGATAAAACCAGTGGTGATGCTTAGTGTTTTGCCTGCTCGTGCTGGATTAGGTTATGAGCTTGTTGGAAGAGTGGTTCATGGGTACTCTGTGAAAACTGGATTGCTTTGGGAGCTTGAACCTTCGGAGAGTGGAATAGATGACAATCTGGGATCCAAATTGGTTTTCATGTATCTGAAATGTGGTGACCTGGTTTATAGAAGAAAGGTGTTTGATGTGAGCTAGCTCCAAAGTCCGAACTACCATGTTAAAAATCCTGAGTCCGCCACTGCTGCGTATACCGTCCAAAGCTATAGCATGCATTGCTTTCTGCGCATGCATGCATGACGAGATGAAATTGGCTTTATTTCAAACATGAGATCAACAAGACAATCTGCATCGGGCATCCAACGCCGAAACATCGGAAGACAATCAAAACAAAGACATGTACGTTTAATGTGCATAAAGAGGAGATCAATCCAACAGAAAACATGTCTGAATTCGAAGGATAGAAGCTATCTGCAGAAACATACTTTGTTGTTTGATTTAGACTTCAATCCCGTGCAAAACAGAGTCGATTAGAGTCCGCTGCAACAACAAAAGAGTTCAACAACACTAGAAGAAGAGTCCGTGACAACAATGAGATATACAAGAAAATGTTTTGATTTCGAGCCCCACGTCGAACAAAGATGTTATAAGACATGTTGTTTTCGAGGTGGAGGTTAGGACGATGAATAAGCTGTAAGTATCTAATGCATTTGCCATACAAGACAGGTTTTTCTAACATCTCCTAGCTCTATTACTAAATAAATGATGTTTTCAAATCATGCAGTTAAACTTTATAGACTTTAACAACTAATTAGTTAAAACAGCTTTAAAAGGACGGGGTTGGCCTGAGAAAATAGGAAATTATCCCGTTAATGGAAGAAAAAAAAATTATGTACATCGCTTATTTGTTTTATCAAGACTGTATATTTGTATATAATGGCGTATAATAGATATAATATAAACATAGTATTGTAGTATCCCATGAAGACGTATTTGAATATGGCATTATAAGGAACATACAATGTACTAGCAGGCCAAAACTATTTTTTTTTTTAAAAAAAATACCAGCATAATTTTTGAGAGAGTACATAGAGGATGCACACAACACACACACTCCACTCATGTACACATGCGTACACGTCCACAACAAATGCTAGAAATTTTGTGGAGGCTCTAGGGCTACACCTAACGTGGGCACGCGCTTTCGCGCTAAATACACACACATGTGTGTGCTCTGATCAATTAAGGCACACCATGTTGATCATAGGGATCAAACCTGGGTGGGTGGGAACGAATATCCTCATTCCCACCGCTAGACTACTAACCTGTCCTTAAATAACAATATAATTAATTAACTTTTCTTTCGATTTGTCTTTAGTGTTTTGACTTCAAAATTTTATTGTTGTTTCAAATGTCATTTAAATACATATGTATCTCAAATATTATATTATAGGAAAGATAGTCTAAACCATCTAAGTTTGCACCATTTGACGCTAAAAAAATTAGAGCAAATCTAGCCGCGCAAATGCGCAGACCAACCTGCTAGTTATTAAAAAAAAGTCTATTTTTCAACCTTCAACTAACGTCCCACTCGACACCTCCCGCTGCTTCCTCGCCGGGGACAGCGTCGTTGGCAACATCGCCCGACGCTACACCACGGGCTCCTCCACCTTCAAAAACGTCATCCTCGCCGACTTCGTCGCCATCCAACCCTTCTTCGGCGGTGAAGAGCACACGCCCTCCAAGCTCCACCTCAATGGCACCACGACCATAATGAATATCTCCGGTATCGATTGGATGTGGTATGCGTTTCTTCCGCCTGGCGTGGACCAGACCCATGTGGCCTCGAACTTCGCCTCCCCGAAGGTTGTCGGTGGCATTGACTCCCTGGCGTTCCCGCGGGTGCTCCTTGCCATCGGCCACTACGACCCGTCGCAGGACTGATAGAGACAATACTGTGAGATGCTCAAGAGTAGGAGGCACTAGAGGACGTGATCGAAACAGAGAGAGAGAGAGAGAGAGAGAGAGAGAGAGAGAGAGAGAAGATGGGGAAGGGACTGACATGTGGGCCTCATTATTTTTTTCCTGATTTGTTAGATGATGTGGCACACACGTGGCTAACATGTGGCAGACACATCACCTGAAACCGGGTGGGAAGGGCCGAAGGGGGTAAAGTGAACGGTTTTGAGAGTTAGATGTTGTGTTTTAGACGGTTTTGGAGCTAGAGGTTGAAAATTGGACTTGGGGAAATAGTTGAAGATTGGGAAATGTACTTTTCCCTATTAAAATGGTAGAAAAAGGAATCATCATGTTCGCTCTGAATAACTAGAAATTACCGTTTTAATCGGTGAAAAAAGAAAAAGATCTACGCCATTGATTGCGGTGGGTCCAGTGGCGAAGCTAGGACGAAAATAGAAGGGGTACTCTAATGTTAAAGCTAACATAAGATAAACTTGCTGAACAATAAAACATACATCAAATGGTCTTATGCAATCTAAATTCATATATAACTAAAAAAAAAATACAAAACACACAAAAGATAGTACATCACTACTAGATAGTGTGACAAGAATGCCCATAAATATGTATGGTGGGGGTACTATAGGTGCAGAGGCGGAGCCGGTGCTCAGCATCCCAAACACCAGGGATAGCTTTGCCCCTGGATGGGGCCCGATCATAACGGTGGACATCAAATATGCATACACACACACACACACGAGAGCTAAAATGTTAATAAGGTTTATTTAGGATAGTGACGGGAATTAAATCTCTAAATATTATTTTATTTAATTAAATACAATACGTCTTTTGTGGTCGTAACCCCTAAGGCTAACGACTCCCATAGTCGTAAGGATTCCAGAGGTTACATTATGGGTACCTTGGTCGAACGAGCTCCTGTACCTTATCCTCGACTAGATAATTGCTCGTAGAAGTTTTGAACTGGTACTTAGATCCGTTCTAAGTATATTATTTTCCGTGTGATGAATGGAATATATGTCTTATTTGCTTCAATCCATACGACGTTTACAGTCCTAAGTAACGGACAATAACCACTATATGGTTATTATCTCCTACTGACATCAACTGCTGGTCAGTTGGCTTTTTACCTTTTTACCAACTGCCACCGTTTCTCCGACCAGCCGCGACACTTCCAAAGGACGCCTCTTCAAGGATTAACTGCCATCATTTTGCCAGTTATATATTTAAAGAAGAATACAAACAACAGGAAAGGAGATCTGATCCATAACCAACAGATCATCGAAGGACACAAGACTTAGTGATTCGAAGAGCATCTAGAGCATTAGTATAGTCAATACACCAAGTGTAATTAGAGCTTATCTGTCGCCTTACCAAGGCACGCCCTGTAAAAATCCAGTTCACTGCAATAAAGGGCAATCCTATTCTCTCCCAAGAACGGTTTGTCATTTTTCTCTATTTATTTTGTAAGAACGACTACTCAATCATCGACAAATAGTATCTAGTTACAGTAATAAACAAACAAGGTTTATTTAGGATAGTATATAGTTCCGGGATCACCACCCTAATCCCCATATGCACGGTTCGCCGTTGATGCTAACAAAGTGTTTTCCTGAGCTTAATCTGTGCCCCACGCTGTGGCTGCAGAGTGGAGACCGGGCACGGTGCATGCGTATAATACGGCGAGAGCTCGAACAGGAAGTGCTGTAGGATCATGCTCAATGCCATCTTGGCCTCCAGCAATGCAAAGTTCTGGCCGACACAAATCTTCGGGCCCCAACCGAATGGAAAGAACGCCGGCGAGTCCTTGGAGGCGTTGGAGATGCCCTCCGCGAACCTCTCTGGCTTGAACTCGTTGGCATCTTCTCCCCATACATCTGGATCATGGTGAATGCACACTATTGGCAACGCAAATGTAACGCCGGGTGGATATGTGACTCCTCCGAGCTCTGTCTCTTTATATGCCTCCCGGCCAAGTAATAGGATAGGTGGGTACAGCCTAAGAACCTCATGTAATATCATTGTCACCTGCAACAGAGAAGATGGAGCTAGTTAGAGTTGTAACCAAGGACGAAAATATTGGCGGTACCAGCCCGTTACCGGCCATACCGGCCCGGTAAAAAAAATATCGGTCTGATTTTTTAAAAATTGATGAATAGTAATTTCGAACGGTAACCAGTGGAAAACCGACCAAATTTAAATTTTGAGTTTAAATTTGATAATTAAAACTTCTGTTAGAAAACGGGTTACCAGTTTAACCAGTACCGATCAGGTCTAGTATTTTTTTCCGTAACCGGTTTTCGAATCCTTGGTTGTAACTGAATGAGAAAAATGGATATCCTGCTATGTTGCACTCACAACTTTCAGCTGATTTATGCCGTCGGAATCCGGCTGGTTCTTTCCAAAGACGCGCAGAACCTCCTCCCTTGCACGGTCCTGCCACTCAGGATGCATGCTTAGCACGACCATTGTCCACGTGAGCAGCACCGCGGTTGTCTCCATTCCTGCAAAGTAGAATTGCTTCAGCTCCCCGATTATGTCCTCTGTGGACATTATTGGCTTGGAGCTTCCGCTTTCTTGGCTTTCTTTAATGTTGGACTCCATCATCACGCCTAGTAGATCGTCGTTGCCAGCATGGCCGCCCTTCATCGCCCTCTCCCTCTTTGCGATTATGCCTTTCAGTAGCGCTTCAACCTCACGGCCATTTGCTTTCATCCTTCTGTTGAGCTGCGTTGGTAGGAAGCTGCAGAAGAAAATTAGCACATCACGTGTATTCTATTCAATGTTATATTCATGTAGTAGTGTCTGCGAGCTAAACGGATAATTTATTTGCAGGACTAATCACCAATCAGTGTGGGCCAAGTGGCAGTTGTCCAGGAGAACTTATTCCAATAATACCATTAGTCTTGTTCCGTCTTCCTGTCCTGTATATCAGACAGTCTTCATATTCTAATGGAATGCACAAGCGAGGTTGCATTGTCTGAAAATATGAGCTCACCTGTAAGCTGGGATATACATGACGTTTCCCATCTTTACAGCATTTTGTGCTTGCTCTGATTGCAACTGGAAGATCCTTCTCCCTTCACCGAAGCTGCTCCCGAACGCTGCGCGGGAGATGACGTCACCCGTGAGATTTTGGAACTCCGGCCAGACATCGATCTCCTGCATACCATCAGACCCCAGAGAGCTCTCCCATCTACGTATCAGCTCACAGGAACAGGCAGCAAAAGCGGGCAACATCCTCTGAAAAAACGATCCATTAGCCACTACAAATTTACAACAGTTCTATGAACATCTGATCTAAATTGTTGGGACAGAATGTAAAAGATTCCAGTGGGTTGTGCTTAGCGGAGTGACCTTGAGCTTCTCGAGATGGAAGGCAGGGTTGATTATCCTCCGGTGGGTGACCCATTTCTCGCCTTGGTGGGCGTTCAGCCCGTTGGCCAACATCCTCTCTATCCTAAGAACGGACTTGTGCTTCCCAAACTGCCCATGCTTGTTGGAATACTGATACACTTAAGCAATTCATGCTCTTAAATTTGCAACCTGGATTAGTATCCATTCATCAATTATTACCAACTAGTCTGACAGTCGTTATAATGATAAATTTTGAACTTCACTGATGTCTTAACCATAGATCATTACGACTTTCCATAGTATCTAGTTACAGAGGCAGTAACGCCAACACCTGTCTGGGAAATATACCACGCCAATTAAAATTTTAACTCGATAATTTGGTCGATGTAAAGATTCACTGGTGGTCCGGTGCTGATCCGAATAAGGAAGCAGGTGATTACCAGTGCCATTTACCGCCTGTTGGCCGTCGACCCTTGGCAGCCCCTCCTAAGCGCTCTCGGTCACAGTCTGATCTCCGACTTAGCATCGAATATCACAAAGCCCCTGGTCCACCACAGACAATGCTGTGGCACAATCCTATCTCAACTATTATTAACCATAACGCGATTACAACATAGCTTATTAGAACCTATAATGTACTTGTGTTCGTGATCACAGACGAATCCGTCAATGATGTTCGAAGTTGCTGAATCGACCAACCTTGCAATCTGGAGCGTACTTAGAAGCGGAACGGCCTTCAGCTCTCTCGCCTACACCGCAAATTCGCACTTAGCAATCCCTGCCATCCAGATCATGTAACTCTCAGATCGTATCATCGTATGTAACGTTCTTTCTTGTAGATTCATGTCACTTGACTGTAGCCGTCAATGTCAGCTTTCATCTTTGTTAAATTGTTCTTTATCTGATTTACATCGTGACTTTCACATTTGTGTCACATTTTTACCAAGCATCTTATTAGATACATTTATTACATAAATTCATAATAATATCTGTCAGATACGTAAGTCTTACTATAGATGCACATTTAACACTAAGATTCATATTAATATAATACTATATCTAAAGTTTAATATAATGTTACATTTATTAATTATACACAGTCTATATCATTATCATCGGCATATTTCAATCAATAGTATCACATATATGATATCTCAATATAAGTTTACTAATCTATCTAAGTATAATGACAAATATGATATAAATATAATATCCAATATTAAAAAGTTTATCAATAATTAACAATTTATCCAATACATCTGGCAACCTATTTATCGATACAACGTAGCAACTAAATGTAAAGTTCTGACAACTTTGGTACTCCTGCGCTCCCATTATGGCAGGGAAGTCGACAGAAGTAGCTGTCATCAACTGCGCCCAGATCTAGTGTGACGTA
Source organism: Ampelocalamus luodianensis (assembly GCA_036346255.1). Taxonomy (NCBI): domain Eukaryota; kingdom Viridiplantae; phylum Streptophyta; class Magnoliopsida; order Poales; family Poaceae; genus Ampelocalamus; species Ampelocalamus luodianensis. The sequence goes on from CM070617.1 coordinate 42,547,438, forward strand.
CAATCCTCGGCCCCGAAGTGAAGCGGCACTCCTGGACGGTTGGAGACATCGCAACCTCCAGGCTGACCGTGAGTCACTCCCCAATCATTGGCACGGGAATGGCACCCTGGCAGAAAGAAGGTGGAGTGACCTCCGGTCTTATGCACATCAGCAATGGATATGAATGCAAACTGAGTCATATTGTCACATAAGAACTGGAGTAGAATGAACCCGGCATGTCCTTACGAGTTAAGATACTTTGGAGGAAAAAACCGTCAATATTTTGTTGAACAAATTACTTTCGGTAAACGGCGTTTAAAAACGGATCACCTTGATTTAATTTCGAATCGGTTAAACTACCTTGCGTAATTATGAATTAGTATTTTTTCCGTAAAACGGTTCAACCAGTTTAACTATGGAGATTAATGTATTCACTCAACTTTTAATTCCGTTCACGGACATCTGGTCTTGCCATGTCGAACCCCGTTGACGTCCTGCCTCAATGGTGCATTTCAGTCCGCATGTCACTCACAGTTGCTTCCATTCCAATGATGCTTCAGCCGATTATTCCTTGACGTCATGCTTGGATGCATTCTTGTCCTTTCCTGCATAAGCCTTAGTACGCATTCGTGGCAGCTTATCCTTTCTGATTACCTTCCAGTAGGTTGTCCTCGGCTATTCTCCGTCCTTCAGTCTGTTGTAGATTTGCAGAGAGCATAGCTTCATGTACTTATCTTTAGTTGGTCTAGTGTTTCGAAAACGAATAATTTATCTCATGTTACACTTAGGTTGGGAAGGAATTTCGAGACTTTTACCATAAATAGTTCCTATTGCTTCAATTTAAGGTTTTGTTTCGGTTATCTTCGTTCAACTTGCTATTTCTGAAAGTATATGCCATGTACCTTTATTTCTGTCCGAATCTGATTCAGTAGCATAGGTTTCTTTCTAATATGAGCACTGAACTGGAATTCAGACTTTCCACTGTTCGAATTTGGGTTGATTCACTGAGTTACTTTCTACGAATTCCATGCCTGACGATAGACCATCTGAACTGGACAACGTTCACCAACACATAGACACGATCTCTGGAACCTCGTCGTTCCCGACACAGCATCAAGACCGAGACTTCTGCAACCGTACCATTCATTATTGCAACAGTTAACATTCTGACAAATCTTGGGCAGACAGAAGGACAGTTGTGGCATCATCTTGTGTCTATGCAGTGGTATCTATCCGGGCTTGACCTTATATGCTAGGCTACATTCGTCCTTGCCAATGGCTTTCTCCCAATGCCCCTTGTTCATAAGCCGGGAACCAGTTCACCTTAGCATCTTGTCTCACGACCATAATCCAGTTTACGCCAATTACGATCTTCTTTGAACAAATTCCTAACATTACCAACCTTACATATCATAGTCAATGAAAATGAGCATTCTTTAGAACCTGGTCGAGCCATCTTGCATTCTCTGTATCTTCACTAATATTCTCCAATACCTCCAATACAGAGGTTCACATTAGTTGAAGACCAGCCAAAGTTTTGTGGTGTGTGCCCCATAGAGTATCACCAGGCCTTGCATGATTAGTTTTTTGGTTTTTTTCCTCTTCCTGCAAAAATATCACCTCTATCTAATTAGCCCACAAGGTTGTCATGGTGATCTTGGAGAAGTTGATATCTCCTCTTGCAATAAGCACTAACGGTGTTGACAATCAAAGTGGAGTAATTAAAGAAATCCAAGACAAAGCTACAACACTGGCATGAAAACTACTACTAAGCGCAATTGATGGGCAAAACAATGGATGTAAAAAGCATGCAGGTTTTCATCAATATATGTCTCTACCTGCGCATGAAACAGATCCTATTATGTTTGAGGCTCCATCGTAGCCTTGTCCTCATAATTGAAAATAAATAAACCATGTGTTGCAAACATAGCATCGGGAGCTACCTTTAGTGAAGATGTAATATCAGAAACATGTTGAACTCCAAGGAACCTCTCAATCACATGCCCTTGATCCATTTACATACCTACATGATAAAATAATAGTTATTGACAAATGACAATTGTTAACAAGATTAATCTGAAATATAGACAAAACAAAGCTACATGCGAACCTCAAAATCACGACCATTTGCTCCTTTATGGATGCATCACATGACTAAATCAACAAGCCTTTGCAAAAAGATGCTCTCTGTCTGAAATAATAGCACTCCTTGTCTCATCTACACAAGCCCTTACTAATTCCTTTTGTATCGTATAGCTAGTCATTTGATTATTCACGGGAGCATTGTCACCAAGCACATTTGCAACTTTAGGATCCTTCTCTCTGTACCAGTCCAGCATCTCTAGAAAGTTCCCCCTATTGCTTGAGCTTGAAGACTCATCTTGTTCACAAAAATCAACAGCTTGCAAAAGGAGAAATCTTATAACATCTAAAACAGTAATCAAGCGTGCTTTTATATTGCTCCTCCTTCTCCGCACTTTTTCTCAGACCACACATGAGCCACATTTTTTCTCTGATTATTGTAATCGATATCGTTCCTCCTTGCTTTATTGTGACTACTATTAACTCCAACACAATCATTGAAATATTCCAATGCTCTCCTCCAATTAGTACACCCTATGTTAGTGAATGCATCATTCCCAAAGTTGTCGATCTTTGGTGACTTAATGAGGTAACAATAAAAGCAATAAGATGTATCTTTATCCACACTGTACTCTATCCAATAAAATTTGGTTAACCATGAATTTACAAAGGCCCTCGTCTGGATGCCCTGCTCTTTGCATGGAAAATCATGGCCAAATGGTTTAAATGGACCCATAGCCAAAAATGCTCTCCTAGCATCATCTCTAATATCAGGATCAAACTATTCAACTGGCTTCTGAAGCCCCAGATCAGCAACAATATCATCCATAGTAAGCTCAATACATGGCCTTTTTTGCTCAGCACCACTACCTTGAGTTGCTAAACTTTTCTTAGAGACATCTTTTGAAAAATATCTCTCCATCTAACCGAAATCCTAGCAAGTAGCAATATAAAATTCTAATTACTTATTTAGGTGTGGTGTTCAAGAATGAAGAGGCATTGTCACATTAACTTCTGTCTACTGTCGAGTGAGAGGCTGAGAGCAATTTACAAACCAGGAGTCCAAGAGGTTAGCGCCGGCGACAATCGCGAGGATCCTAGGGCGGGGTCACTGGCGTCTGGCGGTGTTGTGTGAGGAGAGACCAGAAGCAAGAGCCGGTGGTGGTGCACGACCGCGTGGGAGAGATAAGCGTGGAGAGGAGGACGAGGAGGACACGTGAGTAAGAGCTAGTGGCGTGGCGTCGGTCTCTCGAGGAGAGAGTGAGGAGGGTGTGGCAGTGGGATCCCAAATTTGCTAGCGTGCGGCGGCAGCACGAGGAGATTGGGATAGGAGCCACCGGCGTTGAGCTGCACGTTGGTGGCACAACACTATAGGAGAGAGAGCGCAAGAGGGGAGGACTAGCCGCCGGTGGATGGAGACGGTGGGAGCCAATGGCAGTGCCGAACTCCGAGAAGAAGAGGGCGGCGGTGACTGCTTTGCGGCCAGCGCAGCGCACGCTCGCGCCCGGCGGCTCGGATGCTCGGCTAGAGAGAGCTAGGTTTAGGTAGGCACAAGCGCAGCAATGGGGTTGGAGTAGGGAGGTCGGAGGAGGCTGAGGCGGATGGAATTGAGGACTAAATCTGCGTGCACTACATATGTTGGGCTATTGAACAACTATTGGACTACTACAGGTACTCCATGATGCTAGTAGGCGAGGCTGGTATTTCACCACCCTGCGGCGGTGGCTCCACCTGCTGTGTGGGTGTAGAGGGTGAAGCCGGTGCTCAAACACCCCAAGCACCGAGCAAAGTTTATTTAGAGAGTGGGTCTAGATTATAACGGTGCACATCAAATATACATATAAACGAGAAGTAAATATTAATAAGGATTATTTAGGTCTAGTTACAGCTATAGACAAATAGTACCTTCCAGGATCACCACCATAATCCCCATATGCATGGTTCGCCGTTGATGCCAACAGTGTTAAGAGTTTCCTGAGCTTAATCTGTGCCCCATGCTGTGGATGCAGAGAGGAGACCAAGCACGGTGCATGCGAATAAGATGGAGAGAGCTCGAACATGAAGTATTGTAGGATCATGCTCAATCAAATCTTGGCCTCCAGCAATGCAAAGGTCTAGTTGACACAAATCTTCGGCCCCAACCGAATGGAAAGAATTCCAGCTAGTCCTTGGAGGCGTTGGCGATGCATGCTCTCCGCAAACCTCTCTGGCTTTAACTCGTCGTGTAGTAGTTACTATTATATATTCATTAAAAAACAATATATGTCTCCTTTTTTTATACCATTTCTTAGTCTAATTAGTTATTGCAAGTACATGAATATACCCTAACTAATTACTTTGAGTTTCGTAAACTTTTCAAACCATGGTGGTGTACTGAATTAAAGCCCTTATTTATGATATCTAGTTACAACTATGAGCAATTAGTATCTTCCAAGATCACCACCCTAGTGTTGGGATACAGGTAGGCTACACCAGCGCACAATTAAAAATTATACTGCATAAACTAGGAAGCTATGTGAGCAAGAAATCATAGATCGTTACCACTAGACGTGCAGTGCAGCGGAAAAAGAGTTAGAGCAGTCTGGTCCAACGTTACACGCGTCGATGTAGTGGAAGTAGTTGATCGTCCAACGTCTTTAGCCGCCGATCGTCTCCTCCAGCAGCCCCTCTCGTGTTCCCTACGTACGTCACGGATCATCCTCGATCAGCGCAATAGCGCATCTATGGTATTCACACATCCAGAAGTGGAACACCGTACGTCCATATACTAGCACCAACATGCACAACAAGGCCTTCGGGTAGGTGGTGCAACAAATCCCAAAAACCTCACGCCTCCGCTTATAAAGAGGCCATAACGGATTCAATCCGAACTAGTTTGTTCCAACTCATTAAGTGTGTGACTTTGTAGGTTCATGTGTAATCGACCATGACTCGAAAACTCCTTTTCAATCCACAAGTTCGTAGCAGTTCTAGCAGAACATAGCGACTCCCGAATACACATAAAGATAAAATCGGACGAACCTTATGCAATATGATTTGCGACCAGATCCTTATCACTCACGACTAGTTCGTAACTCCTTACGATCAGTTCGCATCTAGTCACCACGATTCATAACACCTTACGACAAATTAACGAAACTAGTTTGTGATCATGTATGACCCGGCTCCGCGACGGTTCATATCCTCATACGATCGGTTCGTATCACGGTTGGACTAAGCAATGCTTACGTATTCTCCTTTTGTCTCACGGTATGCGGTGAACTCTAGGTGAGACATGTCATCTATGGTTTATTCAATCTTTTCTCGATCTAGTGATGGATAACATCGTGTGGTGACTCTTTGACCACTTGTAGCACGGTCATGCACTTCCTTTATCCAAGCACATCGAGAGCGAGAGATATCTCATGTTATGCTAGCGGGAGCAAATCATATATCGACCGATCACATCTCTCATAATTTTTATAGTATACTCGAAAGCTACTTTTATAACTACCCAGTTATGGGGTAGCGTTTGGTAACCCCTAAGTGTACTGTTACACTTGTAAGAGATCATACTGATGACACATGAAAAAATAACAACATCAATAGTGTTTTAAAGTGGGTCAATCCAACATTATATTATCTCATCATGTGCTCACATTATTGATTCGATATCCCCTATATCTATGGCGGTGAAGCGTGGTCATCAATCAATATATGTGTTGGTATATAAGTCAATAATCTCCCGATCATGGATCTTTAAGAATGATATCATACAACAAATAAAGAGTTTCACTATCAAGTCATATAATTGCTAATCTTTATAAATGATAATTTATCAAAGTAACATAATAACATTTATTCTATAATTCATAAACATAGATGTGATACAATCATTTCCGCGGTTACCTCTAGGGCATACCACTAACCCCTAATCCCCATATGAAATGCTTCACTAACCGTTGATGCTAACAAAGTGTTAAAGTTTTCTGAGCTTAATCTGCGCCCCATGTTCTGGCTGCAGAGTGGACACCCGGCAAGGTGCATGCGTATAAGACGGCGAGAGCTCGAACAAGAAGTGTTGTAGGATCATACTCAATCCCATCTTGGCCTCCAGCAATGCGAAGTTCTGACCGACACAATTCTTCGGCCCCCAACCAAACGGAAAGAACGCCGGCGAGTCCTTGGACGCGTTGGAGATACCATCCGCGAACCTCTCTGGCTTGAATTCGTCGGCATCTTCTCCCCATACATCTGGATCATGGTGAATGCACGCTATTGGCAACGAAAATGTAACGCCGGGTGGATATGTGACTCCTCCCAGCTGTGTCTCTTTATATGCCTCCCGGCCAAGTAATACGATAGGTGGGTACAGCCTAAGAACCTCGTGTAGTATCATTGTCACCTGCAACAGAGAATCTGGAGCTAGTTAGAATTGTAACCCAGGACAGATATTGGCCGTACCGGCCGGTTACCAGCCATACTGGTCCGGACCGGTAAAAAATATCGGCTTGGATTTAAATTTTGAATTTGAATCGATGAATATTAATTTCGGGAGGTAAACGGTGAAAACCAACCAAATTCAAATTTCGAGTTTAAATTTCATAACTGAAACCTCTGGTAGAAAACCGGTTACCACCGGTGGTAACCGTATCGGCCAGATCTAGTATTTTTCCGTAACCGGTTTTCGAATCCTTGCTTGTAACTGAATGAGAAATTAGATATCCTGCTATGTTGCACTCACAACTTTCAGGTGATTTATGCCGTCGGAATCTGGCTGGTTCTTTCCAAAGACGCGCAGAACCTCCTCCCTTGCACGGTCCTGCCACTCAGGATGCATGCTTAGCACGACCATTGTCCATGTGAGCAGCACCGCGGTTGTCTCCATTCCTGCAAAGTAGAATAGCTTCAGCTCCCCGATTATGTCCTCGTTGGTCATCATTGGCTTGGAGCTTCCACTTTCTTGGCTTTCTTTAATGTTGGACTCCATCATCACGCCTAGTAGATCGTCATTGTCGGCATGGCCGTCCTTCATCGCCCTCTCCCTCTTTGTGATTATGCCTTTCAGTAGCGCTTCGACCTCACGGCCATTTGCTTTCATCCTTCTGTTGAGCTGCGTTGGTAGGAAGCTGCAGAAGAAAATTAGCGCATCACGTGTAATCTATTCAATGTTATATTCATGTAGTAGTGTCTGCGAGCTAAACGGATAATTTATTTGCAGGACTAACCACCAATCAGTGTGGGCCAAGTGGCAGTTCTCTAAGAGAACTTATTACCATAATACCATTAGTCTTCTTTCGCTTAATTTGCAGCTGGTAGTTTGGTATTCGGTATTTTTCAGATTTGCTACAGTATTAGGTGGCCTTTTTGTACTCTGAACAAGTATCAGCACACTTGTTCCGTCTTCCTGTTCTGTATATCAGACATTCTTCATATTCTAATGAAATGCAAAAGCAAGGTTGCATTGTCTGAAAATATGAGCTCACCTGTAACCTGGGATATACATGACGTTTACCATCTTTACAGCATTTTGTGCTTGCTCTGATTGCAACTGGAAGATCCTTCTCCCTTCACCGAAGCTGCTCCCGAACGCTGCGCGGGAGATGACGTCACCCGTGAGATTTTGGAACTCCGGCCAGACATCGATCTCCTGCACACCACCATCAGACCCCAGCGAGCTCTCCCATCTACGTATCAGTTCACAGGAACAGGCAGCAAAAGCGGGCAACATCCTCTGAAAAAACTATCCATTAGCCACTACAAATTTATAACAGTTCTATGAACATCTGATCTAAATTGTTGGGACAGAATGTAAAAGATTCCAGTGGGTTGTGCTTAGCGGAGTGACCTTGAGCTTCTCGAGATGGAAGGCATGGTTGATTATCCTCCGGTGGGTGACCCATTTCTCGCCTTGGTGGGCCGTCAGCCCGTTGGCCAACATCCTCTCGATCCTAAGAACGGACTTCTGCTTCCCAAACTGCCCATGCTTGTTTGATAAGATCTCTCGAAACAGTTTAGGGTCATTCACGATCACTCTTGCCTCCGGACCGAACCAGGTCACAGCAACTTTACCTGCCATTTTCGTGATCTCTCATGTACTAATTCACGAAACTAATTACCAACCACGGGCGAGATTACCACATCATAAGCTAATTAAAAGAAGTGCTTGTACCATGTTCGTTGATGACGCCGTGGTCGAACGGGACCACTCGGGGAGCGATGGCGTGCGACGACAGCGGCATGGGCTCGGAGCAGGCCGCCGCGCCGAGCCGCACGAAGTCCTTCATGTCGCCGGCCGGGAAGCGGTACGCCGTGCCGCCGAGGCCCTGGGCGCGCAGGGCCCGGCCCAGCCTCCGCGGGCCGAGCAAGGTCCGGTCGAGAACCCTCCAGGCCCACCACAGAGCCGCCAGGGCCCCGAGCGCGTAGAGGCAGAGCAAGCTCCATGGAGGCATCAGTGACGCACCAACAGTCGCCATGGCTTGCGATGATCTCGCTTTCTCTGTGGAAGAAATAGCCAGTGGCCCGGTAGAAACTAACAGCAGGCCGTACGCGAGAACTTCTAAGGCGGCTTTGATATTTCTTTGCTTGAAACACGTGTCCTCGTGCTATGGCTGCCCGTCACATCGTGGAGGCGAACACAGAAACTTTTCCGTGATCTATCAGCGGTTTTTTTTTCCCAATGGCACTATTTGAAGAACCATTAGCAAATATAACATCGTCCCAGCCACAAATTGCAAAAATAATATTCTGGTACGACTGACCACAAGACGGACAAGTCTCGGGTGTGCGGACGAAGCACCACGTGTCGGCCTGAGGCTTGTCCGTCCCGTGGGCGGACAGCTGATAGCGTTATTTTTGTAATTACGATTATAAGAGCATTTTTTTTTGTTAATTCCACTTCAAATATAGCGAGGCACCTAGCACCATGAAGTCCTCTTTTGAACTATCGCCCAATATAGTAAGGCACCTAGCACCACTAGCAGTCTACCACACGAGTCACTCCAATTTTTGCGCGTTCATATAAAGCATCACACCGAGCGTTTCCTTTAAAGTAATGAAACAAACAAATGACGTAGAAAAAAATATCTTAGCCACGATAAATACTAATAAGTGTGGCACTTAACATTACGTTCTCACTAATTGACTAAGAAGCATTATATCACCAAAAGAGCCCTACACAGTAAGGTAACCAAATAGTAGCAATAGCTAAGTGAGCAAGGCCCCAGAAGTCTCGGTCTGCAGGATAGGGACCTCGAGGGTATAAAAGCTGACTGGAAAAAGTTTGCAGGATATACCAATAAGGGTTGGCCAACATGAATCTACGCTTCATGCTGTCCAAAGGGGAGGCCAAGCACCACGAACAGGGAGGCCCGGGATCACCGGACCCTAGTGACCGAGGGCAATTCCTCGGAAGACGGCATGGTGAAAAGGTACAAGGTATGAACCACCGGAGGCCAAAATGGTCCCCATGGCCAAGGCTACAATAGGAAACCGGGACCCAGGGTAGGTTTTATGATAGCTACTGGATCTTGGTGAGGATAATGCCCATAGAGGGCGCGGTCATCATACTTCGGACGAAATCGGTCCTTTTGGTCCTGTTCTCGATGGAAGGTACCATGAACACGGCTTGTCAATCTAATTGAAATTTGGTAACATTATGCAACTAATAGAAAACACTACAAGTCATAATGGAGGCAATGATTAGTAATTCTTACAATGAACTACATAATTCTACATGTAATTTGTTACAACTTCATACTTTGCTCTAAATTGTTTTTATTAAAGCCTCGTCATTCTGCACTTTCATTCCATTTGCCTCATTATTTCTCGTAGCTTCAGAATTCTAAAGTTCAACCTTGTCCAATAAAATCAAGGTTGATAATGCTTTGTAATAAAATAAAAGTTAGACCACATCACTGAATGTATTGTTCGATGATCCTCTCTCAACATTTCAAGTTCATCATTTTTAAACTTCTCCTCTGAAATAATGATTTTATTGTCCTTGGGCTCAATAATTCAATAGTTAAAAATTTAGAGATTGGTTGTTATTTCTCAAGTGCAAAAAATTTGTCAAGCATTACTCCAAAATGGTACTTCAATTTTTTTCTTGGAGAAGTTGATATCTCCTCTTGCAATAAGCACTAACGGTGTTGACAATCAAAGTGGAGTAATTAAAGAAATCCAAGACAAAGCTACAACACTTGGCAACAGAAACTACTACTAACTGCAATTGATGGGCAAAACAATGGATGTAAAAAGCATGCGGGTTTTCATCCAATATGTGTCTCTGCAACCCATGAAATAGTCCTATTATGTTTGAGGCTCCATCGTAGCCTTGTCCTCGCAATTCAGAAATAAATAAACCATGTGTTGCAAACATAGCATCGGGAGCTACCTTTAGTGAAGATGTAATATCAGAAACATGTTGAACTCCAAGGAACCTCTCAATCACATGCCCTTGATCCATTTACATACCTACATGATAAAATAATAGTTATTGACAAATGACAATTGTTAACAAGATTAATCTGAAATATAGACAAAACAAAGCTACATGCGAACCTCAAAATCACAGCCATTTGCTCCTTTATGGATGCATCACATGACTCGTCAACAAGCACTGCAAAAAGATGCTCTCCTGTCTAAGAAATAATAGCACTCCTTGTCTCATCTACACAAGCCCTTACTAATTCCTTTTGTATCGTATAGCTAGTCATTTGATTATTCCCGGGAGCATTGTCACCAAGCACATTTGCAACTTTAGGATCCTTCTCTCTGTACCAGTCCAGCATCTCTAGAAAGTTCCCCCTATTGCTTGAGCTTGAAGACTCATCTTGTTCACAAAAATCAACAGCTTGCAAAAGGAGAAATCTTATAACATCTAAAACAGTAATCAAGCGTGCTTTTATATTGCTCCTCCTTCTCCGCACTTTTTCTCAGACCACACATGAGCCACATTTTTTCTCTGATTATTGTAATCGATATCGTGCCTCCTTGCTTTATTGTGACTACTATTAACTCCAACACAATCATTGAAATATTCCAATGCTCTCCTCCAATTAGTACACCCTATGTTAGTGAATGCATCATTCCCAAAGTTGTCGATCTTTGGTGACTTAATGAGGTAACAATAAAAGCAATAAGATGTATCTTTATCCACACTGTACTCTATCCAATAAAATTTGGTTAACCATGAATTTACAAAGGCCCTCGTCTGGATGCCCTGCTCTTTGCATGGAAAATCATGGCCAAATGGTTTAAATGGACCCATAGCCAAAAATGCTCTCCTAGCATCATCTCTAATATCAGGATCAAACTATTCAACTGGCTTCTGAAGCCCCAGATCAGCAACAATATCATCCATAGTAAGCTCAATACATGGCCTTTTTTGCTCAGCACGACTACCTTGAGTTGCTAAACTTTTCTTAGAGACATCTTTTGAAAAATATCTCTCCATCTAACCGAAATCCTAGCAAGTAGCAATATAAAATTCTAATTACTTATTTAGGTGTGGTGTTCAAGAATGAAGAGGCATTGTCACATTAACTTCTGTCTACTGACGAGTGAGAGGCTGAGAGCAATTTACAAACCAGGAGTCCAAGAGGGTTAGCGCCCGGCGGCAATAGCAGGATCCTAGAGGCCGGGGTCACTAGCGTCTGGCAGTGTTGTGTGAGGGAGACATTGGCGGCAAGAGCCACTGGTGGTGGCACGACGCTGTGGGAGAGATAACTGTGGAGAGGGAGGGACCAGAGGACACACGTAGTGGGAGCTAGTGGCAGCCGTCGGTCTCTGAGGGAGAGAGTGAGAGGACGGCGACAGTGGGATCCCAAATTCGCTAGCGTCTGGCACTGCACGAGGGAGATTGGGATAGGGAGCCACCGACGTTGAGCGCTGTTGGTGGCGGCACAACACTATAGGAGAGAGAGCTGCAAAGAGGGAGGGACTAGCCGCCAGTGGATGGAGACGGTGGGAGCCAATGGCAGCTGCCGAACTCCGAAGGAAGAGAGGACGACGGTGACTCGCCTGACGCTGGCTTGGCCGCTCGCACTCGCACTTCGGCGGCTCGGATGCTCAGCTAGGAGAGCTAGGTTTAGGTAGGCACAACGCAACAATGGGGAATTGGAGTAGGGAGGTCGGGAGGAGGCTAGAGGCGGATGGAATTGAGGACTAGAGTACCGGTACTACATATGTTGGGCTATTGAACAACTATTGGACTACTACAGGTACTCCATGATGCTAGTGGGCCAGAATGGTATTTCAGCCCACCCAGCACCAGGCTGGCTCCACCCCTGCTGTGGGTGTAGCGGGTCAAGCTGGTGCTCAAACACCCCCAAGCACCAGGCAAAGTTTGGCCCCGGGTGGGTCTAGATTATAACGGTGCACATCAAATATACATATAAACGAGAAGTAAATATTAATAAGGATTATTTAGGTCTAGTTACAGCTATAGACAAATAGTACCTTCCAGGATCACCACCATAATCCCCATATGCATGGTTCGCCGTTGATGCCAACAGTGTTAAGAGTTTCCTGAGCTTAATCTGTGCCCCATGCTGTGGATGCAGAGAGGAGACCAAGCACGGTGCATGCGTATAAGATGGAGAGAGCTCGAACATGAAGTGTTGTAGGATCATGCTCAATCAAATCTTGGCCTCCAGCAATGCAAAGGTCTAGTTGACACAAATCTTCGGCCCCAACCGAATGGAAAGAATTCCAGCTAGTCCTTGGAGGCGTTGGCGATGCATGCTCTCCGCAAACCTCTCTGGCTTTAACTCGTCGTGTAGTAGTTACTATTATATATTCATTAAAAAACAATATATGTCTCCTTTTTTATACCATTTCTTAGTCTAATTAGTTATTGCAAGTACATGAATATACCCTAACTAATTACTTTGAGTTTCGTAAACTTTTCAAACCATGGTGGTGTACTGAATTAAAGCCCTTATTTATGATATCTAGTTACAACTATGAGCAATTAGTATCTTCCAAGATCACCACCCTAGTGTTGGGATACAGGTAGGCTACACCAGCGCACAATTAAAAATTATACTGCATAAACTAGGAAGCTATGTGAGCAAGAAATCATAGATCGTTACCACTAGACGTGCAGTGCAGCGGAAAAAGAGTTAGAGCAGTCTGGTCCAACGTTACACGCGTCGATGTAGTGGAAGTAGTTGATCGTCCAACGTCTTTAGCCGCCGATCGTCTCCTCCAGCAGCCCCTCTCGTGTTCCCTACGTACGTCACGGATCATCCTCGATCAGCGCAATAGCGCATCTATGGTATCCACACATCCAGAAGTGGAACACTGTACGTCCATATACTAGCACCAACATGCACAACAAGGCCTTCGGGTAGGTGGTGCAACAAATCCCAAAAACCTCACGCCTCCGCTTATAAAGAGCCCATAACGGATTCAATCCGAACTAGTTTGTTCCAACTCATTAAGTGTGTGACTTTGTAGGTTCATGTGTAATCGACCATGACTCGAAAACTCCTTTCCGATCCACAAGTTCGTAGCAGTTCTAGCAGAACATAGCGACTCCCGAATACACATAAAGATAAAATCGGACGAACCTTATGCAATCGGACGAACCTTATGCAATATGATTTGCGACCAGATCCTTATCACTCACGACTAGTTCGTAACTCCTTACGATCAGTTCGCATCTAGTCACCACCAGTTCATAACACCTTACGACAAATTCGCCGACTAGTTTGTGATCATGTATGACCAGCTCACGACCAGTTCATATCCTCATACGATCAGTTCGTATCTGGTTGGACTAAGCAATCTGCTTACATATTCTCCTTTTGTCTCACGGTATCTGGTCGAACTCTAGGTGAGACATGTCATCTATGGACTGTTCAATCTTTTCTCGATCTAGTGATGGATAACATCGTGTGACTGACTCTTTGACCACTTGTGGCACGGTCATGCACTTCCTTTATCCAAGCACATCGAGGAGCCCAGAGATATCTCTCATGTTATGCTAGCAGGAGCAAATCTTATATCTGACCAGTCACATCTCTCCGTATATTTTATAGTATACTCGAAAGCTACTTTTATAACTACCCAGTTATGGGGTAGCGTTTGGTAACCCCTAAGTGTACTGTTACACTTATAAGAGATCATACTGATGACACATGAAAAAATAACAACATCAATAGTGTTTTAAAGTGGGTCAATCCAACATTATGTTATCTATCATGTGCTCACATTATTGATTCGATATCCCCCTATATCTATGGCCGGTGAAACGTGGTCATCAATCAATATATGTGTTGGTATATAAGTCAATAATCTCCCGACCATGGATCTTTAAGAATGATATCATACAACAAATAAAGAGTTTCACTATCAAGTCATATAATTGCTAATCTTTATAAATGATAATTTATCCAAGTAACATAATAACATTTATTCTATAATTCATAAACATAGATGTGATACAATCATTTCCGCGGTTACCTCTAGGGCATACCACTAACCCCTAATCCCCATATGAAATGCTTCACTAACAGTTGATGCTAACAAAGTGTTAAAGTTTTCTGAGCTTAATCTGCGCCCCATGTTCTGGCTGCAGAGTGGACACCCGGCAAGGTGCATGCGTATAAGACGGCGAGAGCTCGAACAAGAAGTGTTGTAGGATCATACTCAATCCCATCTTCGCCTCCAGCAATGCGAAGTTCTGACCGACACAATTCTTCGGCCCCCAACCGAACGGAAAGAACGCCGGCGAGTCCTTGGACGCGTTGGAGATACCATCCGCGAACCTCTCTGGCTTGAACTCGTCGGCATCTTCTCCCCATACATCTGGATCATGGTGAATGCACGCTATTGGCAACGAAAATGTAACGCCGGGTGGATATGTGACTCCTCCCAGCTGTGTCTCTTTATATGCCTCCCGGCCAAGTAATACGATAGGTGGGTACAGCCTAAGAACCTCGTGTAGTATCATTGTCACCTGCAACAGAGAATCTGGAGCTAGTTAGAATTGTAACCCAGGACAGATATTGGCCGTACCGGCCGGTTACCAGCCATACTGGTCCGGACCGGTAAAAAATATCGGCTTGGATTTAAATTTTGAATTTGAATCGATGAATATTAATTTCGGGAGGTAAACGGTGAAAACCAACCAAATTCAAATTTTGAGTTTAAATTTCATAACTGAAACCTCTGGTAGAAAACCGGTTACCACCCGGTGGTAACCGGTATCGGCCAGGTCTAGTATTTTTTCCGTAACCGGTTTTCGAATCCTTGCTTGTAACTGAATGAGAAATTAGATATCCTGCTATGTTGCACTCACAACTTTCAGGTGATTTATGCCGTCGGAATCTGGCTGGTTCTTTCCAAAGACGCGCAGAACCTCCTCCCTTGCACGGTCCTGCCACTCAGGATGCATGCTTAGCACGACCATTGTCCATGTGAGCAGCACCGCGGTTGTCTCCATTCCTGCAAAGTAGAATAGCTTCAGCTCCCCGATTATGTCCTCGTTGGTCATCATTGGCTTGGAGCTTCCACTTTCTTGGCTTTCTTTAATGTTGGACTCCATCATCACGCCTAGTAGATCGTCATTGTCGGCATGGCCGTCCTTCATCGCCCTCTCCCTCTTTGTGATTATGCCTTTCAGTAGCGCTTCGACCTCACGGCCATTTGCTTTCATCCTTCTGTTGAGCTGCGTTGGTAGGAAGCTGCAGAAGAAAATTAGCGCATCACGTGTAATCTATTCAATGTTATATTCATGTAGTAGTGTCTGCGAGCTAAACGGATAATTTATTTGCAGGATTAACCACCAATCAGTGTGGGCCAAGTGGCAGTTCTCTAAGAGAACTTATTACCATAATACCATTAGTCTTCTTTCGCTTAATTTGCAGCTGGTAGTTTGGTATTCGGTATTTTTCAGATTTGCTACAGTATGAGGTGGCCTTTTTGTACTCTGAGCAAGTATCAGCACACTTGTTCCGTCTTCCTGTTCTGTATATCAGACAGTCTTCATATTCTAATGTAATGCAAAAGCAAGGTTGCATTGTCTGAAAATATGAGCTCACCTGTAACCTGGGATATACATGACGTTTACCATCTTTACAGCATTTTGTGCTTGCTCTGATTGCAACTGGAAGATCCTTCTCCCTTCACCGAAGCTGCTCCCGAACGCTGCGCGGGAGATGACGTCAGCCGTGAGATTTTGGAACTCCGGCCAGACATCGATCTCCTGCACACCACCATCAGACCCCAGCGAGCTCTCCCATCTACGTATCAGTTCACAGGAACAGGCAGCAAAAGCGGGCAACATCCTCTGAAAAAACTATCCATTAGCCACTACAAATTTACAACAGTTCTATGAACATCTGATCTAAATTGTTGGGACAGAATGTAAAAGATTCCAGTGGGTTGTGCTTAGCGGAGTGACCTTGAGCTTCTCGAGATGGAAGGCATGGTTGATTATCCTCCGGTGGGTGACCCATTTCTCGCCTTGGTGGGCCGTCAGCCCGTTGGCCAACATCCTCTCGATCCTAAGAACGGACTTCTGCTTCCCAAACTGCCCATGCTTGTTTGATAAGATCTCTCGAAACAGTTTAGGGTCATTCACGATCACTCTTGCCTCCGGACCGAACCAGGTCACAGCAACTTTACCTGCCATTTTCGTGATCTCTCTTGTACTAATTCACGAAACTAATTACCAACCACGGGCGAGATTACCACATCATAAGCTAATTAAAAGAAGTGCTTGTACCATGTTCGTTGATGACGCCGTGGTCGAACGGGACCACTCGGGGAGCGATGGCGTGCGACGACAGCGGCATGGGCTCGGAGCAGGCCGCCGCGCCGAGCCGCACGAAGTCCTTCATGTCGCCGGCCGGGAAGCGGTACGCCGTGCCGCCGAGGCCCTGGGCGCGCAGGGCCCGGCCCAGCCTCCGCGGGCCGAGCAAGGTCCGGTCGAGAACCCTCCAGGCCCACCACAGAGCCGCCAGGGCCCCGAGCGCGTAGAGGCAGAGCAAGCTCCATGGAGGCATCAGTGACGCACCAACAGTCGCCATGGCTTGCGATGATCTCGCTGTCTCTGTGGAAGAAATAGCCAGTGGCCCGGTAGAAAGTAACAGCAGGCCGTACGCGAGAACTTCTAAGGCGGCTTTGATTTTTCTTTGCTTGAAACACGTGTCCTCGTGCTATGGCTGCCCGTCACATCGTGGAGGCGAACACAGAGACTTTTCCGTGATCTATCAGCTTTTCTCTTGGAAAATTGTTTGTTAGCGCTGGTCCCGGAATACTAGTCTTCCATGTGCAGTAATAAATAAAGAAGATTATTATCGAGTACTATGTTTTTAAGTACAAGGAAGACCCACACGTATATATCACCATGCACGCACACAGACAGCCCAAGTTTTTCAGGCCACGACAAATGGCTTGACAGGTCATTAAAAAAAAAGATAACCAATCAAATTCAAGTTTGAGAATTAAACATGTCTTGGACTATGTATATGGCCTAAGTTTGAACCGGGCTGAGATTAGTCCTAACCTAAGGTTGCATGCTTCTATCTAAGTACAGCCCATGAGAGCCTCTTTGGATGCATCGCCCAATATAGTAAGGCACCTAGCACCACTAGCAGTCTACCACACGAGTTACTCGAATTCTGCGTGAGCGTTTCCCTTTGAAGTATTTTTGTTAATGAGCTATGCAACACTATGACTTAGTACAACGGCAAATGTATTAATCTATATATCTACAAATTACTGATGACATTAAAGGTATATCCTCCGTTTTAGATGGCTAGAAAATCCTACAGTAATTCTTAAATAAAAAAACAAATAAACATACAAATTCTCATGTTAATCGAGAGAGAAAAAATCGTATGCCTTGATTAAAGAAAAGATCGTATGCGTTCTAACAGTGATGATCTATTTGTCTTAATAAGGTGAAAAAGTCCTTAGCATAACCAACAGTGAGTTTAAAATCCTATCCAATATATAAGAACTAGCAGGGTGGCCTGCGCATTTGTGTGGCTGAATTTGTTTTAAAATTTGTAGTGACAAATGATATAACTTCAGAATATATTTACCTATCTTGTAACTATTTAGATTTTTAAGGATATCATAAACATTACAAAATGACAATAGAACCTTGAAGGAAAATGCAATTTGAGTAACGTAATTGAAGTATGAGCTTTTGATGGAAGAAAATCATGAGTATAATAAGTTAAACACTCTCCATTATGTATGCATGCCCTTAACTCTTTTCTAAAATATTTTCATGCACATATACATCTATTAATCTCAAACAATACATTGATTATATGTACAACAAAATTATCTTATTGGTTTACATGGTATTAGAGTACCTTGCCCATATAGATAGATAGATATCTCCAACTCGTGTACGACTGTATGAAGCAGGATAAAAAAACGATCGCATGTAGCATCGTCGACTCGTCGTCTTCAAGTTTTGTTGTCGGCTGGTCAACTGGTGACTCGAGAACCGGCCACTAACTCCCGATGGGCTCCATCACGTTGCGGATGGTCGACGCCAAATTGGTCAGTCTGCATCAACGCCGCTTTGTTAGAGGTTTTCTCTCCACCTCACCCAACTCGTGTACGGCTGTCCGAAGGATAAAAAACGATCGCATGTATCATCGTTGACTCGTCGTCATTAAGCTTTGCTGCTGGCTGATCAACGTTGTTGATGGTCAACGCAGAATTGGTCACTGGTCGCTCTACATCTCGTACATCGATGCCGCTTTGTTACAGGTTTTCTCCCGCCTACCAATTCATGTACAATACGAGATTTAAATTTCTAAGTTGCCTACACAACACTATGAATTTACTAACGTATGGGACATGGCACAATAATCCAACCATTACACAAGTCAATTGAAGGTTGAACTTGTGATGCGTGATGCGACCTGAAGCATGTAGATCGATGAGGCAATGCATGCAACGATTATGCGAGATGGAGTCCGTGCAAGCGTAAGAAGCAAATAATTGGAGATGTGCACGTGGGCTTAATAAACAAGAAGATTAGCTCATGTTGCAATAAAAGAAGCTGCACTAAATTAACGAGTTTGGAGAAATTAAGGAGGTTTAGAGCAATTTGGAGTCGAGAGGTCTAGAGGAAATCAAACTTGCCATCTACATGCACATTCCGATGTGAAATTAGTTTGATACTTTCCATTGTGACAAAATAGGAGATAGAAGCTGATCAAACAAACAACTACATGACGTCGTATTGAACTAGGAGATCGAGAAACTTCACGTCCATGTAAATATTCGAGGCTAAGTCAACATGAGGCCATCACGTTCTCGATGGTCGACGATGAATTGGTCGCTCTACATCTCGTACATATCGACGCCGCTTTAAAAACGATCGCATGTATCATCGTTGACTCGTCGTCATTAAGCTTTGCTGCTGGCTGATCAACGTTGTTGATGGTCAACGCAGAATTGGTCACTGGTCGCTCTACATCTCGTACATCGATGCCGCTTTGTTACAGGTTTTCTCCCCACCTTACCAATTCATGTACAATACGAGATTTAAATTTCTAAGTTGCCTACACAACACTATGAATTTACTAACGTATGGGACATGGCACAATAATCCAACCATTACACAAGTCAATTGAAGGTTGAACTTGTGATGCGTGATGCAGCACGAAGCATGTAGATCGATGAGGCAATGCATGCAACAGTGTACAGATGGAGTCCCGTGCAAACGTAAGAAGCAAATAATTGGAGATGTGCACGTGGGCTTAATAAACAAGAAGATTAGCTCATGTTGCAATAAAAGAAGCTGCACTAAATTAACCAGTTTGGAGAAATTAAGGAGGTTTAGAGCAATTTGGAGTCGAGAGGTCTAGAGGAAATCAAACTTGCCATCTACATGCACATTCCGATGTGAAATTAGTTTGATACTTTCCATTGTGACAAAATAGGAGATAGAAGCTGATCAAACAAACAACTACATGACGTCGTATTGAACTAGGAGATCGAGAAACTTCACGTCCATGTAAATATTCGAGGCTAAGTCAACATGAGGCCATCACGTTGCTGATGGTCGACGCTGAATTGGTCGCTCTACATCTCGTACATATCGACGCCGCTTTGTTACAGGTTTTCTCCCCACCTTACAATTCATGTACAATACGAGATTTAAATTTCTAAGTTGCCTACACAACACTATGAATTTACCAACGTATGGGATATGACACAATAATCCAACCATTACACAAGTCAATTGAAGGTTGAACTTGTGATGCGTGATGCAGCACGAAGCGTGTAGATCGATGAGGCAATGCATGCAACAGTGTACAGATGGAGTCCAGTGCAAACGTAAGAAGCAAATAATTGGAGATGTGCACGTGGGCTTAATACACAAGAAGATTAGCTCACGTTGCAATAAAAGAAGCTGCACTAAATTAACCAGTTTGGAGAAATTAAGGAGGTTTAGAGCAATTTGGAGTCGAGAGGTCTAGAGGAAATCAAACTTGCCATCTACATGCACATTCCGATGTGAAATCAGTTTGATACTTTCCATTGTGACAAAATAGGAGATAGAAGCTAATCAAACAAACAACTACATGACGCCGTATTGAACTAGGAGTTCGAGAAACTTCACGTCCATGTAAATATTCGAGGCTAAGTCAACATGAGGCCATCACGTTGCTGATGGTCGACGCTGAATTGGTCGCTCTACATCTCGTACATATCGACGCCGCTTTGTTACAGGTTTTCTCCCCACCTTACCAATTCATGTACAATACGAGATTTAAATTTCTAAGTTGCCTACACAACATTATGAATTTACCAACGTATGGGACATGGCACAATAATCCAACCATTATACAAGTCAATTGAAGGTTGAACTTGTGATGCGTGATGCAGCACGAAGCGTGTAGATCGATGAGGCAATGCATGCAACAGTGTACAGATGGAGTCCAGTGCAAATGTAAGAAGCAAATAATTGGAGATGTGCACGTGGGCTTAATAAACAAGAAGATTAGCTCACGTTGCAATAAAAGAAGCTGCACTAAATTAACCAGTTTGGAGAAATTAAGGAGGTTTAGAGCAATTTGGAGTCGAGAGGTCTAGAGGAAATCAAACTTGCCATCTACATGCACATTCCGATGTGAAATCAGTTTGATACTTTCCATTGTGACAAAATAGGAGATAGAAGCTGATCAAACAAACAACTACATGACGCCGTATTGAACTAGGAGATCGAGAAACTTCACGTCCATGTAAATATTCGAGGCCAAGTCAACATGAGGCCATCACGTTGCTGATGGTCGACGCTGAATTGGTCGCTCTACATCTCGTACATATCGACGCCGCTTTGTTACAGGTTTTCTCCCCACCTTACAATTCATGTACAATACGATATTTTAATTTCTAAGTTGCCTACACAACACTATGAATTTACCAACGTATGGGACATGGCACAATAATCCAACCATTACACAAGTCAATTGAAGGTTGAACTTGTGATGCGTGATGCAGCACGAAGCGTGTAGATCGATGAGGCAATGCATGCAACAGTGCACAGATGGAGTCCAGTGCAAACGTAAGAAGCAAATAATTGGAGATGTGCACGTGGGCTTAATAAACAAGAAGATTAGCTCAAGTTGCAATAAAACAAGCTGCACTAAATTAACCAGTTTGGAGATATTAAGGAGGTTTAGAGCAACTTGGAGTCGAGAGGTCCAGAGGAAATCACTCTTGCCATCTACACAAATGGCGAGAAGACCAGTCTGGATTTCGCTATAGCCTCAAGACCTACCCACAAGTAGGGATGGTAATGGCCCCATTCCCCGTTCCCCAACAGGGAATTCACCCATTAGGGGCCGGGGTTAGGGTTATTTCTTCCTCCACGGGAATGCTAATAAGATAGTATCATTCCCCATTGGGTGAAGCGGGGCTATGGCCATTCCCCTACTCCTCATCCCCGCTACCTGTATGGGCCCCCGATAACCCTATGACATATGAGCCACTAGCCCAATACCACACAGCGCCACAGCCCGATAACCCCATCACATTCGGTGCATTCCCCATCCCCTTCAGCCGTTCGCTGTTCCACCTTCCCCATTCCCAGCCCCCCAATCCCTAATTCCCAGCCGCTACCCCCAAATCCACTACTCCTCCGGTCCTCCGGTCCTTACTCCTTCCCCATTCCCCTTCGTTGCTCCCGTAGTCTCGCTACTCCTCCGGTCCTTCGGGGCCGGCGCTGGCGGAGTACTACGCGCAACGGTCCACCCTGGGGGGGGTGCTCATCTCCTAGGGCACCGTCGTCTCGCCCGCCGGCCTGAGGTAATCTTGTCACTTCACTCACCCTCTCCCTCTCTGCTTCACTTTTACGCTCACCTCAGCACATGCTTGATGCTCCTTCCCCGAGTAGTTTACCAGTTCCCCGTGCTACGCTTGCCATCTTCTATGACCCGTGCTAGTCTTTTAGATTATACTGCCATACTCTAATCTTTTGATTATTTGGTCTATGTGGCCGAGTTTGTTTACTAGTAGCACTTTGTGGAAGGTGTGCTTCTTTTCTTATAGAAATATCAAATATGCGTGCTAGATCTGGTGTAGTGCTGGACCTCTTGCAAGTGGTAGTTAGGGCGATTTGTCGCTGGTGAACCTATAGCAAGTTTTTGCCCATTTTATAGCATGAAATCTTATGTAATAAAACATTGTTATTGAAGGTTTCCTCATATCCCTGGGATATACAACAAAGAGCGGATTTTTGCTCAATTTTCGGGTTTGGGTCCTCGTGGGGCCCCGATAACCTGATGGGGACGGGGAATGGGGGAGAATAGCACCCGAGGACGGGGACGGGGAACGGGGATTTTTTCTTCTCTCGGGGACGGAGATGTTCCACCACTCCCCACCGAGGAATGGCCCCGTTGCCATCCCTAGCCACAAGAAAACCCTCCTATAGAGCCGTTTTTCAATTTATCTATAAAATAAGGAGTTCTATAGTCTAGACGTGCTTTTTAGAGACTTTAAAAATCACATTAAAATTTTGTATGATAGAGACGGTTTTGAGACGTTTTCAACACACATACAAAATTTTATCTTGTAGAGACATTTTTAGACGCTCTCGAATTCACCTAAAGTTTATGTTGCGTAAAGACATTTTATCGAAACGCTTTCCAACCCTCTAGAGCCATTTTTTGGTGGTTTATATGTGTTATAAGAACTATATATAAATATTGCAACACACAACTAAACACGTGAGATTGAGGTAGCTAGTGCGACAAGTCTAAAAGAAGTATCTCCCATGAGGTCTAGAGTTCTACATAATGCCGCATATCCCATCGAGATGCTTTAAAAATGCTACTACTGTCATAGCGATGATGCATGGGAAGATTTTTATGAGGTGTCTTGAAAAACGCCTCTACAACTGCCTAAGGACGGAAAAAATGCCTATACTATACAAAGAAGTTGCCTCTATGAGTCAGTTCTGTTGTAGTGCCCTCTCCTAACTTCGTTCATCGGCAGTGAGCGGAGAGGGGGTCCCACTCTTCTACTTCCCTGTTAATAGATGTACATTAGGTCTTTTATTTCTATTGTGGGCAAGTCTCTCCATCCGTGGAGGTGCTAAGGCAAGTTCGACGATGTGAGCTCCCCCACACCGCCATATTGCCGTCTGTTGTCATCCTCATGGCGATGGCTTCCCTTATCTCTAGCACAGGCTGTGGTAAGTTCTTCCCATCAATAATCTTCCCAATGTGGATTTGGTGTTCATCGCCCTACTAGCCGGCGCGTCGCTTCTCTCCGTCTGCTTTGTATTCCTTCTCCTACTGCAAGACTCAGGAGCCACCTCATCCGTTCAAGACCAGCTTCACCTTCACTGGGATGGAGGATCCAATTACCGTTTGTTTCCAGTGGCATAAAGGATTCCATTCACGTGAATCGCCAGAGCTCCAAAGCTGCCGCCGTAGATCCACAAGGATCCCTTCAACCTCTGCTCAACAAGAGGAACAGAGGCCCTTTGACTCCTTCCGCCACCCAGGATCTCCAGCAGAAGCTTCACCACAGCCAGATCTAGGCAATAATGGCGAAGAGTCCATCCTAAGGCGAGCTATTGTTCATCTCCATCGTCTGTGTCGCCCGAATATGCTCAAGGATCTAGTCGTAATTCAATATTATTTCTGGTCCTTTCTTACTTACTCTTTGGACCTTTTTCACTTTCATACCTTCTCAAGGTCCTTGTAAAACGTTGGGTGAATGTACCAACTCCTTATTAATTTCAATCCAGGGCTAGCAGGTCCTTTTGGACCTATTGAAAAAAAATTGGCATCTACATGCACATTCCGATATGTAATTTCTTCCCTCCTACCTTTCCTTAAAAAATATTTGGAGATGACTCATGCTATAAATTGAATGCGTGACAAAGTCTATTCGCATTTTGACGATGTGCTATAAAATTGTGAACACATTAGCCAAATAACTTAGGATTTGATGGTTAAATCTGGGAATAAACATGTATCTTTAGTGTATTTTGCATTCTTAGGGGCTTTAGTCTTCTCAATTATTTGATAAATTACACAATAAAAGAAAGATTGCATACGGAAAGGGAGATATTAATTACATGATACTTCGAGACAGCAAAAGATTTTTTCCCCTCTTTGGAGTAGAAGCTACTATTAGGATCAACACAAGGCTTACAACTATAATTTGTGTTTGTGTTGTAGTGAAAACAACTCTCATCAAATCCACACCAGTGTGTTTTAATATCCATGGATTTATGGAAGTTGGAACGAAAATCAACCAAGAAATAAGTTGTAACCAAGTTCAAAATAAAAAGAAACAAGTTGTAACCAATAGTTGGGAAGTATTCCCTCCAGCCACAAAAGAGTGACACCCTAGAATGCGTGTCGTCAAACTCTATTAATTTTGAACAAATATATTGTTCAAAACATATGGTTTGAATATATGAAAATGATACGATTGAATTTGTCATAAAAATACTTTCATAATATTGCACTTTTTTTTAAAAAAAAATTGAATATGTGATAAGAGAATTTAGTGGTCAAAGTTGCGTCTTGTTGACTTTCAAAAGTAAAACAAATGTCATTTTTTTGTGACCAGGGGGACTAACAAACTAACATTAGACTAGCTGCGCATTTGCGCGGGTTAGATCACACACTTTTGTTAGTTAGTACCTCAGATCATTGTTTTTTATGTGGACAACTTTAACTAGAATATTTATTTAATTTTGTCATCAGACTCAACTCAATCAAATCTATGAGCAAATATCTATATCTACATTCAGATAAACAGCTGGTCAAATTAAGAGCACCTAAAAAAATATCCACAATAATCCTAAAAAAAATATAAAAAAATCTCTCATTAATTGAGATAAATAGAGAAGAATTTATGCTACTTATTTTAGTCAGCTCGGATTATAATGGTGTACATTAATCATATGTATATTTAACATCTGTGCAATTGTATGACAAACATCAATATTTTCAGTTATACATGCATTATAATTGTAACAACAAATACAATTGTATTTTCAGATCTAGCAACACAATTGTGTGAGCACTTCTGCTAGTTCTCTACTAACAAGGGCCAGCACAAAAGTAGCTATGGCTACTATGTTGTACCATCTTAAATTCTTAATTAACTAGCTGGGTGGCTCGTACATTTGCGCCACTAGATTTGTTCCAAAGTTTATAGTATCAAATGATATAACATAGAAGCTTGAGAATATATTTACACATTTTATAGGCTATTTATATTTTAAGACATCATAAACATTGAAAATAACAATAGAATCTTGAAGAAAAATACAACTTTGGGAACATAATTGAAGTATGAGTTTTGATGGAAGAAAATTATTGAGCATAATAATTTGTTGGGGTTCTTAGAAACGTGACCACTCTCCATTATGCATAGATCATGTAGCTGCATGTCCCTATTCTTCATCCATTTATTACTCTTTTCCAAAATATATGCATGCACATGTACCTCTATTTAATCTAAGCAATATGTTGATTATGTGTACGACAAATTGTCTTATTGGTTTACAAGGTATTAGAGTACCTTATTCACACATACACCGATGCATAATAGGCGACCTACCTTAAACTTATCTTCCTTCACACGCTAGCTACCCCATTGAACCGTGTGTCTTTTTTCTCTTCTTATCGCCACAACTTTTCTGCTTCAACCTCAAACATCAAGCCCAATTCTTGATCTATCTATCTCAGCTACTACCCATTGCAATGCAATATTATACCACATAATTATATTCTACTTCTCTCCAAT
This sequence comes from Ampelocalamus luodianensis, assembly GCA_036346255.1. Taxonomy (NCBI): domain Eukaryota; kingdom Viridiplantae; phylum Streptophyta; class Magnoliopsida; order Poales; family Poaceae; genus Ampelocalamus; species Ampelocalamus luodianensis. Next base: position 42,573,742 of record CM070617.1, read on the forward strand.
TATTGCTTAATATTGACCATTGTGACATCAAACACGCATACACATGCAACTATTATCGATCCCTACCAGGGACACCCATCATGCTATCTCCGGTGGCCCCGAGCCTATTTCCTATAGTTACACCATCTCTACTCTAAGCTCTTTGCTCCTCTGCTTTTGTACGTCTGTGCTTCTATTCATACGAATGCATATATGTATATACACATGCATAATGTTATATATCCTCGATGTCCTCTTCTCCCGTATCGATCGCTCCTCTTCTTTGATGTTGGCCAACTCACGTTGTAACTTTCTCGCTAACCGTGGCAACCTTCCATCTTCACTGATGCTGACATGTCTGTTTTAGTCGTCGTCTAACGATATGGAGAATCTTCTCGCCATCGCTAGTGACATTGTGCCCCTCACCAACGATGACACACTCCTAGCTACCCGGTGGCCCCATATCAATCATAGTTCGTCTTCAATGCAAAACTTCATCTCCTCTCTCATAGGGCTTCCCTATCATTGAGTTTCTTTGGCCACGGACTTCTTCGGCAACGCGGACACTCACCACGTGTTGTCGCAACTCTTGGCTCCTTCGACTCGGGATTTTTCTCTTCAATGACTCCACCAAGTAGCACGACATTGTCCTCGTCGAACGACTAAGTTGAGCAGTACGATATTGTCCTCATCTCCGCTGTTGTTGCCTCAACTCTTTGCTTCCCTGTGGGTCGATATATTTTTGTAGGACAAATCGATGTCATTGCATACTTTTGTGGTCTCCTCCGACTAGACCTGGGCACTGGGCCAGGGCTTTTCAGGCCGTCCCACGGCACGGTCGACCCGGCACGGCGGAGGCCCGGCACGGCACGCAACCTAGGGCTGGGCCGGGCCTGGCTCCCCGACACGACGGGCGGCACGACACGTCGCCACGGGCCGTGCTTGGGCCGGCACGGCTTGCGGCGAGGCACGGTGACACACTGGCACACGGCACGCCGCACACGGCAGGGCCTCAGTCGCGCTCGCGCTGGCGCCTCTCCGCCGCCGCCCAGATTCACCACACACCACTCCAATCCCAAATCAAAAGCAAAAATGAATCAATCACAAAATCACAATAACGAATTCACGATTCACATCCGAACGCAAAGCACACACACACAAAAAATTGCTCATCAGTCATCAGTTCATCACCGGCCTGTCGCTTGTGGATCTGGAATCAGCTACCTCACGCACGGGGCATGGCCGCATGGGCACGGGTCCCTCGCGGAGTGGACTGGAGAGTTGGAGTACTCCTCCGCCGCCGCCATCTCCTGCGGCCGCTTCACCCGCCCCGCGATGACCCGGCACACCAGCATCGCCCTGCGCTCACCTGCGCCCTCCACGGCGTTGTGCGCCCGCCCGCTCGTGGCCATCGTCCGGATGCTGGCCGCCGTATCGCCGCTAAAGGCCGCAGTATTGATTCTTGAAGCCGTGCAGCCAGTGTGCTTCTTGGCGAGCTGGTGGTTGCCGGCCTTGGTCTTGACTCTTGAGTCTTGACGGCATCGCGGTACTCCTTGAGCTCCGGATCCAGCCTTGAGCTCTGGATCCAGCCGTTGGAGAGGGAGAAGGCGAGGCGGCCGGAGAGGGGAGGCTGTGGAATGGGGATGCAGGCCTTGAGCTCCGGATCCAACCATTGGAGAGGGAGAAGGAGAGGGAGGCCGACCGTTGGAGAGGGAGAAGGAGAGAGAGTCCGACTGTTGGAGAGGGAGAGGGAGAGGGGAGGCCGGCCGTTGGAGAGGGGAGGTTGTGGTTGTGGTGGCCCGTGGTCGTGTGGGGATACTGGGGAGATGGACTGATGGAGAAGGGAGGCGTCGCCGCGTCGGTGAGTGGCGAAATGCTGATGGAGACAAGACGGGAGAGGGTAAGAGACTTAGAGCTCAGAGGGAGGACTTGAGGAGTCCACTGATGGAGGGGGGAGCCGTGCGGTAGTGTGCCCGATAGTGGCGCAGTGCCACAGTGGGGGTCTGGGGAGATGGCTGTTGGGTGTGCCGTGTGCGTGTGGCAGTGTGTTTGCTTTTCTCTTTGAAGTGATAAGATGTAGCATGAGAGCCGTTGCGGGATACTTGAGTTCACATCTTCTTAGCCCCTGCGGCCTACCTATAAATTCTCCCCCTCCTCATTTGTTCACAGTACGTCTGCACAATACAACCATCTTTTACTCTCTTTTCTTCTGCTCTCTATTTGCTCTCTATTTGCATCATACAACCTCTAGTCTTCTAGTATGTTTGGAAAGAAGAAAACAGCAGGACGGAGCAGGAGAGCACGCCCTCGCACTCCTAGTCCTCCTCCCGTAGAAGAAGTGCAAGAGCAAGAGATCGATCCTCGCCAACTCTCCCCGGGAATGGGAGACTATGGTATGGATGATCAACACATGGACGAAACGGAGGGCTTCGAGGATGCCCACGTCTCCACCCCAAACGTCTCCACCCCGGGCGTCGAGGCCGGTGCAACGGTGCATGCAACAAGTGGAAGCTCCGGCGGCCGACGTGCATGGTGTTGGGGACATATGGAGTACAACATAGAAATAGAGGACGGGCGTCAGGTACCTTATGCCACATGTAAATATTGTCATGCTAAATTGTCTGCACGCTCAGGTGGAGGAACAGGTCATCTCAAGCGATATGCGGAGGCGTGTTTGAAGAAGATAGCGGCTGAGCGAACGCAAGGAAGGAACGTCTAGATCCAGCTTAACTTTGGGGCTGATGGTTCGGTAAGTACATGGATGTACAACCCTCAGGTAGCTAGAGACGAAATTGCTAGATATATAGTTAATGAGGATCTTCCGATTAGGACGGGCGAAAGCTCTAGTTTCGAAAGAATGATCCAACGTGGTTTTTGCCCGCAATACCGACACGTAAGTAGGAGAACAACTGCGCGAGACATAATAGAACTCTACCAACGTAAACTATCTAGTTTGAAAGAAAACTTCCTGAAAGTTACCTTTTCTTGTGCTTTAACCTCCGATATATGGACTTCATCTCACCAAAGGGCAGGCTATCTTAGTGTTGTTGCACATTACTTAGATGACGATTATAACTTGAACAAGCGAGTTATAGGGTTTAGGTCTATCGATGAGGCACACACCGGAGAGGCCATCGCACAACGCGTATTAGAAGTAATTTAGGATTTTAAAATAGAGAACAAAATTATTGTCATCACTCTTGACAATGCCTCAGCTAACACGACGGCCATGGAGTTCCTCACACCGCATCTGCAGTCCTACACTGGTAGTTTCGTCCTCCACCAAAGATGCATGTGCCACATCTTGAACCTCATCGTGCAGGCAGGCTTGCAGGTAATGAAACCTAGTCTAGACAACATACGCGATGCTATCTAGTTCATTACAGTTTCACCCCTAAGATATGCCCAGTTCAAGGAGTACTGCAAGGCTAACAATAAGAGACCAAGGAAATTCAACCTGGACATAAAGGTGCGGTGGAACTCCACATATACTATGTTGGAGCGGTGCAAGGAGTACGAATATATCATCACTCTCTTCGTTAATACTAATTCCGGTAAGCAGTTAGTTACTGAAACAGATTGACTAGTTGCTAGTCGTTTTCGTGATTTTTTGAAAGTATTTTACGATGCAACCACAGTTTTATCTGGTGTTTACTATCCTACTTCTTGCTTGGTCATCGAGTGGCTTTGGACTATTGCTAACGCTTTTAAGGAAAATAGAGATGATGCTCTTCTGAGACCTATTATTGAACCAATGCAGAGAAAAATTTTAAAATATTTTCAAGCTATCCCACATCTCTTTTGTTTTGGTACTATTATGGACCATCAGAGAAAATTAGCAGATCTGAAGGGGGCTTACGAGGGAATTGGAGAGGCATTTGATCTTGATTTTTCTGATGCTTACACTCACATTCATGATGAGTTTTTTCGAGTTTTCGATTTGTATTATGAAAAGTTTGGCAGCGCAAGTCAATCGAGAACAATTGCCTCAACAACGCAACAAGGATAGCGCAATGTGAGCGCTTCCAACGTATGGAAGAAGCTGAAAGGTCCGGCATCCAGTTCATCTTCTCGCGCGCCGACCAGGTCTCGATGGATTCCAAGAGTAGAGATTAACTACTACCTCGACACACCTTTTGCGGATACTGAGCTTGACTTCGCAGATGGCAATGATGTCAACCTCCTCTTGTGGTGGAAGAACCACCAGCGTATTTATCCCGTGCTATCACATTTTGCACGAGATGTACTTGTGGTTCCGGTGTTGACTGTCTCATCAGAAGCCACTTTCAGTACGGTGGGGAGGATCATCGAGCCAAGGAGGTCGTCTCTGACACCTGAGATGGTTGAGGCACTCACATGCCTCAAAGACTGGGAGATGGTGGATGAACGGACTCAACATCAGCTCGAGGATCCGAAGATCGCAGAGGCGATAGCCGATCTAGAGAATCTCGATGTCAACTAGTACATCTATGTGTATGTAGTTGCTGCACTCTTTTCCTTACCAGGGGTACCCACACTGGGTGTAAGGTTTTTAACGAGGAAGCAACTTTGTATTTGTACTGTACCGAACAATGAATAAATTGTATTAATTCCCTGAATATTTATATGTTGCTGCATTATAAACAAATTTTATTTTGTTTTTTCTTTCCCATCTTCTTTCCCTCCTATTTTTTTTTTCTCATTCCATCCTATTTTTTCCCTTCTATTTTTTTTCTCATTCCCTCCTCTCTTTTTTCCCACTTAGCCTTTTCTTTCCTTCCCCGATAAGCCACCCGAGAGCCGAGAGCCCCTGTCCCTGGACTTCTTCTTCGTCGGTTCTTCTTCTCCTCCCCAATGCCCCATCTCCCTTTCCATCTCCTCCTCCTCCTCCTCCACGGCTCCACGCCTCCACCGGTCCACCCCACCTCCCCTCTCCACGAGGTCGCCCCGTAGGCCTCCAGCCCGCCACTGCCCTCCTCCACCCCACCTCCCCTCTGGCCCTCTCCACGAAGTCACTCCGCCACTGCCCCTGTCGACCTCTCCAGAGTCCAGACGGCCGCCCCGCCATGGACCTCCTCCGGCCCCACGGCTCCACCCCCACCTCCCCTCTCCACGTGGTCGCCTCGCCAGCCCGCCACTGCCCTCCTCCACCCCACCCCGCCTCTCCGCCGCCGCCTCTTCAGCTCCCTCACGTCGTGCTCGTGCGGACCCGGCGCTCTGGCTCCACCCCTCGGGCTCGCCCCTCCCCCGTCGCACCCCTCCACCGGCCCTCCGTGGGCTCGTCTGCTCGTGGAGCGCAACCGTGCAAGGAGGTCGTGGGCTCGTGGCGGCGTTCAAAGTCGCCCTCGGGTGCGGGGTGCCCGTGCATTGGTGCGTCGAGGTTGTCGATGACGACGGCGGTCCTCCACGACGACGGCGACGGCGCCCAGGTGAGGTCGCGCAAGGAGGTCGTGGGCTCATGGCGGCGTTCAAAGTCGCCCTCGGGTGCCCCGTGCCCGTGCATCAGTGCGTGGGGGTTGACGGCGACGGCGGCGGTCCTCCACTACGGCCGAGGTGAGGTCGCATACTCGCATGTCCTCAGTCCTCTCCTCCCTCGCCCCTCGGTGGCTCGGTCCCTGAGACTGTGAGTCCGTGACCATCCCTCGTTTCCACAGGCGACATGCAAGGCGACGGACCGTGCTTGGGCCGGCACGGCACGGCGGCGGCACGGTGGGCTCTGGGCCGTGCTTGGGCTCGCCGGAGACGATTCGGGCCGTGTCGGCCGCGGCACGGCGTCTTGGCCGGCGGGGCGACGCGACGACACGATCCGCCTCGTGGCCCATCGTGATCGTCTTGCGTCTTGACGACACGATCTGTGCCTGTCTACCTCCGACACCATTCGTGCTATCCTATTATAACTTTTATTTTTATTCAAAATTTTAGTTATTTTTATCGAAATTCGTATGCAAATTAAATTAGTAGTTTTATTTAATTTATTTCAAATTTTAGTTATTCTGGGTTTTTTACTTTAGAATTCGTATAGAAATCAATTTGCAATTTCTATTTTTTTAATTACGAATTCCAATTATTTTTACTGGAATTAGTATACAAATCCAATTTCTCATTTTTCTTTACTTTTAGGGATTCTTAATTTTAGATATTTTCGATCAGACATATAGTGATATTGCCTTTGTGAGCCCGTGGTTTTTTCAAAATGGTTTTTCATGTAAAATTCATGTCTATCGTTCCTATTTTTTGTGCATTATTTGCATTAAGTGGTATCAGGGCACATGAGATTCGATCAGAAAAAAGAATATTAACCCAAAAAGCGCAGCAGGCAGATCACGAGGCGAGCAAAGCAACAACAACATTGATTGCTAGAAAGAGAAAAGCAGCACAACAACATTGGTTGCATAGAAAAAAAAAGTCCAAAATTGAGCCATCCGTGATAGGCAAATAGCAAAAAAAAAATCATCCAAAAGTACTACATGCACACAGAAGGTGGACATGACATATTTGAGTGCTAGTGGGTAAAGAAAAAGGAGAAAATGAAGAACAATTTCAAAAAAGATCAACAAGAGGATGATGTTAAAGTCACCATTCTTACTAAGAAGATTCTAATGGAGATGTTCTCGTTGCCTTTGCCGGTAATTCTAAAACCGGTGATGAGTGAATTCGTGATACAGTATGTACTTTTCACATGAGTTTGAATCGAGATTATTTTGTTAATTATGAAGCTACGCTAAGTGGATCTGTGTTGATGGGTGATAATTCACCATGCAAGATTGCTGGCATTGGTTCTATCCAGATCAAGATGTTTGATGGCACCATTAGTACTTTATCGGGTGTTTGACTTATTCCAAGTTTGAAGAGAAATCTTATCTCGCTGGGTACTCTTGATGCTAAAGGGTATAAGTATTTTAGTGGAGGTGGAGTTCTAAAGATCTCCAAAGGCTCTCTTGTTGTGATATGAAAGTTGCCAACTTATATCATCTGTAAGGTACTATGTAACAGCCCAAATTTCAAATTTCAGTAAAAATTAAAAGTTTATTTATTTTTGTGGAATTTCCTGATTTTTTTAAAAAGCTTTTTATAAATATTTTAAAGCCAAAACAAATTTATTTACAAAATTAAAAGCCAACATAAAGTTGGAAATAATTTTATTAAGTCCAAAACAAGCATGGGAATTTCTGTGAATTTTCCATAATTTTTGGAATTATTTTGCTATTTTCTAAAGCCTAAATGAATTATCAGAATTTAAACAAATAGAAAAGCAAAGAAAATCTACAAGCGAGTTTGGGCGAAACTCGGACCTCACCAAACCACCCTACTGCACCGCCCACAACCTCGCACTGTTCCTCCTTGCACATCCACCGTTGGATCGAAATCCAACGCACGCGTCGCACACACGCACCCCAACCTGTCTCCACCGCTGGATCTTGAACCAACGGTCAAGATCTTTTGTAACCGCCGCACCGTCCGAATGTCATAATCAATGCGAGCCGTGCGATCTTAATCTAACGGCCAGATCTTAATACCGCTTCGGAGATCTAAACCCCTTCTAATCTGAACCCTCCGATCTAAATCCTACGGCCAGTATTACCCACCTTCTTCCACGTCGCCCGAAGGATCGTGACCGTTGGATTAAAATCCAACGGACCGTGTCCTTTCTTCCTCCTTGCCTTCTTCTCCGCGCAGGAGAGCCCCACGACCGCCATTTTCGCACCCACCCGAGCTTCGCTAACGGCCGCATCTAACCTCCCCGCACTCCCCGTGTCGTGCGCACGAGACCGTACCAGTTTCCGCCACCTCCTCCACGCCGTTTTCCCCTTTTTCTCCGCACGTACGCCACGATCGCCCGCAACCGCCGCCGCACGCTCCCACGTCGCCCCGCCGCTCCAGAGCTCCCCGGCGCCTATAAAAGGCAGCCCCGGGTGCGCAGTCCTCCATCGAAACCAACGCCCACACTCACTCCTCCTATTCTCTCTCGAGCTCGCCGTAATTCGCGACTTTCCGCCGGCGATCGAAGAAGCTTGGAGCTCCGTTGCACCGCCGTCAAGCCGTCCCCAGCCAACCCGACACCACCGTCACCTTCGCCGCCACCCCGCCTACACAGTGCGCACCTTCACTTCGCCGGAGGACCCTCGGAGTGCCTATTTCACCGGAGCCGAGCAAACGCCCCCGCCAAACCTCATCGCCGACGACCATAAAGCCTCGCCCGCCGCCCGAGGTAGCGCGCGAAACCTCGTAACCCCTCTCTCTTTGGTACCATCCGGCTCCTCGCCGAGGTCAGAACGCCGGCGAGGTAATCACCGAGCCGTCGCCGGCATTAGGCCGACGTGGCGGTGACACCACAGCGCCACCTCACCTCCCTAGCTCGCGTGGCACCTGTGTGTTGCCGACGTGGCGCCGTGTCAGCGTTCACGCACACGCCCGCGTGGCACGGTCCACCGCAACAAAATCCCATAGCTTAGTGGGCTTGGTCCACCGTGAGCTGTGTCTATGACACGTGGGGCCCGCTTGTCAGAATTTATTTTAATTCGTTTAAATTCCGAAAATCCCTCGTTGGCGTCAGCATTGCACAATAAATAGATTTTTCAGTAGAAAAATAATTTGGAAAATTCAATTAAATTTCAGAATTAGGTTTAAAACTTCTAAAATTCATAACTTTTGCACATGAACTCCAAATTGAGTGATTCAAATTGCAAAATTTATATAAAATTATAATCTAGCTAACTAAACCAAAATATTTCAATTTGGAGTTAATTTGAACTATGTTTTTGAATTTATTTGAATTTGAATATTGAATTTGTCGTATTTTCGCGTTTAGACTTCGACGACTCCGGAGAGTTCGATCAATCTGAAGATTTAGAATTCCAAGACATCAACGAAGGCAAGTTACACCATTGACCATATTGCCCCCAGTATTTTAAGTTATTTTCAGTTTTTAAATTCTTTATCGCATGCATATGTTTGTATAAATATTTTAATGTCCTGTTTTACATATAGTTAATTCCATATGTTTTTGTATGGCCAATTTGAATGTTGTAACTGACTATCTTGATACCATAGGTAAGATATTATCAAAATTAAACATATGCTTAGCCAGACTTAGTTCACACTTACAGAATTTGGGAGGGTTTTCACCAAATTTATACAAATTTGTTTCAAACTTGTTATTGTGGTATTGTCTTACCACATGGGTTATAAATAGAGTTTTATTCAAAATAAAATCAAAAATGGGTTTGGACTTGGGCGAAATGGTCGGAATGGTGGGTGCAGGTTTATGCACGGGATTGATCTGGTTAAGATTAAGGCCCACGGTTTGTAGGAATGACGCCCAAGTCAATTGAGGACCGGTCTTTGAGCCACTTATTGCTATGCCTTATCGTACTACCACATGTCCTGTATGGGCAGGATTCGGCTAATTAATTTGTGATGTTCTAGTGTATTTATGTCATGTGATTATGTGGGTGTCGGTTAGACGTTTTATTCCCACTTGGCGCAAGAGGGGGCTTTTGGAGGACATTTAGTCCAAAGGGGCGAAACCTTAGCGGGCATGAACACACTAGGGCAGAACATTGTAAAGGCCTCATGGTAATCGCTCGATCCACACCCTACGGAGCGTGTATTGGCCGACATAACGAGCATGTCACCTCGTGTGGGTAAAGTTGTACCAACTCTGCAGAGTAGAAACTATTCGAATAGCCGCGTCCGCGGTCATGGACATGCTAGCAAGGCCACTTAAAGTTAGAATTGTTTTTGGTTTTTAAATATTTTGTTAAATGCTGAGGATGGATAATCCTTATGAAAAATTGGGCGGGAAGCCAAGTGTTAGGAGGGGATCCTTCACTAAATCATTGGAGGTTATCCACATTGTAATATTGCCATTTTAAATTATGGTTTTAGTATTAATATAAACTGCCTTAGAAATTACTATAGTTATTTACACTGAAAATGCTGTTTATGCAAAACAACCCCTGCCATACTCACTTGTTACCTTATGCATGCATTTAAATTCAATATTGGGTGTAACTTGCGAGCACGGAAGTTGTGCTCATCCTTGCTGAATAAATCTTATTCAGGAGAAGACTTCTACCCCGATGATGAGGATCCGGACGAGTAGGCCTTGACCCAGACGATTGCCTGTGGCGCATCGTGTGGCTCACCTCTATTATCATGTTTCCGCCGTGTTTATCATTTGTCATTTGATATTGTTGTTCAGACTCAGTTGTATTAAACAATTATTTATTTAATGTCATTTACGCTTTCGTGATATGAATGTGATATCCATTTTGTGAGACTGTGTACACTGGAAATCCTGGACTGGTGTTTGAACACAGAGAATTCGGGATCCTTCGCTCCCGGGTTCGACATACTATAATTTAAAGTAATGTTGTTGTTACCTCAAATAAAACATCCGATTCTGATGCTACTAAGATTTGGCATATGTGTTTGGGTATATGAGTGAAATTAGCACAATGGAGTAATGCAAAAGAGAACTCCTTGATGGTCGAAGCATCGAGAAGTTGAAGTTTTGTGAACCTTGTGTCTTCAGCAAGGAAAAGACGGTAAAGTTCAGCACAACGATTCACTCTACAAAATACACATTGGATTATCTTCACTCTGATTTAGGGGGAGAATCCCATGTTCCGTCCCTTGGAGATGTTGGCTACATGTTGATCATCATTGATGATTATTCAAGAAGTGTTTGACCATATTCCGTGAAGCACAAATTGGATATGTTCAAGACATTCAAGGAGTAAAAGATTATGATTGAAAAAAAATTGGCAAGCTTGTCAAGAAGCTACATACTGATAATGGCTTGGAGTATTATTCTAGAGAATTTGAAGTTTTATGCAGATCAGATGACATTACAAGATATTGCACTGTCTCATGTATTCCTCAGCAAAATGGTGTGGCCGAACGTTTGAACAGAACCATTATAGAGAAGGTACATTGCATGTTATCTAACTCCAACTTACCTAGGCATTATTGGGCGAAAGTTGCGTCCAATGCTTGTTATTTGATCAATTGGTCACCCAACTTAGCAACTGATAACAAAAACTACAATTGAGGTATAGTTTGGTTCTCCAGCAGATTATTCAAATTTGAGAATATTTAGCTATCATTCTTATGCTCATGTTAATAATGGTAAACTGGAGCCTAAAGCCGCTAAGTACATTTTTCTTGGTTATAAACCTAGTGTGAAAGGATATAAATTATTGTGGAATCTTGAAACTAGAAAAGTAGTTATTAGCAGAAGTGTTACTTTTGATGAATCTGCTATGTTGCATGATATATCATCTATTGATGTTTTCGTTGAGAATCCACGGAAATCAAGTGCGTAGGTGGAGCGTGTTATTGATTCAGGATCTACACTAGAAGCCGAAAGAGAAAACACACAAGATGTTTTTGTTGTCTTTCAACCACCACAATGTTCCATTGCAGCTGACAGACCTAAAAAGAATATTCAAGCTCCCAAGATATTGATTGTAAAAGTTGATGTTGTTGCTTATACTTTGAATATGGTAGAACAAATTGAAGGTACTGCATAACCTTCCACTTATTCAGATGCTATCTTTTCTGGTGATTCAGAGAGATAGATGGTTGTCATACATGATCAGATGCAATCTCTTGAGAAGAATGACACTTGAGAGCTGGTCAACTTGTCAATTGATAAGAAGGCTATTCGCTGCATATGGATCTTCAAGAAGAAAGAAGGTATTTCACCAACTGAAGAGGTTAGGTATAAGGCAATGCTTATTGCTAAAGGATAGAACCAAATTCTAGTTATTGATTTCACAGCTGTCTTTTCCCCGATTGTGAAGCATAGTTCTATTCATACTTTACTCACATAGTGGCTGCATGATTATGAGCTTGAACGATTGGATGTGAAAACTATGTTCTTATATGGGGAATTGGAGGGAGATAATTATATGGAGAAACCAAAAGGTTTTGTCTTTCTAGGAAAAGAGAATTATGCTTGCAAGTTGAAGAAATCTCTTTATGGTCTAACGCAATCATTAGCAACAGTACAAGAGATTTGACTCATTTGTTATCTCACAGGATTTCAAAAGATCTGATTATGATAGTTGTATTTATTTGAAGACTGTTAATGACTCAACTATTTATTTTCTCCTGTATGTTGATGATATGCTAATTGCTACAAAAAAAAAATAAGGCAAAAATTTCAAAGTTGAAGGCACAATTGAGTAGTGAATTTGAGATGAAGGATCTTGGTGCAGAAAAGAAGATTCTTGGTATGAAAATTACCAGAGTTAGACGGTTTGAAAAATTATACCTAAGTTAGAAAGGATATATTAATAAAGTTCTTCGTCGTTTCAACATGCATAAGGCCAAACCGGTTAATACTCCGTTAGCTGCTCATTTCAAATTTTCTTTAGCGTCATGACCAACGTCAAATGATGAAGTTGAGTACACATCTAAAGTTCTATGTGCTAGTGTAGTTGGTTCACTTATATATCCCATGGTGTGTCCTCATCCTGATTTATCTCATTCATTGAGTATTGTTAGTAGATAAATGACTAATCCTGGTAAAGAGTATTAGAAAGCAGTTCAATAGATTTTTATATACTTGTGGGGCACATCTTATGCTTGTTTACAGTTTGGGAAGATTAAAGGTGGAATCGTTGGTTATGTAGACTCAGATTTTGCTAGAGATTTGGATAAGAGAAGCTCTCTAACTAGTTATGTGTTCACTGTTGGAGGATGTGCTTAGGGCTGTGCAAATTGGTATCGAACCAAAAATACCGAACCATACTGGTCAACTTGATTTGACCGGTATTCGATATTCGACACGGGATCTAGAAATCTGGGTTTTTTGGAGTTCGGTTTTCCGGTAAAAACCAGCTAAAAACAAAAAAAAACAAATGTACCGATATTAAGTATTAACCAACCGATCCCCATGCCACCCAGGCTCCTAGCCGTCGACTCCCCGATGCGCTTCCTCTACCTCCTATCCTCCTCCCCCTCCCTCCCGGACTCTGCCTGGCTCCAAGCTCCTCCACTCCCTTGCGCTCTTCGCTGCCATATCCTCCTCCTCCTCCTACCTCACGCTGCCGCCCGACCACAAGCTCAGCGTCGCGTGCCAGATCCTCCCTCACGTGGCGTGCCGGTTCGGCTTCTTGTCCCCCGCCAGATCTGGCCCCTCCCCTTCCTTTCCGACCTGCCGCCAGTGAGATCTAGGGTGAAGAGCGAGGAGTGACACTGCGAGCCCGCAACGGCCGACCGCTGATCTACACACCACCCGGGTCTCCCCCACCTGCATCGGCGTAGCCGCATCGCGTGCTGCCCCTGCCTCCGCCGGTCCAGCGGCGCCAGGCCAGCGCCCCTCTTGCTCAGCCGCTGCCCACACTCCTGTAGGCCGCCTCCACCAATTCCGATCTAGGGTATTCTCCCATCCTTCACCTCTAGTTGACTAGTTCTAGCAGTGTCTCATGTAGGTGTTTGATGTTTGAAGAATGAAGATGTGGTTTTTGTTATTGCTTGGAAATTGCAATTGCGGTATGAGTAGTCTTTTGTTACTGATTTAATGAACTTTGAATTATTGAATCTTGTTGTGTTGTTGCCTTGATTGTTTGCTTCAAGCCTTCTGTAATTGTAAGCACTTATAGACTAGTAGAGGCAGATGACTGAGACTTAAGTGTGTGCCACTGAGCAATGAGCATACAACCAATAGCCATACAATATTGCTGCTATGTTGGTGCAGTGGTGCTGGGCACTTGGGTAGTGGGCACCGACGTGGTTCTGCACTGCTGTCGTGCTGCTGAACAACTTGAACTTATGCCTGCTAGTGCAGTACCAAACTACCAGTATTGCTTAATGCTGATGCTTAGTTAGGCTTGGTTGTCAAGGGTAAAAATTTGTGACCGCAAGTTGTGTACTATAGTCCGTAATCCGCATCAACTTTGGTAAATATGGTATTTACTAATACCGAACTATCTCTAGGGCAGTTAATAGCTTGCACTGGATTAGCTCGCATACACTTTTCCATGACCAATAACTACTAAACCTTCTCCATCCTCAAGGTTTAGATTCTATAAAAGTCACTGTATTGGTAGTTCATGATGACACAGGGGAAGGTTTAATTGCTTTACACGAGAGGAAGTGCAATTAGCCACTGCATTCATGCGTGTATTAGCATTGAATGTGAAGCCAGTTGCTTATATCAAGTTGTAAACTGATTACGCTAGTTAGTGGATTCAATGAGGGCAATTTGGTGATTTGTACATGAGTCTTGGTGGATATGCAACATAATAAAACGTCATCTATTTAAGAACAATCTATTCAAGAACAGAGAGTGTGAACAACTCTGAACAACATGTTTTGTCTCATCAACTTCTATAAACTATAAGGAAGAGTGGGTAGTATTGTTGATCGTGATTTCTTATCCTCACGAGGACAATTTTTGAATTAGGACTTTGGAGGCCATGGAATGTTTCCAAAGAAACAAAGAGGTCATAAACAACAGTTATTTAAAAAGTTCGCTTAACTACATTAGGGCATCTCCAATAGTGTATTTATTGTCGTCTCTTAGTTATGCCACATCAAAAAAAAATTACATGGAGGAGAGAGGGAGAGGAGAGAGAGCACAGATCGCTTCTTCCCGAAGAGATTGTTGTGCACGCAAAACAAGATATGATACATTAATCTACTCTAGTTTATATGTAGACCCGTTTCAAAAGAAAATTATAAAATATAAATATTGGAGAGCGTGCTAGAGACTATCTATTGAAGATATCTATTATATTATTAAAGCGATAGAAAAAGAAGCCACCACGTTCGCTCTTAAGGACTAGAAATTCCCACATTAATCGGTGGAAAAAGAGAAACATTTACACCGTTGATTATGGTGGATCCAGATTATAACGATCTAGATTAAACGAAAGAGTCCATATCAAGTACAATATAGAAATAAGAGTCCATCTCAATAACAATGCAAAAATAACTGAAATTCAGAATAAAAAATAAAATAAAATTAGCAATTTAATTTTGATACGAATTCCAAAGTAAAATCACAAGATAAACATAATTCGGAATATTTTTTGAAAAAAGTAATTGGATTAGTATACTAATTCCAACAAAAATAACTGGAATTCAAAATAAAAAATAAAATAAAATCAGCAAATTGATTTTGATACGAATTACAAAGTAAAAATCATCAATAACTATATATATATATATATATATATATATATATATATATATATATATATATATATATAGCAATTGGATTGATTTGATATGAATTCCAAAGTAAAATACTTAAATAAATAAAATTCAGAAAAAATCATCAATTTGATTTCCATACGAATTCCTAAGTAAAATCATAAATAAATATAACTCAGAATAAAATTTAAATAAAAAATGGAAATTGGGTTAGTATACGAATTTCACCAAAAATAAAATTGATTTTGGAATTAAAAAAAATAAAATTAGCATTTTGATTTTGATACGAATTTCAAAGTAAAATCTATAAATAACTGTAATTCAGCATAAAAATTAAATAAAATTAACAATTGGATTAGTTTATGACTTCCAATAAAAAATAATTGAAATTAGGGACAACAAATAAAAGAAAATTTATAATTTGATTTTCGTACGAATTCCAAAGTAAAATCTCTTAATAACTAAAATTTTAAAAAATTAAATATAAGTTATAATGAAGATATCGTGAATTGT
The DNA here is from genome assembly GCA_036346255.1 of Ampelocalamus luodianensis. Taxonomy (NCBI): domain Eukaryota; kingdom Viridiplantae; phylum Streptophyta; class Magnoliopsida; order Poales; family Poaceae; genus Ampelocalamus; species Ampelocalamus luodianensis. The sequence goes on from CM070617.1 coordinate 42,589,384, forward strand.
GTGGGAGGAGATCACAAAAGAGTGCAATGGCGTCGATCTGTTCTACAAGAAGACATTGATCTACAAAGAAGCGAATAGTTGAGGTAGCGGCGGCGAAGATGAGAACAATTCCATGCTGCTCACCTTAGCTGTTCGACAAGGATAATGTTGTACTGATCGCTGGAGTCGTTGAAGAGAAAAACTGAAGTAAAAGGAGCCAAGTGCTGTGACGACGAATGATGAGCATTGGCGTTGTTGAAGAACTCAATGGCCAAAGAAACTCGATCATGGGGGAAGATATAGCAGAGAAGAGATGAAGCTTTGATTAAAGACGAGCTATCGACAATATGTGATCATCAAATAGCTAGGAGCATGCCATCGTTGGTGAGTGACATGACATCACCAACGATGGCAAGAAGATTCTCCCTATCGTTAGACAACAACTAAGGTAGATATACCGACATCAGTGAAGATGGTCTTAGTCATCATGTTCTAGTACATCATGCTTTTTGCAAAGCACTTTGATACAACATACGTAGCTTCACATCCAAACAAAGGCATTAAATACTCTACACATTCAGATGAGCACATATAAATCTGAAGTGGTAATTATCTGATACATCCGTACTCCATAGCAGTAGCAGGGCTATTCACAACCACGCCGTGTAAGGCCGTAAGGGTAGTTCTTAGCATCCACCAATTATGCTGTACATGCTGATGAACCCATCGATGTATAATAGGAAGCTCACTGAAGCTTCCTGAGCTTGATCTGCGCGCCGTGCTCCGGCTGCAGCAGGCCGACCGGGAACGGCGCGTGCGTGTAGGCTGGCGAGAGCTCGAAGGAGAAGCGCTGCAGGATCATGGTGAGCCCCATCTTGGCCTCGAGCAATGCGAAGTTCTGGCCGATGCAGATACGCGGGCCCCACCCGAACGGGAAGAACGCCGGCGCCTCCCGGGACGCTTTGGATATCCCCTCCGCGAACCTCTCCGGCTTGAACTCGTCGGCGTCCGGCCCCCAGATGTCCTTGTCGTGGTGGATGCACAGCAGCGGCAGCATGAGCACCACGCCCGCCGGGTACCTGACTCCGCCGAGCTCCATCGGCTTGTACGTCTTGCGCTGGAGCGCCGTCAGTGGTGGGTACAGCCGCAGCACCTCGTACAGCACCATGGTCACCTGCAGGATGCGACATTAGATACGTTAGATACTTCTTTGGATCTTTAATCGCTCGTTCGAAATCTACCGGTAAAACTTGTACAACTTACGATTCTTAGGCGACTCAAGCCGTCGTAATCCGGCGTGCTCGTACCGAAGACGTGCAGGACCTCCTCCCTCGCGCGGTCCTGCCACTTCGGGTGCATGCAGAGCACGATCATCGTCCACGTGAGCAGCACCGACGTGGTCTCCATGCCGGCGAAGTAGAATAGCTTGCACTCTCCGATCACGTCGTCGGTTGTGATGCCGGTGTTCGAGTTTCCGTTTCCCCTGCAGTGTTCCATGTTCGACTCCAGCAGCAGGCCGAGAAGATCGTCGCTGGTAGTTTCGCCGGCTTTCAAGGCGTTCTCTCTTTTTGCGATGATGCGTTTTAGCATCCCTTCGATCTCTGCAGCAATCTGCTTCATCCTTCGGTTGGCTCTGGTAGGCATGAACCTGCACAGAATGCATCAGTACTGTAGTAGCAAAAAACACAGAACGCCTTGATGAGTAAATGAGCAAAAGGAGAGTAAGAAAGAACTCACAGGTAACCAGGGATATGTAGCTTATTCATGGCCAGCACGGTGAGCTCAATCTGCTCCCCCTGAATCTGGAAAATCCTCCTGCCTTCTAGGTAGCTGCTGCCGAATGCGGCGCGGGAGATGACATCCCCTGTCAGGTTCTGCATCTCAGGCCAAACATCTACCTCGCATGGCTCATCACCTGTGGCTAAACCCTCCCATCTGTTCACCAACTCCGTGCAACAGGCGGCGAAAGCCGGCAACATGAGCTGAAAATTGAAGACAATTTTGTTACAGCCTGAAGTAGGGGTCGAGTCGATCACTCAGCTAACCATTGCCATGTTCATGCCAGAGATATCATCAACCTTGAGCTTCTCCAGATGGAAGGCAGGGTTGATGATCCTCCTGTGCTTGGCCCATTTTTCGCCCTCGTGGCTACCCACACCGTTGTGCAGCAACCTCTGAAGACGTCCAAACTTGAGCTTCTCAAAGTGGCCGAACTTGTTGGACAGAACTTCTCGCACCAGCTCGGGCTTGGTGATGGTCACCCTAGGCACTGGCCCAAACCAGGTGATCGACATTTTACCTGTCAACCGATTTTCACAAGCACGGTGACGCTTGTTAGCAGTAATAAAAATATATTGATCATACACGTTTCCGTTTTGTATGGGGGCATGCAACTGTGAATTTCTGATAAGATTCATATAAAAGAATTTCATACTCTTGTATTTTTATAACTTTTATAAATATACTGCGATACGACAATAGTGGTCAAAGTTATATGCAGGATACCATCAAAAATAAAAGATGTCTAGTGGGAGTATATTACTCCGTCTGTTCTTAACTTACGCAGCGTACGGAGATTTTGTATGAATTTTGGAGGTTAAGAAATATCCACTTACTGGATATGAGGGTTTTCTACAAAAATTTACGTGAGAATACTACGTTCGACGGGACCTTAGAGTGCATGAACCGTTCCACCATGTTACAAGATTAAATCTCATAAATCATTAATTACTTAAAAAAAAACCCCACACAACCATTAAGGTACAAATGGTGAGGGGTTCCCAGAATTTGTAACTCGTGCAGTGCCAGCGATTTAGCTGTCCACTAGTTAATGGAATTATGGTGTTCCATCTAAAAGAAAAATCCGGTGATAGTGGATACTACTATAAGTACATAGCCAATAGGAAAGAGGTGCTGGATGCTACATGGAAGTTTCCTGCTAATACTCTTCTTACAAAAGCTCATGTCTTTAGATATTTTATAGGAGTCTATAATTCCGGTTGTTCTAGAGATCCATTGCAATCCAGATGATATCAAGGTTCATTTTCAAAGAACAGGAAAAGTAGCTCAATAACACTGAAAATTCAAGAATAATATTATTTTAAGACTAGCAAATGGACACCGGTTTTATTTCCCATCTCGTAAACTCTATATGTTATCGAGCAAATTGCCTCTGATAGAAATACACTTCAAACAGGGCCATTCAATTCGGAATAAACGATCGATTCTAACCAAAGCTCCAAAAAAAAAGGAGGAAAACCGAATCACTAGTGGAAACGTGTTTTTAGGCTACCGTGTTATAGGACCAGCAAAATGTAAATTCCAAGAACTGAGGTTGAGCCAAAGAAATCATAGAAGAGAAGCGTATATGTACCGTGCTCCTTCATGGCCTGATGGAACAGCGGCATCGCCCGCGGCACGACGTCGTGGCAGCGCAGAGGCATGGCCCGCGACCTGGCCTCCCTGTTGAGCCGCTCGTTCAGCGGCGCGTCGCCGGCCACGGAGCGGTACGCCGTGCCGCGGAGTCCCTGCGACCGCAGCGCCCGGCCCAGGCGGCGCGGCCTCCACCACGCCCACTCCAGGGCCCTCAGCGCGCACCACGCGAGGACCGCGCCCGTGAGCGCATACAGCAGCGGCTGCGGGTGCTCCCATGGGAAAGGAGACTCCTCACCGAGTGATCCTATCCCGCTAGCCGCCACCATGCTCAAGGCTCACGGCGTTGTTTTGGGAACGGGAGCAGTAGTGTGCAGCCGAAGGGGAACGGGATGCTTTCTAGAATTGATCGTGTGAGTACGAGTGGTGGTAGCCGCTCACCATTCCACCGTTATATATAAAAGCCCGTGTGCTTTCGTTCTGTCATTCTCGTTTCGTTCTTGCACATTTGCCCGCGTGCTATTTCCACGATGGTTCTACAGTCCTCGGCAGGTGGTCTTTTCCTGTGAAAAAGCTGTGCGACGAAAAATGGACAAAATCGGCGGTCCGACGTGGAAAAACGTAGAAACGCACGGTGCGGCTTGTCTTAGATGACCGCCTGGATCGTTCATGCGCGCTCGTCACCGAACCGAACCGAACCGAATCAGATAAGGCTGGGTTTGTAGCAAGTGGTATGCAATCACGCTATTCTCTTAGCTATCTCTAAGCACTTCTCTTAAAAGAACTTTACTATCTTGTGAGGGAAGATTCTTTCCCATGTTTAACAGCAGCGGAATCGGTAATAAAATTCTTTGGAGTCCGCAAATGGAAGACGGGTTCTTATTGGAAAAACACCATTTTGGTACTGGTCATCTCACCGTACAAATCGCACGCCGAACAGAGGTACGGTGGGTGTTTTTGTAATGGACGGAAAGGCACGTCTGGTAAGAGCCCTCGTTGCAAACGAAAAAGGGAAGGAAAATGCTGGTCTAACCACTGGAAACTACACGCGCGCGACATGGCCGAATACATATTGCCCATACCTAATCTTATCGTGCACCTTTGGCTTTTCGTTGCAACTTTTCCATTAGGCGCATCCGCGCATGACAACACCTGTCGCGTTTGTTGGGAGTATGTTCTTGGCCGGAAGGGGGAGCACCGGAGCAGAGGGGCCATGTGGTGGCCAGTTTTTTATTCCGATCGAGTTTGCTTTTCTTGGATCAGGTGCAGAACTGCGCATAGGACGACCGGCCTGCATATAAATAGACGATTAGCCGAATACATTTTTTTAGACTCATTGGCCGAATACATTTTGGAAAGCATGTGCCGTTGTGCTATGGTTCAACGCGACATGGTCCGATGCAACAGTTGAATTATGAAAGGATGAGAAATTCGATTAGTTTATATCGTAATCTAGCTAGGTTTGGTTTGTTTTGTTTTTTTCCAACAAAAAAAATCACTCGTTACTGCAAAACAATTTCACTAGTTACGTTACGTGCAAAACAATTTCGCTATTTTCCTGATCCTCTAATGGACATGGGACATTATCATCCCTTGAAAGAATAAAGAATCGTTATCTGTTTGTGGGGTTTTCCAAAGCTCAAAGGGGGCGAAAGTCAGTGCTAATCAAGTATCGGTGTACAACACTACACCGTGAAGTCATAAACGCATGTGCTCTTTTGTAATTCGTCAACCCAAAAAAAACGACAGTGAACAGTGAACACCCATTGGGGCCAAGTGTTGCGTTTCTTGGACGCTGTGTTCCTTTCAGCGTCCATCTCATGCCCCTTGAGATGTTAGAAGAGAGGGGCGCAAAGTTGACCTCAGCTAGCTTAGCTGAAATCGTGGACAAAATGTTGACAGGTAGCTTCCTACGGTTGGACAGCGTAGCATTGTCTTCCAAGTCGTTGGATTTGCAAATGAACATCTAGATTCATATTAACCCAGTGACTCATGTTCATCTGAACCGTCCATTACCCTTTCCCTACTCAACTTTATCCTCAAATTGCGCACATGCATATGTCCCTATTCTTGGGACGTTTTTCATATATTTTATAATGTAGAGACAGGATTTGCTTACATTTCGGGTCATTTTCTCAAGTATTGCGCACATGCCCTTGACACCTCAGCAGCATTTACAACCACTACAACGCGGACTAATGCGCACTCTAGTGACAGTTTGTCGTAAAAAGAAAACAATGTGTCATATCCGTGTTTGCGCTTGGCCTTTCGTGAGCACTAGTAGATTTTTTTAAGATAATGGAAGGGTATCATATGATTCACACAGTCATAATTTATTATAAACGAATAAATCAGTTTACAAAAAAAAGACCAAGAACTAAATGACAAACAAATTGTCATGCTGTGGTCAGCATCGGGAACAGCCCGCCGCCGGCGACAGCTAGTTTCTCCTTCAACCAACACATCCGAACAGTAGCTGTGCAACAAGGTGTTTGAGGGTCAAGTCATCAAAACGACGCCTCCAAGGAGGGACAGAAAACGTTGCCAGATTCAACCAATGAAGGCCAGTTCTAAGGTTTTCATTCCGGCTAGCAGATACCGGTGCTCGAAGACAACACATTCAAGAAAGATACGCCGCTCGTCGTCTAACCCAACCAGTGAAGGTCAGATCAATACGCGGTACGTCGTCGTCGCCGGATCCAACCACTAAAGGCCAGATCAAGGGTTTTCACCCCGATGAGTAGTAACCGGTGCTCCAAGACAACGCCTTCAAGAAGGACACGATGCTCGTCGTCTGACCCAACCAGTGAAGGCCAGATCAAAGCTCAGTATGTCGTCGTCGCCAAATCTAACCACTGAAAGCCAGATCAAGGGTATTCACCCGATGAGCAGATACCGGTGCTCCAAGACAGCGCCTTCAAAAAGGACACGACGCTCGTTGTCTGACCCAACCAGTGAAGACCAGATCAATACTCCGTACGTCGTCGTCGTCAGATCCAACCACTGAAGGCCAGATCGAGGGTTTTCACCCAAGAGAGCAGGTACCGGTGCTCCAAGACAACACCACAATGCATCCTCGACACCAGATCCAACCAGTTAAGGCTATATCGCCACCACTGTCCAATGCAACCATGAACCACAGTCTAGCACAACCGCGAAGCCACGGTCACATGCAGCCTCCACGAAAAGGAGGCTGACGGTGCCACCACGCTGCCTGCAAACGACCGTGCCCATCGCGCCACCGCACCGGCCGCCCTTTGGGCCGCCTGCACGCGGCCCTTGCGCCTCCCGCACCAGCCCTCTAATGCCAACCGGAAGCCAACGGGCCACCGTACGCAAACGAAGCCGCCGCCGCTTGAACGCGCCCCTGCACGGGAGCTCTGCCGCCACCACCTGAACACGGCCCCCTACGGGAGCACCGTCGCGTCGCTCGCTTCCACACGGCGCCGCGATGCACGCATACGGCGCCCGCGCAGCGCTCCTCGAACCTAGCTACCCTTCGCACCGCCGTGCCCATACGCTGCCCCTGCGCCTCACCGGCATGGAGACGCCGGGAGGGAGTCGAGGACGACGAGGGCGTTCCGGATCTGCCGGGAAAAAACAGATCCGTGAGCACTAGTAGATGGTATGATTTTATGAAAAAAGAACAACATTTCCGCTTACAAGTAACCGTAGATGCTTTGTTTAGAGACGATTTAATAACAAGAAACTTGTCACTTGGCTTGAGCATCCATCTTCGTTTTCTTTCTTTCTTTTTTTTTTTTTAAAAAAAAAACTATCCATCTTCTAATGTTGAATCTGTTGAAAATCTTAGGGCTGTTTGGAACACGAAAAATTTATAAGAATTCTACAGGATCTTTAGAGCAAACGTCCAATTCCAGAAACATTCTCGGATAGGATATTGCCCTTGCTGGGCTCAGCGGATTAATGACACCGAATCATCCGTGTAGGATGCTGTGAGCTCCCCACGAGGGCCGAACTAAAACCGAGCCCAAATTCCCAAAGCCAATGCAGGCTGTCGCATAGGCTGGGTTGTTACTCGCGGCGCAGGCCGCGCTGTCGCGGTTACGACGAAAGTTGTGGAGAAGCTACTGTATCATTTGTTAAGAGATAAACACATCAGTATTTAGTGATGTGAAGAAGAGATAGTGAGAAAAGAATATGAGCTTGTTATTAGATGAAGAAACAAGCAAGTTATTGATACCAAGATACAAAACAACAAAATACTCTGTTAGAGACTTGCTTATTACCTAAAAACTCGTTTTGTGTATTCCACTGTCTCTAAGCACACTTGTGCAATTAAAGTCTTAAATACAAGTTCAAGAAACAATCCATTGGAATGCTTATTTATTTTTATTAGATTGGGTACTTTCTCTCCTCTTAGAACATCTACAATAGTCTATATCACTTGTTACTAAGAGATGGATACATCAGCATTTAGGTGATGTGGAGGAGAGATAGTAAGAAGAGAAGGTGTGCTTGTTTCTAGATAAAGAAACAAACAAATTATTGATACCAAAACACAAGAAACAACAAAACAACTATTAGAGACTTGCTTGTTACCTAAAAACTTATTTTGTGGATAGCAATTAAAGTCTTAGATACAATATAAAAAAACAAGATACAATATAAAAAAACAATTTATTGGAAGACTCCTTTCTTTTTAATAGATTAAATACCCTCTATCCTCTTAGAAATAAGCTAAGAAACAAATTACTATAGATGCTCAAGCTAAGAAACAAACAACTGTAATGCTCTTGTCATCGATGGCTGCATGGTTGGCCTAAGTAACCACGCGTCTATTCGTAGGACCTCAAAACAATGCTGTAGTAGGGCACGATAGGCCTTTGGTACGCAGGCATTTTCGGGAAAGATGGAAGCCCATAGTTGGATTCTTTGAGTGGGAGTAACCGGCCTAATCATCGATAGACAAATTCAGGGATCAATCATAACGAAAAATTCACAAAGATTATTCACCTAACAAGAAGTTTAATCTTAAAGATTCTATTGGAGGGAGTTTATGCCATAGTAAACTCTACAAAAGTAGCAGCGATTTTATAGGTGTAGTTGCCTACGTGGCAACATAGCATGCAACTATATGTGCATAAGCGTACAAAAGTAGCAACTGGAACATTTCAGTGAAATTTTTATTCGTACCCGTACTAATCTCACAAGTCACAACCAACATGTGTACTAAACCATACATGACTAAAACAATCAGATAGCTCTGAGCCTAATCTGTGCACCATGCATCGGATGCAGCATCACCACAGTATACGGCGCATGAGAATACGACGGCGCAAGCTCGAACTCGAAGCGCTGAAGGATCATGCACAGCGCCATCTTGGCCTCGAGCAGTGCGAAGTTCTGGCCAATGCAGATCCGTGGCCCCCAGCCGAACGGGAGGAATGCGCCCGGATCCTTGGACGCCTTGGAGATCCCCTCGGCGAACCTCTCTGGGTTGAACTCGTGCACGTCGCTTCCCCAGATGTCGGGGTCGTGATGGATGAAAAGCAGGGGCATCTCGACGATCACGCCGGCGGGGTACGTGACGCCTCCGATCTCCATCTGCTTGTAGGTTTTCCGGCTTAACCCGATGGCCGGCGGGTACAGCCGTAGAACCTCGTGAAGGATCATGGTCACCTGCAAATGCAAAGATCGAGCAAGAAAGAGATGAATGAAGTAACGGGAGTTGAGTCTAACTAGTGCATTATTGCCTTTGAAGCATCGTCAAAGAATGAAATGAATAAAGTAATTTGGACAAGCACTCGCCGTTTTTAGGCGGCTCAGGCCTTCGCATTCAGGTTTGTTTTTCCCAAACAGGCCTAGGACCTCCACCCTAGCATGGTCCTGCCACTCCGGGTGCATGCTTAGTACGACCATGGTCCAGGTGAGTAGTACTGATGTCGTCTCCATTCCTGCAAAATAGAACAACTTGCACTCCTCCATGACCTCTTCAGTTGTCAATCCCAGGCTGGATTGGCCATTCTCGTCTGTGTGTCTCATGTTCGACTCTAACAATAAGCCCAGTAAGTCATCTTTCGTGCTCTCGCCTTCTTTCATAGCTTGCATTCTTTTCCCAATTAGACCTCGTAGAATTGATTCGATCTCGTTCTTAATTTGATGCATCCTTCGGTTGTTTATGGTAGGCAAGGATCTGAAAATGGCAAATCCCGTTATATTGTCAGTACAGATGAGCTAGGAGTACTAAATAAGAAGGCATTGTTCGATCACGTGATAGGTGAGCAATTATGACCTCTCGGTGTTGCAAAAGTGGTCATCACTGTTACATAGGTAAGTGCTAGTGAAGTGTAGTATTAACTGACATGTAACCCGGAATGACAATCTTCTGAATGCTTGTCATGAGGCGCTCAGCTTGCTCGGCCTGCAACTGGAAAATCCTTCTCCCTTCAAGGTAACTGCTGCTGAACGCGGTGCGAGAAATTACATCTCCTGTCAGGTTCTGGAGCTCCGGCCAAACATCCAGCTCGCACGAACTGTCGGAGCCGAGGGATTCGGTCCATCTGCTGACCAGCTCTTCGCAGCTCGCAGAAAACGCCGGCAACATGTGCTGCGGAGTCATACATTCCAAGGATCAATTCCAATAAAACAAAATAAAATAAATCCAAGGATCAATTGTACACTCGATCACAGTAAATAATTCTCAGACGTAGAAAAAAGACTGAAACTAGTACAATATGAAACATTTTTGTGTACCGTACCTTGAGCTTCTCGAGATGGAATGCAGGGTTAAGGATCCTCCGGTGCTTGACCCACTTCTCGCCCTCTTGGCTGGCGAGGCCGTCGGAGAGCAGCTTGGACAGCGCTGGGAACTTGGGCTTCTCGAAGTGGCCGAATTTGTTGGACAGCACGTCCTTAGCAAGGTCGGGGTCGGTGATTATCACCTTTGGGATCGGGCCGAACCAAGAGATGCACACCTTGCCGTGCTCCCAAACGGTGTTGTAGAAGAAAGGCGAGACACGGGGGGCGATGTCGTGGCACCTCAGCGGCAAGGGCCTCGACCAGGCCTCCTTGTTCAGCCGCCCGTCGTCCTTTAGGTCGCCGGTGAGGAAGCGGTAGGACGTGCCGCGGAGGCCTTGCGCGCGCAGCACCCGCTCGAGCCGCCGCGGTCGCCACCACAGCAGGTCCAGCAGCCGGCCGGCCTGCCACAGAAGCACAGGGCCCAGGAGTCCGTACACGAGGAAGCTCCATGGCACTCCAAGAACCATTGCTGTCAAGTCTCAAGAGAAGTGGGAGATGAGAGAGTGCGAGTAAAAGCTGATGCAAGTGGACTTTGACTGAGATGGATATGGGACGGTGTTTGGGGCCAGCTGATTAGATGGATATAGTCTCTTGTGCTCATTTGTTTAAGGTTTCTTGGTAAAATTAGGGTGGTTCGAGACCCAGGCCCCCACGTGACATGTCTGCTTCGTCGCAGCTTCGATCTGGTTATTGCTCGAACTAGCAGCGTGTATTGTCTACTAGTAGGTCGTGCGTAATCAACGTGCACAAGTGCCATCACGTGAAGGCAAGCGCAGGCACGAAAAAAAATCGGACGGCTGGGGAGGCATGAGACGCTGAATCCGGTGGTAAAAAAATCTCAGGGTGACGTGTCCCTTATGCCCTCGCGTGAAGTTTCCTCCGGTTATACCCAAGGATAGTTCACATATTTAATATTGATATTTGTCAGTGTAAGTTGTTTGATTTTTTCTCTCTAATTATATGTTGATTTTACTGATCAATACTGCTTTTGTTGTTCAACCTCCAACAACAAGCTCAATTCTTAATAATTCCTTTTAACTATTACCTATTCCAATACAATACTTGACGAGGGTCTAATAATCCTCAATTTTATTATTTATCTATAATTAGCATTATAGGTAAATATAACTTCACAGCGGCGATTAAGCATACCCCTTATAGTTGTAAGGGAGAAAGCCAAGCAGGTGGTCGTATGTTTTTCTACAACCACCCCTACAGTCGTAAGTCTTTCTACGACTATCACGTAATCGTAAGTTCTCCTACGATTACCTTTGGTCGTAAGCTTTTCTACGACCAGTATCCAGTTGTAAGCTTTTCTACAACTATCCTCTGGTCGTAAGTTCTTATACGACCAGTTCTACCACGACTTCTCCACAGATAACTAGGTCCATTCGCCTGTATACCTAATTAACTATGAGATCTGAGCGGTCAATGTACGAAGTTATTCTCTGGAATAACTACAGGTAATGCACCATTATCTCTGATTGGTAACTGTCAGGCAACGTATGGAGGTTACTACTCCGGTGATTACTGCCATTATTACGGAATAATGGGGCGTCTTTTAACCCAGAACGACCACCTCTGCACACACTATAAAAAAACTTCAGTCAGAGAGAAATGGGAGGACCCTTGGGAGGGAATTTTGAGAGGCAATCAGTAGCAACATTAGCGCAAGTCTTTCCACTGATTGTAACCAGGATACCCAATACAATACACACAGGAGTAGGGTTGTTATTCTCTCTAGAGAAGGCCCGAACCTGTATAAAAATTCCCGTGTCTTTTCTGTCTGCGTGATCAATTGTGGAGACCCCCTGAATCAAACAATCTTTACGTAAGATCGGTTCTAAAACACCGACAATACTCTACAACATAGTTATCTTCTACTTCTCTCTAATTATTTCTTAATACTAACCGTTGAAACATCAAACACGTATACACGTGTAACCATCGCCGATCCCTGCTGAGGACATCCATCATGCTCTCTTCGGTGGCCACAAGCCTATTCCTTATGGTTGCACCTTCTCTACTCCGAACCCTTTGTTCCTCTTCTTATGTATCTCACGAATGCACACATATGTATACACATGCATGATGTTATACATACTCGGTGTCCTCTTCTCCTGCGTCGGCCGCTCCTCTTCTTTGATGTTGGTCAACTCAATGTTGTGGCTTTCTCACTAACCGTAGGGACCTTCCATCTTTATTGATGTTGTATGTCTGCTTTAGTCGTTGTCTAATAATATAAAGAATATTCTTGTCATCGCTGATGACGATGTGTCCCTCACCACTGATAGCACGCTCCTATCTACCCGATTGTCCCATACTGTTGATAGCTTGTATTTAATGCCAAGCTCCGTCTCCTCTCTACCAGGGATTCTCCTTCATCGAGTTTCTTTAGTCATTGACTTACTCAACAACATCGATGTTCACCACTCATCGTCACGGCCCTTGGCACCTTTGACTCTGGTATTTCTCTACAACGACTCCTGTGAGCAGCATAACATTGTCCTCATCTTTGCCGCCGCCGTTGCGTCAGCTCTTCACTTCCCTGTAGGTTAATGTCTTCTGGCATGACATATTGATGATATTGTACTCTTTCATTATATCCTCCGACATCATTCGTGCTATTCTCGTTATAACTTTTATTTTCATTCAAAATTTTAGTTATTTTTTTTATGGAGTTCGAGTATAAATAAAATTATCAATTTCATTTTTTTTCTTCCAAATTACAGTTATTTATGGATTTTACTTTGGAATGAATCCATATGGAAATCAAATCGCAAAATTTCTTTTATTTTTTACTCCAAATTTCAATTAATTTTGGTTGCAATTGGTATATAAATCCAATTACTAATTTTTTCCTTTAATTTAAATTCTGAATTTCAGTTATTTTTCTCAATTCGTATAGAAATCCAATTGGTAATTGTTGTTTGTTTTATTTTGAATTGTATTTATTAAGGATTATACTTTGGAATTCGTATCGAAATCAAATTGATAATTTATTTCAATTTTTTGTTCTGAATTTATTTTATTTTGAATTATATTTATTTAAGGATTATATTTTAATATGTGCATCAGACAGATATTGTGCACTCCTATTCTCCACTTAATGTTTAGAATTAGTTGATATTTTTTAGAGACAATGATTATAATTCAGTAGTATCTGCTAATTTTGTTAGGAACCACACCTTAACTCGCTCCGCACAAACCCCACACAAAGTCAGTAGTATATGCTAATTTTGTTGGCAATGTACACTTCACTCACACACCGCACAAACCCAACACTCATACACACAACATAAGATCGGTAGAGAATTCGGAGAGGCAACTTGCCGCCTTCCATTGCATGTACACATTCTAACTGTTTTGGTGCAAATGTGAGTGCACTGATTGCTTGAATGGTTGACGGAGTCTGATCATATGAGTGCAAAGCACCACTTTTTTAAAGAAAACAATGGGAATCAAAGAACAAGATTGTACAATAGGGGGTGAGGGGAGTTTCGTGCTGTTCTTTTGAGTTTGATTAGATCTACATAATTATAGCATAGGAATATAAATTTATTTTAATATATTTTAATAAGATAATAGGGTGTATTTGACATGGTTAGCAAGAGAGACAGTACGTGTCTAAAAACATAAGATGTTACGATATAAAGATCACAAAACCCAGCATTGGCAAGAAAGGAGGACATGTTGAACTATGATAAAACGGTACGTGTCTAAAAACATAAGATGTTACTATATAATGATATAAAAAACCATCATTGGCAAGAAAGGAGGGCACTTTGAACTATGCGAAAACGGTACGTGTCTAAAAACAAAAGACGTTACGATATAAAGATCACAAAACCCAACATTGGCAAGAAAGGAGGACACATTGAACTGTGCGAAAACGGTCGAGATCTCGCTAGAGAGGCGGTTGCTGGAGCATTGCTTGTTCCGACAGTAGGATGTCATTGGTGGGAGGTTGCCATCGAGAAATAGCAAGGTGAGTCATAGAACAATCGCGAGGGATTAGGTGATCTCACTTGAGAGGTGATTGCTAGACAAGATGGTGATGACGGCGTGGTGCAACAAGGCGAGGCTATCGATCAAGGATCCACGGGCCCTTGGAGGTGGTTGTCGGAGAGGTAGAGCAACTTGAGTGCAGTGAAGAGGGAGCCAGGTTGGTCGAGGTCCGTTGACAAGCTTAGTGACGAGTAGGGTTGAAGTTTGATTTAATCATTTAAAATGTTTCCATTTTCTAAAATTTCAATGTAATCTTTAATTAATTCAATAAAATTCAAATGGTTTATTTTATTTTTTAGAGTTTCAAAAAGACTCTGAAATTCGGGAAAACTGAAAAGAACTAAAAGGAACTAACAACAAGGTCTTGAAAAAAGGAAATCCAAAATAAAACCAGAAAATAAAATAAAATAATTTTTATTTAACTGGAGTTTGATTTACTCACATAAAATTATTTTTATTTCTGAAATTTTAAATTAAGCTTTAACAAATCAAGAAAAATCAAATGGTTATTTTTATTTTGAAATTTTTAAAAAGGCCTGAAAATTGGGATGTTACAATTAACTGAGCAAGGCCAATGCCAAGGCAAGTTGTAGTTCTTCGATCATATTGAACCTATGATTTCAAAAGTATATTGTTTTATATCAATGGCATGCTATCTTATATCAACTGTTTTGGGATGAATTATCACCTATTTGTTATTATGCCTCCGTTGAACTTTTGAATGCCATGAATCACTTGTCACCATAGCATGGTTAATTTTAGTTGAACATATTTGTATCACCAACATGGGTATCGTACAAATGCTTAGTCATGCTTAGTTGCAATGGACTCATTATCATATGTATAATAATGTTGAATTTGACTTAATGAGATATGAAATTGTGGCGGGTAGCCACTGTTGTTAAAATTTGTGTACCATGACAGGGTATGTCATTGGTCTTAGTTGAACAAAATGATTTTCACTCGGGCGAGCGATCGAAGTAAAGGGGGTGTGTTTGGCACGTTGTGGGATGTGGTAGACTCGTCTGAGTAACTTGTCAAGGACTTAATCTTATGCATCATTGAACTTGGCCCTTATCGTACAATCACATGTCCAGTATGGGATGGACCTGGCTAACTAATTAGTAATGTTTTAATTCTGGTTCTATCTTGGAAGCGTGAGTTGCAGGATAGACATATACTCGTAATGGCGCAAGAAGGAGGCCCTGTCTGGTCGGTGAGACATTCAGTGTTGAAACCTTAGTGGGCAGAACTAGATTAAGAAGGTGCTTTGTAAAGGCCTTGTGATAATCACTTAGTCGTGCACCTTCAGAAGTGTGTGTACGGATATTATAAGTTGATTTATCTCTTGTGGGTAAAGCTGTACAACCTCTATAGAGTTAAAACTGTTTAAACAGCCGTGTCCGCGGTCATGGACGTGTTCGGGGATTTCACATGAGAAGTAGAATTTCTTTATAAAAATATATTGAAGTATGAATGGAAAGTTCACTTGATGAATATAATGTTCGTTTGGTGAATGGGGAATTCACATGGTGGTTTGTGTCGGTTGGTGAATAGGGAATTCACTTATTTGTTTGGTTGGGAAGTGAATGGAAAGTTCACACGTTGTTTCAAAGAAATTATTTATTTATTTATTATTCTTTTCAATTATGCAGTTCAATCTATTTATTGTAT
The DNA here is from genome assembly GCA_036346255.1 of Ampelocalamus luodianensis. Lineage (NCBI taxonomy): Eukaryota > Viridiplantae > Streptophyta > Magnoliopsida > Poales > Poaceae > Ampelocalamus > Ampelocalamus luodianensis. Next base: position 42,605,179 of record CM070617.1, read on the forward strand.
TTATCGTCAATACTGCTTTCTTCAAAAGAACCATACATCTAATCATTTATTCAAGCCTTGCATGAATATTAATTGCATATTGTTTCCCTGCGACTTGTTGAGTACTTTATGTATTCACAGCTTCAAATTTTGATGCTCACTTGAAGGATATCAAGCTGTTCAAGAATTTTTTGAGAATGAGTACTATGAAGACTTTGCGGATTAGGATACATTCTCTACTCGATTGCCTGTGGGTATGTTGATTGGTTTTTTCAAGTTTACTCATTCCGCTGCAAGAGTTTATTTGTTTCTTTAGCCTTACGTGGCAAATTAAGTAAATATTGACCATAAGGTCTAGTTATTATTACTATTTGTTACTTTGAGATCTTTTTAGTTAAATTGATAAATGGATGGTATTTCATCTATTTTTTCTGTGTGAGCTAGTAAATAATCTAGAACTAGTTCAGAATACACAGAGGATTTCGGATGTGTAAATCCAGGTACCGACAGATACCTAGTGGTAAATGGACCTGATCTATCATAGATCTCAGGTCTACAATGGTAATACTTCTCGTGGTGCAGATTTCTTAGAAGAAGTGGTGGACGACTAGTTGTTCATGGAACTCTTCTCTGACTAGTGCCGTGGTTGGGAGATCGACAAGATCTGTGGTCATGTTGTTCTGCTTGAGGAGAGTTGTTCGAACGACTTGAGTTCAATGGAGTTGTCCCGGTATGACTTCCAGTATGGTGTTGTCGATTTCACTCGAGCCTGATCATTGTGTCCCGAAGTCTTCGTGCGATCTCTTGAGTGAAAAGGTCGCAGCCTGGCGCTTGTCCAAGCTCCTGAGTCGGGTTTTTGATTAGGTCATTGATTCATTGAAGTTCTTAAGCTTCCTCTGACTGGTAGTCCAGGTAAGGATCTTTGGGTAGCAATTCTTTTTCTCCTGACGGTTTTAGGATCATCGATATCTGAGTTAGCCGAAGCGTGTCTCGGTGGAGAGTGATCACTTCTACGATTTTAACCACACTCATGAACATGGAGATCCTGGTCGTCGCCGGAGGTGTTATCGCCATCGCCACGAGAGCCCGAAGCGGGTGCGGGATGGGAAGTAACCACAGTCCTGTCTCTTAGAGAGAGATCAGGATCTGAGGAGAGGACAAAGACCTCCTAGGAGCTGTTGTCCCCACTCGCGGCTAAATCCTCCTGACTTGAGGAGTAGTCGAAGAGCAGCGCCTCGCGACTTGGAGCAATCCCCTCTAGGAAGGGGAATTCTGGGTTATTACCATCTCCGGTTGAAGGTGAACCTTGTGGGAGTATGGTCGAATACTCAGGTGAAGCAGGTTCGACCACACACCTTGTGGGGGTAACCAAAGGGTGATGGTTATCAGGAGTTGACCGAGTCTCGAAATTATGGATTCTAGGACTTGTTGTGCCAGATCGAACGGCCTCAGATGGCCTTGAACATTTAGAGGAGGAGCCCTCGCTGTATTCAGCACTCGCCATGGGGTGATCCCGATCCTGGTCAGTTGGGCCCTTGCCCTTTGAGGATTATGGTATCTCATCTGGGCGTAATGTTGTGGGGGAGAAGGCTCCCTCATCTACCTTATCTGTGGCATGGTACACTGGGTCTGGTGAAAGATCCCTGGAACTGGTATTGCTGTCGGACGAAATGATGATGTGCTCATACTTGTTGCGAGCATCCATGTCGAGTCCTGCGTAGTTTACTAAATTGAACCAATTCTCCTTATTCCATTCTCCTACCATGAAAACATCATAGTTGAAATAAAGACAATTTGTTCAAAAGAAAAGGAGAAATCCGAAGTCCCTACGGATGGCGCCAACTGTCAATGGTTTAGTATCGATCTTATGAATGAATGCTGAGGGCTTTCCTAGAGCGAAACCACACAGAAATGGATATAAGAATTTTATATAGGTTCAGATATTCTCTTGAGAGAATAATAACTCTACTATTATGTTGTTGTATTGACTGTGTTTACAACAGAGAGGAAGTCAATAAAACTAGGACTTGATGACTTCTGTCTCTCATTGTATCTGTTGAAACTCTTCTCTGTCCTTATTTTTTCCTCTGTGTCCATCGACTTTACTCCTTATATAGCGCATGAAGGGGTGGTAGTTGTCCACATCAAGGGGCGCCTTAACGTTTGATGCAATGTGCACGTTCAGTGACGGTTATTGTCAGAGATGTATACCCTCGAATAGCCTTGCAGTTATGTTAGATACGGAGGTTTAATATGTGCAGTTTTCTCAGAAAATAACGGCACATATTAACTACTGTGTGTATTAAACACAATGTACAAAAGTCCCTAGTCGATTGGGCCCATATGTATGTGGTTCTTATCGACTATATGGTGGTCGTAGTAAAGCTTACGATCATGAGGTGATCATAGTAGGACTTAGGATCAACATGTTGTCGTAGAAAAACTTATAACTACGATGTGATCATAGTATGACTGACGACTATATAGGGTGGTCGTAGAATAGCTTATGACCACTAGGTGTTTATAATTTTCTTAATTGTTGATATTGAGAGGTACATTTGAAGGTTGTATAAGAGATATTATCATCTATAATAAAATATTACAGATAAATAATTTAATTAAATGAAAATTAATAGATCCTCGTCAATCATCATTTATTATTGACTGAGAGGAGTATATATGTACGTTAGTGGTAAGTATATAAAAGCTGGCACACAAAACACTAACATTTTTATTCACAAATATCAGAACTCACAACCAACACGTCTGTTAAACCACCACCTAAAAAAACACCATACATGACTATGCAACAATCAGATAGCTCTGAGCTTAATCTGTGCTCCATGCATGGGATGCAGTGTGATCACAGTATGTGGCGCATGAGTATACGACGGCGCGAGCTCGAACTCGAAGTGCTGAAGGATCATGCACAGCGCCATCTTGGCCTCAAGCAGTGCGAAGTTCTGGCCGATGCAGATCCGTGGCCCCCAGCCGAACGGGAGGAATGCACCCGGTTGCTTGGACGCCTTGGAGATCCCCTCGGCGAACCTCTCCGGTCTGAACTCGTGCACGTCGCTCCCCCATATGTCGGGGTCGTGGTGGATGAACAGCACGGGCAGCTCCACGACCACGCCGGCGGGGTAAGTGACGCCTCCGATCTCCATCACCTTGTACGTTTTCCGGCTGAACACGATGGCTGGCGGGTACAACCGGAGAACCTCGTAAAGGATCATGGTCACCTGCAAATGCAAAGGCAGAACAAGAATTATGTATATCTCTAGCTGCATTGTTGCTGTTGAAGCCTCAACAAAGAATGAAATGAATCAAGTAATTTGAACAAGTACTCACCGTTTTGAGGCGGCTCAGGCCTTCGTATTCAGGTTTGTTTTTCCCAAACAGGACTAGGACCTCCTCCCTTGCACGGTCTTGCCACTCCGGGTGCATGCTCAGTACGACCATGGTCCATGTGAGTAGTACTGACGTGGTCTCCATTCCTGCAAAATAGAACAACTTGCACTCCTCGATGACTTCTTCGAGTGTCATCCCCAGGCTGGATTGCCCATTCTCGTCTGTGTGTCTCATGTTCGACTCTAGTAATAAGCCGAGCAAGTCATCTTTGGTGCTTTCGCCTTCTTTCATTGCTTGAATTCTTTTCCCAATTAGACCTCGTAGAATCGATTCAATCTCCTTGTTGATTTGATGCATCCTTCGGTTGGTTTTGGTTGGCAAGGACCTGAAAACGGCAAATCCAGTTTCAATTTTAGTATAGACCATTTTACTAATACTCTAAGATCTTCTTTTGGTTAGACTAAAATCACTGCTCATCCATATGGTGCCGGTAGGGAATAGGCTTTCCAAACAAACCCTAATAGTACTAAATAAGACGGTGTTACTTGATCACGTTATAGCTCAGCAGTTCAGATAGTTTGCGGTTGCGAAATTGTCCTCATTGTTAAATTAGTAAGTGCTAGCTAGTGAAGTTTACTTAGTACTATTTAACTAGTACTAAGTACCAACTCACATGTAACCGGGAATGACAATCTTCTGAATGCTTGTCATGAGGTGCTCAGCTTGCTCGGCCTGCAGCTGGAAAATCCTTCTTCCTTCAAGGTAGCTGCTGCTGAATGCGGTGCGAGAAATGACATCTCCGGTCAGGTTCTGGAGCTCCGGCCAGACGTCCACCTCGCATGAACCGTCAGGACCAAAGGACTCCATCCATCTGCTGACCAGCTCCACGCAGCACGAAGAAAACGCCGGCAGCATGAGCTGCAAATTAAATCATACATTCCGCGGATCAATTGTACACTCGAACATACTAAATAGATCACAGGCTGACAAGCGTATAAAAGGCGTACACAGTATGAAACATTTTTTGTACCTTGAGCTTCTCGAGATGGAATGCAGGGTTAAGGATCCTCCTGTGCTTGACCCACTTCTCGCCCTCGTAGCTGGCGAGGCCATCGGCGAGCAGCTTCGACAGCGCTGGGAACTTGGGCTTCTCGAAGTGGCCGAACTTGTTGGACATCACGTCCTGATCAGGTCAGGGTCGGTGATGGTCACCTTGGGATCGGGCCGAACCAAGAGATGCACGCCTTGCCGTGCTCCCGGATGATGTTGTAGAGGAACGGCGCGACACGGGGGCGATGTCGTGGCACCGCAGCGGCAAGGGCGTCGACCAGGCCTCCTTTTCAGCCGCACATAGTCCTTGAGGTCGCCGGTAAGGAAGCGGTAGGACGTGCCGCGGAGGCCCTGCGCGCGCAGCGCCAGCTCGAGCCGCCGCGGCCGCCACCACAGCCGGTCCAGCAGCCGGCCGGCCTGCCACAGGAGCACAATTCCCAGGAGACCGTACGCCAGGAAGCTCCATGGCACTGAGGCTGCAGTTGCAAACAACACTCCAAGAACCATTGCTCTCAAGTCTCAAGAGAAGTGGGAGAAGAAGGGCGAGTACGGTATTTGGCTAATAGAAGCTGATGCAAGTGCAAGTTGGCTTTGACTACTGGAGATGGATATGGTACGGTATTTGGCATCAGGTTAAATAGAGGTGTCACTGGGTTGCATAGTCTCTTGTGTGCCCATTTGTTTAAGGTTTCTTGAAGTGTAAGACCAGTGGGCATTTCGGTCAGCCCATGCTACCTTGCTCTTAAGGAACTTGGTGGAGAAGAAATTACGACGGGGTTCGGATTGGTCGAAGCCTCGAAGGGTACTGGCGACGCGCGGGACGGCCACCCCGTTGTTTCGTTGCAGCTTCGTTTTGTTGGTTGTTGCTAATACGAGTTCCGATTGGTTGGGCTGCTTCTCTTTGGAAACCTGGCACATGCAATTAGTCAAATGCACAAGAAGCACCAATCAGAGTGTTGCTTCTCTTGTAGGGCCCAATCAGAGTGTTGCTTCTCTTGTAGGGCCCGTTAGGTATGACTGTAGTTTTTCTGAAAAGCAGTTTCCGACTGGGCTGAACATTATTTAATAGTCTAGCTTTTAGGTAGACTGGCTGGAACTTATACTGTTTGGTATGGCTGTAGTTTTTACAAAAAGCAGTTTAAACTAGGTGAACGATCGAGCTAAAGACGTTTGTTGTTTGACAGTCTAGCTTTTAGGTAGACTTTTAGCTTTTAGCGCCTCGTGTGCTATTTGTCTTCCTGGAAGACAACTCGACACGGTTTTCTTGTTTCTTCGGCATCGTCTCCACTGGCGTCGTCTCCACGGTAGCCGATACAAAGGCCTTCTGAAGCTGGGGTTGTGGTGGAGTCATCGAGGGCACTGTTGGAGAGGCATGGTCGTCGTGTGGAGATCGCGGTACTATAGGCACTGCAGGGTCAAGGGTGATGGAGGCAAGGTGCCCAATCTTTCGATGAGATTGGTACATATCGATTTGGTGGAGGTGACGCTCGCGATCCGACTACAACCGTACGACGACGCTTGTGCCTTAGCAATCGTTGAACCAACTCCGAGACGTTATTGACTGTGCTGGAAGCGCGATCAACCTGAACACGAGGTTCAATTCCTGCGAGCAATCGAAGAACTAGGAAGAATAAAATATAGACAATCTGATATTGCAAATAGGAATTGTAGTATAGATGGTAGTGAAAACAAATATGGGATCCCGAATGCTGTCTTGACAGGTGGTCGTCCGACACAACTGAAGAACAGAAGTTTGCACAATGTCTAAACCTAAACTCAACGAAATCCCCGTTCTAACCAGGGAGGCGGCGGCTCCTATATGGGAAGATGACCAAGGGTGGTGGCTAGGGAAGTGGACGCACGGCCCTAGGGTTACAAGGCCCATGAGCCCAAGAGGAGGTGGCGCAGCACCCTTTTTGACTCGAGCAAAAAAACAAACGTGGATTGTTTTGTTGATTGTGGCCAGATCAGTTAGAATTTGAAGCTGAGGTTGGATCTATTGGAAAGTATACTTAATAAGCTTTCAATGAAGTCCAAGAAAGTCCCAAACGGAGTCCGTATGAAGAAGTTATGGCCGTTTGAACTTAGTGCTGTCGCAGCAGTCCGAACTCGAATCCAGAACGAGCCCAACTCGAAATCTTGCTTGGTTCGGACCCAAAGTGATGTGGTGACCTCCATTATACCTTCCATGCTTGTCCATGACTCCACATACCTCTCCTTGATCATTTCCCATGTTCCTAAGCACAATTAAATCACTTGCATTAGGTAGCGGTCCATTTTCAATAATATATAAACCTATGAACGAATTCACCTGGTGATTAAGTTGGCGAGCACGAGCTCGAGTAATTGGTCCTTGTAACACCGGTACGTTGTGGATTAGTTGTGTGTGTTGGCGCGGTTGTATCCAAGTTAGAGATGTTCTCATCAAAGGGTGATGTCCCTCTTGGGACACAAGACATAAGTGTACAAGGCATGCCCTAGTGTTATGATCTCTTCGTTTGGGGGCTTCTCCAATGAAACGGCCATCAAATTATCATGTACTATGTCCACCTTAACCTTAGTGTAACCCTGCGCCAACTGGGCAACGTACACCACTATCCCTTCATGGCTTGGATACACCACCCCCCACCCAGCCTCAACAAAAATAGACCCAACCAGCCTCACTTAGAGCTTGCAGGGCGTGGGTACTACAAAACGATATACAATTAGCTAAGGCATCCTACAAGTCTATCTTTGGAGCATTCTAGAGATGTACATTACCTAGATGACGTCGATAGGTAATTGGACGTCGCCAAGTTCAAAAAGTGCAGGTGTGGACGCGATGCTACTCCGATGTTGAGGGGGACTGGATCCCAAAACCACAGGGGCGGATTGCGGCCGGTTGATGAGTTGATTCATTTGTTCCTGCAATTATGTTAACTGTCCTTGAAATTGTGCAGAAATCCATGCACTAATCTCCTCTTTCAACTGTTCCTTGCGCTCGGCCTTGCATCTCTTCCGACTCCTATACGCCTTGGAGTCGTTTGGGAATCCATGCATCCAAGGTACGTAAATCCTAAGGCCTCGCGTGCGACCCGGATGCTCTTTGTTTCCCAGGACTGTGGATAGTATATCATTCTCACTAACTGCTTTGAAGGAGCCTTGCGAAGATTGGGTACTCAATGTTTGCTGCAAGAGGCCATCATATTTTAGGCCCTACGAAGTTATGGACTTATTAACAACTAGGTAGTTCGACATATCTTACTAGACGTTGAGACACTTCCTTGTCTACCGGGTTTGTGAAAGAGATGTCGCCCGACAACGTGATTAAGGCCCTCGCTCTTAACCAGTTTCGGGCGCGCTCGCCTACCGTCGCACTAGTTTGGAGAATTTTGCTAGGATATTGAACAATGTTGTAATTTCAGTCCACAACTGCGCTTTCTCTACGGCCGTTAGATCCTTACATTTCTATGTGGTGATGGGGACCCGTTCCCTTCCAAGTATACCGCAGGTGGTCTGAAATACTGTCGCTGCTTTCTCGGGAAGCAAAGGGACCCCAGAGGCACTAACGTTCGTGATGGTCATTCGGTCCATAGGCATTTTTGATATTCATCTAGCATATCGCTTAGGTACCACTTTCCTCCGAGATCCAGATGCATTCGGTGACGTCGATGATGGCGGCAAAGACGGTGCGGATGCCATCTCACTTACTTGCTATCTCACAAGATTAACACGTGCGAAGGAGGCGAAATGTTTTGGCCCTTATGTTTTGGCGTCTTGGGGGTCGTCTGTGCTTTGTATATCACAGACAGTTTGTTCCACAGAACCACCTGTGATAGTTCCTTCTATGGCTACAAAATATTCTGTTTTCTGCTACCCTCAGGGAATGCTAGCCGTGCCCTCTGAAAATAAGAAAGCAGATACAGTCACACATGGAATAATTTCTTAATTAGTGAATCAATTACAATGGAATGATTCCTTAATTACATGCTAAGTTTCTTAATTACAATGGAATAATTTTCCAAATAGGTGTTCACTGTGTTGGATCATTCCACTTGCTATTTCATTTGAAAAAACAGCCTTTCACGATGATCGACGCACATATAGCTAGCTTCCTCACTGGGTTCTTCCTCGAGCCTGATGCCGTCTCCGAAAGGGGTAACTCGTCAAATTGATTGTACTCTTCCTCATCCACGACATTCTCAACTCTAACAATCCCTCTTTTTCCATAAAGAACTATGTGGTGGTTCTTATTTGCCGGATCCTTTACATAAAAAACTTGAATAACTTATTTACGAGCACGAATGGTTCATCCTTGTATCTGACATATTTGAGGTCAACAATAGTGACGTCGTACTTGTCAACCTTCACAACCTGTGGAAGTTTGATCCAATGGCACCGAAATAGGGGGATCTTGAAAAGTACGTAGTCGAGCTCCTAAATCTCCTCTACAAACCCATAGTACGAGCTCAACCCAGCGGTATTGAACCGCTCGTGAAACGTGTCTATGCGGACACCGCCTGTTCTGGACTATACTCTTCCTATCCTGAGATGTCGTATAAAACGTGTACCCATTTATGTCGTATCATTGCCATGTCACAATTATAAATTTTGGCCCTTTTGCCAACATGGCAGCATATCATCACTTGATGACGGCTTCCTAGTGAATCACACCTTTAACCATTCGTTGAATCGGCGGTTGTACTCTTTCATGATCAAAACCTCCGATCGGCCTGGATTCTGTGGGTGTATCATGTCTTTATGCTCATCGATGTACGGGGACACTTGGGTCATGTGTTACAAGATCGTGAAATAGGCTTGAGCATATGCGTCGAAATCAAGAGTGATTGCTTTCCTTCCGATGGTCCTGATACCCTCCAGCCTCCCTTCATGACGAGATAGAGGTACACTTATCGGTTCCACCTGAGTCATGTAGTTGACGCAGAACTCAATGACCTCTTCGGTTGCATAACCTTCGATGATGCTGCCCTCTGGGCGAGATCGATTTCGTACATAGGACTTGAGAATTCCCATGTATCTCTCGAACGGATACACATGATATAGGAACACAGGGCCGCATATCTTTATCTCTTTCATAAGATGAACACTGAGATGGTCCATGATATCAAAAATTGACGGAGGGAAATACTTCTCAAGATGACATAGAGTCATCACCACCTCAGCCTATAGTGCATCTACTCTTTCGGGATTGATTACCTTCTGAGCAATTGAGTTAAAGAAATAACACATCCTCGTGATTGTCACTCGAAACTTGTTCGATAAAATACTTCTAATTACAACAGTAAGCATTTATGTCATCAACACATGACAATCACGAGACTTCATACCAATTAATTTCAAATCTTCAATAGAAACAAGTTTCTTCATACTGGCGGAGTAACCGGACGGAAATTTCACACCATATAAGCTCTGACACAGTTCCTTTCTCTCGGCCTTGGACAGTGTAGCAAGCTGGGGGAAGGTACATTCGCCCTTTATCGGTCTCTTTCGATGCTAACTCGGTCCTTATGTTCATATCAACCAAGTCAAGCCGTGCATTGACACCATCCTTTGTTTTGTCACGAATGTTCAGTAAGAGACTGATCAAGTTATCACATACATTCTTCTCCACATGCATGATGTAGATGCAGTGGCGAACTTCTAAGTTTTCCCAATAAGGTAAGTCCAAAAAATTTGATCGCTTCTTCCAGATGTTTTTCTAACGGATCCTCAATTTACATCCCTTTTAAAGCACATCATCGATATCCTTAACCATATCATATACCTCTTTCCCTCTAAAAGCCCTTGAAGATGAACCGTCTTCCTTATTTTCGTCAAATTATTTCTTCATCTTGCGGTGTGGGTGATACATGGAAAGGAACCTACAGTGACACATATACACAGTTTTGTGCGAGTTGTTCAGCCCCACACTCTCGGTATCATGTAAGCAGTGCGGACATGCTTTGGCTCCTTTCGTACTGAACCCCAAGAGGTTACCAAGTGCAGGAAAATCATTGATGGTGCAGAACAATATGACGCGTAAAGTGAAGTTCTCTTATTTGTACACATCTCATACTGTACCCCTACGTTCTACAGTGTCACAAGACCTTCCAGCAATGGTGCTAGGTACACATCAATATCGTTCCCAGGTTGTTTTGGTCCTTGGATAAGTAGTGACATCAAAATGTATTTTCGCTTCATACACAGCCAAGGAGGAAGGTTGTACATACATAGATTCACAAGTCAGGTGCTATATCGGCTGCTCATGTTACCGAAAGGATTCATTCCATCTATACTCAACCTAAACCTTATATTCCTCAGTTCCGCACTAAAGTCTTTGAAACTCCTATCAAAGTTTCTCCACTAGGCAGAATCAGCAGGGTGTGTTATCTTTCCATCTTTCTTACGCTCCTTCGAGTGCCAACGTAGCAATCTTGCCTTCTTTCGGTTCGCAAATAAACGCTTCAAACGGGGAATTATAGGCAGATACCACAACACCATACCAGAAGGTCCTTACTTCACCTCGATGCCCTCCTCGTCATCGGAGTAGTTCTTATGCTTGTATCGGGATGCTTTGCACACCGGACATACATGCATGTCTGCCTACTCTTTACGGTAGAGGATACAATCGTTCGGACATGCATATATTCTTTCTACTTCCATTTCCAATGGACAAAGAACCTTCTTGGCTTGGTAGGTGGTTCTGGGCAACACGTTTCTCTCTAGAAGGATGTCCGCTAGGAGACCTAGTAACACTGTGAAACTCTTATCGGATCAACCATTGCTTGCCTTCAATTTCAGTAGTTCAAGCACGGATGACAACCTTGTGTATTTCGGCTTGCGGTCCAGGAACAAAAGTTTCTCCGAGTCCTCCATTAAGCCCTCGAATCTACCAAATTCTCTCTCACTATAGTCCTCTTCTACATCGTGTAGCATCTGATCCAAATTGTCAACGTGTGGCCTACCCTCATCAAAAGCACAGTCCACATCCGGCATATTGTTGTCTCCCTTGACGATATTACTACCTTCCGGTATAATCTACTCTTCATCGTGACTGGTCTAACATGTATACTCCTTTTTGAAACCCCTTCGAATTAAATGCCCTTCGATCTGCGTCGGGTTAGTAAACATCTTCAGATTATCGCAATCAATGCATGGACAGTACATAAATTTTATCCTATTCTTCAACATATGTTGCTCGGTAGCTCTTCTAAAAGTAGACACGCCATCAATGTACTCTTCACTCACACGGTTCTCAATGTACATCTAGCTTCGGTCCATCTGTGCTACGCACGTAACAAATTAGATTAATGAACGCAACTACTCTTCCTATTAATGAAACATACTACAAATTGAATAGCGACTACAAATTGAATAGCGACTAACCTTCATTGACATAGTCAGAACTGAGGCCCACTATGATGTAAACAATATTATTTTACACAATACAGGACAAGTCAATGTATATATACATACTGCCCATTGTTATAGATTATAATGCACATAATTAGAAGCAAATACCAACTTTAGATCACCAAGAATAAATAGATCTATAAGCACACTTACAAATCTACGATATTTAATTCTTTCACCAAACGGGCCCCAGAGCCGGCCGCCTCCTTCAAAGCAGCCGTATATCAGAGATAGATCTCACTATAGACAAATCTGTCTGGAGTCGGGTCGACCAGATATTTGTTTGCGTATATCACATACCGTTCTTAAAAATTATCGGTTTTAAATAACCACCATTTGTGATAATCGTAGAAATCACAAACGGTTTGTTTTGAGAACCATCTGAGATAAGTATCACAGACGGTTCTTAACAATAACCGTCTGTGATTTGCGCCATTAAATATCTGGTCATCCCTTCATATCTAGGTCTATCTGTAGTGAGGAGAAATGTCTCTGATATATATGCGGCTGCTTTGAAACAGGCGGCCGACTCTGGGGCGCGTTTGGTGAAAGAAATACCATAAATTTTCAAATATGCTTGTAGATCTATTTGTTCTTGGTCAACTAAGGTTAGTATTCCTTTGTCTCTGATGCGACTGTTCTGAAGAAGATGGGCAAGTACGTCTAAGAAAGCAACCAAGCCTACCACGAAGCATGATCTTTTTTTCGGCTGTCATCCACGCAGCATGAGGTGATGAGACTGTAGCGAATGCCTACTTCATCAAACCTTACACGCTCTCCTGGTAGCCATGTTTCTTAAACTTGCAGGGGCTGGTCATACTGTGATTGTATTTCTGCTTGGCGCACACTTACTTCATTAGCATTCTTTGGATGGTCGGTATTACCAGCCCCTGTGAGTTCAAGCAGCATGGCTGCCAGGAGAGTGTGTCAAGTTCTAAGAGGTTGGTCATGACTCCTGTTCTATCCTCCTCATGCTGCGTGGACGACCCCCCGAAAAAACATGATTCGTGGTGGGCTTGGTAGATTTCTTAGGTGTACTCGTTTTCTTCTTCAAAACATGATTCTCCGATGTTGTCTATTCTGATGGACTTCACATGATGATCAGGGAAATTATTCTTAATTTTAATTATCTACGAGATCAGCTTTGCAAAAGCATGGTTTCTCGTAGACAATAAACATACGTGCGACCATTTCGAGGAAGCATCGATGAGCACCATAAAGTACCTAAATGGCCCTGACTTGGGCTGTATAGGACAGCAAATGTCTCCCTGGATACGGTCTAGGAATACAGGGATTTTATCCTTCACTTTCGGAGTAGAAGGTCTAATAATTAATTTTTCGGTGGTACATACAGGGAATATAAAATCTTTTTGATTCAGAAAATTCTTTACATTGATATTATATCTCTGAGAATTGTTAATTATATATTTCATCATCCTAATACCGGGATGGCCTAATCTATCATGCCAGAAACAGAAAAGTTCAGAGCTTCTAAATGTGGTTTTCAGGATAGTATAGGCTACAGGTGCCTTAATATTAGTGTAGTATAACACAGTTTCACATGAAGGAAGTCATTCTAATACCTTTTTTTTTTCACTTTCTTCACACTTTGTAATGAGCAGGTATTCCTTACCATACTCTTCTTCAGTCTCTACGTGGAAACCATTAGCGCGAATATCCTTAAAACTTATGAAAGTTCTAGTCGATTCTGGGTATAACAAGGCTTCGTCAATGACGAAAGTCGTGCCCCATCAGGAGTATAATTGTGGCTCTTCCTGCGCCTATTATACAAGTATCGTTGCATGCGATTGTTGTAAGACTACCTGCATTCTTACTGATCGACTGAAAAAACTTCATCTCTCTCAAGATGGTATTCGTTATACCACTGTATGCTAAGCACACTTCCTCCATAGGGCGCCACACGTGCTCTGATATAAAGTATTTTTTAACATGAGGTAGGAAGCAATCCACACATAACATAAAATACTCCAAAAATAAAACATAAGTTGCTATTATTAATACGAAAAAAATTAAGTCTTGCAGGGCTCATCATAAGAATTTAATCCTTTGCTCTCCTAGAGCTTACAATCATTATTTAATAATTTAATGTTCTATCACAACCATAAACTGCAAATGACTATATAAAAAAATCTAAGTGCAATGCGTGTACTAGATCGAATCTGTGAAGTAGAAGAAACTTCTGCCTGAATCTACTCCATGTCCATCTTCTCCTCTTCGGCAACTACGGCTGCGGCTGCTACGATGTCCAAAGAAGGGGTGATGGGGGCTGCTACTAGGTTGTCCACATCCATGAGTGCAACCAATGGTTGTGGATCCTCTGTGCCTGCAACGGCGTGGTGTGTCTCATGTTGTCTTTTGCCCTTCTTCTTATATTGGAATGCATCAATGACGTGCTGCGGCTCACAGCAAACCCGTGACCATTGCCCCCATGTGCCACATTTGTAGCATCCTTGATCCTGCTGGCCATAGGGCTTGTCATCGCGCTTCTTTTGTCTGCCCTTCTTGGTTTGAGCATTTGGCTTGGCTTTGCGACCCATGACCTTACCCTTCTTGCCTCTTTCCTTTGAGTGAGACTTTCTTACCTTGCAGCTGCTAGCATTGGCTTTATGGCCAACATTGTTACTAGGTAGCTGTAAGATATAGTTCTTCTTTATAATATCATCTTGAGCTTCCGCAACTTGCATAATGTTAATCAGTTCGGCATACTACTTGCAGCCGTCTTGACGATAGTTGCGTGCGGATTGCATCGCATTTGGGCGAAAGGTAGAGAGAGTTTTCTCGATCTTCTGCTCATCTGTGGTTACCTTACCACAAAGTTGAAGACTGGTACAAATTCTATGCAATGCAGAATTGTACCCCCACGGTCTTTGTCACATCCCCAAATTAATAAAGAGGTTTATTATGCATTTCATTATCATGCATCATGTTTTGAAACTTTTTATTTTAATATTTCACTTGGAAAATCTCAAAATGCTTATGAAACATCCACTTTAAATTGAACTCCAATCATAAAACTAAAATAAATGCTACTTAAGTATCTCTGGAAATAATTTATTCAAATACTATATTAATTATCATGAATTAATATAATTTTTCCCAAATTTTTGGGACTGTTTTCAACCCTAAGAAAATTCAAACACTAATAATAGATCTAGTTTAAGTTTGAAATTATATATCACAAATTATATCATGAACAGTATGGTTCAATAATTTTTATGGACACTAGGTTATTCCAGGAACCCCCATGATTTATTTCATGATTTTAGGAATTTTATTTCTATTTTTAAGTCCCTGGTCAAAGTAGGGAAAACAATTAAAATCTCAGTCAAACTTGGACCCAAACCGGACTAGCGCACTGTTCCTCGGGCTCGAGCCGACTCGGCGAATGGACTCAGCCCAACCGCCTAACTGCACCGCGGCATGCAACCCTTGGATCTCAGATCAACGGCTCAGATCGCCTACCCCTTCGACCGGTCCGATTGCACACACTGATCCCATCCGTCCATTCGTGATCCAACGGTTCTGATCTAATCGTTCAACTCGCATTCGCGCGCGCCGCTGTGAGTCACTGACGCGGTGGGTCCCGCATGTCAGGGGCGTCTTCAACCTCGGGCAGGCGCGAGCAGAGCTCAAGCGCCACGCGCCGAAGGAGCTCTGCGCTGCCCCGTCAACGCCGTGACCGCACCGCCCAGTTTGACCTATCCGGGAGCCTCGGCATGTCACGCCGCCTCCGTTCCGTCCGTTGGCCATCTTTAACTAGCACCCGAACCCTAGCAAATTCCTCACTTCTCCTCTGTTTGACCGAGGAGAGGGAAGTTTGTTCTCGCTCTCTTCACGGGTAAGCTTCCTCCTCATGATCCCTCCCTGTTCTAGGTTCATTCCCGTGTCCATTTTTGCTTATGCGAGCTCCTATATTTGCTTGTAGCTCGCTATTCATTGTCGTGCTCCCGGCGACTTCCAGAGCGTGCTCTCGCGGACACCGTCGTGCCATCTTCGTGTCCCGGAGGTATTAACCTCAACTTCGCGCGTCACCTCTCATGCTTTAGTCCACTGAGAGAAACCCCTAAGCTAATTTTGGTAATGCACGGCAGGATCTTGTTGAATTGAAGTGTGCACCATTTCCGACCGTGAAGCAACTTTTCACCTCCCACCTTGATCCGGTAAGCCATTGTCCAATTCCTTGCTTCTATGGCTTGCTCTTGAGCTCCTTGAGCTAACCCAAGCATTCACCTTGCTTCATTTTTACTCAGATCTTCATCTCTTCATTGAACCGTGTTGTTGCCGCCTTCTTCTCTGGCACCGACCCAGCCCCAGCTAGCTCCGAGCCTCCCCGAGCACCCTCTTCGCTCAGGTAGCCTTCTCATAGTCCCTAGAATCTTGGCACACGCTGAATGTCGCGCGAGCTTCGTTGTGTTGTTTTCATTTTGCCGTTTTGAGCGCCACCGCTCAACGCCGGTTAGTCGCCATTCTAAGCGGCCAAAGTGCGTGAGTGCCCTTAACGGTGTACAATACTATTGCGCACTGGACATGGCCTTGGCCCGCGCCGCGGTGCGCGCATCGCGCGCGGCGAGCGGCGGTGAAACGCGTGGGATCAAAATCCGTTGCCGACGCCGACAAAGCGGTAACTGAGCAAAATGATTAGGGTTAAGAGGTAATCATTAGCGTTAAATGCTTGTCTTAACGAGTTAAAATCGCTTACGTGGGTCCGTGCACGGAAAGCGACGGGTTAAACCGTAACATAGGGTGGCTGACATGTGGGCCCTAGGCTTTAAGTGCCGTGCGCGTGCGCCGGTGGACCTAGTCCCGTGGACCGTGTCACTGACAGCGGGACCCACTAGTCAGAACACGTTTTGAATCTGAGTTAGAATAGAAAACACCCTATTCACCGGGCCCGCTGGTCAGTGACCGCGACTAGGCTAGCGCTCGGTGAGAAAAGTATGAAATACATTAAGAAATTCGAAATCTATTATTGTGCACACTGAAAAATTGTATTAACTTCTAAAATACATAACTAATTCATTTTTACTCCAAAATAAGTGAAACCACTTCTGATAAATTTTATTTTTAATGAACTTTGTATTAAAATTGGTTTCAAACATGTCTCTGTAACAGAGGGCATTAATTTGGAAAATGAGCTATTAACACTATTAATTTTACAAAAGAAAATGTTGGTAACTTTAGAAATTCGTAACTAAATCATGAAAACTCCAAATGAGGCAAACTCAACTCTGTTGAGCTTGTAATAATATTGCCTATTTATCCTTGTAATCCATGTACTCACCACTGCTCTACAAATTTTCACCTTATAATTAAATTACTCAAAGAAGACATCTCAAAACTGAAATTCAAACACTTATAACTTTCACACCTTAAATCAAAATGGAATAAATCTTTCACCATAAATCATCTAAAATCATGACTTAGCTACTGTAGAAAAATCATGCATTTTGAGCATTTTGAATTTTGAGATATTTCTGTATTTATTCGATATTATATCTATCTAGATTCCGAGCCTTTTGATATTGACGCCTACGCCACCGAGAGTGAGCAACTACTTTTCCAGCAAGGCAAGCATCCTTTGAACTTTCTTTTGCATCATATTTGATCCCAATTTTGCTAGGGTAGATGCAATGATAATTGCTTGCATGATAGTCTTATATTGTCGCTATTTTTGTTATGAATAGTTAGACACATCCTATTATCTTGTCATTGAGGCTATCCATGAATTATTCCATTATTGAAATGCTATGGTAGGATGAGTGAAGTAATGTTATCCGAGTTTGCTTAGTAGTGCAAGTCTAGAACCGGTAGTTTGATTGACGGGAATAGCCCGTCAATTATGGGACAAACATGACTCTCATTATATACTTTTGTTTCAGATCTTCGTATCTGTTTAAGAAATGAAATTTTGTCATTTTCAAATGAGCTTTTGGTCTGGACAAGTGTTGGTTAGTGATGGTGCCTTCGTGCACGAGATTGGGTATGTGGTTTGACTTGTCTGGACAATTAAGGACCGAACTTTGGTAACGTCGTTGATTCAAGTACATTCGTGCTACCACACGCGGGTTGGGAGCCGTATGGTTAAGTAGGGGGAAGGTTTTATTGTGTTGAGTCCCACGGTGGTGACATTGTAAGGGCATGGGACCGTGAAATCCCGTGTTCCTTTTGGGCCGATAGGATGGGGGCGTTAACGTCTTGTGTTTCCTAGGATATATAGGATGGGGGCGTTAACGTCTTGTGTTTCCTAGGAGCCCTGGGTTGAGGGACTTAGCTCAATGGGGTCTTCTTGCTAAAAATGACCGTATCTTGATTTACCGTAGGCATACCATAGGAAGTATGCTATATTCGGAGGCATCCGGAGGCTTACGGGCTAATCAAGTCGTGTGGGTAAAGTAGTACACCCTGCAGGTATAAATCTATTCGAATAGCCGTGTCCACGGTTATGGACAACCGCTTGAGTTCGGGAGTTACTATTGTTAGACTTGGAATTAAAAATTGTGGTTATAACTTGGTATCGACATGAATGGGATGTTCATGCTTGTTGTTGTATCAAAGTGGACTGCCATTTTGTTATGATTCATTTGTTATTGAATTCATTACTTATTCACATGTTTTACTTCTACTTCAAATCTGATTTTGAAATGGCACTTGAAAAACTAGTATGTGTAGGTTGTTCAGTATTGCGTCTCTTTCGCAAAATTAAGCCAATATGAGCCCTTCCTTTGAATGACCTTATGCATAAATATTTTTATTTGTGTAAGACTTGCAGTACTCTTTGTACTCACCGGATGTTTGTTTGGCTTTACAGTGAGGAGGATTTAGAGACCGACGAGCTTGTCGGTGTCGATTTAGGCGACACCGATGAGTAGTTTGCTATCATCTAACTCCCAGTTGGTTGCCGATGGGTTATGGGGCATACCATTGCTGGTCGTTTGGTTTATTTATGAGTTTCCGCTGCTACTTAATACTCTCTTTAAATTTGGCGGTCGGCCACTTGTATTAGTTGTAAACTTGGAACTATGTTGTATGTCTTTTAAACTATCTATGTATGGATGTTGTATGGATGTGAGCAACGTTGTATGAGAGTATGACTTTATTGGTCGCTGATCTTGGGAGCCAATATAGGTCATGCTCGCTGTTCATGGCTTCCTATTTAACTCGCTAAGTGTAGTGCTTGACTGATTGGAGAACCGACAATCACGTAGCGCTCGCAGGGGAGCGGCGTGCATGATCGTCGGGGCTCTAGATTTTAGTTAAGCCTCTCATTTGGACTGAGTTAAGTTGGAATTCATTTACTGGAGATCTAGAGTTATGTCCCTAAGACCTTGATTAGTCGCGGTCTTACGAAGATAACTCCGGGGTCCCCACAGTCTTGTAGTTAGCAAAACGTAGTCGATTCCAGTCTCGCTCTGCTCGAGGAAGAATGGTGTACTTTAGCTTCTTGAACCACTTCTTCAGTATGGTCCACAAAGCAAGTGTGTTTTTCTCCACCATATACTCATTCTTGAGCATTAGGCAGAGATGGTGTCTGAGGAAGTGAAGTGCCTAATCATTTTCCTCAGCAGTTGGAGTGGCATCCTTCTATGTGCCAAATCCGATGGCAGCACAGAGCTTCTTGGCCCCAAGTACGATGTCAACGTCTGATGCCCAAGTCAAGTAATTCTGGCCATGCTGGGCCAACTCTTCGAACTCTCGGTTCGTAATGCCAATCATCTGCATATTTATCCGAAGAGTTCATAAGATTACTGTTGGTAATATGGATAAAATGGTTGCAAAAGTTCTCATAATATTCTCATATTTTGCTATGCATTTTTCATGATTTACTGCCATTTTCAGTGATTAAAAGCAATATAAACAATCACTGATAATCAAAACAATAAATACAATATATAAATTGCGTAGAAATAATAATAACAAAGTCAAACATACTTCAAAAGTTCAAAATTATTCAAAAATTGAATTCTCGAGGCTCTTTTCTGCTAGAATATGAATTTTCAGTGAATTCTGTAATTTTCAGGGGCTAAACCGCTAATTTTTAGTTCTGAGAAAATTTTCCATGTAATTTTCAAATTTTTCGAGGGCATTCTTGCAAAATTTCATTTTCTTTTCATTTTTTTCTTTCTTTTCTTCCGGAAAAATGCTTAGGCCAGGCCCATTAGGCCTTTCCGGCCGGTTATGGCCCCATAGTCGGCCGGTCAAAAAGGGAGGGGATAGGGTTTCCCCCTACCCGGCTCCTCAATGGCGGCGGCAGCGCACAAAGGCGCTGGAGTGGGCGGCCGATGTGGAGGCGGCAGCGGCGGCGCCGCTTGTGTGGAGGTGTCACGAGGGCGCAACGCGGGCGGCCGGTGGCACGCACGGTCGGGCAACGTGGGCAGTCGGTGGCGCATGCGGGCATGTGCTTCGGTGGCGGAGCATGCGGGCGCCCGACACAACCGCGGCGTTTGGGCCAGATTCGGGCGGCGCCGGCATCGAGCGGCGCGTGCGGGCGTGGGCTCCTGACGGTGTGTGTGGGCGCGGGGTCTCGGCGGCGTGTGCAGGAGGGGCTAGTGGCTGGCCGGTGCCACTTCGGACGGCGCATGCTGGCGTAGGGTCCTAGTGATGCGTGCGGGTGCGTGTGGGAAGGGCTGGGGGCTGTGTCGGCCGGTTTTTTTTTCTTTTTACTGTTCATCCATGAAGTGCAATCTACAAACCCTCTTTTCAATTAATCATCCGATCAGCATTGTACAGGCGACTACAAGTCAGCTCGCGGAGATTAGAGGAAAAATATGCAATCTACAAACTACAGTGCAATCGTCACCTACTCTTTCATGCAACCCATCGATTGGATTTGTGCCGGCGACTACAAGTCGGCTCGCGGTAGATTAGAGTGGATTTGCACCGTAGGAGATGATCTAGAAAGCCAAAATCGCGGAATTGAAAGCGATATAGAAAAGCGATTCAATCTACGAGCGTCGTGCTTCGACAGTTACCTTTTGATCCGAGTAGAGTAGGCTTAGAGGTAGGCCGGAGTTGATCGTACTGATAACGTATTGAGGAACCGTCGCTGGCGAGTCTAGTTCGAACGATCACCTCGTAGACGGAAGTTGAATCACACATAACAATACAAGAACAAATAGTAGATTGAACACAGAGATATAGGAGACTTCTTTCTTCTCTTTATTTCTCTTTTCAAAAGCACGTACAATAGTTAGGGGTCCCCTCCTATATACTGTCTACAGATGGATGAGGAGTCCATCATAGACCAGGCCTACAAGGTCTAGGCTCAAGTTTCTTAACAATGGCCATCCAATTTGAGGAAGTTGATGACGCCTCCCAGACTTCGTCAAAGTCTCTAGAGCATATCACCAACAGACGCCTCTCATGGATGAATTATGTTCATTTAATCTTTATAATTGATTATTCATTCAAAGAACATAATAACATTTATTATATAACTCATAAAGATAGACGTTATACAATCATCTGCATGATTACTTCTAGGATATATAAAAAACGTATACATTATCATTGCTTGAGACCAACTGATAACACATAAATTCGTAACAATATCAATAGTATCTCAAGGTGGGTCAATCCAACAATATGTTCTCTAACATGCGTTCACATTATTGATTCGATATCTCTATATCTATGATCGGTGAAACATGATCATCAATCAATACATGTACTGGTCGATAAGTCACTGACATTCCGACCAATAACATCCGACAAGATATACATTTAGAATGATATTTTATAAGTTAAAGAGCTTCACCAACAAATCATATACTTGTTAATCTTTATAACTGATGATTTATTCAAGCAACATAATAATATTTATTGTATAACTCATAAATATAAATATGATACAATCATCTCTATGATTGCTTCTAGGGTATATCACCAACAGACGCCTCCAGACTCGGTTGGAATATTTTGGTACATGCGACTTGAATTACAGACTTTAGCAAGCAAACACACCGTAGACATCACGAAACCTGAAATCGACGCTTATCAGAGTCTTCAGCTCACAAAGCTGAACCGCACATATGCGTCCGTACTAGTATCTCGTTACTATTACTCTTGACCCTTCATCTCCCCTACTTATTTGGACACCTTGGCCAAGACACGTATATTTTCTCCTCTCCAGCATGACGATGACGATGAGATCACTGAGATGATGTATTGTTCAGATGCATACTCTTGAGCAGCATCTGCGCACCGTGCTGAGGACAAATTATCGGGGCACAGACCGGCGCGTGCTTGTACGACGGAGAAAGCTCGAACGAGAAGCGCTGCAAGATCATGCTCAGCGCAACCTTGGTCTCCAGGAACGCGTAGTTCTGTCCGATGCAGGACCGCCACCCGTGGCCGAACGGGAAGTAGGCCCCCGTATTGCCCTTGGTTGCCGCCGCAACGCCGTCGGCGAACCTCGCCGGGTTGAACTCCAGCACGTCCTTCCCCCACACGTCGGGGCTGTGGTGGAGCTGGATCATGTTCAGCACGAGAATGGCCCCTTTGGGAAATTTGATGCCGCCGGCCTCTGCTTCTTTCGATGTCATACGGTAAAGATTGGACGTTGATGGGTACAGCCTAAGGACCTCGTGTAGTATCATCGTCACCTGGAAATGAACTCATGATTAATTAACGCCATTCAGAAAGCGAAAACAAGTGCCTCTCATGTATTACTAGACCAAGTCGGGCTATTGAATTGACCGAAATATCAACTGCATTTGTTGGGAAGAGGAGGAAATGTCAAACATTGAATGGTACTTGCCGTCTTTAGACGACTCAAGCCGTCGGAATCGGGCTTATCTTCTCGAAACACACCGAGGACCTCCTCCCGTGCTCTAGTCTGCCAGTCGGGGTGCATGCCCAGCAAAACGAGTGTCCACGTGAGCAGCGTCGACAATGGCTGCATCCCTGAGAAATAGTACAACTTGCACTCCTCGATCACTTCCTCTCTGCTCAGCCGTTTCCCAGTGTCCCTGTCCGGTTCCAGCAGGGGGCCAAGCAAGTCGACGCCACCGACATCACCGGCCTCCATGGCCCGTTCTCTCTTCTCGATCAAGTCCAGTAGGAAAGCGTCCATCTCTCTGTTGTTCTTTTTCATCTTTCTGACGACTCCCGTTGGAAAATAGCTTCAAACAGTAATTAAGAGGTATTGTAGCAACATGCCAACATACATACGAGGTGTGTTCAATTAATGCACTCTTGTATCCAGAGAGAAAACAGAGGTGAAGAACTCACAGGCAGCCATTAATGAAGAATTTGCGAAAGGCATCGTAGATTGTTTCTCCCTGCTCTTTCTGAAGCTGGCACATACTCCGTCCTTGTTCGAGCAAGTTGCTACCAAATGCCGCGCGAGAGACGCCGTCCGCCGCGAGGTTCTGAAACTCCAGGAAAACGTCCACTTCATATGATCCGCATGCGGAACCGGCTATTTTGCTCTCCCATCGGCTTATCATCTCGGCGCAGCACATAGAGAAAGCCGGCAACATGCGCTAAACAGAAGCTGATTAGGTTAGTTCTGGGCTCTACCTAAATGTAGCACGCACGCGACTACATGTACATGTGTAGAAAGAATTTGGTGGCTTTCTCGTTACCGTACCTTTAGCCTTTCCATGTTGAATGCATTGGTCAAGATCCTCTTGTGCTGCACGTATTGCTCACCAGAGTAGGTTTCAAGACCCAACACCACCAGTTTTCGGGCACGCCCAGGATTAAATTTCTCGAAATGACCGTTCTTATTGGTCAAGATCTCTTTCACCATCTCAGCATCTCCAATGAACACTCTTGGGATTGGGCCGAACCAGTTAAAGGAAACAGTACCTACAATTAGAAAACAAGATATAGATTTGCTAATTTTCAGTTGCATCAAATTTTCTTAGTTGAACCGTACTAAAATTAAAATTACAGTGCAATTTTAGCACAACTTTACTGTAACTTTTAGTTCTATTTTTTTTGTATTTGTAGGGTTCACTTAGATTTATTTTTGTCTAGTTTAAATTTTTTGTTTTTGTTTTTATTTTTCTTGTAACATTTTTTGTGTCATTAGATGAAAATCTAAAGGTGAGAATAAGTGATTGAAAAATAACAAATTTTCAAGCAACTGAGTATGGATGCATGAGTGTATCGTCCATCCACACATTCTTTAATTATAGTCGTTACAAATTCTAGAACTGACGACGCACCGTGCTCCTTAACAGCGTTGTGGAGGAACGGGTCAACGCGGGGTATAATGTCGTGGCACCGCGGCATGGGCGTCGACCGCGCCTCCGTGGCGAGCCGGTAGTACTCCCTGTCGTCGCCGGCCAGGAAGCGGCACGCCGAGCCACGGAGGCCCTGCGCACGGAGCGCCCGCTCATGGCGCCGCGGCGTGAGCCAGGATAGTTCCACGGCCTGGTAGACCAGCCAGAGGAAGAGCGGAGCAAGGAGCCCACAGAGGAGCTGGTTGAAGACTGCTTCATAATCCTCCATTCTAACTAGGGAGGATTGGGCAGACCAACCTTGTGTTTGGCACGGCCGCAGCAATGCGCCCTGTTTATATAGGTAAAAAAACAGGTAGATTGTAGCTTTGGAAGACGCTTAAAAAAATGTACAAATACACTCCGGTATGGAAACCTCTATGATACCGGTTGCGGTATCAATTATTGAGACTTCCACCCATCCCCTACTGTTGTCATATCAATGCGGCGACTTGTGAGCACGGGGTAGTATTTTTTTTTTTACGAAAAGACATCAGCATGTCCCTTACTAAACTAAAGAGCAAAGAAAGAAAACAAACATGAGAAGAAAAAGAGGGAGGGAAAAGAAGAAGATACAGGGAGCAAGGGATTAAAGATGAGCAAGGAGGAGCTGCAGACCAGCCGCACCGGCACTGACCAAACGGCTAGCTTATTTTTGACATTTTTTCACGACTCGTTGCACTGGTTGACCTGAACCGCGGAAGATTCTGTCATTCCTTTCATTTCAGATCGTCCAAGAGAACAAGATCACGAAGGAGTTTCAGCCCAAGCGCAATACCGACGGAATACCCTCAAGACAGGACTGCATGGAGTAGTACTTAAAAAACTAAAGAAATGAGAAGATAATCCTTCCCAATCCCTTGCATGCAAAGTTATAAACGGATCAACTGTTAAATCGTAGGAAAATTTTATTAACAAACTGCGTATGGCTCATTCAGTCTTCCTATCGGCAAAATAATGAATGGCAGACATATCACTGCATGAATTTTTTTAGAAGTAGAATTGAATAAACAAACTGAGTTTGTGTGTAAGATTTGTACAGACTATCAAAGGTAGTGGTCCGAAAGTACCAGATGGACGCGTACATGATTTTGTTGTATCCATGACATGGACAATTGTCTGTGTGCATCTTTAGTTGGTGCAGAGGCCGGGAGTTGTACTTCCATTTCTAAAAAAAAAAAATGACATGGACAATGGACTCCGAGATCAAACGAAAGGCTGGAAGGCAGATTGCATTGGAAGAGTTTTCAACTGATTTAGCACGTTTTTCATCTATAATAGCAAAAGTAGTTTTATTCATACGTAATTGCAAAAATAACACCCGGCAAGTTAGGCAGAACCCTCTAAGTCCGCGGAACGACACGTTTCAGTGATCCAAAACAGTGCACACAACGATGTGAAGTGCCGGATTTTTTTTTAATTGGTCTCATGCTGTTCATCTTAATTGCAAAAATAGCATCTTTAATCTGAAAATTTCAAATCTGACCCCGTCGAGTACGGAATAACCTGATACTGACACGTGTCTAATTCCACGATCAAGTGCGCGCGAAAAGACGCTGATCCACGGAAAGCAGGTGCGCGGCGTGGAAGGTGGTGTGTCCGGCCAATCCCGCGGTGGTGGAGCGGAAACACGGCGAATTTGCAGCTCATTGCCCGTTACTCATATTATACTAATAATTGATGTGAGCTCATATTATACTAATTGATGTGATGCTCTCATATTATACTAATTGATGTGATATTCTATTCACCCATGATTTGCCCGTTACTCATATTATACTAATAATTGATGTGATGTTAATTGATGTGATACTCTCATACTATACTGATTGATGTGATATTCTATTCACCTATGATTTGCAAGAGTCAAGTTCCTGCATTCGAAAAACGGTGAGTTTCCGCGCTCCACCGCTGCAGGACGTGGCCGTCAGCCTCCCGCTCTTCGGTGGCACGGAAGGTGGACCCACCACCTTTCACGTCATGCATCTGCTTTTCGCGTCGGTCTACCCTCTGCGCCTATCAGAGTTTTTTTACGCTCTCCGACCGCGGAATATGACACGTGTTAACCTCTGATTATTCCACACTTGACAAGGAGCAGATTTGAAATTTTGAGATCAAGTATGCTCTTTTTACAATTAGAGTGACAGCATAAGGCCAATTTTATAAATAAAAAAAACTGAAGTGCCCCGGAGGGTGAAAAAAACGGCGACGCAGAGCGCCCCGGACAGCAGCATCTATACGCCACAGTGATAAAAAACAGCGCTACAGTGCAACAACGTGGTGAAGTTCGTTACAGTAGTAAACAGTGATACAGCTATGTAAACAGTGCTATGCACTGCCGAAGGTGCAAGAAAACGACGATGTGAAGCGCTCCGGACAGCAGCATCCATGCGCTACGGTGACGTAACAGTGCTGAAAACAATATGAACAGCGACAGGAAGCGCTCCTGTACAGCGACAGGCACACACTACGGGTGGATTTACCGAGGTGATAATATTTCACCATATTTATTGCTTTTATGCGCGGAAGGTTTATCTCGCATGTTTGGCTACGTTTGATATGGTTTTTTTTTCAAGTTTTAACAACTCTAACTTTTCTTAGATCTATTTTTCTGAAAAGTTGAAATAATCAAAGGAGATGTTTGATTAGAAAACTAACTGTCATTCCACGAATGAAAATGAACTATGTAAAAAGACGAGGGTAATTTTGATTTTGTGACTTGTATTTTTATTAGATTTTTTACTATTTACGTGGTATTTTGGTGGATTAAAACCAAGATTAACGTTTACTTTTTGCATTGGAGTCATTTATTATTTACTGTTTGATGATTAACATCTAATGACACTACTGTTTGCTGATTAACCTCCCGATTAACATTTACTGTTTGCATTGGAGTCATTTAGCGCGTGTTCTCCCCCTAGGGCCCTAGCTCTGTAGCGTGCCGCTTGCGCGCTCTCAGCCGCGCGTAGGAAAAATTCCATCCAGTTCGATCGGATGTTTTTTCCTATAGAATTCATTCGCTCGAATCATATGAACCAAATGGCTAAACAGTAGCTAATTCAGAGAAATGCTGAACCCTGTGTTTTTTCCTTGGAAAATCGTCCGTCCCAAAGAGACCCATTCAGATACAGATGTAATGAAACCATTTCCTTTGGAAACTGAGTGAACACCAAGATCAACATCACAAACTGAGTGAACACCAAGATTAACATCTAATTGCGTAAATATAAACGAGTATCATAGGAAAAAATCCATAAAGTCAAACATATGAAGTTCATAACAAGCTCTGTTAGTTGCTCCATTCTACTCTGTTCCATAGCTTCAAACAAACAAACAAAACAGAACAGAATTAAGGGAGAACTACAGCAAGCATTTTTGTAGCTGAATCAACGCAACAAATAAGAAAATAAAACTACCCAAGCAAAAGATGTCTCTTTTTTTATCCTTTTCTTTACCAGCTTTTGGCTGCTTGGCTAAGCAGCTCTTTCTCTCTAATCCAAAGATCGAATCGTCTAAATTGGAATCAACCGAAAGGAGAGCGAAACAAAAAAGCCGGTTTGCTTGCTCTTCTTGCTTTCAAGAACCTGGCCTCGACGAGAGGAAGGGATCTGACGCGGCGGAGAGCTCCACGTCTTCGAAGGGCGCCGGGAGGTTCAGATCAATGAAGCCGAGGCTTTCGATTGCGACTGGAGGATCAGTGCCCGATGCTGCCGCCGCCGCGGCTGAGCAGAGGTGGGACCGCTTGTGGCCGCCCAGAGTTTGCCCGGAAGTGAACACGCAGAAGCAGTAAGGGCACTCGTGCGGATGCGCCCTCGCGCCCTCACCGGCCACATGCGCTCCCACTCCGGGGACTTGGGGGCCGTCGCCCTGGCCGCCGCCGCCTCCCCAATCTAGGGATTTCTATGGGTTCTGTGGGACGCGAAGGAGACGCGAAGGGGTGGGGGCTGCGAAGGGCTGCGGGTGGGAAGGATAGGGTAGTTGAGAGGTATTTTGTGGTAATTTCTCTCACTTTTAGAGGTATTTTCTATTGCTAAAGGTATACTCTTTACTTGAAGTAAGGTTTTACCTGCTCTCAAAAATTATACTAGATGCTACTCCACTCCAGATTACTTCAACTCTAAAAGTTTTGTGAAGTTAGTTCGTTTGGCACAACTCCACCTACTCTAACTAAGAAGCTGGGAGTAGAAACCATGCCAAACAGACCCTTAATATCAGTGCTCATAATGTATATCTGGGGAATCAGAGTAAGCCGCCAAGCTCCATGGATTTCGCATCTTCTGTTCGCTGATGATAGCCTAATATTTACAGAGGCTTCTAAACGGAATGCCAATAGAATTTGTCGTCGATACGAGATCAAACAGTAAACTTGTGGCACCCCCGATTAGATGCATTGATCGATGGAGGTGTGAAGGGGACCTCAATGAGAATCGCACACGAGGGTACGTAACAATGCATTGCACATTGTAGAAAGAGTTACAAGTGACTTCCCCCTCCCCATTTACATAGAGCCTATTTATAGAATGGGAGGGGGGAGACATGTGAAGTTACATAGTTGTCCTTGGAGCCTAGCTTGTTCCAGGGGTACTTTTGTCTATTTTATCAAGCGGGTCCCGCCACCTTCGAGGTATGTGACACCGCCAGCCCACCGTCTAGGTAGGCGCTATCGGGACTCTGGTACCAGGCTACGTCGGTCCGGGTCTAGGTCCGAATTGGGTTCACCAACGTGTTGCACCTCAGCAAGGTTGGCCCCTGGACCTCGCCTAGGGTGGACCTCCTGTCATGTACCTCCTACAAGGTTGGCCCCTAGACCTTTTTCGGGGTTGGATCCTCCGATGTGTCATGCCTCATCGAGGTTATCACCGGCCCGAGGTAACACAAGGGCCCTCCTCGAATAGTAGCCCCTCGCCGATCCTAGCGATCATCAACCACCTGCTCGGGCCGGCGCACCAACTTGTAGGGGGTCGGCACATGGCCTCAGGTCGACGATTCCACCTATGACCTGTGGTGCACTCTGACAATCATATTAATTTACCTTTGTACTCACGTGAATTGCAGAAGATAGGTTGTGCACACACCGGGGAGGATTGCCTTGGTGTTCATCAAAGGGCCACTGCTCCGCCAGGCTGATTTCGGGCCATGTCCGAGAGTTCACTGACATATGAAAGGACATGGGGTCACGAACAAGTATGGAGTCATACGTCTACTATCTAGAAGCCGAGGTTACATGGAGGCGCGATGCTAGGACTCTATTCCAAAGGATTGGCTTGTGAAACGGGGAGTTCTTGACTCATGGCCTTCGACATGTGAGTGTACGAGTTGAGGTGCCAAGGTCTACTCACTTGAGTGTGGCTGAGGCATTGCCATCGAGGAGCAACAGAATGTCGATGTGTGTAAGGTTGACTCGCGTGAACACGCAGCAACAAGCGTGGGCAACTTGTTAGTCCGAGACGCGTGGCGCCCTCAAGTGAACGGGCCATTCCATGCGAACCTGTCAAGATGTGCATAGGTGGACCTCTTGTCTGCAGTGCGATGGTGGCCTTAAAACGCGGGAAGTCGATAGGCGCACACGCGTCAATTGGTACGAGCTCGATGGACGACACTAAGTTGGATGACACATTGAGATGTGGGCAGTCAATGTTCATCAACGCATCGAGATGTGCAAGGTCAACACATGCTCAAGGCCAACCCAACAAGGCTAGGCCCTTGAGGTGAGGGGATATGTGCTACAACATTATTTGCTTGACGCACCAAGACATGGCATGCAAAGTGGGGTGGCACGTGCTCGAGTGCCATGTGCTTGGCTCACGAAGGTGTGGCCTACGAAGCCAAGGATGCTCGATGCAGAACTGTGTTTGGTAGAAGGAATGCTCTTGTAATAGCCCAAAAATTCCACGCATTTAGAATTGTTTAAAAATAAGGGATTTTTAAAAAAAATTGTTGCACTTCGTCGATGTTCGAATTTCTGGGTTGTTATTTGAAACCCCGACTTCAAAAGCGCAGTTTGGGCCAAAACATGGCCCAACCATCTTTTTCCTTTTCCTTTTCCTTCCCTCTTATTTTTCTCTCTCGGCCCACTCCGAGCCTAACCACCTACCGGCCTCCGGCCTCTTCACTTGCTCGGCCCTGACGTGTCGCCATCACCAAGCTAGCACACTGCCCAACCGCAACGCCACATCACCAAGCTAGCGCAACGCCAGCCAACTATGCTCCCATCACCATCGTCGCGTCTGCATTGTCCTCGCACCCCTACTGTCCCCATGACCGTCACCACTAACCTGTCAACTCGCTATTGTGGCCACGTCACGCCTGCGTCCTCACCATCCCCTTCGCTAACAAGTCACATACTTGCTAATCTCCATAAATGATAATTCATCCAAAAATATAATAATATTTATTCTATAATTCATAAATATAGACGTGATATAATCATCTCTATGATTGCCTCTTAGGGCATAATATCACTTCGCAATTAAACCCGATTGCAAGAACCATGAACCAAATCTTCCTAAGAAACAAAATCTTGAAAAGACTCACGGTAAACAAGGAAGTGGATCCCCGTCCTTGCATCGCACGGGGGCAATCGCTGCACCTTGATTCGGTGGCCAACCTTCCTAACGAGGCCACCGAGAGTCCACTTCGTCGTCACCCAAATCGCAACCTTCCTGCAATCGCCCGAGCAGCCTCTTTTTTCCCCTTCTGTCTTGTGGTGCCTCCCTCCGTTCTCTTTCCTTTTATTTTAACTAGGCGATTGGCCCGTACAATTGCACATCTAATTTTTACTGTAGTTTTATTTATATTTCTATGACGTTCTAACTATGATTTAATATTTTGATATTCATGTTTTAACTGAGATACGTTTTTACCTTACAATGGATTATGTATATTCATGTTGTGGGAGCAGTGAAGTCAAACATTTTAATTTTGACAAATAATATCATTTCAAATACTTGCGTTCTTTTTTACTTGCCATTTTAAATATTAACATAGTCCCTAATACATGTCTTTGACCATAATTTTTTCTAATTATAAAATATATAATGGTATTGAAGTACTTTTAATTAAAAAATATGCTGATATAATTTTCATGTGACAAATCTATATAATTTTATGTATATTAGTGATCAAAGTTTTAAAACATTAATTACATGCATCTAAGGATGAATGTGCACATGCACCTTGTAGTTTTATCAATTCCTAAATGTTACGCATTGTTGGTCCAATGCATTGAGGCACTATGCACGCCTTCTTTTCAATATCTCTTTGTGTTGAACTAGAACGACAACTAGAGGGGGTGAATAGAAGCTATACTCTTTTTCAACCCTTGTCGAAAATCAACTTCTTCTTCACCTCAGTAGCGCTATGAAAGCTAAGAAAATCAAAAACACAAGCACAACGGAAGTCTTACATTGAAACCAACGAACCGCGGAGACTCAAAAACCAAAACTAGTGAAAACACACAAGGTGGCACACGGCCGGTCTGACCTCCCCTTTGTGGTGGTCTGACCTGTGGCCAGTCGATCTGACTGCCCGAGGTGGCGGTTTGACCACTAGTGCCCTGAGCCTAGCCTGAGATGATCAATCAAAAGACCTAACTTCCTACTCGGTGATCCAAATCCTCTGAAACTTCAACCATAACTCATCAAGATGGTCAGGAACTATTGCAATAGACGTTCGTGATGATTGAATCCAATGTTCCACGAATTTCTTAGATGAGGTCAAGGGGGCACAAGAACCGCAAAAATTTAAACTTTGACTTAAAAACTTGCTCATGGATGGATGATCAAGATGATCCTAGATGTATTCCTATATGTCCTAGCAAGCTAGATCACAGCAACAACACCAAGAAAACCAAAGGAACAAGCAAAATTCCAAACGGCATCAAAGAGAGCAAAAACAAGAAGGAACTCATCTTGAGAAAACCATGCTTAGATTGATTTGAGAAGATTGTTGGTTTATAGCCACTTCACTATGGAGGACAAAAGCTCAACACTTGAGCACTCAATCAATCCATCTCTCACAAACCCTAGCCTCCTCTACTCCACTTTCCCCAAAAATAACAAATTAATGTTTACACTTGGAAGGCTTGAGCGACTCCAAATCTGGATATCTCCCTTTTATAATGAAGGCTAGGTTTACAGAGAAAACCCTAAAGGACACCCTTAAGCCCACACACAAAGAGGTATATACTAACGCATGCTTCTCAAAGCAGATAACGAACTGGGCTTCCTGAATCTCTCTTTATGATCTTCATCTTCACTTGGCATAAACCGCCTCTCCACGCGCCGTCTTGCGTCACAGTTTTGCCAAATGTTACTAAGGCAGTATTTTGATGAAGATACCAAAATACCCCTTATTGATTATTCTCCAAAAACCGAGTTCAATCATCGTGAAGCAATCCAATGCTTCACCATGTGTAGGTTGATCAACGACTCTCTTCATGTTGGCAAGTCTCTCCTATCCGACTCCTACCGAAACAACCATGGCACTTGCACCGGCCCCGCACTTGATGCAACCCATCGCATCAAACTTCCCGTTCAGTCATCCTTCTCCATCTTACGACATGCTTGAGTCCAATTACTTCACCCGACAGCCTAGTCTCAATCATCATCACCGTTGACCGTCATTGACCATCAAGCCTCCTGCACAACAATAGACCAAAAAATCAATTTTGAGCATAAGTTCTTCGCAAGTTGACTCACGTTAGTCAAAACATACATCATGTAACACATACGCAATGAAAACCATAAACCTAACCCACGATCATCACGACCTACCCAGCACATGATCAGAGTCTGGCCGATCAGACCGCCACCCATGGCTGGTTTGACCACCAGCCGCCTGGTCTGACCGTTGCCCTAGCTGGTCTGACCTTCGGTAGTTTGACCACCCAACTACAGATCAGTCGAATCGCTCAGTGTTGGTGATATGCCCTAGAGGCAATCATAAAGATGATTGTATCACATCTATGTTTATGAGTTATTGAATAAATATTATTTTGTTCATTGAATGAATCATTAGTTATAAAGATTAACAAGTATGTGACTTGTTGATGAAGCTCTTTAACTTATATGATGTCATTCTAAATTGTATCCCTGGTAGGATGTCACTGATCGGAATACTAGTGACTCTACAACCAGCACACATATTGATTGATGACCATGTTTCACCGGTCATGAATATAGGGATATCGAATCGATAATGTGAACACATGTTAGAGAACATGGTGTTGGATAAGACCCATCTTGAGACACTATTGAGATTGTTATGATTCTATGTGTCATTAGTTGGTTTCAAGCAATGATGATGTATAATCCTTAGACCTGAGATCAACATGGTTTTCTACATGTGTAATAGCACTCTTAAGGGTTGCCAAACGCTACTCGTAACTAGGTAGTTATAAAGGTAGCTTTCGGGTATGCTATGAAACATGCAGAGAGATGTGACTAGTCGGATATGGGATTTGCCCCTCCTAACATAACATGAGAGATATCTCTGGGCCCCTCGAAGTGGGCACTATATAAGGAGATGATTGAGGCTGTTGGGTGATGGAGATCACACGACACACGTGAGTTGCTCCACCGAAACCCTAGCCGCCATCTTCCTGAGAGAGCCTGTAACATCCCAAGTTTGGATTGGTGTTTCAAATGTAATAAAATGAGTAGAAATTTAAGAAATTTCTTACATCATGTATTTCCTGTATGTTCTAATCAATTTTTGTACAAGAATTATGGAAATGCAAAGTCACAAGTCATTTGATCCAAATCTTGGCTTTCGAAAACATTCTTGTCAAATCTTGTGATCATCCGTGGGAAATATTTTTCCCGAGTCCTAAGTATGGTATGTGACCCCTCTGAAAAATTTCACAATTTTTAGAAATTGTTTGAATATTTTTAGAGGGCAGTCAAACATGTTTGACTGTTGGTCAAACCCTAACTCAGAACCTTGCAGAATTTTTGGAGAAAAATGCACTGCATAAAAACCTCAAAAGAATTTATACGAGGTAAATATCTAAGTTAGCAAGCTCCCGTAAATATTTTATAATTTTTAGAGTTAATTTGCTACCTTTAAAAACCTTTCAAAGTTCTCAGCTCTTGTTTAAAACCCTAAGTCAAACTTGTGTTGGACTCGAGTCAGACTCGAGCCCAACCTCACTTCTTGGTTGAACCCAACCGCCTAATTGCACCAGCGGGCCAGCCAAAGGGCACGTGGCATTTTCGCCGTTGGATTGATATCGAACAGCCCGCGTTGATTGGCCGTTCGGGCCTCGCGGACGCGCCATCCAGTAGTTCATCTACAATTCTTCTTGCACCCTTTCGAGCTCTTTAACCTCCTATGCATTTCTCCTAACTTAATTTGGTTTGACATTCTCAGGAATTGTCAAATTTGAGGTTTGTTCAAATTCGGCTGAAATCGCCCCTTTTCTTCCTCAGCCCCGGTAACAGAAAACTTTGTAAACATTATTAACTTGATTTCATCCATTTTAGAATATTCCAGAAAATGCTTTGAAACTTGGAAAATGCATATCTTTTTCTGTATAACTCCAAAATGTGCAAACTCAATCTTGTTAAATTCCTCTGCCAGCATATTTTAATATGAAATAGGTTTTGATCATGATTTCATTTCTGAAAAGTAACATGTGCTAGATTTACAACTTAGAAAAATCGTAAGTAATTCATTTTAACTCCAAATTAAGTAAGCTCAACTTTGCTGTTCTTAGGATATCAATATCTACCTGCTGTAAAAATTTTAGGTTCCAGATCATTCTAGAAATTTATGCCATGAACAATATCCTTAATTAATTTCATTGGAATTAGCAGGCTGAGAGAATTTGTTTTAGTTATAACTTGTTCATACTTAGTCCAAATGACATGATTCTTGTTTCTAAATTCATTTAAAATCATAACCTTGCTGTTGTACAAATTTCATAAGGTTTGGATGAGTTTTACTGTTGAGTTTTGTGTGGTGTTCTTTGTTCTTATTGGTGTAATCGTGTTTTTGCGTTAGGTTCCGAATATATTATTGATCTTGAATCTGATCCACAGCAACAAGACCCTGCCCTCCAACAAGGTAAGCAGATGTAGCATTCATTTGATCATGTTGTTCCTATTATGTTCAAATTCTAATATGTTGTTTGCAAATTCTACGTATGCATTGCTTTCTTGTTTTAAACTATTGTCGATTAGTTGACCTATTAGATGCATAATCTGTAGGTAAATATTTATCCTCTACTACCTATTAGTAGTTTTCGAGTATGTTGCTTAGCCATGCTTAGTTATCGGTAGAAATGGACGGTTATCGACTTGTCGATAACCTTGATCACACAAAACATACTATAATTTTTATGTTGCAGCCTTTGTGCTATGTTTACTTGTGAAAACTAAAAACTGAAAATAAAATGATTTGGACTTGGGCACAATGGTATGTTAGTGTGATTTTGGTTGTGACTGGAATGGTGCCCGAGTCAACAAGGACCGAACATCTTGTTACATCAAACCAAGCATTATTGTGTGCTAATGACACTAGAGGGTATGAGACCTCTCTTGACTTAGTACTTTGGCGTGGGTTGGCTACGAGTCGCAGGAGGGCGTGTGTGTGTTGTGTTGTGGTAAAATGAGATGGTTTGTGTGTTGGGAGCATTGCAGTTGTCCGAAGAGCTTTACCCCGAGGGGTAGTTGTCTTTTTCGGCTTTACAATGTAAGCGTATGGGTTTTTATCCATACGAGCGACTCGTAGTTGATTCACAATATTGGAAATGTCTTGTAGGACTTAGCCGTGCCGGCATACCTTCGGAAGTGTGCTAATCTTGTGGCTTAAAGGCGGTCTGAAGTGTGGGTACATTGGTACACCCCTGCAGGGTTAAAACTATTCGAATAGCCTCGTCCTAGGTTATGGACACGCTTGAGGAAGTCTTTCAAGAGTTAGACTACAATATTTTAATTAAAACTTGATGGGTGGTACGAATCGGGGATTCGTGCTATGCTGTGGTGGCTATTGGGTTAGTCACCTCTAGGTGGTTACTTGCTATTTATTGATTACTCGCTATTATTTCAATGCTTAAAAACAGATTTTATCAATTACCTTCAGTCTATTACATTATTGCAAATAAAACAACCATATAACCATTTCCTTTGAATTCAGCTCACATGTAGTTATGTATAAGCTTGTTACTCGTAAGTCTTGCGAGTACATTATTGTACTCATCTGCATTGCTTGTTGTGTGCAGAGGAAGAAGGTGAGCCCCAAGGGCCTCACTTCTGTGAGATGTGCTGTGGTAGTGTGTGGGACGACTAGGTTGGCGGCCCGGTCGGTTGCCCTGTGGTTATGTGGCTAACCGGTCGTCTTTTGGTTTAACCCATCTTATGGCACCTTTTGCTTCCGCTGTTATTTGATACTTTTGTCTTTTGGCCGCTCGGCTGTCCTGTAATAACTTTATATTATGTATGTCTTTTGGTAGACTTGTTATATTGTGATGTATGGAATTGATGTATGATTTTGTATGATGCATGTGTGTTGCAAATTCTAGGAAGCACATGTCCATCGAGACACAGTGTATTTTGTTTGTGATGCTAGAGCCAATGGAAGGCTAAGTATTACAAGCTAAATAAACCGGGGTCTCACAAAGTTGGTATCATAGCCATACTGACCGTAGAAACCCCTAGCTTGGTCGTCCTTAGGATATTTTGAAAACTTAGTTTTTAAACATCAAATGAGTCATGAAAATCTTAAGTAGATTCTCAGATTTTACTCCTTATCTATCTTAGCTTGCTCATCTTATCTTATTCTTGACTGAATTTGAAAAGTTGTTTTCCCTCTCATCTTCTTTCAAAGGATAGTCTTAATCGA
Source organism: Ampelocalamus luodianensis (assembly GCA_036346255.1). Lineage (NCBI taxonomy): Eukaryota > Viridiplantae > Streptophyta > Magnoliopsida > Poales > Poaceae > Ampelocalamus > Ampelocalamus luodianensis. Next base: position 42,642,039 of record CM070617.1, read on the forward strand.
TTAAGTTGGTTTTGGGAGAACCATGAGAGTATAAATTGAAGTGTTGGTTGTCCATTGGTGAAGACTAGGAGCTCCTGGAGTTGGAAAATTTCGTCCAGGACCTTGGGGAGAGAAATCTGGACAGCAAGCTAGTAGATGGTATATAGGGCTGAAAATGAGAGGTTAATCCAACTAAAACTTGTGGGAATGAAAGGGTAAGATGTGATATGGGTTAGCTAAGTGTTTAACTTTCCTTTGGGTGGTTTTACCCTGCTTTTAGCTGTGTTGAACCAGTGGGTTATGTTCTGTTTTTGCCTTCTTAAAACTGATTGCTCGTTCTTCCATACGAGTTAGTCATACCAGGGAGTTGATTATGTAAAATGAAGGTCCTGCATTGATGGGTTTTTGAGCTTTTGGAGTTCATTTTGTAAAGATGTTAACTGTATTTTCATGCCTTCTATCCTGGAGTTGTTACTGACTTATCTTAGTGGAACAGGATGGCTGGAAGAACGCGTGGCAGTCAGCTAGCTGGTCCTGATGAGGAGCTTCCCCCTCCTCCGACCATGGCTGAGGTTCTTGCTCAGATCGAGCAGAACCATATGGATCAGACTTGGATCCTGGAGGTCATCGCGAGGAACACCTCCACTCCCTCTAGTGCTTCGGGATCTGGAGGTGGTGGACATCAGTCTCGTGGGGGACTCTCGGAGTTCCTCCGCACGCAGCCGCCCACCTTCTCTCGGTTCGAGGACCCTCTTGATGCAGACGATTGGTTGCATCTGGTTGAGCGAAAGCTCAACATCACTCAGTGCTAGGAGCAGGAGCGTGCACTTTTCGCATCCCATCAGCTGGAGGGTGCGGGACTCTCATGGTGGGAGAACTTCCTCGCCATGCAGCCCGCGAGCCACGTGGTCTCGTGGGAGGAGTTCAGGTCTGCTTTTCGTCGGGCCCACATCCCCGACGGCCTAATGAAGCTGAAGAAGAAGGCGTTTCTTGCGCTCAAATAGGGGCGTAAATCTGTGACCGAGTATTTGTACGAGTTTAACCACTTGGCTCGTTATGCTCCGGGTGAGGTGGCCACTGACGAGGCCAAGCAGGAGAAGTTCATGGATGGCTTGTTTGAGGAGCTGCAGGACAAGTTGTCTATCGTGGATTTTCCCGATTTTCAGGCCTTGGTTGACAAGGCCGTTGTCGCCGAGCACAAGGCGAAGGCGCTGGGCGAGTCCCGCAAGCGCAAGTGGGAGGCCCAAAAGGCTGCACGTGTCAGCCTTGTCCGTCCCCATGTTGGGCCAGCACCAGGGGCCCATTCTCAGGCTTCACCACCGCCGAGGCCATCGGCACCAGTCACTCGTCCTCCACAGGCCGTGTTTCAGCCACGTGCACCTGCGGCCCAGCAGCAGGGTGGCCTCTGCAATCCGGCTGCCGAGGTCACCTGCTTCTCCTGCAACAAGAAGGGCCACTACGCCAACAGTTGCCCTCAGAGGACTGGAGTGGCCCCTCGTCCTAATGGAGGATGAGGGCAAGGGAGTGGTCACCCACCTGACCAGAAGATAGTCCAGAAGACCCAGGGCGTGGGTAGCGGCCGAGTCAACCACATTTCGGCTGAGGAGGCACAGGAGGCACCCGACGTTGTGTTGGGTACGCTTCTTATCAATTCTCGCCCTGCTATAGTATTATTTGATTCAGGAGCTTCACATTCTTTTATTTCAAGGTCTTTTGCTACTGCTAGCGATCTTCACTTTGCTCCTTTGGTGGTGTCTTTGCTTATTCGCTCTCCGGGTTCGAAAATGAGAGCTGATTAGGAATGCCGGGATGTTCCTATTGATATTGGAGGAGTGGGATTCTTGGCGAACCTCATCCTACTCAACTCAGCGAGCCTGGATGTGATTCTTGGCATGGATTGTTTGTCCCAACACTTGGGGTAAATCGATTGTGCCAGAAAGATTGTCTACCTCACCAGCCCCTCAGGCGAAAGGGTTGGATTTTAGCCGCTGCTGCAAGGGCCACACCTTTGTGCACTTGAAGCGACGCCAGTTTTAGAGATTCAGGATATTCCCACAGTGTGTGACTTTGTGGATGTTTTTCCTGAAGAATTGCCCGGGATGCCTCCAGTTCGAGACCTGGAGTTCGTCATTGAGTTGCTGCCCAGTACCGCTCCAATTTCTAAGGCGCCGTATCGAATGCCTCCTAATGAGTAGGAGGAGTTGAAGAAGCAACTAGGTGAGCTTCAAGTAAAGGGTTTTATCTGTTCTAACTCATCTCCTTGGGGTTGTCCTGTGATATTTGTGAAGAAGAAGGACAAGACCCTGCGCATGTGTGTTGATTACCGTCCACTTAATGAGGTGACGGTAAAGAACAAGTATCCTTTGCCTCGCATTGATGATCTTTTTTATCAATTGACTGGAGCTTGTGTGTTCTCCAAGATTGACTTGAGGTTGGGGTATCATCAAGTCAGGATCAGGGCTGAGGATATTCCGAAGACGGCTTTCACTACTCGTTATGGTCTCTACGAGTACACCGTCATGTCTTTTGGCTTGACCAATGCTCCCGCTCTGTTCATGAATCTTATGAACTCGGTGTTCATAGAATATTTGGACAAGTTTGTTGTGGTGTTCATTGATAACATACTTATCTACTCCAAGAGTGAAGAAGAGCATGCCGAACATTTGAAGGTTGTATTGGGAAAGCTGCGTGAGTACTAGCTTTATGCAAAATTTAGCAAGTGCGAGTTCTAGTTGAAGGAAGTGGCATTCTTGGACCATGTTCTTTCAGTAGGAGGCGTCGCTGTGGATCCTAGCAAGGTCAGCGATGTTCTATCTTGGGGTCAGCCCAAGTCAGTCACCGATGTGCGGAGTTTTCTTGGTTTAGCGGGCTACTACCGTCGCTTTATCGAGAACTTCTCCAAGATCGCGAAGCCGATGACTGAGTTGCTCAAGAAGGACAAGAAATTTGTGTGGTCCTCTGCTTGTGATGAGAGTTTTCAGGAACTCAAGAAGCGATTGACTTCAGCCCCAGTGCTGGTTCTTCCGGATGTCCACAAGAGTTTTGATATCTTTTGTGATGCATCTCGTCTGGGTCTTGGTTGTGTTCTTATGTAAGAGGGCAAAGTGATGGCCTATGCATCAAGGCAGCTGAGGCCTTATGAACTCAACTATCCTACTCATGATTTGGAGTTAGCTGCTGTGGTTCATGCACTCAAGATCCGCAAAGACTACTACGACGCAGAACACTGTGAGGTGTATTCCGACCACAAGGGCTTGAAGTATTTATTCACCTAGCCAGATCTGAACCTCAGACAAAGAAGATGGTTGGAATTGATCAAAGATTATGACATAGGCATTCAGTATCATCCGCGCAAGGCCAATGTTGTTGCGGATGCACTTAGTCGGAAGGTGTATTGCAATACTTTGATGCTCCAAGAGCAGCAGCCTGCCTTTCTTGAAGAATTTAAGTGGCTCAATTTGGGTCTGGTTGAGCACGGTTCCCTTGCTACCTTGGTTGTGCAACCAACCTTGGTGGACCAAATCAAAGCTGCGCAGTAGTCAGATGACGGTGTGAGTCAAATCAAGCAGAACATCAATGATGAGACAACCAAGTGTTTCTCAGAAGATGAGTATGGTGTTGTGTGGTTTGGACAGCGCCTAGTGGTTCCAAAGGTCATGGAATTGTGGGATTTGATTCTCCGCGAAGCCCATGACTCCCCCTTGTCTATTCATCCCGGGGCTACCAAGATGTATCAGGACCTTCGTTAGAGATTCTGGTGGACCCGAATGAAGCGCGAGATTACCAAGTTCGTTGCCGAGTGCGACGCGTGCTGTCGCGTTAAGGCTAAGCATCAGCGTCCAGCAGGTCTTCTTCAGCCTTTGCTAGGGCATGAGTGGAAGTGGGATTCTGTAGGCATGGATTTCATCACTGGCCTGCCTCGCTCGTCTAAAGGAAATGATGCCATTTGGGTCGTGATTGATAGGCTGACTAAAGTGGCACATTTTCTTCCTGTCAAAACTCAGCTTCGTGTGGGACCCTTGGCCGAGCTCTATGTTTCGAGGATCGTGAGTCTGCATGGTGTGCCAAAGACGATTGTTTCTGATCGTGGCACACTCTTTACCTCTCGGTTTTGGCATAGTCTGCAAGAGACTATGGGGACTCGTCTTACTTTCAGCACAACCTTTCATCCTCAAACTGATGGTCAGACGGAGAGAGTCAACCAAGTGTTGGAAGATATGCTCCGTTCCTGTGTTCTTTCTTATGGGAAAAAGTGAAAGAAATGCCTGCCATTTGCTGAATTCTCCTACAACAACAGCTTTTAGGCCAGTCTTGGCATGACACCTTTCGAGGCCTTGTATGGGAGAAGGTGCAGGACCCCACTGAACTGGTCAAAAACCGGTGAGAGGCAGTTCTTCGGCCCAGGCTCAATCAATGAGGCCGAAAGCCGGGTTCAGTTGATCCGCGAGCATTTGCGCGTGGCCCAGTCCAGGCAAAGGAGCTATGCGGATCGTCGTCGTCGTGAGTTGAGCTTTCAGCCCAATAACTTTGTTTATCTCAAAGTCTCACCTTTGAAGGGCCATCAGCGTTTTGGCATCAAGGGCAAGTTGGCTCCTCGATATGTTGGGCCTTATCGCATCATCGAGAGAGTGGGAGCTGTTGCATACAGATTGGAGTTGCCAGCTACACTTGAGGGGGTGCATGATGTGTTCCATGTGTCTCGCTTGAAGAAGTGCCTCCATGTTCCAACTGAGGAAACTTCGTTGGAGACTCTTGATGTGCAAGGAGATTTGACCTACTGCGAGCATCCTGTTCGTATTCTTGAGGAATCTGAACGAAGAACAAGGAACCGTGTCATCAAGTTTCTTAAGGTTCATTGGTCGAATCATTCTGAGGATGATGCAACTTGAGAGCAGGAAGATCGTCTTCGTGCTGACTACCCGTCTTTCTTCTCCGAGTAACGGAATCTCGGGATGAGATTCTTGTAAGGGGGGGGAGGAAGATTTGTAACATCCCAAGTTTGGATTGGTGTTTCACATGTAAAAAAATGAGTAGAAATTAAAACTTTTTCTTACATCATGTATTTCCTGTATGTTCTAAACAATTTTTGTACAAGAATTATGAAAATGCAAAGTCACAAGTCATTTGATCCAAATCTTGGCTTTCGAAAACATTCTTGTCAAATCTTGTGATCATCCTTGGGAAATATTTCTCCCGAGTCCTAAATGGTATGTGACCCCTCTGAAAAATTTCACAATTTTTAGAAATTGTTTGAATATTTTTAGAGGGCAGTCAAACTTGTTTGACTGATGGTCAAACCCTAACTCAGAACCTTGCAGAATTTTTGGAGAAAAATGCACTTTATAAAAACCTCTGAAAAATTTATACAAGGTTAATATCTAAGTTAGCAAGCTCCCGTAAAAATTTCATAATTTTTGGAGTTAATTTGCTACCTTTAAAAACCTTTCAAAGTTCTCAGCTCTTGTTTAAAACCCTAAGTCAAACTTGTGTTGGACTCGAGTCAGACTCGAGCCCAACCTCACTTCTTGGTTGAACCCAACCGCCTAATTGCACCAGCGGGCCAGCCAAAGGGCGCGTGGCATTTTCGCCGTTAGATTGATATCAAACAGCCCGCGTTGATTGGGCCGTTCGGGCCTCGCGGACGCGCCATCTAATTGAGACCGTTGGATTAAGATCCAACCGTCCTGATTCATTAGGCTGTTCGGGTCACCCAAGTGGCTCAATTGATCTCAGCTGTTCGTTCTTGGTCGGGCCGCCCTGATTGACTTGAGTGTTGGAAACCCTCAGCCGGACCCTTTTAATCGTGGCCGTCCATCTCAGATCCAACGGTCGCGGTCCCTTTGCTCTGTTCTTCTTCTTCCTCGGGCTCCCGTATGCGCGTGCGAGCCATGGCAGGGAGAGCAGCTGTGCCTTGTCACTTCGAGCTCGTCCTCGTCAACGTCTCTCTGCGGGGCATTAAATGCGCCCCAGGCTTTCGGCTCCGACGTCGCCGTCTTCACTTGCCCCCATCATTTCTTCGGTCCATGGCAGCTCCATGAACCGAGCTCATCTTTGGAGCGTGTCCTGGCTCAAACCCTAATCCTCCCTCTATATAAAACCCCCAAAGACCTCCTGGTGTTCCTTTACACCACCCCTAGCTTCTTCTTTGTTTTTGGAGCTCAACACCACTGAAATTCTTGAATCACCATTGGAGGCCGTGGAGCTCCATTGTGAACTTGGGTGCTCCAGTGGTTCATCTTCAATTCTTCTTGCACCATTTCGAGCTCCTTAACCTCCTATGCATTTCCCCTAACTTAATTTGGTTTGACATTCTTAGGAATTGTTAAATTTGGGGTTTGTTCAAATTCGGCTGAAATCGCCCCTTTTCTTCCTCAGCACCGGTAAGTGGTTCTTTTGGCAATTATTGCTCATGGACCTTCTGTGGGTCTTAATGCAGCTATTTTGACCACCTGGTGGATTTCATTTTTGCTCAGGATCTTATTTCCACTTCATCTTCACCAACTCCGGCGGGCTTATCCACTGTCATAGCTTCTCCGGCCATCTTTAGAGCTCTCCTTGGCCAAGGTAGCTTCTTATTAATCCTTAGATGCTGTGGCACCCGCTTCTTTGGACAATGCGGAGGTTTTTGGCTATTTTCATTTTTGGCGGATCTTGTCACCGTCTTTGTTTTCTGGCTCGCCGGCGTTCTAGGCCGTCGCCGCCGACGAGGTCATCACCATCGGGACCGCAAGCCTATTGCGAACCCATTTTGGTACTTTATGGGCGCCGCCGTGGCCGGAGCCGCCGGCGGCGAGCTCATCTTTGCGCTCAGGTTTTGTCGGACGCGAAAACGAGTGTTGTAGCGTTGCCATTAAGACATCATTAATGCGCTAATGATTGTTAATTACTGTTAATGATGGGTTAGCATTTAATCGATGTCTGAAATAACTTGATGGGTCACTGTCGGGTGGGCCCGCGCCTTAAACGCGCACTGTGCGCGTGCGCTTAAGCCCCGTGGCTCCTCTGTCACTGACAGTGGGCCCAAGACCCTGTGCACGTGTTTTGAACTTCAATCATTCTCAGCCCTCCATCGTTTGATTAGTGGCTGAGGTTCATTGGGCCGTTCGGGTCACCTGAACCACCCTTTGATCTCGGCCCTCCATCGCAAGATCTGCGGTCTACGTTCATTGGGCCGTTCGGGTCATGAAAAGTGCCTGATTGATCTCGGCCATCCATTTTAAATCCAACGGTACGCATGCGCGTATGTGCTGTGTTGGCTGTGCGCGTGGGTCGTCCGTTGTCGAATCAGCGGCCCAGATCTTCGGGGACTTGTGGGCCTCCGGACACTCCACGTCACAAGAGGTCGTCCATCTCATGATCAACGGTCAAGATTGATGTGTCGTTGGGGTCGCCCGAAGGTTACAGCGCTCTGAGCCCTCCATCTCTAGATCTGCGGTCAGGATTGATTGGGCCGTTCGGGTCACCGAACGCACCACTCGTTTTTTATAGTTGGATCTAGATCCAACGGTGGGTTCGGAGGGCCTCCGCGCGCGCGTGCGTTGTGTGCGGAGTGCGTGGGCCGTTGGATCCCGAATTAAGGGCCCACGTTCGTCCACGTCGTATTATTCTGATAAGTATTGTTTTATTCCGGTAAGCCTTTATTTGCAATCTGAAAATGTTATTAAAACTTTAAAAACTCATAACTAATTCATTTTAATTCCTTTTTATGTGTTTCCAACCGTATTAAATTCATGTTTCACCAAAGTTTAATCTAAAAATGTATTTAGGCATGTTTCTGTAATAGAAAACTTTGTAAACATTATTAACTTGATTTCAGCCATTTTAGAATATTCCAGAAAATGCTTTGAAACTTGGAAAATGCATATCTTTTTCTGTATAACTCCAAAATGTGCAAACTCAATCTTGCTAAATTCCTCTGCCAGCATATTTTAATATGAAATAGGTTTTGATCATGATTTTATTTTTGAAAAGTAACATGTGCTAGATTTACAACTTAGAAAAATCATAAGTAATTCATTTTAACTCCAAATTAAGTAAACTAAACTTTGTTGTTCTTAGGATATCAATATCTACCTGCTATAAAAATTTTAGGTTCCAGATCATTCTAGAAATTTATGTCATGAACAGTACCCTTAATTAATTTCATTGGAATTAGCAGGCTGAGAGAATTTATTTTAGCTATAACTTGTTCATACTTAGTCCAAATGACCTGATTCTTGTTTCTAAATTCATTTAAAATCATAACCTTGCTGCTGTATAAATTTCATAAGGTTTGGATGAGTTTTCCTGTTGAGTTTTGTTTGGTGTTCTTCGTTCTTATTGGTGTTATCGTGTTTTTGTGTTAGGTTCCGAAGATATTATTGATTTTGAATCTGATCCACAGCAACAAGACCCTGCCCTCCAGCAAGGCAAGCAGATGTAGCATTCATTTGATCATGTTGTAATTATTATGTTCAAATTCTAATATGTTGTTTGCAAATTATACGTATGCATTGCTATCTTGTTTTAAACTATTGTCGATTAGTTGACCTATTAGATGCATAATCTGTAGGTAAATGTTTATCCTCTACTACTGAGTCTAGGATTACTTGCTGTGATTTCGGGTTCGTTGGATGAGCCCTTGTCACTTAGTAGTTTTCGAGTATGTTGCGTAGCCATGCTTAGCTATCGGTAGAAATGGGCGGTTATCGACTTGTCGACAACCTTGATCACACAAAACTTACTATGATCTTTATGTTGCAGCCTTTGTGCTATGTTTACTTGTGAAAACTAAAAACTAAAAACTGAAAATAAAATGATTTGGACTTGGGCACAACGGTACGTTGGTGTGATTTTTGGGTGTGACTGGAATGGTGTCCGAGTCAACAAGGACCGAACATCTTGTTACACCAAACAAAGCATTCTTGCGTGCTAATCACACTAGAGGCTACGAGTTGCAGGAGGGCGTGTGTGAGTTGTGTTGTGGTAAAATGAGATGGTTTGTGTGTTGGGAGCATTATAGTTGTCCGAAGAGCTTTACCCCGAGGGGTAGTTGTATTTTCGGCTTTACAATGTAAGCGTATGGGTTTTTATCCATACGAGAGACTCGTAGTTAATTCACAATATTGGAAATGTCTCGTAGGACTTAGCCGTGCCGGCATACCTTCGGAAGTGTGCTAATCTTGTGACTTAAAGGCGGTCTGAAGTGTGGGTACACTGGTACACCCCCGCAGGGTTAAAACTATTCGAATAGCCTCGTCCTAGGTTATGGACACGCTTGGGGAAGTCTTTCAAGAGTTAGACTACAACATTTTAATTAAAACTTGATGGGTGGTTTGAATCGGGGATTCGTGCTATGCTGTGGTGGCTATTGGGTTAGTCACCTCTAGGTGGTTACTTGCTATTTATTGATTACTCGCTATTATTTCAATGCTTAAAAACAGATTTTATCAATTGCCTTCAGTTTATTACATTATTGCAAATGAAACTTGCTTTGTGCGTCCAAACAACCATATAACAATTTCCTTTGAATTCATCTCACATGTAGTTATGTATAGGCTTGTTACTCGTATGTTTTGCGAGTAAATTATTGTACTCATCTGCATTGCTTGTTGTGTGCAGAGGAAGAAGGTGAGCCTCAAGGGCCTCACTTCTGTGAGATGTGCTGTGGTAGTGTGTGGGACGACTAGTTTGGCGGCCCGGTCGGTTGCCCTGTGGTTATGTGGTTGACCGATCGTCTTTTGGTTTAAGCCATCTTATGACACCTTTTGCTTCCGCTGTTATTTGATACTTTTGTCTTTTGGCCGGTCGGCTGTCCTGTAATAATTTTATATTATGTATGTATTTTGGTAGACTTGTTATATTGTGATGTATGGAATTGATGCATGATTTTGTATGATGTATGTGTGCTGCAAATTCTGGGAAGCACATGTCCATCGAGACACGATGTATTTTATTTGTGATGCTAGAGCCAATAGAAGGCTAAGTATTACAAGCTAAATAAATCGGGGTCTCACAGAGCCTTCCCGTATGACTTGGTGCTAGCACACCAGCTTTCAGTTGTTCCTTCCCTAGATGTGTGGATACCGTAGAGGCACTGCTGCGGTTGCTGTTGTGCTTGAGGACGATCCACAATCTTCACAAGGAACTATAGAGGTTGCTGGAGGAGACGATCGACTGCAAGGACGTTGGGTGATCGACTATGACCACTACATCGACATGTTCTTCGTTGGATCAGGCTGCTCCGACTCTTCTTCCGCTACGCTACGTGTTGGTGGTAACGATCTATGATCTCGTGCTTGCATGGTTTCCTGGTTTATGTGGTAGAATTTTTTGATTTGTCACTATCGTAGCCTGCCCGTATCCCTTCAGTGGTATCAGAGCCATCATATATAGTTTTTTATCTAGATCGGCCGCATATACTAGATGTGTGGCAGCAGTAGATTGGATCTATTACTGGTTTGGTCTGGTAACCTAGATCAATTCATATGGATGGAACGATCTAGGCACTGGTCGATGAGATCGATCGTTATTCGGCGTTAGTAGATGGGTCTTGCGAGGAGGTATGAGCTGAAAGGACCAGATGGTTTGTTGCGCTTGTTCATGACCACACTGCATAATACTCCTACCGGTCAGAATTCCGCTATCGGAGCATACCGCAGTGCGTGGGCGTATCAAGGCAATGATCAGATTGGTTCAGAATAGTGTTAATATGATTAATTCGATGATTACCGATGTTCGGTTACGTGAATAAGATTCATGTTCCGGAAAAATTTTATGAGCATGCTGCCCTCAACCAACGAGGGGCACTGTCCCATCGAACCCTGCCCGCTAACCGGCTAGCAGGACCGCCGTGATCGTAGCCGCATTATAGGTAGTATGTGTTCATGTCGCCCGATAGAATTAGATTCTACGCATAACTCGTTTTTGCAGGGTTTGATGTGAATAGTATGGCCTATTGTGTATGTGATGCATGAATGAATTTTTATGGCCTGTGTGTCATACTGTGAGATAGCCATCGAGCTACATATTATTGTATAATGGTCTGTGTACCGACATGTGATGCTTGAAATTATCCTTTGTAATTCATTACTAGCTTCTAGGAGTAATTGCTTAGTAGATGAATGCGGTCGGAGACGTTAAGCATGGTGATGGAGATCGTCATGTTAAGGCCCATACTAGTTCATAGTTTAATATGATCATCTGTGAATATTTTTGTTTATTCCTGTTATGCTATTTGATCATATTTGATCATTAGATGTTTTGACATGATAGAGTAGTATCACTCAGGAAAAATTAAGTAAAATTGATGCCTTTCCAATTGCTACGCCTATCACGATTTTGATCGTTAATTGGCAGGCCTACCAAAGTAGAGTGCCATTAACTATCTTAATAAGATGGGGTGGGTGTCGGACACCCACGTGCATAGTGTTGGTTTGAATTAACAAGGCTGTCAAAATGGTTTTGGGTCTTAGGGCATAATATTGGTCGCCGGGGCATAGAAATGTCGTCCAACAAACAAGAGTCATATGTGATATGATTGGCAAGAGGTTGCCTACCTTAAATCACTAAGTTTCTAGCAGTGATGCAAAAGCTCACTAGGACTTAACGACTTTTGGATCTTGAACTCACTATATGATGTTTGAGGGAAACATGGTTTAGAACATTTAGTAGGAGTATCTTTTATTGACTATTGATGATTAAGTTCGACTAGGTTTGGACTGGTTGTATGGAGATACGACCAAATAAGGACTAGTCGTGTGGTGATACGACCAGATACAGACTAGTCGTATATTGATATGAGCTGATCGTAGACTAGTCGAATATAACTATCGACATGAGTGTTTAATAGAAGATTTTACATAAACATAGTGCTAATTTTTTGCATATTCTGTTGTAGATCATGGCACTTACTACTTCTTCTGCACTTACCTTTAATTTGCGATTTATTCTTGAAAAGGAAAAGTTGAATATTTTAAATTTCATTGACTGGTTTTGTAATCTGAAAATTGTTTTCAAATAAGAAAAGAAGGAATATATTCTAGAGGGTCCCTATCCCGAGGAACCGAGTGCCGATGCTCCTCGTGCTGAAAAGAATGCTTATGAGAAGCATTGCAATGACGCAGTCGATGTGCACTACCTAATGCTTGCTACTATGAACTCTGAGCTTTAGAAGAAATATGAGACCACAGATGCTTACAATATGATTGTGAGTCTAAAGGGTATATTTCAGGATCAATCAAGGGTAGAGAGGTTTAATACCTCTAAGGCATTGTTTTCTTGTAGGCTATCAGAAGGTAACCCGATCAGTTCTCATGTGATCAAAATGATTGATCTTATTGAGAGCTTAGAAAAGCTTGGTTTTCCCGTTAGTCAGGAGTTGGCTACTGATGTGATTCTCCAATCGCTCCCTACGAGCTTTGAGCATGTTATGCTGAATTTTCATATAAATAACATAGAGAAATCAATGACCGAGTTGCATGACATGCTTAAAGGTGCTGAAGAGAGCATCAAGAAAAGTTCTAATCATGTGATGATGGTTCAAAAAACTACTAGCTTCAAGAAGAAGGGTAAGTCAAATGGAAAAGAAAAAGGTAAAGGAAAGACTCAAGATGAAATTGAGAGTCCCAAGGCTAAGCTTAAGAAGCTCAAGCTGAGTCTTAAGCCTGACATAGAATGTTACCATTGTCATGAGACTGGGTATTGGAAGAGAAATTGCAAGAAATACTTGGCTGAAATGAAAAGGAACAAAGGAAGTAAGACTTCCAATTTAGGTATAAATGTTGTAGAAATTAATATTGCCACTTCTCCTACCAGTTCTTGGGTATTTGATACTAGATCAGTTGCTTATATTTGCAATTCGATGCTGAGACTAATAAGGAGTAGAAGTTTGGCAAGAGGAGATGTTGATCTTCACGTGGGCAATGGACCAACAGTTGCTGTATTTGGGATTAGTTATGGAATTAAATAATTCCTATTATGTTCCAGCCTAAAGGCAAAAACATTATTTATGCTTCTTGTTTGGGAGCAGAAGGTTATAAGTTCAGAATAAAGAACAATTGTTGTTCAATTTATTTTAAAGATATACTTTATGGCCATGCTCCATTGGTGAATGGATTGTATGTTCTGAATCTTGAGGATATGCATGTCTATAACATTAATGCTAAGAGACTTCGACCTAATGAATTGAATCCAACTTTTATTTGGCATTGTCATCTAGGTCATATAAATGAGAAGCGCATGATGAAGCTCTATAAAGATGGTTTTCTAAACTCATTTGATTTTGAATCATTTGAAACATGTGAATCTTGTTTACTTGGCAAGATAACGAAGGCACCTTTCACGACCAAAGGTGAAAGGGCAAGTGACCTGTTGGCCCTCATACATACGGATGTATGTGGACCAATATGCACTTCGGCTAGAGGTGGTTTTCAGTACTTCATAACTTTTACTGGTGACTTTAGTAAATATGGCTATATCTACTTAATGAGGCATAATTCTAAATCATTTGAAAAGTTCAAAGAATTTCAGAATGTGGTACAGAATCAACTTGACAAGATAATTAAATGTCTACGATCTGATCGTGGAGGTGAATATTTGAGCCATGAGTTTGGTCATCATCTAAAGAAGTGTGGAATTGTTCCACAGCTCGCTCCGCCATGAACGTCTCAATGGAATGGGGTGTCTGAACGATGGAACCGAATATTGTTAGACATGGTTCGGTCAATGATGAGCCAATCTGATCTTCCATTGCAATTCTGGGGATACGCTCTAGAAACAGCGACTTTCGCTTTAAATAGAGTTCCATCGAAAATAGTAGAGAAGACACCATATGAAATATGGACCGAAAAGTGTCCCAGATTGTCTTTTCTCAAGGTATGGGGTTGTGAGGCATATGTCAAACGTTTGACGTCTGATAAACTCATGCCCAAGTCTGGTAAGTGTTTTCTGTGGGGTATCCTAAGGAAACTAAATGATATTACTTTTATAAGCGGGATGATAATAAAGTGTTTGTTGGCCGTAATGACGTCTTCTTGGAGAAAGAGTTTCTTTCCAAAAGATTCAGTAGGAGTAAGGTGCAACTCGAAGAAATTCGAGAAACATCTGAAAATATTTCAACTCCTACTGAGCTTCTACAGGATGAACAAAATGTTGTTGAACCTATAGATGAGGTATCAACCCCACGAAGATCTAAAACACCACGTTAATTGCCTATAAGGTATGGACATAACATTTTATTATTGAATAATGACGAGCTTAAGACTTATTTAGAAGCGATGGTTAACCAAGACTCTGAGTCATGGCTTGAGACTGTGAGATCTGAAATAAAATTCATGCATGACAATCAAGTTTGGAACTTGGTTGATGCACCTAATGGTGTTACGACCATTGAGTGCAAATGGATTTTTAAGAAAAAGATATATATGAATGAAAATGTTCACATTCATAAGGCACGACTAGTTGCGAAGGGTTTCAAACAAATTCAAGGTGTTGATTATGATGAAACCTTCTTGCCCGTTGCTATGCTTAAGTCTATCCGGATCATTCTAGCTATTGTTGCATATTTCGACTATGAGATATGACAAATGGATGTCAAAACGGCTTTTCTAAATGAAAACCTAAGTGAGGATATGTACATGACACAGCCTGAGAGTTTTGTCGATTCAAAGGAAGCTAGAAAGGTATGCAAGCTTAAGAAATCAATATATAGATTAAAGCAAGCATCTCGGAGTTGGAATATTCATTTTGATGAAGTGGTCAAAGGGTTTGACTTCATAAAAAATGAAAAGGAACCTTGTATTTACAAGAAAGTTGGTGGGAGCAAACTTGTTTTTTCTTATATTGTATGTGGATGACATACTACTGGTCGAAAATGATATTCCAATGCTTTAATCTGTTAAAACTTCATTAAGAAATAGTTTCTCTATGAAAGATTTATGAGATACAACATATGTTCTTGGTATAAGGATCTATAGAGATAGATCTAAGAGTTTAATTGGATTAAGCCAAGATATGTACATTGACAAGGTGTTGAAACGGTTCAACTTACAAGATTCCAAGAAAGGTTTCTTGCCCATGTCACATGATATTAATCTTAGCAAGAGTTAGTGCCCTACGACGACTGATGAGCGAGACAAAATGAGTAGAATCTCATATGCTTCGGCTATAGGATCTATCATGTATGCCATGCTGTGCACACGACCAGATGTGTCATATGCTCTAAGTGTTACGAGCAAATATCATTCAGATCCAGGTGAAGGTCACTGGATTGCAGTCAAGAATATCCTTAAGTACTTGAGAAGGACTAAGGATGCATTCCTTGTTTATGGGGGTGAGGAAGAGCTAGTCGTAAATGGTTACACCGATGCTAGCTTCCAAACCGACAAGGATGATTTTAGATCGTAGTCTTTATTTGTGTTTTGTCTTAATGGAAGAGCAGTGAGCTCGAAAAGTTCTAAGCAAGAAACGGTTGCTGATTCTACAATAGAGGCTGAGTACATTGCGGCTTCGGAAGCTATAAAAGAAGTCGTATAGATTAGAAAGTTCATTAATGAACTTGGTGTGATTTCGAGTGCTTCTAGTCCAATGGATCTCTATTGTGATAATAGTGGAGCCATTGCACAAGCCAAGGAGCCTAGATCATATCAAAAGTCCAAACATATACTTCGACGATATCACATTATTCGTGAGATCGTAGAAAGAGGTGATGTGAAGATATGCAAAGTGCACACAGATTTGAATATTGCTGATCCGTTGACAAAGCCCCTTCTGCAACCTAAGCATGAGCCGCACATAAGAGCAATGGGTATAAGATACCTATATGATTGACTCTATTGCAAGTGGGAGACTGTTGGTGATATGCCCTAGAGGTAATCATAGAGATGATTGTATCACATCTATGTTTATGAGTTATTGAATAAATGTTATTTTGTTCCTTGAATGAATCAGTAGTTATAAAGATTAACAAGTATGCGACTTGTTGGTGAAGCTCTTTAATTTATATGATGTCGTTTTAAGTTGTATCCCTAGTTGGATGTCACTGATTGGAACACTAGTGACTCTACGACCAGCACATATATTGATTGATGACCATGTTTCACCGGTTATGGATATAAAGATATCGATTCGATAATGTGAACACATGTTAAAGAACATGGTGTTGGATAAGACCCACTTTAAGATACTATTGAGATTGTTATGATTCTATGTGTCATTAGTTGGTCTCAAACAATGATGATGTATAATTCTTAGACCTGAGATCAGCATGGTTTCCTACATGTATAATAGCACTCTTAGGGGTTACCAAACGCTACTCGTAACTGGGTAGTTATAAATATAGCTTTTGGGTATGCTATGAAACATGCAGAGGGATGTGACTGGTCGGATATGAGATTTGCCCCTCCTAACATAACAGGAGAGATATCCCTGGGCCCCTCGAAGTGGTCGGATAAAGAAAGTGCATGGCCATGCCACTGGTGGTCGAAGAGTTCGACCACATAAGGTTATCCGGTACTCGATCAAGAAATTATTGAACAGTCCATGGATGACAAATATCTCACCTGGAGTTCAAACCAGATATCGTGAGGCAAAGGGAGAATACACGAGTAGGTCGCTCAGTTTGATCAGTTACAGACTAGTCGTATGGAGATACGAGCTAGTCGTAGCCTGGTCGAACGTAATCACAAAGTGGTCGAAACCTGGTCGTAAAGAGTTACGAATTGGTCGAGACTAAATATGAACTGGTCGCACACAGTTACAAACTGGACATGATGAGATACGAGCTGGTCGCAAGTGATGAGGACCTGATCGTAGATCATACTGTATTAAGGTTCGTTCGATATAATTCGTGTGTACTCGGGAATCGTTATATTCTACTAGGAGCCGCTAACAACTCGTGATCGGAAAGGAGTTTCTGAGTCACAACCGAACTACGCATGAACCTAATGGGTCACACACTTAATAAGTTGGAACAAACCAGTATGATATGATTCGTCAAACGTGTTCAGATAGGATCCGTCATGGGCACTACATAAGGAGATGATTGAGGCTGTTGGGTGAGAGGAAGATCACATGACACACGTGAGTTGCTCCACCGAAATCCTAGCCGTCATCTTCCTGAGAGAGCCTTCCCGTGCGACTTGGTGCTAGCACACCGACGTTCGGTTGTTCCTTCCCTAGACATGTGGATACTGTAGAGGCACTGCTGCCGTTGTTGTTGCGCTTGAGAACGATCCACAATCTTCGCAAGGAACTACAGAGGTTATTGGAGGAGACGATCGACTGCAAGGATGTTGGACGATCGACTATGACCACTACATCGACACGTTCTTCGTTGGACCAGACTGCTCTGACTTTTCTTCCGCTGCGCTGCGCGTGTGGTGGTAACGATCTATGATATCTTGCTAGCATGGTTTCCTAGTTTACGTGGTAGAAAATTTTGATTTGTTGCTATCATAGCCTACCCGTATCCCTTCACTCAGGTCCTTGGCCAAAATTTCGAGGATCAAAATCTGCAGCCTCTTTGGAAACATATTTTCCTATGTACTTTCGGCTCGATGCCCCAAAAATTATGGGAGCAAGTGCTAATGAATCCTCTCACTTACCTATACTCTCTATTTTTTGCCGATTTCAAAAAGGGATAATCAGTTATTTGCCACCGCAAAGATGTGGATTTCAGGATTTGCCACTCCATGTGTGAATGACATCTGGGTCCCAGGGATACATGTCATAGACACATAAGTGACAAATCCTGAATTTGCATATCTTTGATAGTGGCAAATAATTGAATCTCCCTTTCAAAAATACCAAAATTTAGTTTTGGCCGATCATATCGCCAACCCCTTAGCATGCTGGTCTGACTGCCACCCTAGCCGGTCAGACCGCTGGGCATTCGGTCAGACCACCACCAGGACGGTCTGACCTCCTGACGGCTAACAAAATCCTAAAATTGCTGAAAACAAGGGTTTCGTCAAATACCTCAACACTATTGCTAATTATTCATCACACTGAGATTAGGAGCATATTCCATGACATCCACAATCTCCCCATTGACATACACATTGGCAATTTCCCAAAAATGTAAATTGGAGGAGGTTTGAAAAACTACTCGTCGTTTTCACACAAAAGCGCAACTTGGTTTGTAAGCAAGAGAAAGTAATGAAAATGACCAAACTGGCTAGAGGAATGCAGACGCAACTAAGATGAGGTAGTAGAGTGCATGAAAGCTTCATTTACAGAGAGTGCAACAAGAATTCACTCCTGGTCCATATGAAAGAACAATTATTCAATTTGACCTTTGACCATTGTGAAGGATCAAGAATTGCAATTCAAGTCAAGAAATGACAATAAGATCACAAGAATGCATATGAGATGCTACCCCTCACTAATCACACAATTTTTTTTTGAATTTATCATTTTCTTCTCCCTTTTTCTCCAAATAGCTCATCTTTCAACATTTTTGTCATATCCCCCCCCCCCCTTTGACAATAGAGTTATCAAGAAATCACGTTTTCCTCTCATCTAAGGATATATAGCATGTCAAGATGCGTGGAAGAAGCATAAGGAGCATGCATGAAGATGCAGTGGAGTGGCTATATTTCTAGGATTTTTTAATTTTTTAGTACAAGAAACTTTGAAGATTACCCAAATAAACAAGCTAGCATTTCTAAAAAAAGCCTAACAAGCTATAAAGGTCATATTTAGTCATATATGGCAAAGCTATGCTAGAGAGCTCAAGATGAAGCATTAATGAGATACAAGTTAAGCAATGGTTCAAATTTAGCAAGTTCATCAAAATGGATCCTAGAATGATAATAGCCATGTCAAAATGTCAAAGTGGGATCAACAAGCTATAATCGATCATTCTAGTGATTAAAAGTTCCAAAGTAAATCATTTTACTCAAAATACCCCAAGCACCTAACCTTCTGCAATATTTAGCATTTTGCAACGAATAGCACATGTTGAAGTTGATTGAAAGATCTATCCTAGTAAAGAAGATCCTGGACTAGGAGTCATCCATGATCTCTTTCTAAGCTTCAACCAAGGCGATAAATCTTGAGGTTCATGTCAATACTTGACAAGCAGCCATCATGAGATCTTCTGGATCATCAAACTATCTCCAAGTTTATATCAATGACATGCAGTCTTGTAAGAGTAGTTTGACATATTTTTAAGCACATGAGGATCACAAGGGTTGTTTTTCTCATTTTTTTTTCTAATTTTGCACAAGATTTATGAGCAAAAGCTACTCTTGAGTCCGTAAGCTATACCTAACCTGAGCTACAAAAATCTAGGAGAAGTAGCCCAAAGATTTAGAAAATAACTAGGAGCTCAACTAAAGTTTAATTTATATATTCGAGAACTAACAAAGCAATTTTGACATGACAAGTGTCATAAAAGGATCACTAATACTGCAACTAACTAAAAGATCCACAAAATACAATTTTAAGTCCCAGATGACTTAAAGTTCTAGCTCATCTAGTAAAAACTAAGCTACATATCAGAAGGACATGATGATTCTAGCTAGTCAAAGAACAAGACATGGCATTGAGCAAGAATAGAAATGCTATAGCACAAGAAGGTAATAAGCAAAGCTTCATCAAGTTAAAAGACAAAAGCATAAAACATATATTACAATGTATCATTTTAAAAAAAATTTTTATATGAATGTATTATGATACAATGAGATTCAAGAAAAACATTAAAAAACCTAAGAAGATAAAAAAGACCAAATGATCAAGAAGCTCAGAAAATGAACCAAGTCCCCCTCAAACCAACCAGTAGGGATAAATTACCCCTAACTCACTCCTCAAGGTAGCAAACCTAGTTAGGTCTAAAAGCTTGGCAAGAATGTCGGCTAACTAAGCCTCGGGCTCTACAAACTCTAGCACAATATCACTCTTCTCTACATGGTCTCTAAGAAAGTGATATCTAATGTCAATGTGCTTGGTCCTCGAGTGTTGCACAAGGTTCTTGGCTATGTTAATGGCACTAGTGTTGTCACAAAGAAGTGACACACTATCAAAAGATATCCAGTAGTCTTTAAGGATGGACATCATTCACAAAATTTGACTACAATAGCTAGCGGCAGCTACCTCCTCAACCTCGGTAGTGGATTGTGTAACTAAAAACTGCTTCCTAGAAGACTATGAGACAAGAGAAGTGCCTAGGAAGTAATAAATTCATGAGATGCTCTTCCTATCTAGCCTATAGCCCAACTATAGACCGGTTAGACCGCAAAGGTCCTTAGCCAAAATTTTAAAGCTCAAAATCTGCAACCTCTTTGAAAACGTATTTTCCTATCTACTTTTGGCTCGATTCTCCAAAAATTATGGGACAAAGTGCAAACGAAGCCTCTCACTTACCTACATCCTCTATTTTTGGCCGATTTCAAAAATACCAAAATAAACTTTTGACCGGTCAGACCACCACTCATGGTCAATCTGATTGCCAGCCCCTTAGAGTGCCGATCTGACCGCCACCCTGGCTGGTCAGACCTTGGGCATTCGGTCAGACCGACAAAATCCTAAAATTGCCAAAAACGAGGGTTTCGCCAAACACCTCGACGTTATTGTCAATTATTCATCACACTGAGATTAGGAGCATAACCCTATGCATCCACACTTTGTGTTAACGTGTTTCATGCCATCTTTAGCTGTGAAAAGATAAGGAAATAGGTTCAATCTTGGTTATTATCCTGACACTAAAATCACTCATAATTTCGTATGGTTTGCTAATTGGGGGCTCAAAGGACAATGTAAAAAAGAAAAATAAAATAAAAGGGACTTGAACAAAAAAACATGGAAGCTGGTGGCATTTTCCCATCTCATGCACGAGTAGTATAGATGGCCTGTACGTTCGCTCAAATATATATATATATATATATATATATATATATATAGCGTGTTCTTTTTTTCCATAGCAGTTTTTTTTTCTTTGAGTAACGATTATTTTCTCTTTTAAGTTTTAAATTACAAAGCATCGTATATCTCTAAATATTAACATGACATCCAATGGACGCTATAGTTTAGCTAAATTAGAGCCCGCCAGATTAAGGGTCATGTTTTGCTTATGTGAGAATTTCTATTATATTCCTCTTTTTTTAATAGCATCCAATGGTCGCTATAGTTCATCTTCAATTAGGACACACCTAATTAAGTACCCGTTTTTTTTTTTTTACAATTTCTACCTTTTGTCTTAACAGTTGTAAAATGATTGTCATCAGCTTTTAATATATAATAGATTGGTTGAGTGGTCACGTCGTGAGTGCCCCGAAATGCACTGCTCAGCAGCCATCCATCGCCAACTCAACCATGGGGTGCCAACTCAACTGCTTCTGTTAGCAAACAGCAAAAAGAACTCCCGAGCAAACGGAAGGTAGTTTAAGGCCGGCAAAGTAAAATACAAGTTTGAGGGGTCACCCAAGATGGACAAGTCAAGGGAGCTACATGCAATTTTTTCTAGTCAAAATTGAAATAGTTTGCCTCCACGTATCTTGATCATCATTTAATCTTGACTGAGAGGAGGATATATGTACGTTAATGGTAAGTATATAAAAGCTGGTACACAAAAACACTAACATTTTTATTCATACTCTCACAAATCTCTGAACCCACAACCAACACGGCTGTTAAACCACCACCTCAAAAAAAAAATTTGTTATTTCGAAGTCGTCTGATTTTTTATAAGTTTAAGTCAATATTTGTGACCAATTGATTTATGTAGATATTGATGTGTTATGTGATTAGATGTTGATCCAACAGATAAAAAATACGACTTATGTTTAAAAAAATTTCAATCACCTTACAAATAGACAATTCCATTAAAAAAAACTCCATACATATGTGCAACAATCAGATAGCTCTAAGCTTAATCTGTGCACCATGCATGGGATGCAGTGTTATCACAGTATGTGGCGCATGAGTATACGACGGCGCGAGCTCGAACTCGAAGTGCTGAAGGATCATGCACAGCGCCATCTTGGCCTCAAGCAGTGCGAAGTTCTGGCCGATGCAGATCCGTGGCCCCCAGCCGAACGGGAGGAATGCACCCGGTTGCTTGGACGCCTTGGAGATCCCCTCGGCGAACCTCTCCGGTCTGAACTCGTGCACGTCGCTCCCCCATATGTCGGGGTCGTGGTGGATGAACAGCACGGGCAGCTCCACGACCACGCCGGCGGGGTAAGTGACGCCTCCGATCTCCATCACCTTGTACGTTTTCCGGCTGAACACGATGGCTGGCGGGTACAACCGGAGAACCTCGTAAAGGATCATGGTCACCTGCAAATGCAAAGGCAGAACAAGAATTATGTATACCTCTAGCTGCATTGTTGCTGTTGAAGCCTCAACAAAGAATGAAAGGAATCAAGTAATTTGAACAAGTACTCACCGTTTTGAGGCGGCTCAGGCCTTCGTATTCAGGTTTGTTTTTCCCAAACAGGCCTAGGACCTCCTCCCTTGCACGGTCCTGCCACTCCGGGTGCATGCTCAGTACGACCATGGTCCATGTGAGTAGTACTGACGTGGTCTCCATTCCTGCAAAATAGAACAACTTGCACTCCTCGATGACTTCTTCGAGTGTCATCCCCAGGCTGGATTGCCCATTCTCGTCTGTGTGTCTCATGTTCGACTCTAGTAATAAGCCGAGCAAGTCATCTTTGGTGCTTTCGCCTTCTTTCATTGCTTGAATTCTTTTCCCAATTAGACCTCGTAGAATCGATTCAATCTCCTTGTTGATTTGATGCATCCTTCGGTTGGTTTTGGTTGGCAAGGACCTGAAAACGGCAAATCCAGTTTCAATTTTAGTATAGACCATTTTACTAATACTCTAAGATCTTCTTTTGGTTAGACTAAAATCACTGCTCATCCATATGGTGCCGGTCGGGAATAGGCTTTCCAAACAAACCCTAATGGTACTAAATAAGACGGTGTTATTTGATCACGTTATAGCTCAGCAGTTCAGATAATTTGCGGTTGCGAAATTGTCCTCATTGTTAAATTAGTAAGTGCTAGCTAGTGAAGTTTACTTAGTACTATTTAACTAGTACTAAGTACCAACTCACATGTAACCGGGAATGACAATCTTCTGAATGCTTGTCATGAGGTGCTCAGCTTGCTCGGCCTGCAGCTGGAAAATCCTTCTTCCTTCAAGGTAGCTGCTGCTGAATGCGGTGCGAGAAATGACATCTCCGGTCAGGTTCTGGAGCTCCGGCCAGACGTCCACCTCGCATGAACCGTCAGGACCAAAGGACTCCATCCATCTGCTGACCAGCTCCACGCAGCACGAAGAAAACGCCGGCAGCATGAGCTGCAAATTAAATCATACATTCCGCGGATCAATTGTACACTCGAACATACTAAATAGATCACAGGCTGACAAGCGTATAAAAAGGCGTACACAGTATGAAACATTTTTTTGTACCTTGAGCTTCTCGAGATGGAATGCAGGGTTAAGGATCCTCCTGTGCTTGACCCACTTCTCGCCCTCGTAGCTGGCGAGGCCATCGGCGAGCAGCTTCGACAGCGCTGGGAACTTGGGCTTCTCGAAGTGGCCGAACTTGTTGGACATCACGTCCCTGATCAGGTCAGGGTCGGTGATGGTCACCTTGGGGATCGGGCCGAACCAAGAGATGCACGCCTTGCCGTGCTCCCGGATGATGTTGTAGAGGAACGGCGCGACACGGGGGGCGATGTCGTGGCACCGCAGCGGCAAGGGCGTCGACCAGGCCTCCTTTTTCAGCCGCACATAGTCCTTGAGGTCGCCGGTAAGGAAGCGGTAGGACGTGCCGCGGAGGCCCTGCGCGCGCAGCGCCAGCTCGAGCCGCCGCGGCCGCCACCACAGCCGGTCCAGCAGCCGGCCGGCCTGCCACAGGAGCACAATTCCCAGGAGACCGTACGCCAGGAAGCTCCATGGCACTGAGGCTGCAGTTGCAAACAACACTCCAAGAACCATTGCTCTCAAGTCTCAAGAGAAGTGGGAGAAGAAGGGCGAGTACGGTATTTGGCTAATAGAAGCTGATGCAAGAGCAAGTTGGCTTTGACTACTGGAGATGGATATGGTACGGTATTTGGCATCAGGTTAAATAGAGGTGTCACTGGGTTGCATAGTCTCTTGTGTGCCCATTTGTTTAAGGTTTCTTGAAGTGTAAGACCAGTGGGCATTTCGGTCAGCCCATGCTACCTTGCTCTTAAGGAACTTGGTGGAGAAGAAATTACGACGGGGTTCGGATTGGTCGAAGCCTCGAAGGGTACTGGCGACGCGCGGGACGGCCACCCCGTTGTTTCGTTGCAGCTTCGTTTTGTTGGTTGTTGCTAATACGAGTTCCGATTGGTTGGGCTGCTTCTCTTTGGAAACCTGGCACATGCAATTAGTCAAATGCACAAGAAGCACCAATCAGAGTGTTGCTTCTCTTGTAGGGCCCAATCAGAGTGTTGCTTCTCTTGTAGGGCCCGTTAGGTATGACTGTAGTTTTTCTGAAAAGCAGTTTCCAACTGGGCTGAACATTATTTAATAGTCTAGCTTTTAGGTAGACTGGCTGGAACTTATACTGTTTGGTATGGCTGTAGTTTTTCTGAAAAATAGTTTCCGGCTAGGCTGAACGACTGAGCTAAAGACGTTTGTTGTTTGACAGTCTAGCTTTTAGGTAGGCTGACTGGAGTTTATAAGTTGTGAAATGTTTGGAATGACCATGATGCAAATGATGACAATTAACGACAACTAACGATAATTAAGAGCAATTGACAACAATTAATGTCAATTATCGATAACTAACGATAATTAACAATAATTAAGTCAATTAACGGCAATTAGACGTAATTAACGACAATTAACTGCAATCGATTGCAATTAACGACAAGAGAGGAAGACAACATGGGTGGCGGCGGAGGCGGTGTCTGGGAACTGGGGAGGAGGATGGCGGCGGCGGTGGCGGAGACCGAGGTGGCGGCGGGGGAGGAGGACGGCGACAACGGAGACCGGGGCGCTAGGGTTCGGGTGGCCGGTGGGGGAGGCGTTTGAGTGGTGGGGTTATGGATTATATATGTGGTAGGAGGCGAGTAAATAACTCAGAACTCTATGGGCAAACTTGAAACCTTGTCCCATCAAAGCCATGGGATGCAGCCCCATGACAATTTTCGGCTTCCCCACGTTCAAAACGGCTTTTGGGTTTTCCAAAAACGGTTAGAGAAAGCCACCCATTTGGGATGGCTTCCGACTTTTCCGAACGAGGTCAAAGCTGAAGTCGTCCCAAACAAACCCATAGTCCTAGTGATGCTCTTAAATGGTATATAGGTGGTTCATACCATGACTACTAGCAATGTAATGTGTTAAGAGTGAGAAATAGTAAACAATCTCGATGTCAAGCTTTCTATGTGTGGTTTTCTAAAAGCAATTTTATTTTACTAATTTTTTATATGTTCATTTTTCTATTTTGGAGTACACTAACATATTAACACTATATTTTAGAACTAAAATATAAATATTTACTAGATTATAATAACTAATTCGATTCCACGACACAACACATCGCTGGCAATTGAAAACTTCACGGATGCTAGAGCTTGTGGTAATTGTAATACCCTAGGTCTAAATTTGCTCTTTTGTCGATCTTGCTTTATCCAAAAGGGTTAATATAGAAGTACTATGATTTAAGCCAATATGTATTATAAGTTAGTGTAACTTAAACAAACAAGATGGTACTACTAAGGGTTAGTGTGCTACATTAGTCTTGATAGTTTGGTGTAAATCAATCTCACTAATTCATTAGGCCCACTCCCAATTGTGCATCGCATGAGTCGAGTAGTGATTATTCCAACCTTCATACGGGGTTGTGCAAATGTTAGCGTATCGATCCCAAGAACCAAATTCAGTAGCTCTGTTTTATTACTCTGGGCAAAGCGAGAACAAAATTCACGCGGTTGTTGCACGTCAGATCCTTGCGTTCACCCAATGATTGACCTTGGCACCTTGCTAAATGCTGGCCGTTGTGACATCAACACATATATGCGTGCAAATGTCGTCTATCCCTGCCGAGGACACCCATCGCGCTCTCTCCGGTGACCTGTTGTGTCATCTCTACTTCGTGATCTTTGCTCCTCTATTTCTGTATGTTCGTGTTTCTATTCGTACGGATGTACACATGTATATACACATACATAATGTAATACGTGCTCGATGTCTTCTTCTTCCATGTTGGTTGCCCCTCTTCTTTATGTTGTCCAACTCAACGATGTGACTTTCTCACTAACCACGACAACCTCCCATTTTCACTAAGAATTTTCTCGTCGTCATCGGTGACGTGGTATCGTTCGCTCCCGGGTTCGACAAAAGTGGTATCAGAGCCATATCGACTGTAGGTCGTGGCCCCACAATTGTCCTAAGGACTTATTTTCAAAAACTAAAACTATTTTGAGTCTATCCAAAGTCATCTCTCAACCCTTCTCTTTAAAACGGTTACTGACTCATCACTTTCTCAAAAATTGTAGATGGCTGAGGTACCGGACGCTATTTCTCACGGAGTCATTGCTGGACACTAGGCCGAGCTTCTCTGGGAGGTGATGCAACATTTGGACTATAAGAAGAGGCCAACATTCCAGGGCTATCGATACAAGGTGGGAGAACGACGTCTCTGGAGGGTGGAAGTGCTGATTTACTCCGATCTATCGCCAAACACGGTCTTTCACACCTTCCACGCTCCGATCAGACGCGACACCTTCGCCGATGGCATACAGGATGCCGCGAGAGAGGCAGTTCGTCGACTCCGCCACATCTACGACCGCTACCTCAACGGCACCGGGTTCCACTACTACCCGATGCATCTTCCGACCAGACTCGACAGCGTCTTCCACACCGCCAAGGAAGAAGATTCCCCCGAGCTGATGCACCAGGTGGACTTAACGAAGGCACTGGATTATGCCTACGGGAATACCCTGGAGGACTTGCGTACTGCTCAAGATGGCTTGGAGTACGCAGAAGCAAGGATAAAGGCATTGGAAGCAGAGCTGGCTAGCTACAAGGCAGGCGAGGGTAGCTCCAATGAGATAGACTATACCCCCAGTACACCATAGATATTTTCGATTAGTCCGTACTTTAGTCGCGAGTTATGAGCTATCAATTACCTTTGTGATAGCCATAATCCATTAATAAAATAAATGAATAAAAGAACTATTTTGAAAAATTGGTTCTTTGTTGTGTGTTTATTGGTGCTTGGGCTATTTTAGATTTATCCCCCTTAGAATTCCTTGCTATCTTCTCTAAATTCTTGGAGGATCCCGCAGATGGTGAACACCCGCAGGAATGGCAGCAGCAGTGCCAACGGACAAGGAAACGATCAGGCGGATCACCAGGATAATCACGTTCCACAGCCACCACCACCGCCGGCAAAAGGACCCGACTGGCGCCAGATGATGGCGAATCAGACACATCTGATTGACCTCCTTGCCCAATCACTACAGAATGTTCAGAACGCCCAAGCCGCTACCGCAGCAGCAGCAGTTCCGGCTCCACCCCCGCACCATCAGAGGCTGACCATGTCCGAATTCATGAGAATGCGTCCGCCGACATTCTCAAGCAGTACCGAACCAATGGACGCCGATGACTGGCTTCGGGCCATCGGGAAAAAGCTGGACATCACGCAGTGCTCTGATCGTGAGAGGGTTCTGTTTGCCTCTCACCAACTGACCGGCTCCGCATCGCAATGGTGGGACAACTACTGCATCGCCCATAATGATGCTCAATCCTTTTCATGGGCTGACTTTGTGCAAGCCTTCTGTCATGCACACATCCCGGCGGGGATGATGACGTTAAAGAAGAAGGAGTTCCACGCGCACCGTCAGGGCAACCGCACGGTGAATGAGTATCTTCACCGCTTCAATCAACTTGCCCGCTACGCCCCAGCTGACGTAGCCAGAGATGAGGACAGACAGGAAAGGTTCCTGGAAGGATTAAATGATGATATCCCTGTCCAACTTATTTCTCAGAATTTCACCGACTTCCAACAGTTGGTGGATAAAGCAATCAGGCAGGAGGCCAAACACACAGCAATGGATAACCGCAAGTGGAGGATGGCCGCTCAGAGGTTCAACACAGGAGGTTTGCCCAAACCTCGCATGTAACACCCCGATTTTCAGAATCGGGATGTTATTATTTAATTTGGCGATCTTTTAAATATTTGACTCTGTTTTAAAATTTTCTCGTGAGTAAGTAAAAGATTGCTTTTAAAATCACATCAAATTAATAAAAAGGATGCATTTAAAGTTAAATCGAGTTGTTCAAAAAGTTGCATAATAGTAGTAGTAATGATAATAATAATAATAATAATAATAACAAACAATATTTAATCGCATTGGTTGAAAGACTGCAGTTAAAAATTTAAATTTATTGATATATTGTTTTGGCATGCATTTCAAAAATCATGATGCATGCATTAGTATCGCTTCTCTTTTTCAGTCCGACCGACCGCACGCGAGACGCCTGTGAGTCTATTTCTTTTTCCCAACTTCTCTCCTCGCAATCACAACCAAAAATCAAGAATCCGACAATGCATGTTACGCAGCCGCGTTCATCGTCTCGAGAGCGTTCCATTTTCGCGGTTGGTTGCCGCATGCGAGATTGTTTGAACAAGTTGAAGAAAAAGAGGAGGAATAGTACTGTATAATAGCTAGTTGCAGCAAGAGAGAGACACACTGCCACCTTCCTTTCTTTTTATTTTTACTCACTCACACCACTTGCCATCCCCATTTCTTTATTCCCTAGCTAAAGAAACCCACTGCCATCACCAGGACACCTTCCCAACCTTTTCTTTTGCCCAGCCGAATCATTCTCCACTGCCTTCCTCTTTCTTCTTCTCCCTCCTAGCACAACATTCATTTCCCCACTGTCACTCACGCATCCTCTCCTCTCCCCAACAGAACCTCCATTCTTTCTCACTCAAGAGCTCAAGCTCCCACCTTCTCTCCTCTCAATCTCTTCCAAGAACCACAAATCCCTTAATGCATGCTATGCCATCGCAATCACCATTCCCTAAGCTATCCATCCATCCAAATCTCATCTAAATGCATCAAGTCTTGGATGTTCTGGAAGAGGAAGAAGCACACATGTGGCAGCCCTGCTGGGGCGCTACGGCGGCATGCATGTAGGCATGCAGCGGCAGAGAGGGAGGTAAAGAAGAGCTGGGCTGTGGAGGCAGCGATCTTGAAGAATGCAGATGCGCAACTCGCATGCATGCCCAAAGACAGAGGCGGCACTGCAGCTCGAGACGTGGAGGAGCAGAGGTGGATGAGGCGCCGCGAAATCTGCCGCAGCGAGGTGGAGGCGGTTTGGTGCTGCACCGGCGACGCACTTGGCCGAGGCGAGAGCAGCGATGGCTCGGGAAGGCCGCCGAGCCGAGGCGCGCCAGCGACGGCCAGCCTGGCTGGCGCGCGGTGCCCAGCGATGGCGAGCCGCACGCGGCCAAGGTGGCACACCGCGCACGACGCCGAAATGCCATGGATGCGAGGCTAAGGCACCAAGTGGTTTCCAATCAACCGTGAGACTTACCTTCATAGACTTCCTTAAGGTGATCTCCTGTTTAGTTTGTTTGTACTTAGTGCAAACACAAACTTCATTTTTTTCACAGTTCTGATATTGTTACTTTTCGGGAGAGCTAGCTATGAGTTGGACTGGATGTGCATTGTTAGGTGAATAGACATGGAATGCCACCGGCTGGCTGGAAAGAGGGAGCCCAAGCTAGAGATGGTGGCGGCCTAGCAAGGCGGCGGCCGGTGGTTGAGACATCGCCGAGGCGCCACGAAGATGGTGCGCCAAGGCGAGGCCGAGCGGCGGTGCATGCAGCCGGGCTGTGCATGCACGCTGCCGAGCTCGACGGCATTAAGGCGCATGCATTTGAAAGGCGACTCCGTGGGCATGCCCGAGAGCGACGACGTCGGCATGGACGCGGACGGGTCGGCGACGACTACGGTGGAAGTGGATGCGGAGTCTAGAAGACGGCGCCCGGTGACGTTTCACACGCCTAGCGTTGCGGTAAAATTCTTAGTGTTATTTATTTTACCGCGTTACGATATTAGTCGTACATGTTGCATATTAGTCATCTGCATGTCATCTCTTTATGCATGTTTAATTGCAAAAATGATTTGGTAACTTAAGACCGGTATAATTCTCCGGTTATGTCTTATTTATGCGTAGGCGTGTTCTTGTGATGTATGTCGGTAGATTACGAATAATTTTATCGTCATAGCGGATTAGGTAGATTGTTGATTGGTGGAGGCTAGATTAAGTGCTATTGGATTATTTGATCGGATGATATTATTTTGAAGTCGCATGGAAGTTACTGGTGATCTTTGGATGATGAATTAATTGGAGGTTTCTTCTCACATTGAATTAGTGATTTTTGGAGATAGAACCCATAAAGATTTTTATAATGATTACTTGATGGTTGACGTATGTGCTGATGTTTAAGGATATATCTTTTATATATGTGTATTGTTGCTTGTTGGATGTCGGATTAAGTACATTATTGGATTGTTTAATCGGATGTCCTAAGCGATAGTTATACGAATCATATATGATGGGATTTGGGAGACGGTAGATTGGATTATTTAATTGCGGATGAATGTTTGGATTGCCTTATAATTAATTAGTGGATAAGTTCCATGTACCGAGTTGATAGAAATGTGTCCTAAATCGAGTTAGTAGATAAATGATCATTAGTTGATATTAGAGACACATGTGTGATTGGATTGTTAGATGTCATACGTGACTAGTCCGATGAAATGGATATAAGTTGATTGATTAGTGAGTTGTTAAATGTTGGACATGCGTTTAAATTGTAAAGCTCGCTAGGTATCGGGTAGTCAATTAAACCTCGATCGGTGCAAAATTGAGTATATGCGATTGTGATTTGCCGAGGCGAGACTAGTAGAGCTAGATAGTTAGCATTAGCTTAAATAGTATATTAGAGAATGATTGATGGATTTAATCATGGTCATATGCCCATGAGTCGGTGGATTTCGTGTAATTAACGGATAGGTTGTTTATTTGGAAGATCGTGAGTTTGGGCATCACTCGATGGATTGACTACCTTGATAATGTCTTAGTGGAGGTTAGTACGGGATTTAGATCAAGATATGAGAATATAATTGGAGAGTGTTATACATGTGATTGGATTCAACACCGGAGAATCGGTTAAGTATATGATTATGAGAAGACTAGATTGGTCGGTAGATGTTTTCCTTTAGGAGATAAATGGAAAAGAAAAGAAAATACATAGGCCCCACTTGTCATGTTAGAGTCTAGGTCAGCCTACTTATGAAAATTATTTATTGCGATAGAGATCTCAAAAAGAATAATTTTTACACTAGAAATTGAATTAACTTCAAAAATTCATAGAAAATTCATTTGGACTCCAAATGGGGTGATTCAATTTTTATTGATCATAACCTTTTATTATCTTTCATACCATGCAAAGCTTATCCCCACCACTATGCTGCAAATTTTCACAGAACAATTAAATTCGGATGAACAGTAACAGAACATTGATTTTCAGCATTTTCCAAAAATCTGATTTTTCAAACTATTATAACTCTCTCATATAAACTCCAAATGGAATAATTTTTATACCTAAATTCATATAAAATCATAATATAGCCGCTGTATAAATTTCATGCATTTTGGAGCAAATTGAGTTTTTGGCTATTTCTGTGTGTTTATTCGATATCGCCTTTCCTTAGATTCCGAGTTGCCGGAAGTATGAGAGTAAGGGCGTGTTTGGCATGGCTCTGCTCCACAGCAGAGCAGCTCCACTCCAGAACTCCAGGGAGCAGCCGCTCTGATAGGGAGTTGGAGCTGGGTTTAGGTGTGTTTGGCTGGAAGATTCTTCTCAGCTCCAGAAAACATGGTTCGGAGGATACAATGACATGTTTGCCCCTATTATATTACTGATGATACTATAATTATTTCTCTAAGTATAAATTCAAATAAAAAGCGTCTGAAGGCCAAAATATTCAAGTGCAAATAATGTCATACCCAAAATATTACATGTCCATGGTGCACGTTCAAATAAACCAGAAGTTCGAATTATCTAAAAAATATTACATGACTTGTTCACACATTCCATGCAAGCGAGAGAGATGTTGCCATATTATCACGGAATGTGTCCATTGTAACAACACTTGATTCAGAAGTTGTAGCATCGGATGCATGCTGTGATACCGCATATTTGTTGTATCTATCAGGAATTGTAGGCACAAAATTAGGATCTCGATCAAAATTAGCAAAGTCCACATCACCACTTGAATGCTCACGAATGAAATTATGGAGAACCATGGTTGCCGCTACAATCTTTTTTTGTGTGAGCATTGAATACCCAGGCATCTTGTAAAGGATTTGCCATTTCATCTTCCATAGCCCAAATGATCGCTCAATAACATTACGAATAGATGAATGCACACGATTGAACTTCTCTCTTGGAGTATTAGGTTCCATACCTCTATGCCACTTGGGTAAATGATACCTTTCTCCCTTGTATGGAGCTAGGTATCCCGGACGGTTAGGATAGCCCGCATCTACAATGTAGTACTTACCTACACATGGAAAGTAGAATAGTTACAAAATGATTCAGTAAGCAATGTCATATATTCAAATAACCATAGTAGAAATCTTTGTACCTAGTGGTGGATGTGGGAAGTCTTTTCATCACTGCAAATGCATGATACAATACACTTGTGTCATGAGTAGACCCCACTGACCAATGCAACATAAGTGAAGCGCATATCAAAATCACAAACAAGAAGCACATTTTGAGTTGCCATGCCTGTCTTTCCAATGTATCTCACTTGTTCTTCAGTGAGAGAGACACACGAATATGTGTCCCATCTAGAGCACCAATGCAATCCTTGAAGTGTGCATATGCTCTTTTATCATTCATAATCCTCTTGTGAACAGTGCGGAAATTAGGATCTGTTGGTCTCAAATACTCCTCGGCCATTGCAATCAAACAAGATAACACCTCATGAAATTTCCTACTTATTGTTTCACCAGAGTGTTTAAACCTATTTTGACCCTTTCTATTTGATTCACATCCAGTACATATGTAAAGGAATATTGCAAGCATCTCATAAGTGTTCATATGTTTGGATTCTTTCAGTCCATACTTCTCAACCAAGACATCATGAAGATCAAGAAATATTTCTTTGTTCATCCGCAACATCCTATGGCATTCTCCAGGTGTATTCATGGTCTCATTCAACCAGCCCATTCCGCTCTGTATTGAAACCCTGGGTGGTGCTTTATCCAAATACAAATCACAATAGATGTCTGCAAGCTTTGCACCTGTAGTTACCATGGCAAAAAAATGATCACCGTCATCACTAGAAGTATCACTCTCAGAATCAGACATCTGTACAAACATAAAAATTAATAAATATGTCAATAATAGTGCATCTGAGACAAATAGATAAAAAAGGTGACAATATTACATAGGTTCAACAATAACAAATCTGATTCAAATAGATAAAAAAAAGGTGACAATATTACATAGGTTCAACAATAATAAGAGGATACAAGCCATAGCATCACAGCCATGAAAATCACTAGTTTCCATACTTGGCCACGTACTTCCTAGTAAGCCAGTTAAACCTATTGTCGATGAGGCAAGGTCATGAACATCTCCTCTCGATCCTTTTTCACAAACAATTCATTTGCAATGAAATGTTCATTGGTTTCATAGCCGGCACCACAGCAACCACATGCTCCATCACTTCTTTAATAGAGAACTTCCTTCCTTACTAGAAGCATATGAGTTGGTGAAGTAGCAATACTTGACATTGCTTCTTTGATTAGTATTGTCGTCCCTGTCTTAGGCTTCTTTCCTTTATCTTGGACAGCCCTTGGTGGCCTCTTACCATTAGCATTGACGGAGAAATCTGCTCCAACTCATTGGTGTCAAAATACTCATTACCACCTTCTTCCTCTAGGGTCTGATCAATGAATGCATCTTCTTGTGTTTCACCACCATCATCATTAGAAGGAGCAACGTTCGATGGAGCATTGGCCATATGTGGAGACCAATGATCCACACCAATACTAGTGATATCTGCAAAGCACTTTTGGATGTCATCTTCATTTTGAAGGCCCAATTTTCTGAATTTACCACAACCTGGAATATCCTAAAAAAGATGCAACATAGCCACATGATTATGAGAAAAAGCAATTCTAATTTATAATCAAACAGTTTGAGATAAAATGAACCACTTACAGCTCTAGCTTTCTTCCACCACTCATCATCCATAACAATGGTCCCCTTTACAGGGCACCAACCGGTTCCTGTCTGCCTCAACATCAATTTTTTCCACGCCTTGTAATCTTCTTTCAACTTGTCCCATTTGTTTTTATCCGCCCTTGGTCGCCACCAAACCAGTCTATCTTTCAAACCCTTTTCAACCTCAAAGATACCCAACATCGTTTAAATGAGTATTGGGACGGTTTCCTCTCCCAACTTGTTCAGCAAATAGTTGGCAAAGGACCCGAGTGGCCTCAAGGTTCCAATCAATTTCTGGCATCTATAATCGAACTCACAACAAAAACTCTAACACATTTGATTTAGGATACTACATAATGCATGCAATTCCACTGAAATCTGAACAAATGGCAGGAGTAACAGAAATATACAGAACAAATCGGTACCTTGCAGCACTGAAGGAGCTGGCTGGTCTGCAAGGAGAGGATGCGGGTGGGGCAGATCGGGCACCGACGCGGACTCCGACGCGGCACTGTGACAATGAAAATATCCAAATTGAGGTTATTATCCAAATCCATATTCTATTGCATTCAGTAGGCAAATTCATTATGATGTCTGTATGTGCAAGTTCAAACTTCAAAAAACAAGAAATTGGTTCCTATAGGATGTATTTTCCTAAAAACGTGCAAAATTTATTGTTTTTAATCAAATCCTTGAATAAAAATAGAAAATCAATTGTCAGCTCATTGATTCAAAATGTACAACGTTTAGTTCTAAAAAATACGGAAGATTGCAGCACTATCCGATCAATATCTGAAGCGGGTGAATCCAATCCACATACGCATCCAGTTGATCTGGGAAGATCTCACTGCTTGGAGTTGTCTTGGAAGGAAGTTAGGAAGTATCCGATAGTCTTATGCAAGATGGCCAAAGAGCAAGACCATTTTAGATGACTGTCTAATTGTATCTCCATCTCTCATTTCTCACCTTTTTAAACTTTCATTTCCTCTAGCGTCTTAATCCAAATGGCTGAGGAATACCTTGTGAGGACCCGGAATATTTAACTAGTAACACTTAACCTCCAAATGGTTCTAGCATTACTAATTAAACATTCTAAGCCTCGATGGACATATGTTTCCCAGAATTGCAACATATGTACATCATCACAAAATTACACATCATTTCCATACAACATACATCACTAAGTTCAACAACGACATACATAAAGTAAAGTTATTACAAAAGAGAGCCGACCGGCCAAATAGAACAATATACAAGAATGACAGCGGAAGCAAAAGTGCCATAAGATGGCTAGAACAAAAGTCGACCGGTTAGCCACACACCCACAAGGCAACCGACCGGGCCGCCAAGCTAGTCGCCCCGCAAGCTACCACAACACAGCTCACAAAAGTGAGGCCCTTCAGGCTCACCTTCCTCCTCTGCAACAAAACAATTAAGCATAGCAACTGAGTACAAAGATTGTCTTTGTACCCGCAAGACTGACGTGTGGAATAGCAGACCTATTCATAAACTACATGCAAGCTTATTTAGGTGGAGGTCATATGTCTCATTTTGCATGAAGCCAACTTTATTTGCAATAATGTAGTATCTTTTAAAAGCGAGTTTGCAAATTTATTTTGTTATCAAAGTAACAGTAAGTAAAGATACATACAAGTAACCACCTGGAAGTGACTATCCCAATAGTCACCACAACATAGCACGAATCTCCGATTCGTACCACCCATCAAGTTTTAATTTAAAAGGTTGTAGTCTAACTCTTGAAAGACCTTGCCAAGCGTGTCCATAACCTAGGACGAGGCTATTCGAATAGTTTTAACCCTGCAGGGGTGTACCAATGTACCCACACTTCAGACCGCCTTCAAGCCAAAAGCACACTTCCGAAGGTATGCCGGCACGACTAAGTCCTACGAGACATTTCCAATCTTGTGTATTAACTACGAGCCGCTCATATGGATAGAAACCCATATGCTTACATTGCAAGCGAAAGACAACCACCATCACGGGGAAGCCTTTGGACACTACAATGCTCCCAAAGACCATCCCTCCCGCGACTCCTGCGACTGGAGCCAATACACGCCAAAGTACTAAGTCAAGAGAGGTCCCATACCCTCTAATGTGGTTAGCACGCTAAAATGCTTGGTTCGGTGTAACAAGATGTTCGGTCCTTGTTGACCGGGCACCATTCCATCACACCCCACAATCACACCATCTTACCATTGTGCCCAAGTCTAAATCATTTTGTTTTTAGTTTTAGTTTTCATAAGTAGACATGGCACAAGGTGGAAATCATAAATCATAATAAGTTTTGTGTGATCAAGGTTATCGACAAGTCGATAACCGCCCATTTCTACCGGCTAAGCATGGCTAAGCAATTAATTCGCAACTACTAAGTGACAAGAGCCCATCCACGAACTCTAAATCACAGCAAGTAACCTAGGCTCATGGTAGTAGAGGATAATCATTTGCTAAGGAATTGCATCTACTAGGCCAACTATTAAAACAAAGTAGCAATGCATACATAGAATTTGTAATCAACATAAATACTTAAAATACTGGGATTAACATGATCAAACTGCTTGCACGCTTGTCGTTGCTCAATTTGTTGCGGAGGGTCGCTCTCGGGTTACCGCAAATGTCGAATCCTAGCGAAAAGGCAAAAGAACCAAGAACAACCAATAAGACTAGCAACACTTAAACAAAAGAGCAAGCAAAAATTATCCAAATACAACGAAATTTATACACAAGGTAGAATACAAATATACCAAGACATAGAAACTGGAAAAACCTAATTTGGATTTGTGGCAAAAAGATATTACTTAAAAACTCATTTTCGCCATAATTAGCACTGTAGCAAAAATATTTTCTAGAAAGATTTTGAAGCTGAAATTTTATGGTAGCTACCTACTGGTATAGTGGTAACCCATATAAAATTTTAGGTCATTTGGAGCTAAGATGATTTAGTTATGATTTTTCTAAGTTCTACAACTAGCATATATCATTTCTCAGGAACATGAATAAAGACAAAGCCTAGATCAATTTAAAGCATGTCTATAGGCCAAATTTACCAGGTTGAGTTTGCCCACTTTGCAACTACAGAGAGGAAGTTATGTGGTTTACAAATTTTTCATGAATTTCTAGACCTCATTTTTCATTAAACAAGATCATGCTATTAAAATCATTTTCTGCTACAACACAGGGCCTAATTTCATTCTCAGATTAAAGTTTATACTATAACAAAGCTACAGCAACTGGAATTATTCAAAAAGGAGTTAAAATGACAAAGTTATGCACTTTTGAAATTTGAAACAGCAAAAGACTTAGGAAACTTGAGCTCTCGGGAGGACCAAACGAACTGGAAGACAAGGAGAGGTCGTGGGCCGTTAGATTAAGGTCTGACGGCTTTGAGCCTCGAAGCACAGCGCGCACAAGACCTCCTACCGCACTGGGGAGGTCTGGATCGTTGAGATCTGATCCAACGATCACGACCAGCGCGTGCACAGCGCACGCAAGGAGGTCTACGCGCTATCAGAGGTCGTGGACCGTCGGACGAGATCCGCGGTCCCGAGCACTAGGGAGATCCTAAGGCTTTAAATCCAAGGAAAGAGGTCGGACGGTCGATTCTCACGAGGAGGTCCCAACGGTCTAGATCTCCGGAGAGAGGTCCTACTCCTACGGCTAAATCCACGAAGGAGGTCTAACCCGTTAGATCTAAATCTAACGGTTTAGACCGCAGGAGGAGGTCCTAACGCTCTCGATCCAAAGGAGGAGGTCCTAGGCGGTCAAGATCTTCCAGAGGGAGGTCTTGATCGGCTGGGATTGACACGAGGAGGTCTTGGATGACCAAGATCTTCTCGGGGAGGTCCTAAGCGATAGTGTTTTATCGGGAGGAGATCTGGACGGTTCAGATTAGACCTAGGAGGTCTTGAACGGTCCGTAACAACGCGGAGGAGGTCGTGTGACTAAAGATTTTACAAATAAAATCCAACGCCGATCTAAAGCCGGGGAGGTCGCGAACGGCTAAGATCAAGATTGGGGAGGTCCTGAGAGTTTCCTAACAAGGACCGGGGGTGCTCTTTTTGCAAAAAGGACCACGAGGAGGTCTTTTCCAACGAGGACCCCGGGGAGGTCCCGAAGGTGGTTTTTACAAAAATGACCTCGAGGAGGTCTTTTTGCGCAGGAGTGGTCCTAGTGGCTCAGATGGAGTTCCAAGAGGTCTTAAACGGCTAGGATTTAACCAGGGGAGGTCCAAGCGCGCTAAGGGCTTTACGGGAAGATCTAACTGTCCAGATCTAATCCTAGGGAGGTCCTCAACGGTTAAGATCGACCCAAAGAGGTCCTAAGGCTTAGAACTTTACGCGGAAACCCACCTATGGCACAGATCTAACCTGGGGTGGTCTTAACGGCTATGTACACGCCTAGGAGGTCGGGGCTTTAGAAAACACGCCCGGGCTGCCGGCAAGACAGCATTAATGGACAACCTCGGACAGCCATTAATACTAATCATTTACCTTACAGCCTGTCCGAGTAAGGCACGGCAAAACACCCGAGTTTAAAGAAGAGCTCGACGCCGGTGACATGGACCACGCCGGCGGAAACCAAGGGCACCACTAAACTCATAAAAACACCGCGGACCTACAGGGCTAACCCTCGACGGCGGCGACGACTCAGAACGCCGGCGAGCCGGAGAGGGTAGTAAATAGGTTTTCGACAACACCGACAACACTAAAAAGGCTTGCTACGCTTTAATCTAGCTAAACCCCGAGCTTAAGAAGGACTAACGAGGACTCACCAGGGCCAAGGTGAGGTCCAGAGGAACTCGGAGGAGAGGTCGATGCCGAAGGAGGTGCTCTGGTGACGGTGGTGCTTGCCGGAGTTGGGGAAGACGACCAGCACAACTCCGAAAGCAAGTTCCCGAATCGCCCACCTCAGAGAGGTTAAACAACACAAGTTAGGGGACTTGAGTGACCAAGAGAGCAAAGTGACACCAAAAGGTAATGAGGAACCACCGGAGCCCGGAGGTCTTCAAGGAGAGCTCCAAAAGTGACAATGGAGGCAGGGAGGTGGTGGTGTTCTTGGTGCTCGAGTTTGGGCTCACACTCACGACCGAGAGAGTCTAAACAGCACCAAGTGATGGGGAAAGAACAGGAGGAAGGAACCACTGGCTATACATAGCCGGGCGCTTGGACAAGGCTAGGGCAAAAGCCCACTGTGAGCAAAGTCCATGCCCCGCCATGACTTGCTAGATTTGACAAGAGCGGTAGGTAGGGAAGACTTCTAGGCTAGGCTCGACACATTTAATGCATGGCGAAAAGAGACGTTGGGAAGGACCAAAAGTGACAGCCATCGCTCCCAACCGCTCTGTCTCGACACACGCATGGGTGCGGGAAAGCCATGATGACCGGACCTCCGTGAGGTCGTGAGGGAGAAGAACGAGCCGAAAGAGAGGTCCGGACGTCCCGGATGTGCTCGGGAGGTCCCGGACGCCCAAGAATCGCCGAGGTGGGGAGGTCTTGCGCGGCGAGGAGGTCTCGGGAGGTCGTGACCGCCGGAAGGAGATCCAGTGGCTTGACCACCCCGAGGCGCCGAGGCGCCAAGAGGTCCTCGGATCGATGGGAGGTCGTGAGCGGTGGATGGAAATCCAACGGCTAGAACGGGCGCGCACGAGATCGAGCTCGGTGCGCCACGCGACATGGTCCAACCAAGTCGGTTGAGTTGGGCTCGGGTCCGAGCCCGAGTCTGACTCAACCAGATTTAGTTTTTCCGGTTTTGGAAGGAGCTGCCCTTGGAGGATTGTTTGAGGCAGCAAACCGACTCCAAAAATTATGAAATTTTTACAGGAGCTTGCTAGCTCAAACGAGGACCTAGCATAAAATTTTCAGAGGCTTTGGGGCTGAGGATTTTCCTCCAAAAATTTAACAAGGCACTGGTCCAAGGTTTGACCAGATTTTGAATTGGTTTGACTGACCTCCAAAAGTATTCAAACATTTTCTAAAAATTGTGAAACTTTTCAGAGGAGTCACATACCAACCCAAGAATTTAGGAAAAATATTTCCAGGAGATTATCACAAGATGGAACAAGGATGATTAAGAAGAATAAGATGTGGGTCGAAATGACTTGTGATCTTTGTATTCCCATAATCTCTTTACAACAATTGTCCAAAGCATACAGGAAATACAAGATGTAAGAAAAAGTTTTAATTTCCCCTCATTTTCTTACATTTGAAACACAAGCCCAAAATTGGGATGTTACATACCTCATAGCTGTAATAACAAAGGTTGCACATGGAACTAACATGCCAAAAGAACGACCACACCGTGCAATTTTACATATAATTGGGGCGATGGTGCCAAAATTTTAGCATATAACTCTTAAAAGAAATACAAAACCCGGACAAGTAATATTACTGTCATCACGAGTTCACCACAGCAACCAAATATTGGGTGTCTAATCGTATATCCACATCACAATTATCACCTTTTAATTTTTATTCACTTTATCATCTGCTTCAAATAACAAAGGCATAAGGCATAACTAATAACGGTGAGATGTTAACGAACACCCAAGTTGAATGCATTCAATTCCATCACACAGAACACCTCCAACTCTAAACATGCAACTGACATGTCTAAGCGAATCACCTCATGCAAATCAACACAAATTTTGGGGGCAATAGCACCAAATGTATGCCCGAGAACTCATAAATTTTCTTATAAGGAAAATCTAAAGCAGGGCAACCAGTCCTAGTCCTATTGTCATCACCACAGTAAGCATTGCGACTCAAAGCGACTAACCACTTAACCAGGCACCCACAAGTCCACAACACGAGCTAGCTCCCCAAACTCCGACTGATCATACCAAAGCAACACGATACATCAAAATTCGCAGAAGCTACAGGTGATCGCCTTTGGGAAGAAGTATGGCTCTGGGGGCAGCTAGGATTAAATGATGATGATAATCAAAAGTATGGATATATTAGGTGCTCCTTTGCTTTCGGATGCTGCTGCATTTGAATAAGTCAACTTCTGGACACCATTTTATATTTTAGGCCTCAGGAGAGGTTTCTGTGTGGGTCTATTTCCATAGCAAACGCTGCTGCCTGTCTCTTTTTTGTTGGGAGTATCGAACAAAACGAGGTTTTCCCTGTTAAAAAAATTCGCAGAAGACACAAAGAAAAACCCCATCATAGAACCCGCATCCCGCACCACAAGAGAGGCAACACACGCACATACCTCCTCAGTACAAAACAACCGAAGCCGACGAATCCGACGCGAGGAACCGCGCCTCCTCCCAAGCTTCGTCGCCGACCGCGCAGCGACTCGAAAACCCGGCCTAATCGCACCAAAAGCAACAAAACACATCAGAATCCGCAGCAATGGACCAGATGGCCGAGCAGGGGTGGAAGTCCAGACGACGAGAATAGGGGAAGGGGATAGGCAAAAGAAGCAAGCCGGTCTGCTGCTCCTGCGGTGGAAGTGAGTGGCGCAGCGGCGGCGCCTAGCCGGAGGGGAAGCTGAGGGTGGGGCGCTCCATACCTTCGTGCGTGCGATCGGGGCGGACGAGGAGCAGCCGAGGTGAGATGAGTTTTTTTGGGGGCGGACGACGGAACGAGTTGAGTCTGTTCGGAGGAATAGATCGAAACGTTTTTTTTCTCTATAACCAGTGGCAAAGGTGGGTAATTACCTTGAAACTCCGTGTCTAGGTTCATTTCGAGGATTCCTGGAGTGGGAAAAGAGGTGCTCCACCAAAATGAACTAGAGCTCTACCAACTCCACGAAGAGCAGCTGTTCGATCAATTTATGGAGTTTTGGTGTTTGGCTGGTTTTGAGCAGCTCCCCCCTAGAGTTTTGGAGTGGAGCCATGCCAAACACGCCCTAAGTAACCGAGAGTGAGCAAGTGAACTACCAGCAAGGCAAGCGTCCTTTGAACTTTCTTTTTGCATCATATTTGATCCCAGATTTGTTAGGATAGATGCAATGATAATTGCTTGCATGCTATTTTGATAATGTCGCTAGTTTTGTGATGAATAGTTAGACACATCCTATTATCTTGTCATTGTGGCTATCCATGAATTACCCCATCTTGAAATAATTATGATAGGATGTTTGAAATATCGTTGTTCAAGTTGCTTAGCCATGCAAGTCTAGAACCGTAGCTCGATTGTCGGAATAGCCCGCCAATTATGGGTTAAACACAACTCTCATTATATACTTTTGTTTCAGATCTTCGTATCTGCTTTATAAGTGAAATTTTGTCATTTTCAAATGAGCTTTTGGTCTGGACAAGTGTTGGTTAGTGATGGTGCCTTCGTGCACGAGATTTGGGTATGTGGGTTGGCTTGTCTGGACAATTAAGGACCGAACTTTGGGTTGTTGCGATTCAAGCAAAACTCGTGCTATCACGCGTGTATATGGGTGCCGTATGGTTAAGTAGGAGAAGATTTTATTGTGTTGAGTCCCACGGCGGTGAAATTGTAAGGGTATGGGACCGTGAAATCCCGTGTTCCTTTTGGGCCGATAGGATGAGGGCGTTAACGTCTTGTGTTTCCTAGGATATATAGGATGTAGGCGTTAACGTCTCGTGTTTCCTAGGAGCCATGGGTTGAGGGACTTAGCTCAATGGGATCTTCTTGCTAAAAACGACCGTATCTTGATTTACCCGGCCGACATACCTTAGGAAGTATGCTATATTCGGAGGCATCTGGAGGCTTACGGGCTAATCAAGTCGTGTGGGTAAAGTAGTACACCCCTGCAGGGTATAATCTATTCGAATAGCCGTGTCCACGGTTATAGACGACCGCTTGAAATTTGTGGCTGCTTATTGTTAGACTTTTAATTAAAATTGTGGTTGAACTTGGTATTCGTCATGAATGGGATGTTCATGTGTTTAGTACATCAAAGTGAGCTGCCACTTTGGTCCTTGTATGATTAAATTGTTTATTACTGAGATGCTTTGCCATATGCTTTAATTCTACTTCAAATCTGATTTTTTAAATGGGCACATGAAAAACTAGTATGTGTAGGATGTTAATTGTTGCGTCTCTTTCGCAAAACTAAACCAATATGAGCCATCCTTTGAATGACCCTTATGCATAACTATTTTTATTTGTGTAAGACTTGCGAGTACACTTGTACTCAGCCAGATGTTTGCTGGCCTTTTCAGGTGAGGAAGATTATGAGTATGACGATCTTGCTAGTGTTGACTTGGGTGACACTAACGAGTAGTGTGCTATCATTTAACCCCCAGTCGGTTGCCGATGGGTGATGGGCATACCACTACTGGTCTTTTGCTTTATTTATTTGCTTCACGCTACTTGGTACTTTACTTGAATTTGGCCGGTCGGCCGTATGTAATAAGCTGTAGACCTTAACTATTATGCAGTATGTCTTTTTAATCTCGTGTTGTATGCGTTGTATGGATGTAATCAACGTTGGATGAGGGTATGAGTATATTGGTCGTTGATCATGGGAGCCAATATAAGTCATACTCGTTATTGATGAATCCCCATTTAACTCATTAAGTGTAGTGCTTCGAATCGAAAGAGAATCGACAATCATGTAGCGCCGCAGCGAGCAACGCATGATCGTTGAGACTCTAGTATTCGGCTAAGCCTCTCACTTAGATAGAGTTAAATTGGAATTCATTTCCCGGAGACCCGTGATTATGTCCCTAAGACCTTGTTTAATCTCGGTCTTATGGAGATAATTACCGGGGTCCCCACAGCGTTGGTATCAGAGCCATACTGACTGTAGGTTAGAGATAGCACTGGTGTTAGTGTTAGCAAGCCTTTTGAGTCAAATTATTTTGAAGTTATCAAATTAATTTCAGAAAGTTTGAGTTAGTAATATCTTTTATTCCTCATCCATCTTAGTATCATTCCTTACCTTATTCTGGTTTTGGTTTGCAAAAATAACTTACCTTGCCCTTCTAGTCCTTTAGATGAACCATCAATACCTTGTCCGTGAGGCTCAAACTGAAGATGTGGACGGATATTCGGCGTTTCTAGAGATATAATGTGAAGAACAAACTTCACTTATCAACACCAACACTCCATCTACTCTACCATCGGGATCAAGGACCAGGGATGGAGGAGTATTTGGCAGTGATCAATATCGTTGCCAGACACGTGACAAGGAGTATCCCATACGGATTCCAGGCGCGTGGCACCTCTGAGGCCATGACATTGCAGGAAGTGGCTCGTGTGGCACTGAG
The DNA here is from genome assembly GCA_036346255.1 of Ampelocalamus luodianensis. Classification (NCBI taxonomy): domain Eukaryota; kingdom Viridiplantae; phylum Streptophyta; class Magnoliopsida; order Poales; family Poaceae; genus Ampelocalamus; species Ampelocalamus luodianensis. The sequence continues at coordinate 42,686,457 of CM070617.1, forward strand.
CCATCTACGTCATGACTTGACGAAGTTAGCTCAGCCTCCATACTACCACCTTCCTATGCAAGCACGTGGCGTAGAAGTGAACACTATTGCCAGGATCCAGTCTGGGAAAGACACTCAAGTACGACATCTGGCAAGATTGATACACATCAAGGATCAAATCTATAATTGCTCTATGCATGAGTTATGGGAGGCGCAGCTTCATCTCACCGTGGCTGAAGAGCGTCTACCACCCATACGCAACATGGGACTTGTGGACCTGCATGTGCTTTATGGGGAAAATGAGGTCTCCCCATATGCGTCTGCACCACCGGAGTACTGTCTTCCTGAAGTAAGAGGGCAAGTACTCAATCTTGGACCAAGACATCAAGCTCGTATGTTCACACGTTTCTCTCGTGTCCAGAGCATCGACGAAAGGATGAGAAGACATTGCCTCACTGCTATATTAGGATTAAGATCGGGATTATTCTTAGATTATATGCGCCCTAACGATATTATTACTTAGCTTGTAGACGCTAGATTCTGTAGTGATCATTTGCTCTCTTTTGTTCCAAGTAGTGGTGCATCGCCCACGGGTGGGTTGTATCGCGACTATGTCAGAAAACTAACCGTGTTTCATTTGTATCTTGTGCTATCCCTACTTCTTTCTTTTTCATTTGTTTTAAGTTGGTTCTTGTGTTTTTAAAGCTTAAGATCCCTAAAATTAAATAAAGAACCTTACCCTGTTGTTTTCCCCTACCTTATGCTTTTCCCTCTCGTCTCTTTAATGGAAGTCGCATGTTGATTAAGAGTTGATAGCGGAGTCGGTGAAGAGAAGGATATGATTGAATAACTGCTATTTTATTAGATCTTTTATGTTTGGTTGATGTCGGTGGTTTTCCATTGTCAGAGTGATATATGATAATTGAGAAATTGAATTATTACTCATGATTCCTGAATATGATCTTAGATGAGTTAATTAGATTTTTGAACCCTGAGAGGTTAATCTTTGTAGGATCAATTGTGGATTATTGTAGGCGTTACCATCGGAGGTTACAATATGAGTATAAATGGAACCATTGTAGTGAGGTGTCAACTTGCCAACGGGTGATGTTGGATTTATACCGGAGGAATATGCAGGTGGAACTCATGGAATACGTGTCTGAGCTCTAATAAATAATTTTGCGGGTTCACTTGAGGATTTATGTTTTTGACATGCCTTAGGTAATATATCAATAAGATTGTTAATTAGATCTTTGTTCAGTGTGTTAGGGTTAGAATTTGGAAACTATGATGATATTATAAATTATGGTGGATACTTATGATTATAAGTTGAGATTTGTGAAGTTGTATTAAGTATATAACCAGATCGTAATACTTTTAGATATGAGGAATGATAAGTTGATTGAATAAGTCGTGTAGTGGATGACTATGAGGATTGAATGGGAAATTTCTCTCTTTGGGAATAGTTGTCCCAAGGATGATATAATTGGATCAGTTAGAGATGATTAGATGTGGCGGTTGGAACTAGCTAATACTTGAGCATAAGTAGATTGTGGAAGATATCGAGTTAATCTTGTTTAATTGAACTAAGATTATTGTGGATAACTTGATTTGTACAAAGTTAGTGATTCAAACTATTTGGATTATGGATGGATTACAAACTCATCATGGATGGATGATCTTTTTGATGATTTGATATAGCTAGGTCGGAGTTGACTTTGGATAAAGGAGGTATATCTATAACTTAGAATAATTGTGTTGATTTTGGAGGTCAATTGATCCTACAATAGGGATGAGTGGATTCGACCTTAAAAGATAAATTGGTGTATTTAATGGATTGATTATTGCAAGAGGATTGATCATGCTAACAAAAGGATTGAGAAGTAGAAATATAGAGATATTGATTAAAGATGCAATTTGATCTTATATAGACATACCCTCTTTTTGGATTTTAAATTGTTATGAGGAAAATTGTTGGAAACCAACAAATAAATTATGGGTAGTTATAGGCACTGAAATACGGTCCTTTAGTGCTCATGATTTGAGAGTTATATTGGAGATGTCCTACGATAGAAATTACAAAGCAAGTGTAATGGGATATGTGAGCAATATGGTGGTTTCACTTACGATTAGTAATGCTCCAGAGAATGTGGTCGATATTGGAGTTAAACCCGGATTTATATTATGAGAGTGGACTAATAGTTGTTTGAGCTCACATATGGATTGTGAAAATTTAGAAGTAAGTCGGTGCCCTTTTTGGAAATCAAGCAAACATAGGAATTTATGGTGGTTTGGAAGAATACATCGAAGTAAGTGATTTCGGAGGTTAACGTATAAATTGTGGAACAATAGATTGGAGTGTGTTTGCCTTAGAGTAAATATGATTGGTGGATTTTAATTAGAGGTTGTCGAACCAAAAATGTCGAGATAGAAGTGGTATTGGATGAAGATCGAATCGTTTGGTCTTTGGAAAGAAGTTCGGATTTTAACAAAGCGACTAAGTGTTTCTACCCCTATCCTTTTTTCGTCCGAATCTCGGGGACGAGATTCTTTATAAGGGGGGAGGTTTGTAACACCCTGATTTTCAGAATCGGGATGTTATTATTTAATTTGGCGATCTTTTAAATACTTGACTCTGTTTTAAAATTTTCTCGTGAGTAAGTAAAAGATTGCTTTTAAAATCACATCAAATTAATAAAAAGGATGCATTTAAAGTTAAATCGAGTTGTTCAAAAAGTTGCATAATAGTAGTAGTAATGATAATAATAATAATAATAATAATAATAACAAACAATATTTAATCGCATTGGTTGAAAGACTGCAGTTAAAAATTTAAATTTATTGATATATTGTTTTGGCATGCATTTCAAAAATCATGATGCATGCATTAGTATCGCTTCTCTTTTTCAGTCCGACCGACCGCACGCGAGACGCCTGTGAGTCTATTTCTTTTTCCCAACTTCTCTCATCGCAATCACAACCAAAAATCAAGAATCCGACAATGCATGTTACGCAGCCGCGTTCATCGTCTCGAGAGCGTTCCATTTTCGCGGTTGGTTGCCGCATGCGAGATTGTTTGAACAAGTTGAAGAAAAAGAGGAGGAATAGTATCAGATAATAGCTAGTTGCAGCAAGAGAGAGACACACCGCCACCTTCCTTTCTTTTTATTTTTACTCACTCACACCACTTGCCATCCCCATTTCTTTATTCCTAGCTAAAGCAACCCATCGCCATCACCAGACACCTTCCCAACCTTTTCTTTTGCCCACCAATCATTCTCCACCGCTTTCCTCTTTCTTCTTCTCCTCCTAGCACAACATTCATTTCCCATCACACTCACGCATCCTCTCCTCTCCCCAACAGAACCTCCATTCTTTCTCACTCAAGAGCTCAAGCTCCCACATTCTCTCCTCTCAATCTCTTCCAAGAACCACAAATCCCTTAATGCATGCTATGCCATCGCAATCACCATTCCCTAAGCTATCCATCCATCCAAATCTCATCTACATGCATCAAGTCTTGGATGTTCTGGAAGAGGAAGAAGCACACATGCGGCAGCCCTGCTGGGGCGCTACGGCGGCATGCATGTAGGCATGCAGCGGCAGAGAGGGAGGTAAAGAAGAGCTGGGCTGTGGAGGCAGCAGTGCAGCAGCGGCATGTGCGCAACCTGCATGCATGCCCAGCACAGGAGGCGGCAGCTGCAGCTCGAGACGTGGAGGAGCAGAGGTGGCCGAGGCGCTGCAGCATGCTGCAGCGAGGTGGAGGCGGTTTGGTGCTGCAGCCTGGCGACGCACTTGGCCGAGGTAGTAGCAGCAGTGGCTCGGGAAGGCTGCCGAGCTGAGGGCGCGGCCAGGCGACGGCCAGCAGCTTGGCTGCGCGGTGCCCAGGCGATGGCCGAGCCCGGGCACGGCCAAGGTGGCACACTGGCAGACGACGTCGAAATGCCATGGATGCGAGGCTAAGGCACCGAAGTGGTTTCCAATCAACCGTGAGACTTACCTTCATAGACTTCCTTAAGGTGATCTCCTGTTTAGTTTGTTTGTACTTAGTGCAAACACAAACTTCATTTTTTTCACAGTTCTGATATTGTTACTTTTCGAGAGCTAGCTATGAGTTGGACCGATGTGCATTGTTAGGTGAATAGACATGGAATGCCACCGCTGGCCGGAAAGAGGAGCCCAAGCTAGAGATGGTGGCGGCCTAGCAAGGCGGCGGCGGTGGTTGAGGACATCGCCGAGGCGCCACAAAGATGGTGCGCCAAGGCGAGGCCGAGCGCGGTGCATGCAATGCCGGTCATGCATGCACGCCGAGCTCGACGGCATTAAGGCGCATGCATTTGAAAGGCGACTCGTGGGCATGCCCGAGAGCGACGGCGTCGGCATGGACGCGACGGTCGGCGCATTTACTACGTGGAAGTGGATGCGAGTCTAGAAGACGGCGCCGGTGACGCCACACGCCTAGCGTTATGTAAAATTCTTAGTGTTATTTATTTTACCGCGTTACGATATTAGTCGTACATGTTGCATATTAGTCATCTGCATGTCATCTCTTTATGCATGTTTAATTGCAAAAATGATTTGGTAACTTAAGACCGGTATAATTCTCCGGTTATGTCTTATTTATGCGTAGGCGTGTTCTTGTGATGTATGTCGGTAGATTACGAATAATTTTATCGTCATAGCGGATTAGGTAGATTGTTGATTGGTGGAGGCTAGATTAAGTGCTATTGGATTATTTGATCGGATGATATTATTTTGAAGTCGCATGGAAGTTACTGGTGATCTTTGGATGATGAATTAATTGGAGGTTTCTTCTCACATTGAATTAGTGATTTTTGGAGATAGAACCCATAAAGATTTTTATAATGATTACTTGATGGTTGACGTATGTGCTGATGTTTAAGGATATATCTTTTATATATGTGTATTGTTGCTTGTTGGATGTCGGATTAAGTACATTATTGGATTGTTTAATCGGATGTCCTAACTGATAGTTATACGAATCATATATGATGGGATTTGGGAGACGGTAGATTGGATTATTTAATTGCGGATGAATGTTTGGATTGCCTTATAATTAATTAGTGGATAAGTTCCATGTACCGAGTTGATAGAAATGTGTCCTAAATCGAGTTAGTAGATAAATGATCATTAGTTGATATTAGAGACACATGTGTGATTGGATTGTTAGATGTCATACGTGACTAGTCCGATGAAATGGATATAAGTTGATTGATTAGTGAGTTGTTAAATGTTGGACATGCGTTTAAATTGTAAAGCTCGCTAGGTATCGGGTAGTCAATTAAACCTCGATCGGTGCAAAATTGAGTATATGCGATTGTGATTTGCCGAGGCGAGACTAGTAGAGCTAGATAGTTAGCATTAGCTTAAATAGTATATTAGAGAATGATTGATGGATTTAATCATGGTCATATGCCCATGAGTCGGTGGATTTCGTAATTAACGGATAGGTTGTTTATTTGGAAGATCGTGAGTTTGGGCATCACTCGATGGATTGACCACCTTGATAATGTCTTAGTGGAGGTTAGTACGGGATTTAGATCAAGATATGAGAATATAATTGAGAGTGTTATACATGTGATTGGATTCAACACCGGAGAATCGGTTAAGTATATGATTATGAGAAGACTAGATTGGTCGGTAGATGTTTTCCTTTAGGAGATAAATGGAAAAGAAAAGAAAATACATAGGCCCCACTTGTCATGTTAGAGTCTAGGTCAGCCTACTTATGAAAATTATTTATTGCGATAGAGATCTCAAAAGAATAATTTTTACACTAGAAATTGAATTAACTTCAAAATTCATAGAAAATTCATTTGACTCCAAATGGGGTGATTCAATTTTTATTGATCATAACCTTTATTATCTTTAATACCATGCAAAGCTTATCCCCACCACTATGCTGCAAATTTTCACAGAACAATTAAATTCGGATGAACAAGAATGTAACATTGATTTTCAGCATTTTCCAAAAATCTGATTTTTCAAACTATTATAACTCTCTCATATAAACTCCAAATGGAATAATTTTTATACCTAAATTCATATAAAATCATAATATAGCCGCTGTATAAATTTCATGCATTTTGGAGCAAATTGAGTTTTTGGCTATTTCTGTGTGTTTATTCGATATCGCCTTTCCTTAGATTCCGAGTTGCCGGAAGTATGAGAGTAAGTAACCGAGAGTGATCAAGTGAACTACCAGCAAGGCAAGCATCCTTTGAACTTTCTTTTTGCATCATATTTGATCCCAGATTTGTTAGGATAGATGCAATGATAATTGCTTGCATGTTATTTTGATAATGTCGCTAGTTTTGTGATGAATAGTTAGACACATCCTATTATCTTGTCATTGTGGCTATCCATGAATTACCCCAGTACTGAAATAATTATGATAGGATGTTTGAAATACTGTTGTTCAAGTTGCTTAGCCATGCAAGTCTAGAACCGGTAGCTCGATTGTCGGGAATAGCCCGCCAATTATGGGTTAAACACAACTCTCATTATATACTTTTGTTTCAGATCTTCGTATCTGTTTTATAAGTGAAATTTTGTCATTTTCAAATGAGCTTTTGGTCTGGACAAGTGTTGGTTAGTGACGGTGCCTTCGTGCACGAGATTTGGGTATGTGGGTTGGCTTGTCTGGACAATTAAGGACCGAACTTTGGGTTGTTGCGATTCAAGCAAAACTCGTGCTATCACGCGCGGTATATGGGTGCCGTATGGTTAAGTAGGGAGAAGATTTTATTGTGTTGAGTCCCACGGCGGTGAAATTGTAAGGGTATGGGACCGTGAAATCCCGTGTTCCTTTTGGGCCGATAGGATGAGGGCGTTAACGTCTTGTGTTTCCTAGGATATATAGGATGTAGGCGTTAACGTCTCGTGTTTCCTAGGAGCCATGGGTTGAGGGACTTAGCTCAATGGGATCTTCTTGCTAAAAACGACCGTATCTTGATTTACCCGGCCGACATACCTTAGGAAGTATGCTATATTCGGAGGCATCCGAGGCTTACGGGCTAATCAAGTCGTGTGGGTAAGTAGTACACCCCGCAGGTATAATCTATTCGAATAGCCGTGTCCACGGTTATAGACGACCGCTTGAAATTTGTGGCTGCTTATTGTTAGACTTTTAATTAAAATTGTGGTTGAACTTGGTATTCGTCATGAATGGGATGTTCATGTGTTTAGTACATCAAAGTGAGCTGCCACTTTGGTCCTTGTATGATTAAATTGTTTATTACTGAGATGCTTTGCCATATGCTTTAATTCTACTTCAAATCTGATTTTTAAATGGGCACATGAAAAACTAGTATGTGTAGGATGTTAATTGTTGCGTCTCTTTCGCAAAACTAAACCAATATGAGCCATCCTTTGAATGACCCTTATGCATAACTATTTTTATTTGTGTAAGACTTGCGAGTACACTTGTACTCAGCCAGATGTTTGCTGGCCTTTTCAGGTGAGGAAGATTATGAGTATGACGATCTTGCTAGTGTTGACTTGGGTGACACTAACGAGTAGTGTGCTATCATTTAACCCCCAGTCGGTTGCCGATGGGTGATGGGCATACCACTACTGGTCTTTTGCTTTATTTATTTGCTTCCGTTGCTACTTGGTACTTTACTTGAATTTGGCCGGTCGGCCGTATGTAATAAGCTGTAGACCTTAACTATTATGCAGTATGTCTTTTTAATCTCGTGTTGTATGCGTTGTATGGATGTAATCAACGTTGGATGAGGGTATGAGTATATTGGCCGTTGATCTTGGGAGCCAATATAAGTCATACTCGTTATTGATGAATCCCCATTTAACTCATTAAGTGTAGTGCTTCGAATCGAAAGAGAATCGACAATCATGTAGCGCTCGCAAAGGAGCAATAGCATGATCGTTGAGGCTCTAGTATTCGGCTAAGCCTCTCACTTGGATAGAGTTAAATTGGAATTCATTTCCCGGAGACCCGTGATTATGTCCCTAAGACCTTGTTTAATCTCGGTCTTATGGAGATAATTACCGGGGTCCCCACATCGCATCTCCACACCGCAGCCGCAGCAACGTGGGAAGTTTCAATCTTCCACGTCCCGTACTCCGGCACCACCACAGCGCTCCAACCCCTCCAACTTCCGTGGCACTTCATCAGGAGGGCAGTTTCAACAGAAGCACTCTACCTCCTCAGCTTCCGGAGTCACGTGCTTCCATTGCAACGAGACGGGGCATTATGCCAATAAATGCCCGAAAAAGCAGCAAGGTATGGCACCAGCAAGGCCAACCTCAGGAGTTCCAACTACCGGCGGCAGCACTAGGCCAGCAGGCCAGTTCACCAAGGGGTGGGTGAACCATGTCACCGCCGAGGAAGTCCAGGCAGCGCCAGATGTTGTTCTCGGTACGTTCCTAGTTAATTCAATACCAGCATCTGTCCTATTTGATTCTGGAGCCTCACACTCTTTCGTGTCAAATAAATTTGTGGGAAAATATGGGTTACCTATATCCTCCTTAGCTACTCCCATGATAATTCATTCCCCGGGCTCAGAAATGAGGACCAATTCTCTATGCCCAAATCTTACCCTTGAGATATCCGGAGTATCCTTTCTAGCAGATCTGATAGTCTTACACTCCCAAGGTCTGGATGTAATTCTTGGAATGGACTGGCTAGCCAAAAACCAGGGACAGATATACTGTGCCAATAGGTGTATCACCCTCACCAATGATCAAGGCATATCTGTTGAATTCAAACCCAAGACCCGCACCAGAGGAAGTTCCATGCTCACCAGCTTGAAGGAAGTGAAACTGGAAGACATACCCGTAGCACGAGAATATCCCGACGTCTTTCCGGATGATCTACCCGGCATGCCACCGGATAGGGACATCATGTTCCTAATTGATCTAGTCCCCGGGACAGCTCCAATCTCGAAGCGGCCTACAGGATGCCAGCCAATGAGTTAGCAGAACTGAAGAAGCGAATCGAAGAGCTGCGAAGCAAAGGGTACATTCGACCTAGTTCCTTACCTTGGGGAGCCCCAGTACTATTTGTCAAGAAGAAAGACAATAGTATGAGAATGTGCGTTGATTACAGATCACTCAACGAGGTGACAATCAAGAACAAATATCCGTTGCCCAGAATCGATGATCTGTTCGACCAGTTTAAGGGAGCAAGTGTCTTTTCAAGATTGATTCGAGATCCGTTATCACCAATTGAAAATCAGACTGAAAGATATCCCGAAGACCGCCTTCACCACAGATATGGACTGTACGAGTTTACAGTAATGTCCTTCGGCCTAACCAACGCCCCTGCTTACTTCATGAATATGATGAACAAGGTGTTTATAGAATTCCTGGATAAGTTTGTGGTCGTCTTCATTGACGATATCCTCATCTATTCGAAGGATGAAGAAGAGCATGAGAAGCATCTCAGGATGATCCTGGACAAACTCAGGGAGCACCAACTTTATGCCAAATTCAGCAAGAGTGAATTTTGGCTAAGTCAAGTTGCATTCCTTGAACATATTGTATCCGCGGGAGGAATTGCAGTAGACCCTACCAAGGTTGAGGCAGTAATGGACTGGAAGCAACCCAGATCAGTCACAGAGGTGAGAAGTTTCCTTGGACTGGCAGGCTATTATCGCCGGTTCATCGAAGGTTTCTCCAAACTTGCAAAACCCATGACTCAACTTCTGAAGAAAGAGAAGAAGTTTGAATGGACAAGCGCATGCGAAGAAAGTTTCCAAGAGCTGAAAAAGAGGCTAGTCTCAGCACTGGTGTTAATATTACCGGACATCCGCAAGGATTTTGAGATCTTTTGTGACGCATCCCGTCAAGGCCTCGGATGTGTACTGATGCAGGAAGGCAAGGTTGTAGCTTATGCATCCCGGCAGTTGAGGCCACACGAAGGCAATTATCCGACTCATGATTTGGAATTAGCAGCAATTGTGCACGCTCTGAAAATCTGACGGTATTATCTCATTGGTAACCGCTGTGAGATTTTCACGGACCATAAAAGCCTGAAATACATATTCACGCAGTCCGAGCTCAATCTCCGACAGAGGAGATGGTTGGAGTTGATAAAGGATTACGACCTCGGAATCCATTATCATCCGGGCAAATCCAATGTGGTAGCAGATGCCTTGAGCAGGAAGGCGTATTGCAATACCATCATGTTACAACAAAATCAGCCAGAGCTGTATGAGGAACTGAAGCACCTGAATCTAGAGATTGTCAACCAAGGTTGCGTAAACGCTTTGGAAGTTCAACCGACTCTTCAGGATCAGATTAGAACAAAACAATTAGAAGATGAAGACATCCAAGAAATCAAGAAGAATATGAGAAGAGGCAAAGCCCCAGGTTTCTCCGAAGATGAACAAGGGACAGTGTGGTTCGAAGACCGCATCTGTGTGCCCAACCAGCAGGAGATAAAGGAGTCGATTCTGAAAGAAGCTCATGAGTCGCCATACTCCATTCATCCCGGTAGCACCAAAATGTATCAGACTTAAAAGAAAATATTGGTGGTCAAATGAAGCGCGAAATTGCGATTTCGTCGCTCGTTGTGATGCCTGTCAAAGAGTCAAGGCAGAGCACCAAAGACCCGCTGGTCTGTTGCAGCCATTACCAATTCCCGAATGGAAGTGGAAAGAAGTTGGTATGGACTTCATCACTGGACTCCCTAGGACCCAATCGGGATATGACTCCATCTGGGTAGTAATTGACCGATTAACCAAAGTGGCCCACTTTATTCCTGTCAAGACCACCTACCAGAGCAGTAAGCTAGCGGAATTGTACATGGTCAGAATCGTCTGCCTACATGGAGTACCCAAGAAGATTGTGTCTGACAGAGGTTCTCGCCACCTCCGCTCGAAAAGCTCAGATGAAGCCTTGGGGACCAGACTCAATTTCAGCACGGCGTATCATCCCCAGACCGATGGTCAGACAGAACGCACCAACCAAGTCCTTGAAGATATGCTTCGAGCTTATGCATTAGATTTCGGAAAAGGTTGGGATAAGGATCTACCATACGCGGAGTTCTCATACAGTAATAGCTACCAAGCCAGTTTGCAGATGGCTCCATTCGAAGCTCAGTATGGTAGGAAATGCCAACCCCGCTCCTTTGGGATCGGAGAGCCGTCGCTCCTTGGACCCGAGTTGGTCAAAGAAGTGAAAGTAAAGTGAAAACTATACAGGAGCGTCTGAAAGTAGCCCAATCCCGACAAAAGAGTTATGCCGATAACCGTAGGAGGGAATTAAACTTTGAGGTAGGAGATGTTGTCTATCTCAGAGTTACCCCACTTAGAGGTGTGAGGAGATTCCAGACAAAAGGTAAACTCGCACCCAGGTATATCGGGCCATATAAGATCTTGGCAAAACATGGAGAGGTAGCTTATCAGCTAGAGCTGCCAGAAGCCCTTTCAGCAGTACATAATGTCTTCCACGTGTCACAATTAAAGAAATGCCTACGAGCGCCAGAAGACCATACCTTCCTGGAAAGCTTCGACCTTCAAGAAGATCTCACCTACGTGGAGCGACCAATTAAAATTCTAGATGTCGCAGAACGTGTTACCAGAAGCAGAATCATCAGATCATACAAGGTGCAGTGGAGTCACCATCCAGAAAGTGAAGCCACATGGGAGAATTAAGAAGAACTCAAGGCCAACTACCCTGATCTTTTTGCTAACCAAGCTTGAATCTCGGGGTCGAGATTCCCTTTAAGGGGGGTAGGTTTGTAACAGCCCAAATTTCAAATTTCAGTTAAAAATAAAGTTTAATTATTTTTGTGGATTTTTCTGGAATTTTCAAAAGCTTTTTCTTAATTAATTTAAAGCTAAACAAATTTATTTGCAAAATATATTACCAGATAATAGTTGGAAATATTTTTCTTAAGTCCTAAATGCTCCAGAGAATTTCTGTGAATTTTCTCAAAATTTGTGGACTTAATTTGCTATATTCTAAAGCCTAAGTGAATTATCAGCAATTATTTAAAATCAGAAATCAAAAGAAAATCCTAAACAGCCAATGGGCCGAAACCCACTTGGCCCAGCCCATCCCCGCGCGCGTGCAGCCCACGCTAGCCCAGCCGCGCCGCCTCTTCCCCTCTCGCCGACATCAGGGCCCACCTGTCAGTCTCTCCCTTCTATCCCTCTCTTGCACCCGCCCCGACGCATCTCAGCCGTTGGATTAAAATCCAACGGCCAGAACTCCGTGATGCATTCAGAGGGTCCGAACGCCCACTCAATAGTGACCGTTAGATCTAGATCGAACGGCTCTCATAGACCTAGTACTTAAACCACTCATCGTACCCCGCAATCTATTGCAACCGTTGGATCAAAATCCAACGGCTACGCCCAATATTAACTTACCGATTCGCATGTTCTATCTCTGCCGTCCGATCAAAATCGGACGTACCCCCGTCATCTCCCTCCTTTCCTTCTTCTTCCTCACCTCCTTCCTTCTTTACCTCGCGCCCACCATTGCCGCAAATCCGGAAACCTTCCATACTTGCACGAATCCGGCCGTATCTCCTGATTTGATGCGCACCTTTAAACCCTTGATTCCCTCCGCCCCCGACACGGCCATCACTTTCAGTTCCAGCGCCCTAAATCCCCAAAGTCTCGCCGCCGTGACCGCGCGAACCTTCGTGCTCTCCACGGCAGCTCGGCCACGCCCGCGCCCTATAAATAGGTGCGCTGGGACCGCCTCGACCTCCTCAGCTCGTAGCCACCATCCACTGCTCGCTTCCCGCCCCGTAGCGCTCCAATTTTAAGTTTCATCGCCGGCGACCGTGAGAGCCTCTTCTCCGTTTCTGACGCCACCGGATCCCCTCCGTCCCCGCCGACCACACCATCAGCATCACCTCGTCGTTGCGGAGCCGTTGCCGCCAACCCCTTCGCCGGATGACCCCGGGAGCACCTTCTTCACCGACGACCCTGCGCCGCCGCCGCTAAACCTCGCCGCCGATGGTCAAAACTAACTGCTTCGCCGCTGTTTTGGTAAGCATCAGGTTCGCCTTCACCTGCTCTCTCTTTTGAACACCTGCACTCACCTCACCGTGGCGTAGAACGCCGGCGAGGCCACCACCGAGGCTTCGCCGGTTTGAGCTGACGTGGCCTTGCCACGGGCACGCCACCGTGGTGCCATGACACCGCCACATGGGCACCACGTCGCCAGATCTGCCCGCGTGGCAAGCCACCTCAGCCGCGTCCACACCCCCCTTCAGAGCCGAAAGCGGTGGGCCTGGTCCACATGGACCGTGTATATGGCATGTGGGGCCCGCATGTCATGAATTATTTTTAATTCCTTTAAAAATCTGAAATTCTTCACTGGCGTCAGCATTGCGCAATAAATTGATTTTCCAGTAGAAAATTAATTCGAGAAATTCAATTAAATTCCAAATTTAGGTTTAAAACTTCTAAAATTCATATCTTTTGCATCTGAACTCCAAATTGGGTGGTTCAAGTTGCAAAATTTGTCTAAAATCATTATCTAGCTATTTAAACCAAAATATTTCAATTTGGAGTTAATTTGAATTGTCGTTTTGAATTCATTTGAATTTGAAGTTAATTTGTCGTATTTTCGCGTATAGACCTCGACGACTCCGGAGAGTTAGATCCTTCCGACGACTTAGAATTTTAAGACTTCAACGAAGGCAAGTTACACTATTGATCATATTGTTCCCAGTATTTTAAAGTATTTAATTCCTATTTTTAAATTACTATTGCATGCATAAGTTTATATAAAGGTTTGAATGTCCTGTTTTCGTATATAGTTATTCCAACTTCCATGCTATGGCCAACTTGATTATTGAACACCCTTAGGTGAAATTTGTCATATGCTTAGCCATGCTTAGATTATATTTGGAAATTTGGGAAGGTTTAGCCAAATCATTTACAATTTGATTTTAAATTTGATTCTGTGGTATTATTTTACCACGAAAGGTTTATAATAAGGTTTTTACTCTAAATAAAATAAAATGGGTTTGGAATTGGGCGAGATGGATGTATGGTGGGTGCAGGTTCATGCACGGGCCTAATCTGGTTAGGATTAAGGCCCAGGGGTTATTTAAATGGAAAGTCGCTCAAGTCAGTTAAGGACCGGTCTTTGAGCGTATTTTGCTACGCCTTACCGTACCACCACATGTCTGGAATGGGGCAGATTTGGCTAAATAATCTGTGGTGTCTCAGTGGTATTTGTGCTATGTTGTATGTATGGGTGTTGGTTAAACATTAGTCCCACCGGGCGCAAGAGGGGGCTTCCGGAGGATGGTTAGTCCAATGGTAGCGAAATCTTAGCAGGCATCAATACATTAGGACACTGCTTTGTAACGGCCTCATGATAATTGCTTAGTCACATGCCTTCGGAAACGTGCTTTGGCCGACATTAAAAGCAGATTATCTCGTGTGGGTAAAGCCGTACAAACTCTGCATAGTAGAAACTATTCGAATAGCCGCGTCCGCGGTCATGGACATGCTAGCAAAGCCACTCCAAGTTAGACTTGTTTTTGGTTTATAAAATGATTTCCACGGATGATTTTAGGATGGATAATCCTATGGTAAAAATTGGGCGGTTAGCCAAGTGATAGGAGGGTATCCTTCACCATTCATTTAATGGAGGTTACCCACTATTCATTGTCATTTTAATCATTGATTTTAGTTATAGTATAAAAACTAGCCTTAGAAATTATTAATGGTATTTAACCTAAAAAAATACTGATTATGCAAAATAACCCTGCCATTATCCTTTGTTTACCTTATGCATGCATAAACTTTCAATATTGGGTGTAACTTGCAAGCACGGAAGTTGTGCTTACTCTTGCTGAATAATCTTTATTCAGGAGAAGACCTCTATCAGGACGGTGAGGATCTGGACGAATAGGCTACGCCCCCAGACGATTGCCTGTGGCAAGTCGTGTGGTCTACCACTATTTTATTTCCGCTGTGTTATCTCTTTTCTATTTGGCCGCAGGCCCTTTTTGTAATAAACTCATAAATTACTATTAATAAAGTGTGTGATATGATTTTACTATCACTTTTGTTTGACTGTGTACACTAGAAATCCTGGACTAGTGTATAAACACAGAGAATTCGGGATCCTTCGCTCCCGGGTTCGACAGACATCAACACATATATGCGTGCAAATGTCGTCTATCCCTGCCGAGGACACCCGAGCCTATTTCTTACCGTTGCGTCATCTCTACTGTAACACCCTGGCTATTCGAAAGCCAAAATGTTACTCAAAAGCCTAATCTACAACAATTCTGCAGCAGGATTTCAACAAAACTCATCGACTAAAATAAAATGTTCAACATTGTTTTAGAGCCTATACAGTTATTAACACTATATCCAACAACAGTTCACGAATTCTGAATAATTAAGTCTAATGCATCTATGAAGGTAAACATGACGATCGAATGTTTAGGGACATAAGCAGTTAACTAATCAACCTTAGCATGAAGAATAAAGAAATGTCATCCACATCTAAGTCTTTTTATTACAGTCCGTCACTTAATAAAAGAAGAACATAATCCAGTTCTTTTATTGTAGTTGGTGTAAGGTTGGGTGAATGAGAGGTGCATGACTACTCCCGCCCAAGAGAAACATCTTCATTGATCACCTAAAATAAATAAACAAAGCAAGAGTGAGTCCAGGACTCAGCAAGCACATAGAATAAATTAACATACAACCAGTAATGACAAGACAATCCTTTCACAATTTCTGTACATACCACAAACGAATATTTGGGAATGCATGAAATGAATAAATGTAATCGGAGGATGGACTGCACACATGCATATACCGGTATAGCTAGTGACACACCCGTCGGTGTTCACTTAAGCCCGTATTTATCGAAATACGGGGATCCAAAATACTGTATGAAGAACGTTTCATACGGGTATCCAAAACTGCCCACATTGGAATTGTGGGACTTCACATGCCCATACTGGAATTGATGGGACTTTAGACTCCACTCCCGTGGACGGAACATGAACATGGATGCATGAATATTCTTATGAATATTGACTAACATCATCTCCGAACATATTAGACTCCACTCCCGTGGACGGAACATGAACATTGAAGCTTCTCACATAACAAACAAAACACAATACTAATCATCGAGCATCCAGCGTTTACAAATCACATAAAAGTCATTGTACTTGCCTTCCGCGATGCGACGTGTTAACAGGCAACGATGATTCTCCCAACCCATAGCCGCGCTGCCTAAACAATGAAATAAATGAAATAAGAACAACATGGTACTCGACACGTTCTAACATCCTACAATACTGTAACATCCCAATTTTAGACTTGTGGTTCAAATGTAAGAAAATAAGTAGAAATTAAAACTTTTTCTTACATCATGTATTTCCTGTTGTACCAAACAATTCTTGTACAAGAAGTCGTGGAAATACAAAGTCACAAGTCTTTTGGGTCCAAACTTTGAGCTTCCAAGAAAATAATCATGTCAAACATTTTGATCATCTCCTGGGAATACTTTTCCTAAGTTCTAGGATTGATATGTGACCCCTCTGAAAAGTTTCACAATTTTTAGAAATTGTTTGAATATTTTTGGAGGTCAGTCAAACCCAATTTAAATCTTGGTCAAACCTTGGTCCAGCACATTGTAGAATTTTTGGAGGAAAATGTACAGCACCAAAACCTCTGAAAATTTTACACAAGACTAATATCCCAGGTAGCAAGCTCCTGTAAAAATTTGAGAATTGTTGGAGTTGTTTTGCTACCTCAAGCAAATCCTCAAAGTCCAGCTCAATTCAAACTTCCAAAATTAAAAGCTAGTCTGAGTTGGGCTCGGGCTCGAGGTCGAGCCGGACCACTTAAGCCGCACGCAGACTCGGGTTCGGGCGTGCCTGTTTCGGCCGTTAGATTCCTATCTAACGTCCACGACCACCCCCACTCCCCCATCCTCCTCTAACCTTCTTCTACCTCGCGCCGTGCGCTCCAACAGTAGGAGGGATGGTCTGTCACTTCGTGCGCCCTGTTAACGTTCCGTTGTAGGGACAGTAGCGGCGTGGCAGCACTTTTGGCCAAAAGCCATGCTCCACGCTGCTCTGCTCCCCTAGCTCCCAGTTTAGCTGCGTTTGAGCTCGCCGTAGCTCATCTCGGGCCCCCTTCTTTTGTTCCGTTGCTCACTGATCTCTTAATGGCCACGAGGACCTCCTTTGGACCTCTTCCACTCACAATCACCCTCCAACTCACTCTCTGTGCGTTCGAGCGCAAGCCACCGAGAGCATTTGTTGTCCGCCATTGCCAGACCTTGGGGCCCTCGTCAACTTCAGAGCTCCAGTGGTTCTTTTGGCCCTTTGATGCGCTTTCTTTTGGACCTCTAGTCATCGCAAGTCTGGTCCCTAACTCATTTCTGGGTTGCTTTCACAGGAGCAGCTCGAATTGAAGTTCCCGCAGCTTGTCGGCCAAAGGGGACTTCATCGCTCCTACCCGGTGAGTGCCCTCTGCTCAATTCTTTGCTCCGACCACCCCGTGGTCATCGCGGCGAATATCGATCATTCTTTTTGCATCTGCTGGCTCAGAGCGCCTGGTCGCTGCCATCTTCTTCATCTCCGGCGTGGGCTTCCGCCGCCAGCTCTTCTTCGACCTCCCCTGGACCTCTCCTGTGCCCTAGTAAGTTCCTTTTAGCCTTGTAGAGCTTAATCACTAGCTAGGTTAGCTCGTAGCGCCCCTTTTCGCGTTTTCGGATTTTGCCGAAAACACTCCTCCGCCCTCTCGGCTCGCGGCGCATGTGCCCGCTCCGCCGTTGAGAGTGGTTCCAATATGTGTGCAATAGTATTAGGAATGTTTTCGTACAGTTGGTTAGCGCCGCCGTGGTCTTGGTCGTCGGCGACGTGCCGGCGAGCTCAACGCGGTGCTCTGTACTTTGTCGGATTTTCGACAAGTCCTCGGACCTCCTCGGGTTGTTCTTGGCCGTCAATGACCTCACCGGGATTAGATCTGGGCCTTAGATTCATTTCTGGGAAAACTCTAGTCTCAGGGCCTCCCCCTAGTTTTAATCCTAGCCGTTGAGACCTCCCTAGGCCTTATCTCAGCCGTTAAGACCACCTCTATGTTTCCGCAAAGGACCACCATGGTCATTTTACTAAAACCACCCGGGACCTCTTTGGGGTCCTCTTTGCAAAAGACCTCCCGGTCATTTTTGCAAAGACCACCTCAGACCACCTCGGGGTCCTCTTTGCAAAAGACCTCCTTGGTCATTTTTGCAAGGACCACCTCAAGACCTCCCACCGGTCCTTTGTTCGAGAAGCTAAGTCAGACCTCTCTTGGCAGATCTGCACTGCCTAAGACCTCCCGTGGAGATCTTAGCCGTCCGCACTCCTCTCAGAAACCTTATCGCTTAGACCTCCCTCCGCCTCGATCCGGACCGCTCGGACCTCCCGAGCATCCATCTCGAGCCGCCCGCACCTCCTCCCGCTAAAACCACCGCCGCATCGGACCTCCTCGACAAATCTGGATCGCTCAAGACCTCCCGGAGATCTTGACCGCTCCGACCTCCCCTTCCTTAGATCTTACCGCTCGCACCTCCTTCGCTGATCGTGACCGTTAAGACCTCCCTGGGAGATCTTAGTCGTCGGGACCTCCTCGGTGGTCTTAAGTCGTAGGACCTCTCACGGAGATCTAGACCGCCGACCTCCCCAAGAAATCCCGACCGCCCGCACCTCCTCCGCTGGATTGGAGTTCTAGGACCTCCCTTAGCTGCTCGGGGCGCGGATCTTGATCCGACGGTCCACGACCTCCCAGGCGCGCGAGGAGCTCCTCGCGCGCTGTGCGCCATCCGGTCGTAGCCGTTGATCTCATCTCAACGGCCACGACCTCCCTTTTCGTTAAGCGGTTGGACCTCCGAGAGCTCCAGTTTTCTAAGTCTTTGTAGATTAAAATTTCTTAAGTGCATAAGTTGGTCATTTTAACTCCTTTTGAATGTTTCAAGTTCTGAGCTTTGTGGTAGGATAAATTTTAATTTGAGATTGTATGTGGTCACTTTTCTAGGTGGAATTTAGTAAATGTTGCAGAGAAGTTTGAATGAAATAAGGGTTAGGAAAATCACTTCCAAATTTGTAGAATATATAACTTTATGTGTAACCCCAATTTGAGCAAACCTAAGTCTGTAAAATCCTCTGTAATGTACTTTAACTTAGCATAGGTTTTGTTCATGTTTATATTCTGAGAGTGGTATATGCTAGTTTTACAACTTAAGAAAATCATAACTAATTCATTTTAACTCCAAATTGTGCAAACTCAACTTTGCTGTTCTTAGGATGACCTTAGCTACCTACCATAAAATTTTCAGATTCCAGATCATTCTAGAAATTTTTGCCATGAACAGTAACCGAAATTAATTTAATTAGGATTTTTCAGGCTGAGAGAACTTAGTTTAGCCATAACTTTTTCATGCTAAGTCCAAATGAAGTAATTCTTGTTCCTAAAATTGTCTAAAATCAACCTCTAGCTACTGTATAAATTTCATGAGATTTGGATGTCTTTTGCTGTTGAGTTTTGTTTGGTGTTCTTCGTTCTTATTGGTTTTATCCTATTTTCGCGTTAGGTTCCGAAGAGTTTAGTGAATCTGAGAATCCTCCTCTGCAGCAAGAACAAATCCAGCAAGGCAAGCAGTTTGATCATGTTAATCCCTGTATTTTCAAGTATTTATGTTGTTTACAAATTCTATGTATGCATTGCTAGTTTGTGTTTAACTATTGTCGTTAGTTGACCTAGTAGATGCATTTCCTTAGGCAAATGATTATCCTTTACTACCATGAGCCTAGGTTATTGCTGTGATTTAGAGTTCGTGGATGAGCTCTTGTCACTTAGTAGTTTGCGAATAAATTGCTTAGCCATGCTTAGCTTCCGGTAGAAATGGGCAGTTATCGACTTGTCGATAACCTTGATCACATAAAACTTATTATCACTTATGATTTCAGCCTTGTGCCATATTTACTTGTGAAAATTAAAAACTGAAAATAAAATGATTTAGACTTGGGCACAATGGTATGCTGGTGTGCTTCTGGGTGTGACTGGAATGGTGCCCGGGTCATTAAGGACCGAGTTACTTACGCCACCGTACTGAGCATTTTGCGTGCTAACCACACTAGAGGGTATGGGACCTCTCTTGACTTAGTACTTTGGCGTGTATTGGCTTCGGGTAGCAGGGAGTCACAGGAGGGATGGTGCTGGGAGTATTGTAGTGTCCGAAAGGCTTCCCCCGTGATGGCTGGGTATCTTTCGGCTTGCAATGTAAGCGTATGGGTTTCTATCCATACGAGCGGCTCGTAGTTAATGCACAATATTGGGAAAACGTCTCGTATGACTTAGTCGTGCCGGCATACCTTCGGAAGTGTGCTTTTGTGGCTTAAAGGCGGTCTGAAGTGTGGGTACATTGGTACACCCCTGCAGGGTTAAAACTATTCGAATAGCCTCGTCCTAGGTTATGGACACGCTCGGATACGCCCCATGAGAACTAGACTACAACCTTTTAATTAAAACTTGATGGGTGGTACGAATCGAGGATTCGTGCTATGTTGTGGTGGCTATTGGAATAGTCACTTCCAGGTGGTTACTTGTATTTATCATTAATTCGCTGTATATTCACCATCAAAATAGATTTGCAAACTTGCTTTTAAAAGTTTTACATTATTGCAAATAAAGTTGGCTTTGTGCAAAATGGGACATATAACCTCCACTTAAATGAGCCTGCATGTAGTTTATGAACAGGTCTGCTATTCCACACGTCAGTCTTGCGAGTACCTTGTGTACTCATTGTTCTTGCTTAAATGTAAATTGTTGCAGAGGAAGAAGGTGAGCTTGAAGGGCCTCACTTCTGTGAGTTGTGTTGTGGTAGTCTTAGAGGCGTCTAGCTGGCGGCCCGGTCGGTTGCCTTGTGAGTTGTGTGGCTAACCGGTCGACTTTTGTTTTAGCCATCTTATGGCACCTTTTGCTTCCGCTGTCATTCTTGTATATTGCGTTATTTGGCCGGTCGGCTCTTTTGTAATAACTTAGTTTATGTATGTCCTTTACTAGACTTGTTAATATATGTTGTATGGAAATGATGTGTAATTTTGTGATGATGTGCATGTCTTGCAGTGGGAAGCATATGTCCATCGAGGCTTAGAATGTTTAATTAGTAATGCTAGAACCATGTGGAGGTTAAGTGTTACTAGTTAAATATTCCGGGTCCTCACAAATACCCTCTTGCACACCAAGACATAGCCATAAACCCAAATCTGAAATTCCGGCAGCACCATGGAATCGCATCTAGACAGCCGCACGGTAAAGACCATAACTATTGACCTGGGACTCCAAACGAGGTGAGCCCAGAGCCTACATGAGATTAACGAACATATCTACAACTTTCTAGTTGTCGAGATAACCCAATTCGGCCAGATTAATTTGCTAATAGTCAAATGAAACAGCAGAACAGGAACTGTCAGAACAATTACGACAGCAATAATAAAACATCCATAACTTTTAATCTACAACTCCGAATGAGGCGTTCTTTAACAATCTGAAAAGGTTATGAAATTCTCTACAATAACCTAGTTGGGTCAAAACCATGAATTGTCCATTAACATAAACATATTTTAGAAGACAACTTACAAGATAATTCTCGTCAGAATTCTAGACAACAAAAACTAAAACGATCATAACTTTTGATCCGTATGTCAGAATCAGGTGTTCTTGGCGGCCCCCGAAAGCTAAGAACATTACCTACAGAACTCTAGGAGATGGACAACTCAAATTCGGCCTCTAAGATCACGAAATAGACCACGCAACATTCTGGACAGAATAACTTTCTACTTGCAGCAACTCGATCCAATCGATTAATCGAATTCGCAACTAATCCTCATTAAACAGCGGGGGAAATCACTTCGTTACCTTTGTAGATCCTTAGCAAGACACGGATCAAAACCCATCTTCTTCCCTTCTCTTTTTTCCCCTTTTTCTCCCTTCTCTTGTCTTCCTTCTTGTGGCCGACTGTTGCGGGAGAAACCTCCGGAAATGGCAGCCATGGAGGGCTCGATCTTAAGGGATGGAGTGGGAGGCGCCATGGGAGGGAAGGGGGCAGGGAAGGTGGCGGCCAAGGGAGGGAGAGAGGTGGCGGCTTGGGGTGGAAAAGGGGAGGGAGGAGGAGGCTTGGGCTAGGGTTAAGGGGAGGAGGTGGGGCGACTTGGGCTGGCCCCTTGTGCGCCTCCCCACTTTTGGCCCATTCGGGCCGGCCAACAGTTGCCTACGCTTGGGCGGAGGCCCAAGATCCAAGATTTCCCCTACAGTTGAAATTTTCGATTAAATTCCCTCTCCCGAACGCAAAACTTTTTTAATTTCAGTTTGGGATATTACATTCTACCCCCCTTAGCAGAATTCGACCTCGAATTCTAACCGTCAAAAAGTACACGAGAACAAATTGCCATAGAATTGGAAACAATGAATTTAACACGTACCCAGAGTAAACAGGTCTGGATATTGCCCTTGCATGCGTGACTCTAGCTCCCAAGTTGCCTCTCTCTCGAGCTTGAGAGACCACAACACAAAGATGTAAAACGACGTCTGACCTAACACTCAACTTGAACTTTCCAGGTACACTCATCAAAGGAGGATCGAAGGTAAGACCTTTCTCGATGGTAAACGTCTTTAACTAAATCTCAAGCTTTGAATGGCACAGCTGCTCACTCAGCACCAGAACACACCAGACGTTACGTACTTCGCGTATGTACCCGAGACGATCAAAGCGATACGCCAACTTCCTGAAATTAACGAATGTACCTGTGCCAAATCTCCCCTTTGGTACGAAAGCACACAACACACTCAAAATCGAACTCTTCATCGAACAAGGGGCACCTTTCTTAATCAAGAATGCACGACAGGACTCGTTCTTAAACAACTGATTTACAAGGAAAATCCAACTGAAAATAAAGAGTTCTCATCACAACCACGCAAGGCCAACCCCCTACTAAAAAGGGTCAAGTCCAAAATTTGATAACTCATCACGAAATCAATTCCACCTTCTAAATAGGCAGTTTATGAATAAACACCACGAAAATCAAAGGAGAAATCACCCGAATGCCCAAGCCAAATACTTCTTTTGGTTTGACTGAATTGGAAAGAATCAAACATGCCAACACAGCGCCATCTCACAATGCAGAAGTCACCAGTCAACAACACAAAACTCAAACGAGAATCAAACCCTCCAATTTCTAGCGACCGCTTTGGTGATCACTGTGAACAGCCAAATTCTAAAATACATAACTTTCTGCTCAGGAGTCCAACTAAGATGCTCTTAGACTTTCTGAAAAGGTAATTGAATTACCTAAATAAACTTAGTTGGGGAGCCCTTTTGATTTTGCCATAAACTACCCCTACCAACACAATCTACTGAACAACAATTATCACGTCGGTCTCTCTGGACAGTACACTTAAACCTCCATAACTTTTGCTACGAACGTCCAAATCTTGCGTTCTTTATCTCTCTGAAAAGGTATGGCAATTACCCACATTTTTCGTTATACTGAGATCCCCTGATTCTCTTTTTAAATAGCAGTTTTAACCCGATTCCCACAGACTGCCAGAAGCTGACAGATTTGCTAGGCGGCGATACTAAACAATTCATAACTTCCTGACCGTTAATCGGATTTGGGTGATCTTGGTGGCCATTGAAAGCTAAGAACATAATCTACAAATCTCTAGGAGACCAAAACTCCTAATTCGGCCTCTAAATATATGAAACTGGCCGCGCAACATTCTGGACAGAATTGATCATTGAACAGAATTAAACCGATCCAATCGATCTAATAGCAATCGTCTCTAATGACTATCACACATCACAAGAAACCCGTCGTTACCCTTGTTGATGTGCTGGACGATGACGAACAGGCCCCGAAGAAGATCCTCCTCCTCTCTTCCTTCTCTTCTCCCTTTTCTTCTCCCTTCTCTTCTTTTCCCCTTCTTCTTCCTCCTTGGCCGGCTGCAATGGGGGCTTCCTCTTCCCTTTGGCCAGCAGCAATTGGGGTGGAGAGGAGGTAGGGAGGAGGAGGTTGGGGCGCCGGTTGGAGGAGGGGAGGGGTGAGGGAGGTGGCGGCCACAATGGGGAAGGTGGGGAGTGGGAGTGGAGGAGGAGGAGGGTGCGGCTAGGGTTGGGGAGTGGCGCCCCCCTTTTGGCCGACCACCCCTTGGGCCTCTCCTGGGCCATGGGCTCAAGCCCAGGATGCCGCAAAACTGCGATTTCCCCCCTCTACAACTGCAGCAAAACACTCTTTCCAATTAGTCCTTCCTGAAATTCCGTTTATTACTCTCCCGAACCAAAACTCCCTTCCGACTAGACGCTTGACACAAAAACGGGGTATTACATTCTACCCCCCTTAACAGGATTCGACCCCGAATCTAAACACCAAACTTCATGAGATAAAACCGAGGCTGGAAACTTAGCAACAAGAGTACGCACCTGAGGTGAACAAGTCTGGATAAAGCTCGCGCATGCGAGACTCCAGTTCCCAAGTGGCCTCCCTTTCTGTCTGCTGCGACCAAAGCACCTTAACATACTTCAGAGTTTTGTTCCTCAACTCTTTTTCTGATCTTTCCAGAATTCGCACTGGTTTGGACTCAAAGGACAGATCCTGCTCAATAGTTAGGGGTTCTAGTGCAATATGATGTTCCGGGTCCCTCAAGTACTTCCTCAACATAGACACATGAAAAATATTATGCACTCCCCGCATAGCCTCTGGTAGGTCTAAGCGGTATGCCAACTTCCCGATCCGAGCCAAGATCGTGAATGGCCCAACGTACCTCGGGCTAAGCTTCCCTCTGGTACCGAACCTGACCACACCTTTAGTGGGGGATACTCTCAAGAGCACCTGATCTCCCGCTTCAAATTCCAAGTCTCTTCTCCTCACATCTGCACAACTCTTCTGTCTGCTCTGAGCTGCTAATAGATTCTGTCTCACCAAGGCCACTCGTTCAACCATCTTTTGTACCCAATCCGGACCTAAAACTGCCTTCTCACCCACCGCTTCCCAGCAAAGGGGTGACCTGCACTTACGCCCATACAAAACCTCAAATGGAGCGACTTTTATGCTTGTATGAAAGTTGTTATTGTACGCAAATTCCGCCAATGGCAACTGATCCTCCCAACTACCTTTCCAGGACAGGACACAGGTCCGCAACATGTCTTCTAGGGTCTGAATAGTGCGCTCTGACTGCCCATCTGTTTGTGGATGAAACGCTGTACTGAGACGGAGTTGAGTGCCCAGTGCACTCTGCAAACTTTCTCAAAACTTGGAAACAAACTTGGCATCCCTATCGGAGATGATGGTCTTCGGCACCCCTTGTAATCTCACAATTTCCCGCACATAGATAGGGCCCAAGTCACTTGCTGAGTTGGTCGTGCGGATGGGAATAAAATGTGCGGATTTGCTGAATCGATCCACTATAACCCAAACTGCGTCCTTACCTCGCGGTGAACGAGGCAAAGCAACAACGAAGTCCATAGAGATATCATCCCATGGCCATTGGGGAACTTCTAATGGCTGCAATAACCCTACCGGACGCTTATGTTCTGCCTTCACTTGTTGACAAACGCCACAAGAGGCTACATAATTAGCAATATCCACTTTCATTCTTTTCCACCAGAAATTCTGCTTCAGATCACGGTACATCTTTGTCTCGCCGGATGAACAAAGATAATGGTGCGATGTGCTTCCCTCGGATGTCATCTTTAACCCGCCTGCGGCACACAAAGACGACCCTTAAATCGCAAAGTTCCAGACCCATCCAAACTGAAATCTCCTTCCTTGCCCAGATCTAGTCGCTTCTTGACCCTCAGCAATAATTTGTCACTCTGCTGCGCTTCCCACACGCGCTCTGGATTGGTTGACTCTAAAACCAACTATGTTTCAGCATGTGCGGTGCCTGCATAGCAATAAGATATCCCCCATGCGGTCAAAATCCGTAATTAAACAATCCAGAGTAGTCGGCGTCGCCCTGCGACTAAGAGCATCAGCCACCACATTGGCCTTGCCTGGATGGTACTGAATTGTGAGATCATAATCCTTTATCAGCTCCAACCATCTGCGTTGCCTCAGTTTCAAATCCTTCTGTGTGAAAATGTACTTAAGGCTTTTGTGACCAGTAAAGACATCACAAGACTCACCATAAAGATAATGCCTTCAAAGCTTCAAGACGAACACTACCGCAACCAACTCTAAATCATGTGTTGGGTAGTTCTGCTCATGTTTCTTCAGTTGTCTAGACGTGTAAGCCAGAACTTTACCATCTTGCATGAGGACACAACCCAAACCAACTCGAGAAGCATCGGAATAAACTGTGAATCGCTTCCCGGGCTCAGGAATAGTAAGGACAGGAGCAGTCACCAACCTTTCCTTCAAAATCTGAAAACTGCGTTCACAATCATCGTCCCACCGAAACTTCACATCCTTTTGTGAGCCTAGATAACGGCCGCAATGATGGAAAAATCCTGCACAAAACGCCGATAATAGCTTTGCCATACCGAAACTTCTCACTTCCTTGACATTGGTTGGCCTTCCCCATTCTACTACTGTGGAGATTTTTCCGGGATCAACTGATATTCCCTTATCATTGATAATATGCCCCAAGAACCCCACTTCAGACATCCAGAACTCGCACTTCTTAAGCTTGGCATAGAACCTATTCTCTCTTAGTGTCTCTAACACCAGCCTCAGATGACGCTCATGATCAACTTCAGTCTTTGAATAAATCAAAATATCATCAATAAAGACGACGACAAAATCATCCAGATACTCATGCAAAGATCCTCGCTCATAGTCTCCATGAAAGCAAAGCGGGGCATTCGTTAGTCCAAATGACATAACTTTAAATTCAAAGTGCCCATACCTTGTAGAGAACGCCGTTTTTCAATATCCTCCTCTCGGACAGAATCGATTATAACCCGATCAAGTTCTATCTTTGAAAATACCTTTGCCCTCTCAATTGATCAAATAAATCTTCAATGCGAGGTAAAGGATATTTATTCTTGATGGTCAGCTGGTTGAGAGCACGGTAATCGATACACATGCGCCAACTACCATCTTTCTTCTTAGTAAACAGAACAGGAGCTCCCCACGGAGACACACTGGGTCGAATAAGTTTTTTTTCTTTTAGATCATCCAACTGCTTCTTTAGTTCCTCCTGGAAAGGACGTGCCAGACGGTAAGGGGTCATAGAAACCGGTCGAGCACCAGGTACTAAATCGATCCTGAACTCCACTGGACGTGGTGGAGGCATCCCTGGCAGGTCTGCTGGAAAAACATCTAGAAACTCTCGAACCAATGAAACACCTACAGCAGTCAGGGACACATTCGGCTTCTCTACCAAGGACAAAAGGAACCCACTCTTTGCCGCCCGGCCACAGAAACAAACTAGCCAGCACACAAGGTGAATAAGAAGGGGCAATACCCTGGAAAACTATCTCTTGACCAGACGGAGCTCGCAGAGTTACTGTCTTCCAAAAACAAGATATGACCGCACGATAACTATGCAACCAATCCATACCCAAAATAACATCAAACGGTTCCATCCTCATAACCATCAGATTAGCAATAAACTCTTCCCGCCTAAGGATATCACACAACCGGACAAATCGTGGAACTAGAAAGAATTCCTCCAGGGGAGTTAACAACAACTGACTGAGCTATAGACTGCATACTCAAGGGTACTCTACTAGCAAACTCTAAAGAGGCAAACGAGAAGGTAGCTCCAGAATCAAATAAAACAAAGGCTTCCACTGAGTCCACAAGGAGCGTACCTGTCAACACATCGGACGGCTGCGACTCGTGATCGGCATGGCATACGCAATCGATGCCGGGCGGTAGGAGCTCCAACACTCGTAAGGGGTGCGGCATCGCTGAGGTGTCTTTGAAGGCGCCACGATCGAAACGGTCTTTGCGGGAACCGGTGGCCAAAAGTACCTCAACGGTGGAATCCCTCCAGGAAACGGTAGATAAGGCTGCGGCTGTCCCCAAGACTGAGTAGGAGCAGCCGCTAACATCTGCACGGATCATCGAGATGAAGCTCGCTTGCTCGTGCCGACGCTGGACCGCTCCCACTTAATTAAACCGGGATTCCACGACAAACCAAAGCCTTGTGGCCCTCCGACCACAAGGGCGACAAGATCCGCACCAAGAACACTCAAGCACGATGCTCATTACCACACTTGAAACACTTCATTCCTTGCCTGTGCGACGCAATCTAGGAACACTCGTTGAAGGTCGGAAGTGGTGGATGACCGTGGCCTTGTGGACTTGGACTTGAAGGAATTTTATGGGCCCTTGAACTTATTGTAAATCGGTTTCGAGGATGACCCACTACCTCCTCCAAAACTCTTCTTCGATCGCCACCACCCCTCCTAAACTATGGTACCTCCCGCACTGCAACTCTTCCCCAAGCCGCATCTCTAGTTCCATGCCCCCGCTTGCTCTACCAGGAGCTAAAATCATGCAAATCAATGCCCCAAAACTCAGCGAAACTCCTGTCTCGAGTCCTCTACGAAACCTCTTGGCTTTCTCCACTCATCCGTAGCCACCGCCGAACAAAGCGGATCAGTTGTTAAAACCCGCCTCATATTCCGACACTGTCATCTTGCCCTGCTTGTAACTTTGCAATGAAACCTCCATCCTCTCCACAAACGAGGCAGATAAAACCTCCTCCGAATTGTTCCACAAACAACTCCCAAATAATCGGGCCATGGGCGTGGTCCTAGCCGTCGTGACTCCTTCCCACCGGATGTCCGCTGCCCTTTAAGTCGAAGGCGACAAACGTGCCCTCATTTACAAGTCATCCCTAGAGCTCCAAAATGCCTCTCCATGTGTCGCAACGATTAGTTGCATCAATCGGCGTGCTCGACCGTCGAAGGTGTCGAGCCTCAAAGCATTCCACTGATGTAGCCCCATGGCAAACACCGCAGAGGCCGCTGCAGGGGCCACCGTGGGAGCGACAACAGGCACCGTTGGTGGGCTCGATTCTCTTACCTTCGCTGAAGCAACTTCTTCCTCTGACCCCACGGGACTAGCTTCCCCAGCTACAGAGTTCTGAACTTCCAGCGGTGGCATTGCCTGGCCTCGCTCGGCACCCTACCGGCCACGACCACGGCCTCCACCCCTTGCCATCACTAAGCAATCAAAAACAAGACAATTTAAACGATAAGCACAACAGTCAACTAAAGCACAAGTCATACTATAATATCAACGGAAGCGTAAATGCAATGCAAAAACCCAACCCACCTACTGTGCTTAGTGTGTCAAAATTAATGTTTCATTAACCACGGACCTACAGCCCGCTCTGATACCAACTGTAACACCCCAGCCCGACATGAGCCTAGAATGCTACTAGAAATAAACTAACCTAGCACAAGCTACAAAATTTCGACAGAGTCTCCTTTGTTTAATCAGCTATATCGAGAGTTCAACAATGAAACATAGCATTTAACAAAATTCTCATAAACAAGCATGATAAACAAAAGAACATACCAAGACCTGGCAATATCATTATTACAAATAAACAGATACTCAAGCCAAAATCATCTATGGGTGATAACCAAGCAGTTTATTTAATTCTAAATTGAAGCTAAGTGGTAGACGCCTTAAGAGCGTGAGGTAGTGTGTGTGTCCAACATCTACTCCCTCCCATGCATGACGTTCCTACCATTGGTACCTAAAACACAATAAAGCAAGAGTGAGCCAAAGACTCAGCAAGTACCAACAAGGCTATACACAAGAATACAAGCATAGCATTGATAATCCACGATAACAATACACTGAACATAGCATTTAAACTTAAGAAATGCAACCCATGCAATGCTCCTTTTGAACTTTATCTCTTTTCGCATTTTTACCGGTAATGCGGGGTGTTCATCCGTCAATGAAAACCCTTACATGTGCCCTCTGGCACAGGGACCAAGAGCCTATACACCACATGTATAGGGACCTTTGCCCATCATCTTAATGATGGGGACCTCTTTACTGATAGCCCACATTCCACGAATGTGGGGACCTCAAGCCCGTCATTGCATGACGGGGACCTCAACTATATAAACTTGGTATCCACATAACTAAGTCTCAACATGCTCAAAATATGCATATGCACCATGACAACAACTTTCACACGTAAGAATTCAAAGTGTCCACATTAACATGTAAGCACTAAAATCATGCGGAAGAATTCTTTAACCATAACTAGCAGTCATCAACCTAAATGGTAACTCATCTCATTAACAAGTATACATGGCTAATACCAACAAGACCCATCACAATTTTCATCATACAAACATAAAGGTGCAATAGCCCGAATACTTGCCTCAACCGTGCGAGAACGGTGGACGCGAAGAGGGCGCTGCCCCTGGGGTCACGCTCCCACCTGAACATAAATATATCCCAAACTAAGACCAACATTGTAACAGCCCTAACTTAGGGTTTGTATTTCAAATGTAAAATTTTGAGGAGGAATAAAAACTTTTGTTGTCTCTTCAAATCATTTGGAAGTTTTCCAAATTTTCCCTAGCAATTTCCATTTTCTAGAATTAAATTCTTGTGAATAGAAATTGTTGTCAGCAAGTTCTTGGCTTTCAAACTTGTGATCACCCTCGGAAATTATTTTTCCTATCATATTGATCATCCTATCTACCTCCCTGAATTATTTCACAATTTTTAGATTTTGTTTGCTATTTCAAATGGCCAAGTCAAACTAGTTGAAAACTGGTCAAACCCTAGGTCAAGATGCTTGTGAATTTTCTGTAGAACTTTTCATTGCATAGAAAGTTCTGGAAAATTTATGCAATGTTGTTCTCTGTCTCAAGTAGCTACCATAAAAATGTCGAAATTTTTGGAGCTCAGGAGCTACCTTTAAAAATTCTCCAAACTCTCTCACCTTTTAAAACCTCAAATCGAAAACAACTGCTCTCGGGCCCAACCTCAACTCGAGCTCGAGTCCGACTCGTACCACTTGACTCGGTCGCGTCAACTAAACGCACCGCGCGAGTCCAATCGATCGTGACCGTCCGATGCAAATCGAACGATCCACGTTGCGTCGCAACCGACTGTCCAATGCATACACCAATCTCGGCCGCCCATTTCAGATCCAACGGTCGGTGCGAGCATCGATCAAATCAAGCCACCGGTTCGCACCGCTTTGTGAGTCAGCGACGGTGGACCCACTTGTCGCCTTCGCCTCGCCCTCTCCGCGTCTCACCGGGCGCACCGGCGATCACGCATGTGTGCCACGTACCTCGTCGCCGCCACCTATTTGCCCTCGTGTCCGTCCGTGGAGCATCGCGAGCTTTATAACCTCACCGCACTCACTCATTCATCGCTTCTTCGCTCTCTCACTTTCTCGCCCGCTTCTGTTTGGCGGCGAAGAGGACGAGGTAGCGCCGCTGTGTTAGCGCCGCCCTTGATCCCGCAACCACGCCGCCGTGATCCACGCCGACGCCGCCTCCATTTTGCCCAACCCGGTCCTTGGCGCCGATGGATCACTGGGGCGGTATCGCCGTCTCGCCTCCGTTGCGGCGGTCCCGCGAGCTTGCTAGTTCTCCGGTGAGTCTCTAACCTCGCTACTTGGTCCTCGTGATCGCAATCATTCTCGAGTCTAACGGTGGGCTCGTTTACGCTTTTCGTGCATCGTGGAGGTCGTGTGGGTGTTTCTTCCTCGCGCACGGTGTTCGCGCGTGGCAATTCCGCCGCCTCGGACCTTCTTCTTCGACTTTGTCTTGTGCTTATTGCTCCCGGAGTCGAGGCGATCCGTGGCGCACCTTCTCAACCGCCGAAGTCTCAGCGCCTTCTCGCGAGCCGTAGCTTCTTCTCGCCTCCGCCGTCGTGAGCCCATCTCCGGCGACCATTGGGCTCGCGTCACGGCATCAAGTTCGTGGAGCTGCGGTGCACCGCGCGTGCCATCCCCGAGCTCGAGCCTCGACCATTCTCCGATCCCCACCTGCCGCGTCGCGGCGCGAACTCCGTCGAGCCACCGGCATCAAGGTCCAACCACGCCGTTAAGTGCTAACCATCTTTTAGTCTGTATCACTGATTTGTGGGCCCTCTTTGGTTAATCGCGTTTAGAAATCCTTTAATCCAGCCCGTTATTTGTTCTCTGAGTCACTGCCATGTGGGTCCATGTTGTCAGTTAGGTTTGTGTAGTTCTGGTTATGCGTTTTCTCTGTTGGGAAGCGTATTTCTCTGTGAGAGTGTTTTGGGTTTGCACTTTAGTGAGCCGAAGACGTATTCTTTGAATACGCCTTCGACGTCACCTTATGCGGGCAGTCCGCTCTGGTCAGCGTTTTCGCGCGGGCCCGCCTGTCAGTGGTTGGGGCTAGCCGTGCGTCGGTAAAAGAAGTGTTAAGTGCTTTAGTATTTCTGAAATGCTTTTCTGTTGCACTGTTAAATCAATTAAACTTAGAAAATGCATAACTAATTCAATTTTTATCTAAATCGCATGAATCCAGTGCTGTTAATTTTCATTTTAAGTGTGCTATTTGATAAAATTAACTTCACCCATGTCTCTGTAGCAAAAATCTGTTAGCTAATAAAATGATGTCTTATGTATCTTCTAAATTAGAAAATGCATATCTCTTCCAATAATTGTCCAAATTAAATGAACCCAATTCTGTAAAATTTCATTTTCAGTATACTAACTATTAGGATAGATTTTATACACTGGTTCTGTTCATGAAAATTTGTTAAGTAATTAACTAGTGACTTGTTGTGTTTTTAGCTTAGAAAATTCATAGAAAATTGCTAATAACTTAAAATGATTTGTTCTCTGTTTCTAAAATTTTGTTATATCATGCTTAGGCTGCTGTGTGAGTTTTGGCTTGTTTGATGTTGTTGAATGTTTGAGTTTTGTCGGTGTTATTCGTTCTTATTTGTTTGTTATGTTCGATCGTTAGGCTTCGATATTTGCGGCAACCCCGAGGACGATCCTCCGCACCATATTGAGCAACAAAGAAACAGCAAGCGCTTTGATCATGATAATCCCGATGCTTTAAATTCTAATATTTTGTTTCAGCTGTATGTATGCATTGCTTAATTTGTGTTAAAATGGATTAGTTAAATCCGTAGCTGCATATCCTGTAGACAAATATTGATCTCTACTACCTGAGCCTAGGATATTTGCTGTGATTAGAGATCGCTGGATGATTTCTTGTCACTTAGTAGATACGATTTCACCGCTTAGACATGCTTAGTATCGGTAGAACTGGGCGGTTATCGACTTTAGTCGGTAACCTTGATCACACAAAATTTACTACAACTTTATGTTTCAGCATTTTGCTATGCTTACTTGCAAAACTAAAACCAAAAACAAAAATGATTTAGACGCGGGCACAATGGTAAGATTGGTGTGATCTTTGGGTGTGATCGAAAGGTGCCCGGTCAATTAAGGACCGAACATCTTGTGAGTTTCATTATCCAGCATTTCGTGCTAACCACACTAGAGGGTATGGGACCTCTCTTGACCTAGTACTTTGGCGTGTATTGGTCCCGGTCGCAGGAGGTCGCAGGAGGGACGGAGGTGGGAGCATGGTAGTTGTCCAAAAGCTTTATCTGAGTGGGTAGTTGTCTTTCGGCTTTACCATGTAAGCGTATGGGTTTCTATCCATACGAGCGCTCGGGTTGATACACAATATTGGAAACAGTCTCGTAGGACTTAGTCAGTGCCGGCATACCTTCTAAGTGTGCTTTGGCTTAAAGCGATGCGAGGTGTGGGTGCAGTGGTACACCTGCGCAGGTTAAAACTATTCGAATAGCCTCGTCCTAGGTGATGGACACGCTTGGGTAAGCTTATCAAGAGTTAGACTACAACCTTTAAAAGTAAAACTTGTAGGTGGTACGAACTGGGATTCGTGCTATGTTGTGGTGACTATTGGGATAGTCACTTCTAGGTGGTTACTTGTATCTATCTTTATCTCGCAGCTTATTTCAACAAGAAAATGAATTGCAACCTTGCCTTTAAAGCATTACATTATTGCAAATAAAGTTGGCTTTATGCAAATGAAACATATGACCTCCACCAAATAAGCTCGCATGTAGTCTATGAACAGTGCGTTAGTTCACACGTCTGCCTTGCGGGTACAAAGACAATCTTTGTACTCGGTGCTTTGCTTAATGTTTTGTTGCAGAGGAAGAAGGTGAGCCTCGGGGCCTCACTTACGTGAGTCAGGCTGTCGCCGTGGGTGACGACTAGTCTTGGCGGTCGGTCGGATGCCTTGTGGGTTGAAGGCACACCGATTGGCTTTGTTTATAGCCATCTTATGGCACTTTTGCTTCATTGTCGTTCTTGCCTATTTGTGTATCTTGTGGCCAATCGGCCTATGTCATATTATTGTTACTATTTGTTTATCTTCCGCTTGTAGTGTAATGTTTGGACTCTATGTTTTGAATGGAGTTGATGTCTAATTTTGTAACGAGTGCGATCTTGCTCGAAGTATACATATCTCGAGGATCGCTTTATTTGATTTGTGATGCTAGGACCAGGTGGTTGGTTAAGCATTACAAGCCAAATAAACTGGGGTCCTCACAAAGTTGGTATCAGAGCCATTCTGACCGTAGTAACCCAAGCATAGCCGTCCTTAGGATATTTTGAAAGTCTTATTTTCAAATTATAAAAAGGTTTATGAAAACCTAGGCAGATTCTCAGATTTTATTCCTTACCTATCTTAGCTTTCTACTCTCATCTTACTCTAATTTAAGTTTTGAAACTTGGTTTCTCTCTTTCCTATCAAAAGATAGTTAATACCGGTAGAATCAGTCTTTGGGAGAACCATAGAGAATTAGTTTAATTAAAAATTTGTGGGGGCATAAGGGTAAGATATGTATGAGTTTGCTAAGTGTCGGATCTTTTCAGTTGGTTTTTGTAACTTAAAAGTCTTGTGCTTGTTTTGTGTCATTAGTAAGTTAATTGCAAGGGGTATTGACTTCGTGTTTTCCGGCTATTGTTAACTTGTCTTAGTGAAACAGATGGCCGGAGAACGCGCGTAGTCACGGGCTGGTCATGATGAGGAGCTTCCCCTCCTCCGACCATGGTGAGGTTCTCGCCGATCGAGCGAAACCGCATGGATCGACGCGCATCTTGGAGGTTATTGCTAGGAATACCTCCACTCCTGCGTGGTGGCGCCACCGGACTCGCGGGGACTTGCAGAGTTCCTCCGCACACGACCGCCGACTTTCTCCGCTCGAGGACCTCTCGATGCGGATGATTGGTCGCGCATGGTTGAGCGGAAGCTCAACATAGCTCGATGCGAGCGCAGACAAGGCACTCTTCGCGTCCCACCGCCTTGAGGGCGCGGCACTCTCATGGTGGGAGAACTATCTCGCCATGCAGCCCGCGAGCCATGTGGTCGCGTGGGAGGAGTTCCGCCGCTTTTCGTCGGGCCCACATCCCGGATGGCCCGATGAAGTCAAGAAAAGGAGTTCCTCGCGCCAAGCAAGGGCGCAAATCGTGACGAGCACATGCACGAGTTCAATCATCCGCTCGTTATGCTCGGGAGGTGGCCTCGGATGAGGCTAAGCAGAGAAGTTTATGGATGGCTTGTCCGAGGAGCCGCAGGACAAGCTATCCATTGTGGACTTCTCGGACTTTCGTGCCTTGGTAGATAAGGCCATTGTTGCCGAGCATAAGGCGAAGGCGCTGGTGAGTCCCGCAGCGCAAATGGGAGGCGATCGCTCGCTCACACCACCTCGTTCGTCCTCGGTGGGCGGCACCGATGGCCCGTTCTTTTGCTCCACCGGCGAGACCATCTGCACCACTCCTCGCCCACCGCAGCCGTGTTTCAGACCACGCGCGCTGCGATCCAGCGAGAGCGGTCTCCGCAATCCGGCGCCGAGGTGATTTGTTTTATTGCCACAACAAGGGCCATTATGCGAATGCTCGCCTCGAGTGTTGCAGCAGCCCTCGCCCTAATGGAGGACGCGGCGGGGAGCGGTCACCCGCCGACTGTAAGATTATTCAAGACCTGAGGTGCGGCAATGGTCGAGTGAACCACCTTTCACCGAGGAGGCTCGGAGGCGCGGATGTCGTGATTGGTACACTTCTTGTCAATTCTTGTCCCGCTGCAGTATTATTTGATTCGAGCATCGATTCTTTATTTCAAGATCATTTGCTGCTGCTAGTGGTCTTCACTGTGTTCCTTTGAAGTTCCTTTGCTCATCCGCTCTCCGGGTCGGAAATGAGAGCCGATTTACAGTTGTCGGGATGTTCCTATCATAGTTGAAGGAGTGGGATTTTTGGCAAATCTCATTCGCTCAGTTCAGCGAGTCTGGATGTGATTCTTGGCATGGATTGGTTGTCCCAACACTTGGGGCAAATCGATTGTGCCGTGAAGATTGTCTATCTTACCACCCTTGGGTGAGCAAGTCGGGTTTTCGCCACGGCTTCAGGCCCGTGTCTATGTGCATTAGAAGTAAAGCCACCTTGCAAATTCAAGATGTTCCCATAGTATCCGACTTTGTGGATGTCTTTCCGAAGATTTGCACGGATGCCTCCGGTTCGAGATCCGAGTTTGCCATCGAGTTGCGCCCTGCATCGCTCGATTTCAAGCGCCAGATCGGATGCCTCCCAATGAGCTAGAAGAATTGAAGAAGCAGCTTGGTGAGCTCCAAGCAAAGGGTTTCATCCGTCCCAGTTCATCTCCTTGGGGTTGTCCGGTGATCTTTGTGAAGAAGAAGGACAAGACTTTGCGCATGTGTGTTGACTACCGCCCTCTCAATGAAGTGACGGTGAAGAACAAATATCCTCGCCCGCATTGATGATCTTTTGACCAGCTTGTCCGAGCTCGGTGTTCTCCAAGATTGATCTCGAGATCGGCTATCATCAAGTCCGATCGTAGTGAGGATATTCCAGAAGACTTTCACTACTCGTTATGGCCTGCATTTAGTACACCGTCATGTCTTTCGGATTAACCAATGCTCCACTTTGTTCATGAACTTGATGAATTCGGTATTCATGGAGTTTTGGACAAATTTGTGGTGGTCTTCATTGATGATATTCTTATTTATTCCAAGATCAAGCAGAGCATGCCGAGCATCCAAGATTGTTTTGGGCAAGTTATGGAGCATCACCGTATGCAAAGTTCAAGAAATGTGAGTTCGGTTGAAGGAAGTGGCATTCTTGGGCCATGTTCTTTCACTGGAGGCATAGCTGTGGATCCCAAAGAAAGTCGCGATGTTCTATCTTGGGGCCACCAAGTCGATCCACCGATGTGCGGAGTTTTCTTGGTTTAGCGGGCTACTATCGCCGCTTTATCGAGAACTTCTCCAAGATCGCAGTCGATGACCGAATTGCTCAAGAAGGACAAGAAGTTTGTATGGTCCTCTGCTTGTGATGAGAGCTTTCGGGAGCTCAAACAGCGATTGACTTCACTCAGTCCTTACTCTTCCTGATATCCACAAGAGCTTCGATATTTATTGCGATGCCTCTCGTCGGGGACTCGGATGTGTTCTTATGCAGGAAGGCAAGGCAGTTGCCTATGCATCTAGGCAGCTGAGGCCTCATGAGCTCAATTATCCCACCCATGATTTAGAGCTTGTCGCGAGAGTTCATGCACTCAAGATTTGGCGGCATTATTTGATCGGAAACCGCTATGAGGTGTATTCCGATCACAAGAGTTTGAAATACTTATTCACTCAGCCAGATCTGAACCTCAGGCAGAGGAGATGGCTAGAATTGATCAAAGATTATGATATGGGTATTCAAGATCATCTCGGCAAGGCCAATGTGGTTGCCGATGCACTTAGCCGAAAGGTGTATTGCAATACTTTGATGATCCAGAGCAAAGAACTCGCACTTCTTGCGAATTTCAGCATCTCAACTTGGGTTTGGTTGAGCACGGTTCTTTATCGCCTGATTGTGCAACCGACTTTGGTGGATCGATCAAGTCGACAACAGAATCGATGATGGTGTGGGTAAAATCAAGCAAAACATCGTGAATGGATCGACCAAGTGTTTCACGAGAGGATGAGCACGGTGTTGTATGGTTTGGGCGCGCTCGTGGTCCCAAAGATCCCCGAGTTGCGGGATTTGATCCTTCAGGAAGCCCATGATTCGCCTTTGTCCATCCATCCCGGGGCTACCAAGATGTACCAAGATCTGCGGCAGAAGTTCTGGTGGACTCGCATGAAGCGCGAGATTGCCGGGTTCGTTGCCAGATGCGACGTATGTTGTCGCGTGAAGGCCGAGCATCGGCCAAAGAGGTCTCCTCCAGCCCTTGCCTATACCAGAGTGGAAGTGGGATTCCGTTGGTATGGACTTCATCACTGGTTTGCCCCGTACTTCTTCAGGGAAGGATGCTATCTGGGTGGTTATTGACAGATTGACGAAAGTAGCACATTTTCTGCCAGTGTGTACGGCCCTCAGCGTCAGTAAATTGGCAGACCTCTACATATCCCGCATTGTGAGTTTGCATGGTGTGCCACGGACGATGGTGTCAGATCGTGGTTCTCTTTTCACTTCCCGACTTTGGCACAGTCTACAGGAGGCCATGGGTACCCGTCTTACTTTCAGCACCGCCTACCATCCTCAGACCGATGGTCAGACAGAGCGGGTCAATCAGGTGCTTGAAGATATGCTCCGTGCTTGTGTCCTTTCCTATGGAAAGAATTGGGAGAAGTGCCTACCACTTGCCGAGTTCTCCTACAACAACGACTTTCGAGCTAGTCTCGGATGGCACCGTTTGAGGCTTTGTATGGGAGGCGATGCGAACCCCGTTGAACCGGTCGAACCGTGAAAGGCGCTTCTTTGGCCCAGTTCCATCAATGAGGCCGAAAGCCAAGTGCGCTTGATTCGTGAGCACTTGCGCGTAGCTCACCCGAGCGTAAGAGTTATGCGGTCGGCGTCGCCGTGAGTGAGTTTCCACCCAATGACTTGGTGTATCTCAAAGTCTCACCTCTGAAGGGACATCGCGCTTTGGTGTCAAGGGCAACCGGCTCCTCGATATGTCGGGCGTGACGCATCATCAAGAGAGTGGGAGCTGTTGCATACAAGTTAGAGTTGCCGGCTACACTTGAGGGGTGCATGATGTTTTCCATGTGTCGCAATTGAAGAAGTGCCTTCGTGTTCTGTGGAGGAAACGCCTTGGAAAATATCGATGTGCGGAAGATCTGTCTTATCGTGAGCGCCCGTTCAGATCCTCGAAGAAGTCGAACGTAGAACAAGGAACCGTGTGATCAAGTTCCTTAAAGTTCAGTGGTCAAACCACTCGAGGATGAAGCCACTTGGGAGCGGAAGACCGCCTTCGAGCAGATTACCCATCCTTCTTCTCCAGTTGATCGTAATCTCGGCGAGATTCTGTAAGGGGGAGATTTGTAACACCCCTAACTTAGGGTTTGTATTTCAAATGTAAAATTTTGAGGAGGAATAAAACTTTTGTTGTCTCTTCAAATCATTTGGAAGTTTTCCAAATTTTCCTAGCAATTTCCATTTTCTAGAATTAAATTCTTGTGAATGGAAATTGTTGTCAAGCAAGTTCTTGGCTTTCAAACTTGTGATCACCCTCGAAATTATTTTTCCTATCATATTGATCATCCTATCTACCTCCTGAATTATTTCACAATTTTTAGATTTTGTTTGCTATTTCAAATGGCCAAGTCAAACTAGTTGAAAACCTGGTCAAACCCTAGGTCAGCATGCTTGTGAATTTTCTGCAGAACTTTTCAGTGCATAGAAAGTTCTGGAAAATTTATGCAATGTTGTTCTCTGTCTCAAGTAGCTACCATAAAATTTCTGAAATTTTGGAGCTCAGGAGCTACCTTTAAAAATTCTCCAAACTCTCTCACCTTTTAAAACCTCAAATCGAAAACACTGCTCCTCGGCCCAACTCAACTCGTGCTCGAGTCCGACTGCACCACTTGACTCGGTCGCGTCAACTAAACGCACCGCGCGCGAGTCCAATCGATCGTGACCGTCCGATGCAAATCGAACGATCCACGTTGCGTGCGCAACCGACCTGTCCGAATGCATACACCAATCTCAGCCGTCCATTTCAGATCCAACGGTCGGTGCGATACTGATCAAATCAAGCCACCGGTTCGCACCGCTTTGTGAGTCAGCGACGGTGGACCCCACTTGTCGCCTTCGTCCTCGCCCTCTCGCGTCTCACCGGGCGCACCGGCGATCACGCATGTGCCACGTACCTCGCCGCCGCCACCTATTTGCCCTCGTGTCCGTCCGTGGAGCATCGCGAGCTTTATAACCTCACCGCACTCACTCATTCATCGCTTCTTCGCTCTCACTTTCTCCGCCCGCTCTGCTTTCGCGGCGAAGAGGACGAGGGTAGCGCCGCTGTGTTAGCGCCGCCCTTGATCCCGCAACCACGCCGCCGTGATCCACGCCGACGCCGCCCCATTTTGCCCAACCCGGTCCTTGGCGCCCAGTGATCACTGAGGCGTATCGCCGCCTCGCCTCCGGCTGCGGCGGTCCCGCGAGCTTGCTAGTTCTCGGTGAGTCTCTAACCTCGCCACTTGGTCCTCGTGATCGCAATCATTCTCTCGAGTCTAACGGTGGGCTCGTTTACTCTTTCGTGCATCGTGGAGGTCGTGTGGGTGTTTCTTCCTCGCGCCGGTGTTCGCGCCGCGGCAATTCCGCCGCCTCGACCTTCTTCTTCGACTTTGTCTTGTGCTTATTGCTCCTGAGTCGAGGCGATCCCGTGGCGCACCTTCTCAAACCGCCAAGTCTCAGAGCCTTCTCGCGAGCCGTAGCTTTTCTCCGCCTCCGCCGTCGTGAGCCCATCTCCGGCGACCATTGGGCTCGCGTCATCGGCATCAAGTTCGTGGAGCCGCGGTGCACCGTCGCGTGCCATCCCCGAGCTCGAGCCTCACCCATTCTCCGATCCCCACCTCGCCGCCGCGCGCGCGTGCGGAACTCCGCCGAGCCATGGCAGCATCAAGGTCTAACCACGCCGTTAAGTGCTAACCATCTTTTAGTCTCAGATCACCGATTTGTGGGCCCTCTTTGGTTAATCGCGTTTAGAAATCCTTTAATCCAGCCCGTTATTTGTTCTCGAGTCAACGCCATGTGGGTCCATGTTGTCGCTAGGTTTGTGTAGTTCGGTTATGCGTTTTCTCTGTTGGGAGCGTATTTCTGTGAGAGTGTTTTGGGTTTGCACTTTAGTGAGCCAAGACGTATTCTTTGAATACGCCGACGCCACCTATGCGCGCGATCCGCTCTGTCAGCGTTTTCGCGCGGGCCCGCTGTCGATGGTTGGGGCTAGCCGTGCGTCGTAAAAGAAGTGTTAAGTGCTTTAGTATTTCAAATGCTTTTACATTTGCCTCGTTAAATCAATTAAACTTAGAAAATGCATAACTAATTCAATTTTTATCTAAATCGCATGAATCCAAAGGTTTGTTAATTTTCATTTTAAGTGTGCTATTTGATAAAATTAACTTCACCCATGTCTCAGAGCAAAAATCTGTTAGCTAATAAAATGATGTCTTATGTATCTTCTAAATTAGAAAATGCATATCTCTTCCAATAATTGTCCAAATTAAATGAACCCAATTCAGAAAATTTCATTTTCAGATACTAACTATTAGGATAGATTTTATACAATCGGTTCTGTTCATGAAAATTTGTTAAGTAATTAACTAGTGACTTGTTGTGTTTTTAGCTTAGAAAATTCATAGAAAATTGCTAATAACTTAAAATGATTTGTTCTCTGCTTCTAAAATTTTGTTATATCATGCTTAGGCTCATTGTGTGAGTTTTGGCTTGTTTGATGTTGTTGAATGTTTGAGTTTTGTCGGTGTTATTCGTTCTTATTTGTTGTTATGTTCGATCGTTAGGCTTCGATATTTGCGGCAACCACGAGGACGATCCTCCGCACCATATTGAGCAACAAAGACCGAACAAGCGGTTTGATCATGGTAATCCCAAGATTTTAAATTCTAATATTTTGTTTCAATTGTATGTATGCATTGCTTAATTTGTGTTAAAATGGATTAGTTAAATCAGTAGTGCATATCCTGTAGACAAATATTGATCTCTACTACCGAGCCTAGGATATTTGTCGTGATTAGAGATCATTGGATGATTTCTTGTCACTTAGTAGATACGATTTCAGCCGCTTAGACATGCTTAGTATCGGTAGAATCTGGCGGTTATCGACTTTAGTCGGTAACCTTGATCACACAAAATTTACTACAACTTTATGTTTCAAAGATTTTGCTATGCTTACTTGCAAAACTAAAACCAAAAACAAAAATGATTTAGACGCGCACAATGGTAAGATTGGTGTGATCTGTTGGGTGATCGAAAGGTGCCCGTCAATTAAGGACCGAACATCTTGTGAGTTTCGTTATCCAGCATTTCGCGTGCTAACCACACTAGAGGGTATGGGACCTCTCTTGACCTAGTACTTTAGCGTGTATTGGTCCCGGTCGCAGGAGGTCGCAGGAGGGACGGAGGTGGGAGCATGGTAGTTGTCCAAAAGCTTTATCCCGAGTGGGTAGTTGTCTTTTCGGCTTTACCATGTAAGCGTATGGGTTTCTATCCATACGAGCGCTCGGGTTGATACACAATATTGGAAACAGTCTCGTAGGACTTAGTGTGCAGCATACCTTCTAAGTGTGCTTTGGCTTAAAGGCGGTCTGAGGTGTGGGTACAGTGGTACACCCCTGCAGGGTTAAAAACTATTCGAATAGCCTCGTCCTAGGTGATGGACACGCTTGGGTAAGCTTATCGAGAGTTAGACTACAACCTTTTAAAAGTAAAACTTGCAGGGTGGTACGAATCTGGGGATTCGTGCTATGTTGTGGTGACTATTGGGATAGTCACTTCTAGGTGGTTACTTGTATCTATCTTTATCTCGCAGTTATTTCAACAGTAAAAATGAATTGCAACCTTGCCTTTAAACTGTATTACATTATTGCAAATAAAGTTGGCTTTATGCAAATGAAACATATGACCTCCACCAAATAAGCCTGCATGTAGTCTATGAACAGGTCTGTTAGTTCACACGTCAGTCTTGCGGGTACAAAGACAATCTTTGTACTCAGGTGCTTTGCTTAATGTTTTTGTTGCAGAGGAAGAAGGTGAGCCTCAGGGGCCTCACTTCTGTGAGCTGTGCTGTCGCTTCGTGGGTGACGACTAGTCTTGGCGGTCCGGTCAGATGCCTTGTGGGTTGAAGGCACACTGATTGGCTTTGTTTATAGCCATCTTATGGCACTTTTGCTTCCGCTGTCGTTCTTGTCTATTTGTGTATCTTGTGGCCTGTTGGCCTATGTCTGTATTATTGTTACTATTTGTTTATCTTCCGTTTGTAGTGTAATGTTTGGACTCTATGTTTTGAATGGAGTTGATGTCTAATTTTGTAACGAGGTGCGTATACTGCTTTCTGGGAAGTATACATATCTCGAGGATCAGTTTATTTGATTTGTGATGCTAGGACCAGGTGGTTGGTTAAGCATTACAAGCCAAATAAACTGGGGTCCTCACAAACATACTGGACCAAAAGCATAAAAACAACACAAACGAACCGCCAAGTGTTATCAAACCCTCCAATTTCTAGCGATCGCTTTGGTGATCACTGTGAACAGCCAAATTTTAAAATACATAACTTTCTGCTCAGGAGTTCAACAAAGATGCTCTTAGACTTTCTGAAAAGTTAATTGAATTACCTAAATAAACTTAGTTGGGGAGCCCTTTTGATTTTGCCATAAACTGCCCCTACCAACACAATCTACTGAACAACAATTATCACGTCAGTCTCTCTGGACGGTACACTTAAGCATCCATAACTTTTGCTACTAATGTCCAAATCATGCGTTCTTTATCTCTATGAAAAGGTATGGCAATTACCCACATTTTTTGTTATACTGAGATCCCCTGATTCTCTTTTTAAATAGCAGTTTTAACCCGATTCCCACAGACTGCCAGAAGCTGACAGATTTGCCAGGCAGAGATACTAAACAATTCATAACTTCCTGACCGTTAATCGGATTTGGGTGATCTTGGTGGCCATTGAAAGCTAAGAACATAATCTACAAATCTCTAGGAGACCAAAACTCCTAATTCGGCCTCTAAATATATGAAACTGGCCGCGCAACATTCTGGACAGAATTGATCATTGAACAGAATTAAACCGATCCAATCGATCTAATAGCAATCGCCTCTAATGACTATCATACATCACAAGAAACCCGTCGTTACCCTTGACGACGTGCTGGACGACGACGAACAGGCCCCGAAGAAGATCCTCCTTCTCCTCTCTTCCTTCTCTTCTCCCTTTTCTTCTCCCTTCTCTTCTTTTCCCCTTCTTCTTCCTCCTTGGCCGCTGCAATGAAGCTTCCTCTTCCCTT
The DNA here is from genome assembly GCA_036346255.1 of Ampelocalamus luodianensis. NCBI lineage: Eukaryota > Viridiplantae > Streptophyta > Magnoliopsida > Poales > Poaceae > Ampelocalamus > Ampelocalamus luodianensis. The sequence continues at coordinate 42,730,753 of CM070617.1, forward strand.
TGGCCAGCAGCAATGGGGGTGGAGGGGGAGGTAGGGAGGAGGAGGTTGGGGCGCCGGTTGGAGGAGGGGAGGGGTGAGGGAGGTGGCGGCCACAATGGGGGAAGGTGGGGAGTGGGGAGTGGAGGGGAGGGGAGGGGGTGCGGCTAGGGTTGGGGGGAGTGGCGCCCCCCTTTTGGCCGGCCACCCCTTGGGCCTCTCCTGGGCCGTGGGCTCAAGCCCAGGATGCCGCAAAACTGCGATTTCCCTACAATCTGCAAAGAAAACACTCTTTCCAATTAGTCCTTCCCGAAATTCTGTTTATTACTCTCCCGAACCAAAACTCCCTTCTGACTAGACGCTTGACACGAAAATGGGGTATTACACAATATATATATGGTACAAATAGTGTATACTATATACAGATAAGGTAATACAAAATACAGATAAAAAATACAAAATAGGATTCATATTCTAACACACCCTAAATGCAAGACGTATGCAATAGCATTGCATTTGAAAAGGGTTGAGACGCTAAAATATGAAAAATCCAAAGTCTGAGTCTTGATAATGTCGTCGTAGCATGCAGCTCTTGGAAAATATCGATAAAAGATCTCCTCACATCTGGTGTCATGCGACAGCCCATAAAACACAAGGTGTAGGGGCTGAGAAAGTAGAGGCAAGCGGGAGCAATGTCGACCGCAGCAACATGACGAAGAAGATGATGACACCGACAAAAATAGAGAAAACTGTCAAATCAAGCTGAATAAAAATAGATAGAAACCCAAGACGACAGCAGTGTAGAAGAAGCACGGTGGCCTTAGAAGCTTGGGGCGGCGGCTAAAAGAGAAGCGACGACATCATAATGATTTCTATGATCTGCACACAGCTCAGAAAGAAGGTGGCAGCGGCGGCGCCCACAACGCCAGCAACAAGGAGTGCGAGTACGCGCAACAGCACTGGATCAAGTGCGCCGGGTTCTTCGGATCGCACCAGGCGTACACGGAGCTCGGGGAGGCGGTGGAGGTCGTCGGGGCTCGGGGGCGAGCTTCGGGCAGCGGCTGCACCAGGCGCACACATAGCAGAAGAGGTGCACACGAAGCAAAAGAGGTGCACGAAGCTTGGGAGCACTCGGGGAGAGCACGAGTCCAGATCAGATCTGGAAGCTATCGCTGGTGTTCTACCGGGACGTCAAGCAGCACCAGATCAGCGACGGGTGGACCGACGCGTTGGAGTGCGTGGTGTGCCTCCTTGAGTTCGGCGACGACGGAGCAGCCGAGCGGTGCCTCGGTCCAGTCCGAATCCAGAGCAGGAGAGGGGCTGCTGCTGCTGAATGAGTCTACGATGAAGACTAAGAGGTGGCTGCTCTTGAGCGGAGATTGCTCCTCCTGGGGGCAGTGCGCAGCGGAGGACAAGTGGAGTCTAGGAGGAGGCTACGGCTACAGTAACCTTAACCCTATCTATGATACCATGTTATAAATATTGTGTGTGTATTGAAGAGCCCCAATGGATAATATATATATATATATATATATATATATATATATATGATACAAAGGTTGTATGTTATATACAAAAAAGACAATACAAAAAACAGATAAGGAAATATAAAATATGATTCCTATTCTAACAATTTTTGCAATTGACACGAAGAGGAAGCTAAATTTGCTATTCAGAGCGCACCTTGGCGCACTCGTTATACATAGGAGCGAACAAAAGTAGCGATGAAGATCGTTATACATAGAAGCAAACAAAAGTATTGATGAAGAGTGGATCCGAGGTCCTGGTGAAGAGCGTAATTAGGATATTGATATACCGTAATCAAGACCGACTAACTCGAAGATTCGAAGCAGGAATGTATTGCTAATTTGGCTGAGACATGTAGTAAAACGGAGAGGAAATATGATATGATTGGGGGAGTAAGAACATACTGATAGCATAGTTTAATGTGGCCTAATAATGTAGTATGTGTATTAGTTTGGTGGGATACTGTATTGGGAAAGTAGAAGTGTGACACGTTGTTTCGAAATCTAGTTAGATGTATATAATGGTTGAACAAAAATAGGTTTGATTGTAATCAGACTATAGGCATGTAAGATTGTAGTAGTAAAGATATATATAGGCCTGCTTTATTGGAATAGAACATTGAGTATGATGCAACGCATAATACGAAATAAGTAGAAACAAAATTAGAGCACATATAAAGAGGAAATATTAAGGACGTAAGATTACTTGCTGACTAACAACATAAGTGTTCGAGCTTAGTTAAAGGAGAACGCGTGCAAGTGGGGCGCAAGGTAGAACATATTGTGTAGCTGTCTCTAGGCAGCATCATACAATTATACATGTAATACATAGCTGGACTGTACTAACACAAAATAGGCAACATCGACGATACTGATAGAGAGGCAACGATACAGTTTGGCGTAACAGGTGATTAACAAAAGATGTGTCATAGCAGTAGATTTTGTAGGACCTGTTGCAGAAAGAGTATGATTGATTTGTATTAGTTCAATATGACTGGCACAAAAATTGGAAACATATTTATAGCGCATAGCAGAGGTAAGTAAATGTTAACATAGGTGATCTCATTTGTAGTAAACATAGTTGATTCAATTTAGAGTAGAGGCAAGGTGGCGGCAAGAATAAGATATTGTATATAAGAAATATAACATGAAGGATTTGTTTTATACAAGAGTATGATAAATGTACCTTTATCTAGGTGTCTTTTTTAGCAGAGTGATCCTTTTTAGAAGATGTAGAAGCAGCAAGTCCCCAGACGAAGCAACATTTGGCCTGCACAACGTAACATTTGTATAATAAGGTTGCTGTAAAACCAGTCTTAAATAGAAGAGATAAGATTTTATTAATAGCTGGTATATGGTTGTGAGGAAGGATGCGAGTAAATAGCGACCTAGTCTCTATGTCCTGGTTGAGAAGAAGAATTAGATATGTTGTGTGTGGAATATAGCATGATTATAGTTAAGTGGTAATGTGAAAAGATTAGTAGTACACATCTTTGCGTATATTATTAGGGATATATTTGACATGTGTAGTACCTGTGTGTCTGCAAATAATGTAGTTTGCGAAATGAATATCAATACAGTATTAGAAATGTATATACAACGCGTCAAAGAGTTAGCTTATAAGAAGCTTGAATAAGCTGGTAGAGTTGGAATATGTATGTAAGTAGTGGATGTTTTGTGCGTTGGGAAAAAAAGGCAGACAATTTGTTGTAGGTGCGTACAAAAGGGCAGTGCTGTGTTTGAATATAGTATGCTCTAGGATAGCAAAATTTGAGGAGGGTAGTCTGACAAAAATTAGTAAAGACTATCGAAGATAAAAGTGGCAAATTGTAAACATGCAGCCTTATATTGTCGAAGACTTGCATTACTTGGTTTTTTTTCCGAGAGGTCTAGGAGAACCTGGTTCTTCAGTGCAGCAGGGGTTTTCTTTGGGTTGTGCAGTTTGAAAATCTACAAATGAGTCTTTAAGTATCTCTGCGTAAACAGTATGGTAATATATTAAGAGCTGGCTAGTCATCTTTGAAAAATATTCGATAGCAGTAGGCAAAATGGTGGCATTCACTTGTTTGCTAGCAAATTCATAGCCACCTGGCAGGTTTTGCCTGATAAATGTTAAATAATTTTAACATAATTGCCAAGCAACAAGTGGCTATTTGCCTATGTTATTTTTTAACCGCCAAGTGGCATATAGTACACGTATTAAATCTTTTGTTGTGAATGTTCTCTTAGATAATCCACAAAGAAGAATATGTTGAACAACAAAAGGTGAAGTCAACAACTGATACATGCCGTGCGTAAGATACCATCCTATCAAAAGATTCTCTATATACATGTCTCCTTTCAAATAGTGTTCATGGTGCATTTTTTGGGCATATCAGAGGGTACTGTTGAACTAATTTCACATATATCATCTTAAAATCAGGACTAATTCATCTACTAAGGTGGTAGAACATCATCATACTTTGAAGCCAAGCAATGCTTTTTGGGGGGGGGGATTCTGATATGAGTAGCCAAAAAAATTAAGTCCTTTTTTTAAATAAAATACTCTTGTTTTAAGCACTAAACTACCACAAATATGATATGGTTGCTGATGCAACTGACAACCTTCCTACTCGGTACATGATCAATGATTGTTGTGTACTTGTAAACAAGGTAACATTTTTTTTGCCAACAATGATAACGCTGTGTTAGATTATTAGTTATAAAGTTTTTCTCTTAGGTTGTTAGGCTACTATGCATTAGCTGGTAACTTTGATAGCTTTCTGTTGATTTCACTTGCATTAGTTCTCATTGATCAAATACCAAGATATATTACCTAATTCTTGAAGGCTCTTATATCTAGTGCAGCATTAGTTTTAGGAGGATAGGAAAAGTTTTTCCTTGCAAAAATATGTTGTATTCTTGTGGTTCATCTTAGTAATTTTTTGTGCATTCATTGACTTCTCTAACAGCTGACTGTTTATCATCATAATGGAAGTCAATGCTACCAGTGTCTTTCTTTTTCCCAAATATCCACCACCAGTGGCAGATTGTCAGAGATGCTCAGACAGTGGTGTTGTTGGGGTTGGTAAGTAATATAGTAATTGATGCTTCTTAGCCATAACAAATACCCCTTACAAAGTGAAATATGAACAAGGATATTTATCGTGGACTTTGTTCTAGTGCACACGAAACTTTTTTTGTTGTGGCCTGTGTTTCACCCGCAAGCCGAATTCTAAAAGCATGAATGAGTTGCTCAAAACTATGCAAGAAGAAAAGCAAGTGAAGCGATATGCAAGTACTTGTAAGAGTAGGAATGGGTAGACCTAACCTCTTGGTTGGAAGAGAGCAAAATCTGATTAATTGCTGTTGTTGCCCCTCAAGATTGGGAGCGATGAACTGTTAGGGCTGCTCCTATAGCATGTAAAATAAAATCAAAGAGAGAAGAACGCCCATTAGTAAATTTGGCTGAATAACATAGAAAGAGAAAGAGCAAACGGATAGTGGACTCTGTAAGCTCGAATCATTCAGTAGTGCTTCACAACTCTCCCTTGATAAACTTGAAGAAAAAATTTCTTCAAAGCAATGCAATATAGTTCTTCAAAGCAGTATCAAGTAAAACTTACCTCTTGTATGCTTCGTTGTAGTGCTTCACAACTCTCCCTTGATAAACTTGAAGAAATTTGCAACAGATGGATCCTAGAACGAAAAGATAACACCAGTTAAAACTTCAAACCTAAATTTCTGCATTCCATCTTTTTTTAAACACACACACTACATTTCATGCAAGCTTCAGCAGATTTTGTACCAATACCTGGTAAAGCACCTCATCTGCAATCCAATTACCAATGCCTGGTATGAAGCTCTGCTCGTAAAAGAAAATGCAACAAGTCAAGTATGTACACCATAAGGAAATAATACGAGTTAATTATGTATATAGTAGGAAAAACATATTTGTAGGTCAAGCAAAGCAATAGCAGGGTAATCGAACTGGTAGTAGTAAAGACTAATCCTAGGCGAGTACTGACCGAACTGGAAGAACGCGAAGGGGGGGTGTCGAGGCGGATCCAGAGGTTCTTGCCCCGCCGACGTGCGGTGATGATGGTCCTACCGACCGTAGCGCGCTCAAAGGCCACACGGGTGACGCTGACCCCGGCCACGACGATCTTGGGGTCGTCCGCGACGGCGCAGCGCGCGATGCGCCTTCCCACGCAGTGCGCCTCTAGCGCCGCCTCCACCTTCGGCAACTCCAGCATCCCCGCGATCTCCTCTCTCTTTCTCTCCGCCTCTGTCCCCCCAAATCCAATCAATTCCAGAGTCTTGCCTCTCGGGCTAGCGAGTCCACCTGTCCTGTGCCCCCTGCAAGAAAGAAGGGGAAGGCAAGAAAAGCTAAGCGGCGGGGGGAAAAGCCAGTAAGGAGGGAAAACGGGAAGCGCAAATCAGGCGAACCTTATGGGTGTGGTCGACGAAGAAGGAGGAGGGAAGCCGAGCCGCCGAGGACAATGACGAAGTAGCGGGGCGGGGAGGGAGAGGGGGAGGCGGGGAAAAAACTGCGATTGCGCCATGGCTTTTGCCGCCTGCAAGAAAGAAAGTTCGGGGAAAAAGGAAATGGGGGGGAGCGCAAATCAAGCGAACCTTGTGCGGCATGGTCGACAAAGGAGGAGGCAAGCCGAGCTGCTGGGGACGACGACGAAGTAGCGGGGGCCGGGGAGGGAGAGGGGCAAGCGGCGAAGGGAACGAAGACGAACAGGAGCGCGGGGCACGAAGGGAGCTGGCAAGCCGAACGGGCGACAAAACGCGCGAAGAAGAAGGCAGGCGAGTCTAGCAGGCGACGAGACAGAAGAAGTGGTGCAGCGAGGAGGATAGAGTAGACGGAAGGCACAGTGCACGCAAAAGAAACAAGGAGATGAGAGCACGTGGGCTGGACGATGGGGTTCGTGGGAGCGCTCGGCCAAGACAAATCGAAGGGATGAGAACGAATGGGAAGCATCGAACGGACGACACCAGAGGCAGCCTCGCAGGCAAACAAAACGGCTGGACGATCGGACGGTGATGAACAGAAGACACTGCAAATCGGACGGCACAAAGAAAAACCGCGACGTGGACGCCCTCTTCTGCCGTGAAACATGCGGCCATTTATACCGGAGGATGTTCTGAAAAGAAGACAGGTTTCTGAACCTAAAAGATGTTCCGCGTGTAGTCTTCTGGTTTCCCCTCATGAGATCGAAAACTCAAATGCAGGGAAAGTGTCATTCACTTGGTTTGGCCCAACGCCAAGGGTAATGATCCCAGACCCGGAATTAGTAAAAGAGATTTTGTCCAATAAGTTTGGCCACTATGGCAAACTAAAGAGTGACCGTATTGGAAAATTGCTAACCCAAGGGGTTGTAGGTCTTGAAGGGGAGAGATGGGCAAAGCACCGGAGAATTCTCAATCCCGCCTTCCACCATGAGAAAATAAAGGTAATTGCTCAATGGATTTTTTGTCTTGACTTCCATTTTCTCATTTTAAATTGCAGCATGTCAAACACTCGATAATGCACTCTCTAAATAGACTAATAATACTGTTTTATTCACAGCGGATGCTTCCAATTTTTGCTACCAGTTGCGTCGAAATGATTACTACCAGTTACAGAATATTACAGGAAATGTCATCTCGAGAACAGCATTTGGTTGCAACTACAAGAGGGGAGGGGAATTTTCCAGCTGCAAGAAGAGCTAGCTGAACGCCTAATACAATCTGCTCACACACTTGTTATCCCAGGCTATTGGTTTGTTCTTTTCTTCTTACACAACAGAAGAAAAAAAAAATGGACTTGCATTTCCGAGCATTTGGCAAACACCCGTATGTTTCTACAAAATAAGAGTAGTTACCACTTTTATCGATGTTTTTAGCTATAAAAAGCGCGTATCACTTCTATCAAACGAAGTAGTACAAAAATGATGTGGTTTTGGAAGAATAAAATGGGTATTTTGAGCACATGCATTTTAAACTCCATGTAGAGGTGCTAAAATACTTTGATCAAATGGATTCGGGAAAGAAAATAGTAGACAAAAGAAATCCGCAATTGTTCTCTTCTCCATGTTAAACTTGAATAGCAGTAATTGAGAATTTGTTCTGTCATGACATATTTGAAAGTTTACAGGTTCTTACCAACTAAAAACAACACAAGGATAAGAGAAATTGATCGGGAGATCTGTACAATTCTGTGAGGAATAATTCGAAAAAGAGACAGGGCTACTAAAAATGGTGAAGCCAACAACGATGACTTGCTGGGCTTATTGGTGTAGTCAAATACGAGGGAATCGAATGGGAAAGCGGATCTAGGAATGAGTACTGAAGACATTATTGGGGAATGCAAGCTATTTTACTTTGCAGCTATGGAGACAACATCAGTCTTGCTCACATGGACGTTTTCTGGTAGGTTTAGGATTCAACTAGATACACTATATTGCCTTAAAAGAAACTAGACACTATATATAAGGAGAAATAAAGATTTACTGATCAATGCCTATAACTCTATCATGTCACCTGCATGCAACTCGCAGCGGCTATCCGCAAATGTACTTTATTTGACATTAGAATGACGGGTTTACAAAAGATTCTGATCATCGATCAGAGCCGATGCAGCCTAACCGGAACGCCGTGCTGCGGGTGCAGCGTCAGGACGGTGTAGGGCGCGTGCACGTACGCCGGCGAGAGTTCGAACGCGAAACGCTGCAGGATCATGCTGACGGCCACCTTGGCCTCCAGCAGCGCGAAGTTCTGGCCGATGCAGGTGCGCGGCCCCCAGCTGAAGGGGAAGAAGGCGCCGGGGTCCCTGCACGCCTTGGACACTCCCTCGGCGAACCTCCCCGGGTTGAACTCGTCGGCGTCGTCTCCCCAGACGCCGGGGTCGCGGTGGATGATCATGATGGGTAGCGCGAGCATCACACCCGGAGGGTACGTGACGCCTCCGAGCTCTATCTTCTTGTACGTTCGGCGGTTCAGGAGCACCACCGGCGGGTACAGACGCAGCACCTCGTTCAGCACCATGGTGACCTGCCACGAAGCACAGGAATGTATGACTGAATCAAATCATAATAAAGAACTTAGCAAAATGTAACTTATGTTATAGGCAAACTAATTAATACCCACAGTTTTTAGGCCGCCAACGCCATTGAAATCTGGTTTGTTTTGCCCAAAGACTTGCAGAACCTCCTCCCTGGCACGATCCTGCCACTCCGGGTGCATGCTTAGTACAGCCAATGTCCATGTGAGCAGTACAGCAGTAGTCTCCATTCCTGCGAAGTAGAACAACTTGCATTCTTCGATCACGTCTTCAACAGTCATCCCCTTGCTGGATTTGCCATCTGAGCCGCTGTAATCCATATTTGACTCTAGTAGTAAGCCAAGCAGATCGTCCTTGTTGGCATCGCCGTTCTTCATAGCTGCCTGTCTCTTCTCTATTATGCCCCTTAAGATTGCCTTGATCTCTCTATCTATTGCCTTCATTCTTGTGTTGTTTTCTGTCGGCAGAAGACTGAAGAGTAAAACTTTATATTAGCTATAGGGATCAAAATGGATACAGAATGGATAGAGTTTTTTGCTCAACAAAGAAAATGGATACAACAATGCTACAGATAAGAAGCATTCTGAACTGAAACTAGAGATGACATTTCTTTATAGGGGCAGTAATAAGAGGGGAATCATACGAGAAGCCAGGGATGAAATTGGTCCGGAAAGATTGAACAAGGCGTTCAGCTTGCTCGGCTTGAAGTAGGAAAATTCTTCTGGCTTCTTGGTGGCTGACACCGAATGCAGCTCTTGAAATAACATCTCCTGATAAATTTTGGAACTCTGGCCAAACGTCCAGCTCTGTTGCTCCAACAGAAGCAGCAACTGAATTCTCCCATCTGCCAATTAGTTCGCTGCAAGATGCAGAGAATGCTGGCAACATCCGCTGCAATCAATTCCAAGAGAGTGGTCAGCAGGCCAGGAAAAAAATTACAGGAATTCCAACTCAACCAAATAGATCTTCAGTGCTAAATTAGCTCGACCTGTTTGAGTTTCATTTACAGAACATGGGTGTAAAACATGGAAACTTTCATCAGATTAGTTTAACTTTCGCACAAATAGCTAGACTAAGTGATCGTCATGATAAATGGATCTATCTTATGGTTGACAAGGTAGGATGAGACAAATTAACCAAATTCATAAGTCCTACTCCGAATTTGCATTTGGAAACTGAATACAATTGTGTCACATAATTTACATACGAGTTCTTTTAGTAAATACTACTGATACCTTTAGCTTTTCAGCATGGAAGGCTGGATTCATAATCCTCCTATGTTTGACCCATTTTTCACCATCAAGCATCACGAGCCCACCAACAAGTACCTTAGAAAGGCTAGTGGCTAGCTTTGTCTTCCCAAAGTGGCCAAATTTATTTGTCAGAACTTCTCGGACCAGCTCAGGGTCGGTGATTGTAATTCTTGGGTATGGCCCAAACCATGTAAATGAAAGCTTACCTGCATTTTCATGTCCAGGGATCAGAACAGTCGAAGAATGTAAATGATTAACTCATGACACTTACTAGATCAAAGGATTAAGCAAGTTCGTGATACAATCCATTCGATCATTGTGCAAGGATCATCTTTTATTCAATCACAAGCCATTCAATTCTCCTATTTTACGTGTGAGTGTGTCTCAGTTTCTTACATAATACACTGCACATCAATTGTTCGAGAGTTCATTTACCGATCTGAAGAACACTTTTTTTTTAAGTGTGTCACTACGAAAGATATTCGTTCTACTTCCATATAAGCAAAGCGAGTGGTACGGGAACATACCGTGCTCCTCCAAGACGCGGTGAAGGAAAGGCAAGACTCGCGGGACGAGGTCGTGGGCCCGGTCCATGGGCACGGGCCTGGACCGGGCAGCCATCACGAGCCGCAGGTCCTCCTTGAGGTCGCCCCTGAAGGAGCGGTACTCGGTACCCCTCAGGCCCTGGGCCCTCAGGGCCCGGCCCATGCGCCGCGGGGCAAACCAGGCCCACTCCAGCATCCGCAGGGCCCAGCACAGGAGCAGCACGGCCGCAGCCCCGCCGAGCAGGCTGCACGGCGAGGCCTCGCGGAGTAGCGCTGCGCCGGTGCCACTGCTACTGCCCATTGTTTCCTTCCACCGCTTGCCCGCTCAGTCGCTCGCTCCTAGCATGGACGAGCAAAGCAAGTGTTGCTGTGGAAGCGTAGAATGAAAACAGGAGTATATGCAGGGAGCATGGACAGATATACTCATCAATATTTGCCATTATTGGCCAGTTGTTCGTATTGCCTATTTGGGCAGGCAGGCACTAATGTTATTTATTTATTTTTGAAATGAAAGGGGCAGGTAGGCATTAATGGATGGAGAATTGTTATCACTGTTAAACAGAGAAAAAATTCAAGGTCTTTCATGCCTATCCAAATGCACGAGTTTATTGCAACGAACTGGGTGTTATATTCCGATTATTTGGAGAGAGAAAAAAATCACGAAATGTTCTAAATAACCCTTTTTCGCATCTCCAAATACAATCCAAATGAAAAATGCAGACTGATCAGTAAAAATACAAGTTCACCAACCCCTACTCAGGCACCGACCCATTTAATATAGGCTACCAACGTCATTAGCCATTAATTAATCGCTCCATAAATTGCACGCGCTGTAAAGACAAATAAAGCTTTTCCCCTTCGCCACCCGGATAGGCGACGGCACCGGGCGGCGGCGGAAGAGGCAGGCTGCGGCACGGTGGAGCACGAACATGTATGTAGCACGGGCGTACCTTGTATGGGCGAGGCGGGGCGCGTGTGGTTGCCGTCCGCTTGCCCGCGCGGACGCGGTGGCGACGCCGGCCGTGCTGGTGGAGCCGCAGGCTCGCGGAGGGGCTGCCGATATCACCGGCTCAGCCAGACGCCCGCTGCCAGGGAGACTGGAGTTGCTCTTCAACTTCAACAGTTCAATCAAACAAGATGTGAATATGTAATAACTGAAAAGTATCACTTGCGGTGGGAAGGAAAAAGGAGAACAACGACAAAAACTCTGGCGACTGTTGCGCAATGAGTCGACAAGAGATTGACAGGCGCACCGCGCAAAAGGATATGGCTGGAAATCCCAACTTGATATCGCAAACCGTTTTAATAGCTCAAACCGTCTTAATAGCTTATATTTTCATCGTATGATTTAAAATCTCACATGTACTTTGAGAGATTAAACAAAAATAAAGATAAAAAATTATATACCAACAAAATACGGCAACGTGGTGAACATGTTATGTTTTTCACATATACTTTGAGAGGTTGAGTAAAAACTAAGACAAAAAATAAAATTATATACCAACAAAATATGGCAATGCGGTGAACCAGTTATATTCCGAATAAAAAATTATAATAAATTCAGACCCAATTCATCAGATGAAAAAAGTGCAAATCTCAAAGCATATCAGACAAATCAAAATTCAACTATTATGATTTTTTTTCCTTACAGCACATCAACAACATGAATCTTATAGCACATCTAACGAACAGAAAAGTGACAGTTTTGGCTTCAAAAAACTATCAAAAGTTATATATGAATTCCCTTTTAAAAAACTAATACATTTTACTCCACTGAATTAAACCACACCTTCCTAATGGGACCCACGCAAGAAATAAAAACACATCTCCTCCTCACAACCCCTCTCTCTCCTGTCGATCCCCTCGAAGCAGACGGAGGCCCACCCCTGAGCGGCGACGGCGACGATCCTAATGTGGATGCCTCCACGGGGCGATAGCGAAGGTGATAGGAGAACAACGAGGGACGATAGAGAGCGTGCCGATTTGGGGGATCGCGGCGGGCGAACTACGAGGGGCAACGCTGAGCATGCAGATCTAGAGGGTGGCAGCAGTGACGTCGAGGACCGCCGACGAAGAAGACGTTGTCGGTGTCTGGCAGATCTAGAGGGCGGTGACGACAAACATGCGACGTCGAGTAGCAACGGTGAGGGCAAATGGCTAGCGGTGACATCGACGGTGAGGTGTGACTGTGAGCGTGCTGACGAGTAGGTGTGGGTCCACATGAATTGTTTATTGTTTTAAATTGACTCATATGTAGAGTTTAGTTCCTGCATTCTGCTCCAATGTATTACATCAATTCCTAGCCTTCTCTTATTTTGAGCTTTGAACCGTCTTAAAATCAACATTGCACGTGGCCTTAGCGGCACAAAACTCGTGAATCCAAATCAGTGTGGCACTGTGGCCTTGGTGGAGAACATCCACAGGACAATCAAACACCCCCATTTTGTATGTACATGACAATGCACACATCCATCTCGTTTGGAATACATAAAATTTATAGAATTCTCTAGGAATTGCATTGTTTTTATAACATTTCTGAAACAACCCAAATTTTCAAAAATTTTGAATCATTGAAGTTTTTGGTTGGTTTGCAAAATCCTTCCCAATTCGGAAATTCCCTCTCATTTGCCGCTTTCCGTTTTCGCCATCCGAAAACGTCTTCCTCCCCAGGCACTTCCTCCCCGTCCTCTTCCTCACGTCCGAGCGCCACCGCCACACGCCTCGGTTCTTCTACCACCTTCGTCGTCGCCACCTCGCCTTCCACAGCCTTCGTCGCTACCTCCCCTCTCCCAGCGCTGCCCAACCGCTCTCGGTTGCACACGTCACCGCCCACGCACCGCCTCCGCCTCTGCCTAATTACTGGTACCACTGCCTCTCAACCCCTATAAAAGGCCACCTTCGGCTCGCATTCTTCACCACCTTCCCTTCCGCCACCTCCCCATCACCCATCTCCTCCGGAGTCGGCCGAATTCGAGCCTTCCACTGCCTCCCTTTTCTTCCCCGACGAGCAATCGGTAAAATCCGTCGTCCCTTCGCCTCCCCTTGACTCCTCCTCCAGGCTCTAGCTCCACCTCATCGCCGCCCATCTTTTCCCCACCTCCCCCACCCCTCTCGCCCGCCGAAGCCTCACCGGCGTCAAACTCCCCGCTTCATCTCCTTTGGCCGCCGTCGCCAGGCCGCCACACTCCACCCCAAGACACACTGAGGCCACCCTCGTGATTGCCGTCACCCACTAGTGCTCCCCGCACCACCCACTTTCCCAGCCAGCCGTCGGAGCTACGCCGACCCCCACCCTCTGCTCCGGGCAAGCGCGCGAGCCTTTTGGCCGTGCGGCTCAAGCCGTTGGGCGCTAGGCCTTAAAAGGCATGGCTGGTTTAGGCTGAAGCCCATTTAAGTATTGGGTTGGGCCCAATACTATTACCAGCTCATGAACAGTAAACTGTTACTGTTCAAAAACCGAAAACCCCAAACATTGTTCACAAAATCCGAAAAAATGCATAGTATATCATGTTTACTGTTCAATAGCTAAAAATCGTAATTCCAATTACTATTCACATGCAGTTTTCATTTGTGAATAATAAAATAGTACTATTCACTTTTCGACAACTCTTTACGGCCCGAAAACCCTAATTCGACAATATATACTCTTTCCAACCATTTCGAGGCCGTAAATCCAAATCTCTGCTCCGTTCAGCCAAATGAAGCACTAGATAAATACCTACCCTCCCACACCACCTTTCTTTATGTTTTTTTTCCGATTTTATTTACTTGCATGTTGTTCCCAGCTCATACCTTATCGAGCCGGATTTTATGTGGTTTATTTTATTTCTTTTCACACTAGGTCACGACTTCAACAATCAGACTCCAGAAGACACTGGACAAGACCAGTTAATAGAAGAATTTCTGCAAGGAGGCAAGTCACATTCCTTGATTATTTTGAACCTACATTTCATGTATTTGTATTATTACTTTCATTACGGTATTTGTGCCAATTACTTTAAATAATAAAATAATACTTTTGAATACCATAATAAATAGATAAATCCTAGTACTCCACAGACAAACCCACCTAGCACTTGTAGGCCATATTCACCTTGACAAAGTTCATATAAAATGGTATCTATATAAGTAGCTTTGTCACAAAAAATATGTTTATAAATCCTAAAAATCAGTATTGGCCTTTCGCAATAGTTTTGGTGGAGAGTTGAGGGTTGAAACCAAAAAGTTGGATAACCCAATAGACTTGTTAAAAAGTGAGTCAAAGGTGAAGGTGGACAACCACGTGTCGGTGTTGGTCCATCGCTTCACTGGAGACAAGTAAAGACAAGAACCTTGTGCCAAAGTAATAGACACAGTAACCGCTCAACTACAAGCATGGTCATTACTCCCTAGCTTAGTACACTGCTCATCCGATTGAATATCTACAGGATATCAACTGCTACTTGTGTGATAGGGCAGACGCGGAATGGGGGTGAGTCAGGAGTGGACCGGTTAGGGCACTCGCTGAACTACACAACGATATGGGTCCGTCAGCCTCGGAGTGCGGATTCCACTATTGGCCGGTGGTCTCCCGAGCTGTATGGATTAAGACCTACTGGGTAGAGGCTAGAAAGGTTGAGCAGTGAAAAAGCTTTGTTATCTCAGCTCAGTTGCACGCTAAAATATTGCGTGTCTACGTACTGACAGTATGAGTATGAGATATCTTGTGGGTAAAGTTGGACCTCTGCAGAGTGTATAATTAAAAGTATTCGAATACACCGTGTTTCCGGTTAATGAAGCTGTGTCCATGGGTGATTTCAGTACAGAGGCATAAGTAGAGTTTTTGAGATGTTAAGTTGGTATTTGTTGAGAAACCCCAGATGTTATTATTTATTATTGTTTTACTGTTTTAAATATTAAACTACTTTAAATGCGAAATACATTCGCATATTCCAGGTATGGTAAACCCTAACCATCAATTAGACTCTTTGCATGTAATTATTTAGTATTTTCATGTGGCTTGTTGAGTACGATAGTAGTACTCATTCTTGCAATATCTGCAAATCATCTACAGAAGAAACTTGAGAAAATACAGAGAATCCTTGTAAACAGGATTTTGGTGGACTCACAGATGGCAGCGACTATTGTTTTTAGGTCTAGACCGCGCTCAAGTGTGCCTGTGGTTTAAATTTTTTTTGTCTTGTATTATATTAACTTTGGGCTTGGAAGCCCGTGTCAGGTTAAAACTAGCTGTTAAGCCTTAATCTTATATAATAAAAGCTTGATTTTTGTTGTAATCGGGAGGTTGCTTGAAATGGTACTACTTCGCAACTGCACATCCTGAACGGTTGTGAAGAGTTTAACGGTCCTGAAAATCGGAGCTGTTACAATTTCTGCGTTCAGAACAGAGTAAATTCTTATTGTACCCGTATGTATGTCCCAATTGTGTTATTAGGTGACGTGACATGGAGAGAGCTCGATCTAGCCGAGCCCCTTTTTTTTTAACAAAAGCCAAAAACTATGACATTCATTCCAAGAAAAAGAATACAAACGAGGAACAATTGTGTATTTGGCACTGTAATTATGTGAGTTTTAGATTTTGGCACTTTATGTGAGTATGACATGTGAGTTCCGAGACCATATGTCGTACTCACAACAGTGGCAAAAACAAAAATTCGCATGCAAGTACAATGACAAATACGTGAATACCCCTACAAACATCGGTCCCAAAAACGAAAATCACAGACACCAACATCGACCCTAGGAAGAGAGATACAACAACGACACCAAAGACAACCCAAAGATAACACTTCAACACCTGCTAGCACCACAAAACCACCAGAAAGCCTGAGAACACAAAAAAAATTACCAAGACTAGACACCTAGAACACTAAGGCAAAAGAAACACAACCACACCAGGGAAAGACTACAGCTTCCACACTAAACAGCCGACAGCGAGGCCCCGCAAGCAAGTCGAAACTCAACTCGCGGGGCTGTTCAACCCCAGCAGGATCGCGATGGTGTTGAATGGATGGCAATTTTCGGACGCTGTCCAGGAGTGAGGCATCATCATCTACTTCCTCGTCTCCTCTAATACCTAGATGCTTCATCTGTGCGGGTACGCCTTCCTTTTTCATCTGTGCGGGAACGCCAAGGCTTTTTGATAGACCGAGTCCGAGATATCCATTTGGATGGAAATAAGGTCGTCAGGAAATTATTGGTTGGTACAACGAGTCTGAGATAGACAGAATCATTTATATTACCACATTAAGGCGTAAGGTTTTTAATGGAGTAACAATATGTGTATAAAATATCAATGAAATTTTATTTTATTTTTATTTTTTTCTCTAATTTTTAAGTGCTCATAATTTTACCAGAGTAACCAAACCAGACACTTCTGATAAGCCACACTCCTGTTTAGTATTTTTATTGTAATATAATTATATACGGTTTACTTATTACTGGATGAAATTATTCGAGGAGCTTGTACCATATGGTCACTAATCCCAACTCTGCTCCTGGTAGCTAAAATATTGAGATTGACTCATCCTTCTATGCATAATTGCATATCAGCGCATTCCACGAGATAAGACATTGATAGAATGATAGTCACCTATACCGTCCACCGAGATATCTGGGTTCTTTTCCCTAAGACAGCCGATAGGACATGATGACATGAGTGCGCGGCAACAACTATCTCCAAACTGGGCATCCACTGTCAGCTAATTACCAGCTGGGCTGGGTGTGAAGGATTCTATTTTGTTCGTCTACTTATATAAGTACAACTCTATCTCTTTCTTCACTCAATCAGTCTCCACTCTCCTTCCAGAAAAATTTAAAACAAAGGAGTTTTCATAACCTGTACACTGAAACTATCAAGCTCAGGTTAGTATCCGATAAGCATAAATGGTAACATCGCACACTATAATTTAGATAGAAAGTCTCGAATAATTAAGTAGCAAAAAATGCCTAAAAAGTGATGAACAAAAGAGGAGAAATCCCTGACTTAACAAGCTAAACATGATCACTAGCTAAATCTTCCAGCACCCAAAACTATATATGCTGCAATATATAGTTTATTTTCAAAACTATATATGCTATAATATTATCTTTTATTTTATTTTTTCTTTGGTTTTATTGCTTTTCTTCTGTCCCTCTCTTTTTTTCTTTTCTTTCCCTTTTTTTCCCCTCATTTTCTTTCTTTTCTTTCTATTTTTCTTTTCTTTTCGCACTTACAGTACTGTCACACATGTCCACCAGTGGGTCACACTCACTGACTCACACTAGTCTAGCCCCTTCAAATGCATGTGTTGGGGCCCGGCTCCCAGGTCAAGTAGAGGTGCTTGATCAATTGTTCTCTTATGGCATGTTTAGCTGTATCTAAGAAAAAGTGGTGTCGGAGAGTAGTCTATAAAATAGGTAATTTTTATCTGATCAGATAAATCTGAAGATGTGATGTTTGGTTGATGATATGTGACTAAAGATAGAAAAGAGAGAGAAAGAACTAAAGAAATAGAAAAGAGATAGCTGCCAGACATTGAATTTCTGCGCCTGATGCAATAACGGTGCCTAGCCTTCGACCAAGCAACATCCAGACAGCCATCCGGCTTCTCTGGCCAGACGTGCTGCGCGTCAGCCTCAATCCAAACACCCCCTAGTGCTGCAATGCAAAATTGCAAATGCAAACCTAAGAGAGAGAAGGGTAGCTAGCTTTGGTCGTGGCTCGTCGCATTGTCCTCTCAGTTAGGTAGCCATGCATGCTGTCAGCTTTCTCGCCTTCCAAGGCTTGCAAGATGTCCTCCTAAGTCCTAAACACTGGCCTCCTTCCACCGCTGCACGCCTGCACCAGATGACTAGAATACCAAGCTGATAAGCATAAGCGGCCACAAGCCCACAACACAACCAAACGCCGATCCGAAAAACCCCAAAAAAGAGGGGAAAAAGGGTGAGAGGAAACTGCAGTCACTCAGGCAAGCAAAACAAGAACAAGAACCCATCACTTCCAATCAAATGTTATTGCTAAAACAAAAAAAAACACACATTCACATACAAAACAATGATGCGTGTGAGTTTTATTGTTAGATTGGACGATATGAGACTTTTACTACCGATTGCAACACGCGTACGTGTGTTTTACCGTAGATCCCACGCGAGAAACACGCGAGTTGGCGCTCCTCGCCAAACAATGAACACCCACCCCTGGCGCGCACACACATATATAAAGTCTTTTTTCTATTTCCAGTAGTAGTTACTCCCTATTCCGTATCTCACAATATAGAGAGTATATTACGCAACCGAGAGTATATATATGTAGTATACAAGTATATAAGACCATCTAGATAGTATTTACATCTTTTTAGGGGTGATATGTATAATTTTTAGACATACTCCTTTTTATGTGCGAATATGAAGGTATTTATAAAATATACTAAAAACTATGAAATCTTGTAAATTTTTCATGTAGTTCACATTGAAGTATATTATAATTAGTATATGAGTATACCCAAACCGATAAAAGAGTATGTCAAATCTTTTAGATGATATATCAGCTGTGATAGTAACTACCCCGAGAGTATGTTTTTCATTGTGCAACCTACAAGAGACTCCCGGTGCTAGTTGCTGTATCTACTATGAAGTTGCGGTTATAATCTCTAAAAAAAGAAATGCGCTAGAAATTGAGAGAGAGAGAGAGAGAGAGAGAGAGATCTAGTTTTGAATTTGATGGACCGTAAGAGGATAATGTGTGGTTAAAAACTATGAGGAAAAAGAGAACTAAGCTAAAATTTCCCCAAAATTGAAAAACATATGCCCCCAGTCTGATGGACCTAGTTACGACTAATCCACCCATTAAATATTGTAAAAAATAATTATTATAAACTGAAAAAAATGAGAAAGAGTTGTAAACCATGAAACATCTCATTATGATATATATATATATATAATAATAATTTCTACTCTCGGGAGTAGTTACTCCCACCTTTGATATACCACCTAAAAGAACTTGACATACTCTATTATCACTTTGGGTATACTTATATACTAATTATAAGATACTTCAATGTGAACCACATGAAAAATTTGCAAGAGAGTCCATAGTTTTTAGCATATTTTGTAAATATCTTCATATTCGTATATAAGAAGGAGTATGTCTAAAAATTATACATACCACCTTTGAAAATGTGTAAATACCGCCTATATAGTCTTATATACTCGTATACTACACATACATATTCTCGGTTGCGCAAGATACTATCTACGTTGTGAGATATGTGAGATACGGAATATGGAGTAACTACTCCCGGAATAGGAAAAATGCTTTCTATATATATATATATATATATATATATATATATATATATATATATATATATACTCCAAGTAAAATATTGATTTCTAAAAAATTAAAAAAATCAGGAGTGTATGTAGTGTACTAAACCATTTGTGCAGTTGCGGTTTAATTTACGAGAGAATAATCATGTGTACGTAATATATAGCAGCAATGCAACTGCGCAAACGAATAATTTATTCACATAGCCCTCGGAACGGTCCAGTGCGTGTGAACCATTGATTGTCGTTGACATGGACGGTGGAGATGCATCCTCTTGAGAGTACGGACGAGAACAAAACCCCTAGCTCTTGCTACAGGTGGGTGAGGGAGGAGCAGCAACCATGTGTGATACTTAGCACTACCAAAGAGAGAAGATAAGAGAAGGTCAAGCAATCTGTCCGTATCAGTGTGCCCTGCATAATCTTCATGAAGCTCTTGGTCAAAGGCGCAAACGGTGTTGGATCAGCTCCAATTTGGATAGTGTGTTCTAAATTTGTAGATCTCTTATTTGTGTGGTTGGATTGCGGATATGTGGTTTTGTGTGAACCGAACTTTGAAGAGGGCAGAATGCAACTTTTCTGTTTTAGCTGAAAATGCTAGCTCTTGTTAGTTCTTGCTTTATTGTTGTTGTATCGAAGTTGTAGCTACCTTGTTGATGATGCCGCTATTGTGGTGCATCTTTAGATTTTCTAGAGAAGACTCTTTGTATCCATCATCGTTTATAAAGGAAGGGCTGAGAGTAAATTTGCGTCGGTAATGTGTGGCTTTCTACTTCTCTTAGGGGGTGTTTGGAACAGCTGGGTTTTTTCTGAAAAGTGACTTTTGGCTGTACTGCAGGGCTTTTCGACTGTGGGTTGAACGGCTAGGTTTTTCTGATTTGGTGTTTGGTTGTCTGGCTTTTAGGCAAGCTGGTTGTAGCTTCCAAGATGAGAAATGTCTGAAATTACCCTGAGGATAGTAATGGCTTGTTTGATGCCGTTTAACGCAATTAACAATATTTAATGACAACTGACAACTATTAACGACGCTAAACGCAATTAACGGCATTTAAAGATAATTAACAACTAGCACAATTGACGACAACTACTACAATTGATGATATTTAACGATAATTAATGACTACTATTGGAATTAGGGCAATTGGTCGCATTTGACGACGAATACCGCAATGAGCACAATTAATCGCATTTGACGATGACCAGTGCCATCTGTAAGTACATCTATTGTTATACATGCTTTCCCCTTTTAACTGAGCTGGACAATGGAGTCAGTGTTTATCCGATCCGCAGTAGTAAAATTCATTACGTACTCTACTCTAATTGACACTTGCATGTTTTCAATACGGATTCTGTAATGGCTGACATGTTTGGCTTGTTACATGTTCCTTCCTCAGAAGGTGAGAGTGCATAGGAACCGACACCTTTTGAGGTGAATATCGTAATTTATTACTGATATAGATTACCTATTGTGGGACAAAGTTTAAATCTTAGCCTTTGATTACGCTGATCATAGAAGATGAACGATTGTGGTTCTTTTATTTTTCTTATAAGTAATGTGTGAATTTCTAGCTATTTTTTGTTTTTAGATTCATATTTCTAGTTTTTTTTTGATCTCTTAGGATTAATGTGAGGGCTTGTAGGAGAGCCTCTAATCAGTAGAAATATAAAGATAAAGATAGATAGATAGATATGCGCTAGTTAAGTTGGATCAAATCAATGCAACTAGTGGCGGAGTCAGGAATTTTCCAAAGCCCGGGCAAGCCACAAGCTAAGTGCCTAATTATGGTCTATTGAGAACCGTAAGCATCGGATATTCAGATACACAATTAAGCATTATGCAAATCCACAAAAGATTTAAAGTAAAAGAACGGATACAATACATCACACATGTAAAGGTTCATAGAGATACGATAACAAACAACTCACTAGACACTACCAAAGTTGCGAGTGTATATTGCATAAGTTAGTGCCCCCAGATGCAATTGTACAAAAGCTTTACATCTCAGGAAAGCATAGGCAAACAGTAAACAATAATTCAGTGCCAAAGGCTACAATAGTAAGCAAGACGATAGTCAGCAAATCAAGTATCAACACAAGATTTTTATGCTCTTGAAATGAACTACAATGGATCAAAAGCCGATTGGTAAATTGGGCACCAGTTATAACTTTTGTATGAACTAACCAGTCTCAAACATTTAGGAGGTAGGACTGCCAAGAACCGATTAATGCATGAACTAGATGGCATGTCACCGCATTACTAAAGATTTACCAAATGGGGAAGCAGTTTGTGTGGCCAGCAAACTGGATCTAAGTTTCAGCCTGACAATACATATGAAACAAAAATTGGGAATTCCTACTAGCACTAAAGAAATCATGAAATTAGGAGAAATTGTGCTCACTGCTCACCTAGCTGCCTGGGCGGCCGTGGCCTGCTGCTGCCGGCTCGTGGGCCTCGTGGCTCGATGTGGATGGGAAAGTGAGCAACAACAGTTGAAACTGAAATAAAACAAACAAAAAGAAAAGGGAAGGGGGGAGCAGGGAGCTCGGGCCAGGACCTGGGCAAGCGGCCGGTGGGCCAAGCCGAGGGGCGCCGGCGGCGCAGGGACAGCGATCGAACACAGCGGCGGCGTCGGAGGCGGTCTTGGCGGCAAGCAGGGAGCTGACGGCGGGGCTGCGCCATGGGGAGCTCTGGCTAGGAGCAGTGAACCAAGAAAGAAGAAGCAAATGGGAGGGAGAGAGAGTGTGAGGAAATGGGGAATGAGGTGAAGAAAGAAAACAGGAAGAAGATGATTTCTCAGTGCTCACCTAGCTGCCTGCATCAGGCCGCCACCGCCGCTCGTGCTTGCCTGCCGCTTGCGCTTGGCAATTGGCCCGGTTGGGGAACAGAGCAGCCGCGCGCGGTGCCCCCGTCGTCTTGCGGCGGGGAAAAGGCTACGGAAGAAGTCGGGCGCGGGGGCGCGAGTGCGACGACGGGTCAATCTCGGGTAGCAGATGATGCGGAGCGCGGCCACACCAGTACATGCGACTAGGGGCGGGCTCCCGCGGGCCACTGCTCGTGCTGCTGCTATGCTGCAGCCTGCACGAACGCCGCCACCGCCCGTGCTTGTGCTTGGCCGGTTAGGGTTGAAGAATAGAGAAAGCACAGGCGGCCAGCGACCAGAGCCCATCATCCCCGACGCACCCGGCCAGAGCCCAAGCCTAGCTGGCCAGGAAAGCTTGGGCAACTGCCCAGGCTGGAGGGATGCTGTTTCCGCCACTGAATGCAACCAAACACGGCACATCCTGGCAAGTACTAGCCGATAACTTCTTATTATGGCAGCTCATGGATCTCCCCTTCTAATTAAATGATAAGTAAGCGTCAATATAATTCACATGTCAACTTTTCTTAAAAACAATCTGGGCGCCATGCTGCGGGAGTGCGGGATCTGCGTCGGCGCGTGGGCGTACCGCGTACGCCGGCGAGAGCGCGAAGCTGAATCTTCGGAGGATCAGCGCGAGCGCCACCTTAGCCTCCAGCATGCACGGCGAAGCCCTGGCTGACGCAGACGCGAGGGCCTGGCCCCGAACGGGCGGAAGACACCGCGCACCCTGGAGGAGGCCTTGTAGTCAGACAGGCCGTCGTAGTCGGGCCTTTTTCTTGCCGGACACGCAGGACCTCGCTCCTTTCATCTGACTGAGATACACAAGCATTCAGATGGGGTTAACAAGGACGAAAATGTAGGCCGTCGGCTAACTCAAGAAAGCTTTCGCCATGCTCGTTAGTCTGGCCCAGCTCAGCTTTGGCTTGCTGCTTGGCTGCTTGTGCTCCCAGGTGACCAGTCCCAATTGGGCCGTGTTCAGTGTCTGCTCCCGGCTGAGATGTCCACGGCTCCACGCACCGTATCCATACTAGTACTGACCATGAGCACCGTTCTTCGTATATGTGAGTGACCCATGGTCCATTTGATTCGAAAGCAAACGTCAAGCTCATGCGTCAGAAAATGTTACATTTTAGGCCATTGGAGTTTTATCTGTGCTCTCACCAAGTCTTAGGCAACTTCGTATTCTAGAAAAACAGAAGTCTTAGGTAACTTGCTACAAGTCATGTAAATACTTAACCATGCGCGTTGAATGCAGAGGCAAGATGCTTGGACAACCCGATTTCCCCTTTCGTTCTTGTCCTGCTTTTAGTGCTCGAGTGTGCGCTTTAGACCGTTTGATCGCGAAACGGACGCCACAGATCAGCCCTTCGTATGACAAGAAGCAAATTACACCAAACAGACATATAGACCAATCAATGCCATCCATCTCATCCCATGATCACAAAGCCAAGGCATCTTTAGTTGTCAGGCGTCCAAACCTAATCATGCCCCAGACAGATAGCCGGAGAAAAGAGCTCCAGGCTGACGGATGGATGTCTCTGGACTCTCAGTCTCAAGTGTGTCACCTACCGACCTGACCTACAAGACATGTTCCCTTTTTCTATTTGGGATGCATGCATTTCCTGTAGCGATCTTGTATGCTGCCACATTGCATTTTTCATTTTTATGATGCGCTCGTGCCTGGGCTGACGAAAAGACGGGGGAATGTGTGGTGCAGACTGCACAAACGACCATTGCAGCCCACGGCCGGCGAGGAGAAGGCTCAGGGAGTCAACACCGGATCGCCAAAGGAAATAAAGTTGGGTACCATGTCACTCTCGGCAAGGAAATGCTGTCTCCCGGAAACAGCTGAGCCTTGCACGCCTATCGTCCTCCGTTAATAAGAAATTTTACGGTATATTTTACTAGTAGCATGTAAGTAGTAATATAAATTAAATCTAACAATTAATTTGTTTTTCGTGAGAGTATTATGGACTTTTTCAACTAGAGTTCAAAATGTTTCTCTTGTGTCATGTGATCCTCACATGTGCAATTACAATTCTATCCTCTTGTGATTTTACTATTCATACTATTAGGTATAGTATAACTAAATCCTAACTAATCTGAACTATTAGATCATAAAGAATGAACGATCCATTGGATCTTAAAGAATTGACGACCCATACTAAATTGAGTATACCTTTTATTACGAGCTCTTTTACCAATAAGTGGATACAGATGAGTGTGTTATTAGAGGGCTTACCTCTTGGTCAATCTCAACTCCAGAGAAAACTAGGACTGCGTTGTTGCCAACTTGCGGCAATTCTCTTTTTTTCAATTATGATTGAAGAAAGTGTTTAGACGTAGCATTGAGCAAGCACATCAATCAAGGATAAATCCACTTTGTGCATGTTCTAAATTATAGTATGGCTTATAGAGTACTCCTCATTCTAAATTTTGTTTATAAATACATGTTATTCTACAATTTCGAGGTAGCTTTTAACTATTGTTGTTCTTTGCATACCACTACCATTCATTAACCCAAGGCTATTTACTACTATGGATTAGAGTAATACATATCATCCAAATTAGTGAGCTAATAAAGGAGGGTGATTTGGTCACTTCCACACATGCCTTGGTTGAAGTGCAAAATCCTAGAACATCATGATGCGGACCAACTATACTCAGCTGCATCAATTGAAGCATTCAAGCAAAACATAGTGGAGGCTGGACGTGAGGTATAGCCATGTCAAACAGTGCTTTGGCAGCCGTGCACATGTCTGCACCCAGGCAGATGCGCGTAGCTAGGGCTAACAAAATGGCTCGAGGCTTGCGAGCTGGCTCGGCTTGGGCTCATGAATTTTCGAGCCGAGCTGAGCCCCTTGTCCAGCTCAGAAAAAAAATGAGCCGAGCTCGAGCCACTCGCGCGGCTCGTTTCGCTTGTGTCGCCTTGCCAGCCCACGAAGGCACAAAGGCCTAGCCACCCGAGAGGTCAACCCCGGAGGCATCCGCTAGCCACAAACAACTCATAACTCACAACTCACTCCCCTAACCCTAATCCTACACTCCCAAGTCCTGATCCATAATCAACCCAAGCCCCTTCCCCTTCCTCTCCCGAACTCCAATCTCCCTCTCCCACCCGTCTGTCGCCCCTTTCGCCCCGTCCTCCAGCCCGGCACCGCGGCCCAATCCACCGTGCCACCGCACCCCGTCCTACCCCTTGGCACCCCGTCCTCTGCACTAATGCCCCTGTCCACCCCACCCCTGTCCTCCCCAGTCCTCAGCCGCTGCCCCCTTCCCTCTCCTATCCTCTGTGCCGCCGCCCGTCCACCCCACCCCCTCTCCACACTGCCCCGTGCTCCACCTGTCCTCCACGCCGCCGCCCCATCCTCCTCAGCCGCCCCCTACTCCATCCGCCGTGCCGTCCACTCCTTCATCCGCTGCGCCCTCCTCCAACCGACGCGCATGGATCGCCTACGGAGCATGGAGTCTCGTGCGCGAGAGAAGAAGTCATCCAACTTCGGGGCCTCTGCCTCGGCACTAGTGGGCGAGCGTGCAACCGGTCGACGCCTCCTCAGCTCCCAGCTGCCTCCTAACCTCGCCAAACCGGCAGCCTCGGTGAGTTAGGTTTGAATTGTTAATAAATCTTGTAGCTGTTTTGTAGAGTATTGTCTCTCATTTTGTGAACGATTTTGCAGTGTAGTGTTAATAAAATCTTCTGAATGATTTTGTAGCTGTTTAGTGGTGTAGTGTCTCTCATTTTATTCAATTGTTAATAAATCTTTCCATGGCTCAGTTTTAAATTTTTAATAAATCTTTCCATGGCTCAGTTTTAAATATGCATTCTGTTTGTTCGTCAATCCTCATATTATTCATATGCACTCATATATTCATATATTCCATGGCTCAGTTTTAAATCTTTCCACTGCTATTATCGATCAATCTATGCATTCTATTTGTTCGTCAATCCTCATATATTCATAACTCATAAGTAACTTTGTATTAGACATGTTGTCACATTGCATGAATATTTGTATGGGATCCTTCACTGTTTTATTTCTTTATGTAATTGTCATTTGTACTAAAATTTTCATATCTAATTATCTCCATTTTTTTTTTATCATAGTCGTTGAGTAAGGATGCAGATTGGGAGGATATGGTTGATGATGATTACGATGGTGTACCATCTGATGAGGAGGGAGAACAAGGACATATTTCGATGGATTCTTTAAATTCAAATGATGATGAACAAATAGCTGTGGCATTGACAGAAGATGGTACCGTATCTCAACAAAGATCAAAGAGGGAAGCAAAAAGGAAGAAGGGATCTCCAAAGGTATCTGGGAGACAAAAACAATGATTAGATTGTTGAAAGATTTTTAAGGTGGTGATTATTCAATCCAAGAAAAAGAAATGGGAGATCGATACAAGGGCAAAATATATGTTTTGTTACAAACTCATGTCTTACAAATAAGGGGGTGCTACTTCACATCTGATGAGGTATATACCCAGGTGCACACCATATTTAAACAAGGTAGCTAAGATGAAAGCTCAAGCTAAGCTCAACTCAACTTTGGTCCTACCATGGCAAGTGAGACTGGTTTACCTCTTATTGCCACTCCTAGGGAATATGATCAAGATGAAACTCGTTGAATTATTAGTAAGATGGTAATTGTCCATGAGTATTCTTTTAGGATGGTCGAGCACACTTGGTATAATGTTTTGATGAATTACTTAAATCCATCATATCAGTTCATCGGTAGAAAGGCAATAAGAAGTGAATGCTTCAAGATTTGTGAATCAGAGAGGGAAGTCCTTAAGAAGAGTCTCAAAAGTGTCTCCCATATAAGTTTAACTTGTGATTTGTGGACTTCTAACTAAAACCTTTGCTACATGAGTTTAGTAGCACATTATATAGATAAAAATCGGGCTATGCAATGTCGTGTGCTGAACTTTATTGAGTTGGATCCTCCACACAGTGGGGTTGTCATAGCTCAGACTGTCTTTGATTGCATTGCTGAATGGAAGAAGAGGATAAGATTATCACACTCACTCTTGATAATGCTTCCTTAAATGCTGCTGTTGTACATAGTTTAATGGTCAAGTTTGCTGCTAGAGGACCAGCTGGTTTCATTGCTAAGTATTTTCATGTTCGATGTTGTTTTCATATAGTGAATTTGGTTTTAAATGATGACCGACTACCATTAGCACCTTTGATAAACAAGCTAAGGGAAACAACCAAATATATAAAGACGTCTACATCTCGTATGCATAAATTCTTACAAATTTGTTCATCACTTGCTTTGCAAATTGATCCTAGGTTGAGCCTTGATGTGTCCACATGATGGATTTACACATACAAAATGTTGTCAGTCTGCATTGTTTATAAGGACGTTTTAGTGTGTTATGTTGATACGAATGCAAATTACCAATGGCAGCAATTGGGTCAAGATTGGACATTGTATGAAAAAATGCACCAATATTGAAGTCCTTGGCTGAAGTGACTAGTGCATTTTCTAGATCAACTTATCCAATGATAAATATTTTTTTATCCTTATAATAGTTAATGTCAAGATTGCATTAAGAGCTGAAATTACTTCTGGAGATGATCATTTGAGGAAAATGGCTGCTGCAATGTTGGAAAAGTTTGACAAGTATTAGGAAGAAAAGAACAATGTCATGGTCCTTGCTACTATTCTTGATCCTAGGTTTAAGATGAGATTCATTAGTTGGTACTTCAACCAAATGTACGAGCCCACAAAAGCTGCAAAAGAGCATGATGATGTCAAGCTCGAGTTGAAATATTTATATTCACAGTTTGAGATGGATCATCGGCACAGCAAGATGGCGAATAGAGGTGATGTAACCTCCTCCTCAACTAGTATAATCTTAGCTTCAGTTATTCTTGCGTTCCACTTCTACCGAGCCATCAAAATTAGAGTTGCTCATCTACCTAGATGTAGGGGTGGGAATGGTTTAACTTGATCCATTGGATAACCTAACCGTTTTTAAATTTCTAGCAAATGGACCAAAGGTTCGATCCATAAACAAATTAGATCAAAAAGGGCCATTAACCTGTTGCTCCCTTGGCTCGCACGGAGCGAGCCTTCTCTCGCCGCTGCTTCACATGATTCCCCCAACGATTCCCACATTGCTCTCTCCCCCTGCCTTGAGCTTCTTCTCCAATCCAATCTCCCCGCTCGTCTCGCTGCCCCCGGTCCCTCCCTGTCTCTCGATCTCCGAGGCAAGCCGGCCAGCCATGGCTTTCAATAAGATCAAGGTCGCCAACCCCGTCATCAACTCCCCCTGCCTTGAGCTTCTTCTCCAATCCAATCTCGCCGCTTGTCTCGCTGCCCCCGGTCCCTCCCTGTCTCCCGATCTCCGAGGCAAGCCGGCCGGCCATGGCTTTCAATAAGATAAAGGTCGCCAACCCCGTTGTCGAGATGGATGGTCAGTCACATCCCTCTCTTCTCCCCGCAGATCTACTAGTCTAGCCTCCACCTCAACTCGTCAGGTGTCCAATGTCCTTTCTTTGTGAATCTTGTTTGAGCTAGCTTTAATCGAAGCATCATAATAGATCTCTTAGATCTAGTTGATCCTCTTCACTGCACTTGTTTGGTATTTGGGATTCAATTCACATCGCCGGTGGAGGCTGTGGAGTTCCAGAAGTTGAGTTCCAGCCTCAGCCGAGCTTAATCTTCTCCTGATCTGCTACTTCCAGAGTTCCAGAAGTTGAACTTTCAGGCTTCACAAATGACTGACTTGATGCTTGATTTGTAGTTGAATTGCGCGTGTGGGGAGCTAGCTGTGTTTGTTGGAATTCTATAAAATCAACCTTTTTGGTTAGCTTAGTTGTGTTGTTGTTGAACATTTTACTGTGTATACCCATCTTTTCCATTGCTTGTTCTCCTAATGTGCGTACATTGGTGTGATCCATAAGAACCAACGGACTACAGGGTTATTTGATCTTGAGCCAATGGATCGAACAATTATCCACATCCATGGACGTGGACTGCACGGGGCAGGTCCAGTTCGAACCGACCCGATCCATGCCCACCCCTACCTAGATGAAGTGAATGAGAGTTTAGATAACAAGGGCTTTAAATTGCTTGAGTGGTAGAATTTGAATGCACATAGATTCCCGGTAGTGTCAAAGATGACTAAGAATTTCATGTCTAACCTGAATATTATGCCTCTTTTTAGGAAGAAGATGATGAGGACAATGTTGAAACCATTCTATTTCCTCAAAGCGTTATAGAGAGCAACTAGTGAGTGGTACTACTTCTAGGTGTGTATCAAACTCGATTTGTTAATTGAATATTATGTTTTGGTTGTATTTGATCATAGACTTGTAGATTGTTGCTTGGAGGTCTGAAATATAGGACATTGTGCTTCCTGCACTTTGGTTATACTTGGTTGGACCTTGTGGGATTCTAATTGAGTAGAGTAGACAGTAGAAAGATTTCGCCTCCTGGTTATGCAGGACTCTTGGCATGTGAGTTCCACAAGCTGACTCTATTGGTGAAAGCATCTAAGCCCCTAAAAAGTGTTTTGGTATTTAATGACAATATGTGTTGGAGATATGCCCTAGAGGCAATCATTTTGATGATGATATTTCGTTGTATCCATGATTTAATAAATGTTCCTTGAATATTGCCTTTGTGTTGATTAACAAGTATGTGACTTGTTTGTGAAACTCTTTACTTGTATGGTTATTCTAAAGTTGTCCCTAGTCAGAGTTCATGTAAGGACACACGTGAATGATGGATTAGCACATGTATCGGTTGATGACCATGTTTCACAGGTCATAGACATGGAGATGTCAAACCAATAATGTGGACACATGTTTAGAACGTGGGGTTGGACCGACCCAACATGAGACATAGCTTTTATACTTATGGTTCTCTCTACACAATGTGTACGCCTTGTCCTTGGACCTGAGATTGTCGCATGTACTTGAGATGTGAATAGACCTACTTAGGGGCTATCAAACGCTACTCAATGAATCGGGTAGTTATAAAGGTAGCTTTGGGTTTGTCATGAAGCATGTCGCGAGGCATGGTCGGTCGAGATGGGATTTGCCCTCTCTACCGAGAGATATCTCGGGCCTCGAGTGATCGGATCTAGAAATGCATGGCCATGCTACTTAAGGTTAAGAGTTAACCTAGTAAGGGATTCGGATCACGGGATCGAGAAAGAGTGGTCACTTGGGCTCGACCAAATATCGTGAGGCAAAGGGATTGGCATGTACATAACGTTGTGATGGTTCGTCCGATATGATCTTTACGTGCGTTTAGGAGTTGGCACGTCTTGCTAGAGGTCGCTACCAACTATTGACCAAGTATGTGTACTTGCGTCATGTCTAAACATACGTGAACCTATAGGGTCACACACTTAAGAAGTGAAGCCTAATTCGGATTGGATCCGAATTAGATCGGGCATTGAGTCCTAATGGGCCTCTATTCGTAGAAGCCCATTATAAGGACGTTATAAAAGGAGGGCGGCGCATCGGTTAAGGGTTGAGTTTTTCGTGACATCCCCAAACCACGCCGCCACCCTCCCACGCCCTAGTCGCTCGCGCGGATCTAGTAGTCCGGCGTGAGTCGCTTCCTCCGTCACGTGTGGATACCTTTGAAGGCGCCGCATCCGTGGCGTTGGGACAAACCGCAAGAAAGGAGGCAGACGTGGGGCGCCACGACGAGGACGAGGAAGTAGTACGACTACTCGCCCGACGCATCGCATCAACTTGGTACGACTACACTTGCCCGACGCCTGCGCATCAACTTCCACACCTACGCGTCTAGTGGTAAGACCGTGATCTATAACTGCAGTGATCTTGGTTTACGGGTAGAATTTTTTTAATTTTCGCTAGTGTAGCCTACCCGTTTCCCTCTGATGGTATCGAGCGGTTCTTTGTCATGTTATAGGTTCGGTGATTTGCATATGGCGATATGTAAATCGGTATGATCGATGTGATCGATTGTATAGTTCTGGTAATGGATTGGTCTGGTTTCCGTGATCATGCTGCTAAGGTCGTGAAATATAGGACATTGTGCTTCCTGCACTTTGGTTATACTTGGTTGGACCTTGTGGGATTCTAATTGAGTAGAGTAGACAGTAGAAAGATTTCGCCTCCTGGTTATGCAGGACTCTTGGCATGTGAGTTCCACAAGCTGACTCTATTGGTGAAAGCATCTAAGCCCCTAAAAAGTGTTTTGGTATTTAATGACAATATGTTCTATGGCACTAATGTAATTATTGAGTGTTTAAAAAGGTTTAGTCCCAGTGATGAACACATCTACATGGAAATATATGCTTGAGGACAACATGAAGATCAATATGGCTAGAAGACAAGGTACAAAGTAATTTAGGATCTTTTTCAGTTTACCAGTCTCAGGTGAATTGGTTGGGATACTGGATTATAGGTTAAATGTCGTACTATCAAGAGGGATCATAATTAGTAGCTTGATAACATGTTCCTAAGCACAATGGATCAATCTAGGATCATGCATACCTTTGAGATTGTGTTGAAAAAGAATCTCTTGTATTTTTTTTCAAAGTAAAACGGTAGTACCAAACTTACCTGGCGGAACTACCGCTCAAACGGTAGTACCGCAGTGAACTTGGCGGAACTACCGCTCAATGGTAGTACTGCAAGTCCCTTTAAGAATCTACCGTAAAGTTTTTTTGAGTATTTGAGAAGTGTTTCAAGTCTTGATAAAAAACCCTTGTTCCATAATAATTAAAATGTCTTTGGGGTTTACTTGGATATTTTCCTTGAGAGCTGTTCTGTGTATTTTAAATGTGCGGTTGTACCGACGTTCAAATTATGGAACTACCGCTTGGCGGTAGTACCGATCCTTTGTGCGGTGCGTTTTTCCCAGAACACATGTCTTTGAAAGTTTGTTGCTCTCTCAAGGAACGGTAGTACCGCAGTGCTTCCAGCGGAACTAATCGCATCTTCGGCACATCCGATAGTTACATGGCGGTACGTTTTTACAGAACGTATGTTTTTTGAGTTGTTTTGAATGTTTTGGAGCGGTAGTACCGGAGCTCAACTCGCGGAACTACCGCATTTCAGGTTCTTCCGTTTGTTGAAAGGCGGTACGTAATTTCCAGTACTGATGTTTTTGGAACTCAAGAAAAACGGAAGTACCTGTTCTCAATCGAAACTTCTGCTAACACGGAACTACCGCATTTTAGTTGGCGGTAGTACCGCACCGAATTTCTAACGACTTTGTCAGAGCATTTAATGACTTGTCTGTTCTAGCTGTTACAGGCTGTTTTGGGATGGTGCGGTAGTACCGACCGTTAAACAGCGGTACTACCGTTTGTGCTATTTTTCCTTGTAACTTGGTCCCAACAGTCGTTTTGGTTGTGGGGTATAAATACCCTTCCACCTGCTCTTGGACAGAGAAAGGGCTTACACATTTTTACATTCTTGGGCTAAGAGCATTCACTCCACACCTCATTTACACATGTGCATTCATTGTAAGGTTGTTGAGCATAACTTCAAGTGCATTCATTCTAGTTTGATCCATTGCACTTGAGTGCTGTCAAGCAAAGATTGTGTGATATGTTACTCTTGGTGATGTTAGCACCTAGACGGCTTGGCGGGAGTTTGCACTTGATCTCTTCAAAGAAGATTGTGAAGAGACTTGGTGCCAATCGTGAGTGGTCTGGTGTTCACCATCTCCGGAGTGGAGGAAGAATAACCACCAGTGAAATCGAGAGAAGGCTTAATTTGTGAAGCCGGCTTGATTGGTTCAAGCTTCCTCAACGTAGACTAGTGAAGACTTAGGTCTTCGATACCACGGGAAAAACATCATTGTCTCCACTGTGGTTATCTCTTGTCTTTACCTTTTGCATTTACATTACAGCTTATTCCTGTGATTTACTTGTTTAGGTAGTTTGTAACTTGCAGTGCCTTTGCCTTTCTGTCCTGAGTAGTTATTTATTTCTACCTTCTTGTTTCCAGTCCACGCTGTTAAGTCTGTGTTGCTGAAAGTCTAAATTTGGACGATTAAATTTAAAAACCTCCTATTCACCCCCTCTAGTCGGTTATCTTTGATCCTACAAGTGGTATCAGAGCTTGGTCTCTCTATTATTGGACTTAACAGTCTAGGAGAGAAATGATGGCTAGTGAGGGAAGGTCTATAGGCAAGGCTCCTTTGTTTGATGACTCAAATTATGTTTATTGAAAAATTAGAATGTCAATTTATCTAAAAGCCATGAGTCCGAACATATGGAGAATTGTAGATGAGGGTTATGCTATGACTCTTGATCCACAACGTCCCACGGAATTTGAGGGGCGTAATGCTCATTTAGATGCTCAAGCTATGAATGCTCTTTTTGGCGCTTTAAACGCGGATGAGTTCAATAGAGTGAGTAACTTGGAAACAACTCATGCTATTTAGACCACACTCTCTGAAATTCATGAGGGCACATCCACTGTTAAAGGGACCAAACTGCATAGACTCCGGATTAAATATGAGACATTCACAATGTTGCCTCATGAAAACATCACTGAGATGTATTCAAGACTGAATAATATTGAGAATGAACTCAAAGGTCTTGGTACTAACCTTTTTGATGTTGATATTGTGCGCAAAATTCTTAGGGCTCTGCCGGATAAGTATGAGACATTGGTGATATTTTTTCTCAACTCTTCCGAGTTGCCAAGAATGACACCAACCGAACTTTTGGACAATCTCATCACAAATGAGCTATATAAGAAGGACAAGGAAAAACTTTTGGAATCATCTTCCTGAAAGAAAAGGATTACCGCTTTTAAGGCAAAAGTGGAGTCAAGTGATGATGAGGATGAAGAAGAAAACTCCGATGAGGAGTTTGCTCTCCTTGTGAGGAGAATGGAGAAATTCATGAGAAGACGCCCACATCGAAACTTCAACTTCAACAAATACAAGAAAGGGCAATCCTAAAGTGAGAACAAGCGTTTTAGCAATATTCGCTGCTATGGTTGTGATGAGAAGGGGCATATTATCTCAAACTGCCCCAACAAGAAGGAGGATAAAGGCAAAGCATCAAAGAAGAAAGAATTTAGTGGAAAAAAAAGTTGTTTAAAAAGTTACATAAGGATGGTAAACATGAAGCTCATATTGGAGAGTGGAATTCCGATAAGGAACTCTCAGACTCCGACTCCGATTTAAATGATGAAGAGTCCTCCAAGAAAAGAGGTCTTGTCGGCATTGCCATCAAGGAAGCTCCATCATTTTTGTCCACACCTACTTGCCTTATGGCAAAAGGAGACAAGGTAAAACCTACTGTTAATAATGAAACTTCATATGATGATCTAATGGAAATGCTTGAAGATTTAAATGAATATCTTGGAAAGAAGAAATCAAAATTTAAGATCTTAAAGAAAGAATACATCTCTCTAAAAGACTCTTTTGAGGAACTAAAGGATGCTCATGATTCCCTTCTTCTAAAAGATATTGATAAATATCATTCAAATGTTGGAATTACTTGTAATTTAATGGATGAGATGCATAGAGTGAAAACTGTTGCAAATGTTACATCCAAGACTAGCACCTCTACTTCATGTGATGACTTGTTATCTATACCTTGTTATTCTAAAAATGATTCTATGGATAATGCTTGTGATCTATTGTTAATTGTTGAAAATCATGGATTAAAAGAACAAGTCATCAAGCTAAGTAAAAGTTTGGAAAGATGTTTCAAGGGTAAGACCACCCTTCACAAGCTTTTGAGTGAGCAAAGATGCTTATTCAACAAAGAAGGACCTGCGTATGTACCCAAGAAATGTAAGAAACTGATAAACAAACCCTCAAGATTTGTTAAGCAAAATGACAAATATTGCCATAAGTGTCGGGAAATAGGACATCTACAACAAACATGTCCTATGGGTAAGACTCCGTTCTTAGGCCTATATGATTCATGTTATATGCTTAAAAAAAAGCTAAGGATGGTAAAGTTGTTGCAAGATTTGTTGGCACTTCAATTTTAGGCGCTAAAAAAATGCTATTTGGGTGCCTAAAACCTTGGTTACTAACCTCCAAGGACCCAAACAAATTTGGGTACCTAAAAGAACTTAATTCTTGTTTTGAAGTTGAACTACAAGACCGGTGAAAAACATTGGGTTCTTGATAGCGGATGCACTCAACATATGACCGGTGATAGAAAAATATTCACCACATTCGAAAATAAAAAGGGAAGTGACAAGATCACATTTGGTGATAATAGCAAAGGAAAAGGTAATTGGATTAGGTAAAATTGCTATCTCAAATGACCTTTCCATTTCAAATGTATCTTTAGTAGAATTTCTAAACTTTAATTTATTATCCGTAACTCAAATCTATAATCTTGTATTAATTTGCTCATTCTCAAGTGTTGGTGTTGCAATCTCAAATGCAAAAGATAGCTCGTTGATTTTCAAAGGTTTTATATTTGAAAATATTTTTTTGGTTGACTTTAGTTCAAATGAATCTTGTTTGAAAACATGTTTAATGGCAAAAACCTCTTTGGGGTGGCTTTGGCATAGAAGGCTAGCTCATGTTGGAATGATTCAACTCAAAAAGCTTTTTCAAACATGATTTAGTTGTTGACTTGAAAGATGTGAAGTTTGAGAAAGATCGACTTTGTAGTGCATGTCAAGCCGGAAAGTAAGTCGCTAATTCTCATCCTTCCAAAAATATCATGTCAACTTCTAGACCATTGGAACTCTTACATATGGATTTGTTTGGGCCAACAACCTACAAGAGTATCGGGGGAAATAGTTATTATTTAGTTATCGTGGATGATTACTCTAGATACACATGTGTATTCCTCCTAGATGACAAAAGCGAAACCTCCGGTATTTTCAAAAGTTTTGCAAAACAGGCTCAAAATGAATTTGATTTCAAAATTAAGAAAATTCGTAGTGACAATGGTTCCGAGTTCAAGAATACTAAAGTTGAAGACTTTTGTGATGAACTTGGAATAAAATATGAACTTTCCACAACCTACACTCCGGAGCAAAATGGAGTTGTAGAAAGGAAAAATCGTACATTAATTGAAACGGCTAGAACAATGCTTGATGAATACAATACTTCCGATAGCTTTTGGGCTGAAGCTATCAACACCGCTTGTCATGCCATAAATCAACTTTATTTGCATCGTCTTTTGAAAAAGACTTCACATGAACTTCTTGTCGGAAGAAAACCGAGCATCTCTTATTTTCGTGTCTTTGGTTGCAAATGTTACATCTTAAGAAAGGGTGTTCGTCTTTCAAAATTTGTAAGTCGATGTGATGTTGGTTTCTTGCTTTGATATTCTTCTAATAACAAAGCTTATCGTGTCTTCAATCAAAACTCTGGTTTAGTTGAAGAAAGACACGATGTTCAATTTGATGAAACTAACGGCTTTCAAGAAGAGCAGGAGAATTTGGATGATGTAGGAGATGAAGCATTAAGGAAAGTAATAGAAAATATGCAAATAGGTGACATCAAGCCTAAAGATGATCCATCATCCCCCACTCAAGTTGAACCTCCTACCTTCTCCACAACAAGTCAAACTCAAGTTAATGAAGAGAACAATAAGGAAGATGATCAACCATCAAACCTACCACCAAGAATCCACAATGCTATTGCAAAAGATCATTCAATAGATCAAATATTGGGTGATGTAAGTAAGGGTGTTCAAACTCGATCTCGTGTTGCTTTATTTTGTGAACATTACTCGTTTGTCTCTTCTTTTGAGCCAAAATATATAGATGAAGCACTTGAGGATCCGGACTGGATGAATGCCATGCATGAAGAACTCAACAACTTCACGTGAAATGAAGTTTGGACCTTGGTAGAGAGACCCAAAGAACACAATATAATTGGTACAAAATGGGTCTTTAGAAACAAGCAAGATGAGAATGAATTGGTTGTGAGAAACAAAGCAAGATTGGTAGCTCAAGGTTATTCTCAAGTCGAAGGTTTGGATTTTGGTGAAACCTTCACTCCTGTAGCTAGACTGGAATCGATTAGGATATTACTTGCTTTTGCATCATACTTTGATATTAAATTATTTCAAATGGATGTTAAAAGTGCATTTCTAAATGGTAAAATATCTAAACTTGTATTCGTTGAACAACCACCTGGTTTTGAAGATCTTAAAAATCCAAATCATGTCTATAAACTCTCCAAGGCGCTTTATGGTCTTAAACAAGCTCCTAGGGCATGGTATGAACGTCTTAGAGATTTTCTAGTCTCAAAAGGATTTAAAATTAGGGAAATTGACTCAACTTTGTTTACAAAAGTCTTAGATGATTATTTCTTTGTATGCCAAATTTATGTCGATGATATCATATTTGGATCTACTAATCAAGATTTTTGCAAAGAATTTGGTGATATGATGTCTAGGGAATTTGAAATATCTATGATCGGAGAACTCAGCTATTTTCTTGGACTGCAAATCAAGCAGCTCAGAAATAGAAATTTTGTGAGCCAAACAAAGTATGCAAAAGATTTGATCAAAAGGTTCAGGATGGAAGATGCAAAATCTATCAAGACTCTCATAGCAACAAATGGCCACCTCGACCTAAATGAGGGAGGTAAACCTGTAGATTTAAAGCTTTATAGATCTATGATTGGTAGTTTGCTTTATCTCACTGCATCTAGGCCCGATATTATGTTTAGTGTTTGCATGTGTGCATGGTTTCAAGCAACACCAAAGAATGTCATTTGATGGTTTATGGTATCCCAAAAGAATACTAAGATATTTAAAATATTCCTTTAGCATTGGTTTATGGTATCCCAAAGGTGCTAAATTTGATCTAATTGGATACTCGGATTCAGATTATGCGGGTTGCAAAGTGGATAGAAAAAGCACCTCAGAAAGTTGTCAATTCTTAGGAAGATCCTTAGTATCATGGTCATCTAAGAAACAAAACTCCGTAGCCCTATTCATTGCCGAAGCCGAATATGTTTCAGCTGGTAGTTGTTGTGCTCAATTACTATGGATGAGACAAACTTTGATGGATTATGGAATCAAATTTTACAAAATGCCTCTTTTATGTGATAATGATAGTGCTGTAAAAATTGCCAATAACCCTGTCTAACACTCAAGAACCAAACACATAGATATAAGACATCACTTCTTAAGAGATCATGTTGGCAAGAAAGATATTATCATTAGTCATATTCGCACTGAAGACCAATTAGCAGATATTTTCACCAAACCTTTAGATGAAAGCCGTTTTTGCAAACAGAAGAATGAATTAAATGTCATAGATTATTCTAATATTGCCTGAATTCTTGTCTTATTCTTGTTTGATGTTTTCTAAAAGTTTTTTTTTTAATAAAAAAACAACCTGATTCAAATAAAAATATAAGTTTGTTTTACAAAATCAAAATCTAATTATAAAATTATATTCTTTTGAAGTCTTTTTTTTTTGCTATTTTAATGCATAATGATCCTAAATGTTATTTGATTAAGTGCAAAACTTGGGATCATTTGCAATATTATCTTTTCTCTGCCATTTTTTTGAAGTTCCAGGAAAATCGGTACGACCGACGTTGAACGTGCAGTATTACCGCCCTTGCGGTACTACCGGCGAGTAGTCAACAGACCTACCATTTTTGTGTAAGAGACACAACCCCTTCGGTCAAGTCACTGCCTCTTTTACCCAAGCGGTACTTCCGTTCCCTTCTCTTCTAATCCCTTCAAACCAGTCGTTCCGCTCGACTGTTCTTCTCTCTCCCGAAGAACCACATTCAAAAACCTCCTCGGAAAATCCTCCAAGTTCCTCGTTTATTTGTTGAATCCTGCCGATTTCTTGCATCTCTATGGTTCATCTCCCTCGAACCACAAGGTAAAATCTGCTTTAATCATCTCCTTTGCCTTGCATTTGAAACCCTACGTCTCTTTGGTTCATACTGAAATGCGGATGGTTAATAAAGTTCTTATGAGCAAATTTGCTAATCTTTGGTAATATGATGTTTACGCATCTATTTCATAGATTCAATCCATTAGCAGTACCCAAAATTCCGAAGAAAATTGTGCCCTAGAACAGGCTCAGGAAAAGAGGTACTACTTTTTAGACAACGGTATTACCAAATGCCCTAACAAGAATAGAAAGAACCGATCCAAACCAATTTCAGAATCATCTTGTCTGATTCGTTATCTTTCTTATCTATATCAAGATGCCAAGAACGAGAGGTATGCCTCGTACGACAGGTGTTGCCACTAGAGGGCAATCCTTTTCAGCTCGTCTTCCTACTGTCTCAGTTCCAAAAACACAAGACAGGGGCAAAGGATCAGCATTAAATGAGTCTGAAGATGAGGAAAGATCCTCACAAGCTGGATCTGGATCTAACTCTGACACAGAGCCAGAAGTTCAAATTCATTCTGATGAGGAGATGAGAGAATTAGAAGAACTTCAAGTTGATCTAAGACTGATCTCAGCAGAAGACTAAGACTGATCTCAGCAGAAGATTATGCCAGTCTGCGCCACAAGAATCAGTTCAATCTCCCTACAAACTCCATCAACCCTAGATTCCATACCAGATTTCAAGAACAAGTCCATGATCAGATATATGGACATCACAAAAAGTTTGCGGATCACAAGTGGATTAGTTGGGTGCATATAAACTCTTTGGACAAATATAATGGGGGTATACAATCTATTTCAAGGAGTTGGTCTGCGTGATCTTGTGGAGCTAAGTAATAACTATGATGAGGACATAATAAGACAGTTTTATGCCACAGTACACATTTCCTCAGACTTCTCAAAAATTCAATGGATGACAGTGACTCGCTATTTGGAAGGTAGTAAGGCTGATTTTGAGCGTGTTCTAAGAACACCATCTGGCAGTTGGGAAAAACTCTATGACAGGCCTGCTTTATTAGCTTCTGCTTGGACAAAGTTCTATGATAGAAATGTCAGGACCACTCCAGGTAAAATTCATGGTCTACTATCCATACCTAGTCTGATTAATAGAATGATCAATCGCACTTTTCTGCCAAAAAGTGGGAATTTTGATGCTGTGAGAGGACATGCCTGGAATATCATTGACAATATTTTACATGGAAGAAAATTTGATATGGTAGATGTCATCATTAGGGGCATAGATTCTTCAAAGAATGATAGAGTCAAAAGAATATACTATGCACCCTATATCATAACTTTGATACTGAGCAAGTTTGAGTATCATGGAGGTCTGGGATCTCCACATAAGGCTTACAAGCCAAGAGAAGGTCCTCCCATTGCTTCTCAAGAGCAACCTGTACAACAAGAACAACATATTCCAGAAGAGACAAATGCAGAAGTTGCTCAGAGTCAAGTATTGCTTGCTCAAGTTATCAAAAATCAGCAGTTCATTCTCAATAATATGCTGCAACTTAAAGTTACCCAACAAGAGATGAGGACAACCCAGTTGGAATTTCATAATGAGACTAACAAAAGGATAGCTGCCCTATCAGAAGCAGTCTCTTCTATGGAAAAACTTCTAACTACTCCTCAGCTTTACACTCGTCGTCGGGTTAACCCATCTTTAGCTTCAGCTCCTGCTTCAAGTCCAGCAGCTCCAGCTCCTTCAGCACAAGAATCTTCAGTATCTCAAACCCCTGTGCTTCCTGCTCCATCATCTTCAGAAACTCCCAACTCCTCAGGGTCATACGGCTCCATCTTCTCTAACTCGTTTTCTTAAAAGTCAAGTTTCAATTATTGATCAAGATGCTCCTTCACCACAAGAGCCAGCTGCTACTCTTGTTGAAGATAACTCTTTTCCTGGAGATCCCTCTGCAGAACAGTCTCATTCCGATCAAGCCTTTGGATCTTTGGTGAATGACCTTTTTGGTCCTCTTTGATGCCAAAGGGGGAGAAGAAAGAAGCAAAGGAGAAGAATAAAATGGGAGAAGGAAGTAGTTTTATAGCTTTTGTTGTGCTACACTGCTTGTAACTGCATGCTATTGTAATATAAACTATGTCTTGGTATGACTTCATGATTATGCTTGTCTTTGAAATTTGCCTTCTTGATCATATTTCATATCTTCATGTATTCACAAACTCTTTTTCATTCACATGTTTAGGGGGAGCCATCTTAAAATAACCTTAATAAGCAAATAATTCTCTTACTTCCTTAAAATTGCAAGAATTATTTTGTTCAACA
Source organism: Ampelocalamus luodianensis (assembly GCA_036346255.1). Lineage (NCBI taxonomy): Eukaryota > Viridiplantae > Streptophyta > Magnoliopsida > Poales > Poaceae > Ampelocalamus > Ampelocalamus luodianensis. Next base: position 42,772,347 of record CM070617.1, read on the forward strand.
CTCAACAAGAATATACATCTCACTGTCAAATAAGTGGTATATTCTAAAATTTATTCTTCTCACATATTAATAGTATTGTCATCAAATTACCAAAAAGGGGAAGATTGAAAGCATCTAGGCCCCTAAAAAGTGTTTTGGTATTTAATGACAATATGTTCTATGGGACTAATGTAATTATTGAGTGTTTAAAAATATTTAGTCCCAGTGATGAACACATCTACATGGAAATACATGCTTGAGGACAACATGAAGATCAATATGGCTCGATGACAAGGTACAAAGTAATTTAGGATCTTTTTCAGTTTACCAGTCTCAGGTGAATTGGTTGGGAGACTGGATTATAGGTTAAATACCGTACTATCAAGAGGGATCATAATTAGTAGCTTGATAACATGTTCCTAAGCACAATGGATCAATCTAGGATTATGCATACCTTTGAGATTGTGTTGAAAAGAATCTCTTGTATTTTTTTTCAAAGTAAAACGGTAGTACCAAAACTTACCTGGTGAAACTACCGCTCAAACGGTAGTACTGCAGTGAACTTGGCGGAACTACCGCTCAATGGTAGTACCGCAAGTCCCTTTAAGAATCTACCATAAAGTTTTTTTTAGTATTTGAGAAGTGTTCCAAGTCTTGATAAAAAACCCTTGTTCCGTAATAATTAAAATGTCTTTGGGGTTTACATGGATATTTTCCTTGAGAGCTGTTATGCGTATTTTAAATGTGCGGTTGTACCGACGTTCAAATTACGGAACTACCTCTTGGCGGTAGTACCGATCCTTTATGCGGTTCGTTTTTTCCAGAACACATGTCTTTGAAAGTTTGTTGCTCTCTCAAAGAACGGTAGTACCGCAGTGCTTCCAGCGGAACTAACCGCATCTTCGGCACATCCGATAGTTACATGGCGGTACATTTTTTACAGAATGTATGTTTTTGGAGTTATTTTGATTGTTTTGGAGCGGTAGTACCGGAGCTCAATTCGCGGAACTACCGCATTCCCGGTTCTTCCGTTTGTTGAAAGGCGGTACGTAATTTCTAGTACTGATGTTTTTGGAACTCAAGAAAAACAGAAGTACATGTTCTCAATCGGAACTTCTGCTAACAAGGAACTACCGCATTTTAGTTGGCGGTAGTACCGCACCGAATTTCTAACGGCTTTGTCAAAGCATTTAATGACTTATCTGTTCTAGCCGTTACAGGCCGTTTTGGGATGGTGCGGTAGTACCGGCCGTTCAACAGCGGTACTACCGTTTGTGCTGTTTTTCCTTGTAACTTGGTCCCAACGGTCGTTTTGGTTGTGGGGGGGTTATAAATACCCTTCCACCTGCTCTTGGACAGAGGAATGGCTTACACATTTTTACATTCTTGAGCTAAGAGCATTCACTCCACACCTCATTTACACCTGTGCATTCATTGTGAGGTTGTTGAGCAAAACTTCAAGTGCATTTATTCTAGTTTGATCCATTGCACTTGAGTGCTGTCAAGCAAAGATTGTGATCTGTTACTCTTGGTGCTGTTAGCACCTAGACGGCTTGGCGGGAGTTTGGCGGGAGTTTGCACGTGATCTCTTCAAAGAAGATTGTGAAGAGACTCGGTGCCAATTGTGAGTGGTCTGGTATTCACTATCTCCGGAGTGGAGGAAGAACAACCACCAGTGAAATCGAGGGAAGGCTTAATTTGTGAAGCCGGCTTGATTGGTTCAAGCTTCCTCAATGTGGACTAGTGAAGACTTAGCTCTTCGGTACCACGGGAAAAACATCATTGTCTCCACTGTGGTTATCTCTTGTCATTACCTTTTACATTTACATTACAACTTATTCCTGTGATTTACTTGTTTAGCTAGTTTGTAACTTGCAGTGCATTTGCCTTTTTGTCCTGAGTAGTTATTTATTTCTACCTTCTTGTTTCCAGTCCACGCTGTTAAGTCTGTGTTGCTGAAAGTCTAAATTTGGATGATTAAATTTAGAAACCTCCTATTCACCCCCCCTCTAGTCGGTTATCCTTGATCCTACAATTGGGTCATTCTCCAACAATTGGCTTTTCCTTTTGTTGACCCCCTTGATTTAATTAGTCTTTGTAGGTATGCTTCTCCAATGGTGACCAGAGGAGATGGAGCAATGGTTCTTGCTTGTTTCTAGCCATGGCACACGCTAATTCCTAAAAAATTTCCTATGCTTTCCTTTTCCTTTTCTTTAATGCATGTGACACACTTGTTAGGTTTAAGTTGGGGCCATTGCTTTAGCCTACTGTATGCCTTTAACTAATTATTTGCATGTGACATTTGAGTGAGATTTAAGAAGGGATTGCTACAAATGGTCAATATTCTGATTGTCTGATTGTGTATTGTAGGCTCATTGGATGCTTTGGATGGAAAGATGACACTATGACATGTTCACAAGAGGACCTTTTGTTTGGTGGCCTTTGCATAATACAAGGTCTTCTGCAAACTATGAAGTCTATTTATGAATTAGAAGTTACAACTGTTAATTAGAGATTAAGCATGGACTGTTAAACATGAACCGTTAAATTATTTTGGTCATGTGGTTTGGACTTTAGACTGTTATTTTGGACTCTTGGATACTAAGTGTTAAGCATGTACTATTATGTTGACATGGACTTTTAAATATGATGAGTGGATGCCTCTGTCTCGTTGGACTGTTCTAGTGTTAGTCTTTCACCATTGCATATTGATTAAATGGATTATGTTGAAGGACTAAATGCAATTGAATCAACTGTTGTAAACTTGCAAACTTGTGACTTTGTCTTGCATTTCATTCAAGAAAATATTTTGTTGCTTCTGGCTCTCAAGCATGTTGCTGGCTCAATCATGTTTCTGGCTAGAGCATGTTACGAGCCGCCGAGCCCTCGAACCGCTCGAGCATGTTGCTGGCTCTTGGCTCGTGAGGGCTCGCGAGCTGGTTCGAGCTTGCTTTCGAGTCGAGTCTACCTCCTGGCTATCCTGAAAGCAGCCCGGCTCGACTCGTTTCCAGTCCTATATGCAGTCGTGCATGGAACAAGAAGATGGGCTTGTGCATGGTTGCATGCATGTTCTAGGAACCAAGCTAGCTCATTGGATAGCTTACACGTGCATAGAAGGAATAGAGGAGGAGACCAAAATAAAATTTGAGCCAGAACATCAATTCAGATGTTTGATTTCTAACCAATTTGGAGAGTTTGTTTACTGCGAGACAAAATTTGGATTGCATGGGGAGTCTGGTTTTTATTTTATGCCAACTACTCCTAATCAAGATATTTGGAAGGAGTTCTATTCACATGTGTATTCAAAGGAAATATTAGAAGATAAAAGGAAGGCACACTAACCAAAATCCTTAGAAATCAGGAAGCAAGAGCTGATGTTTTATATTGCTTTCGCATGGATGAAGCTAGGGCCATGCAGTTTCTTTCTCTATGTGATTTAGGCTGGGGCCCACCTGTAGTCCGACCCCACCAATCCAAGATGGCATACCAGATTATGTTACTAGAGATAGAGTCCTGAGTTAAAGATCAAATATCTTGTAACGTGTTCATCATGTTGGATTCTAGGTGGGTGCATGCGTGAGTTTGAGTCGGCTGGCTGGCCTAAGGGTGTGCATGTGTATTAGGGTATGTTCAATAGTTTGTCTTATAGGTTGTCTCTAACACTCTTCATATCATCTTGAGATAATTTTAGAGACAACTATTCTAATACATTGTCTCTTGAGCTGTCTCTTTAAAGTCTTACAAGTTTTTAAGGTTTACATGAATCAAGTGCCTTGTTTCGCGTGAATAAACGACGACTGTGCTCCAACAGCAAAAAGCTTCATCGCTAATGCCTTGTTTCGCATGATGCGTCTGTTGCTTCGTGAGAGGACGACCTCATTCTCTCTCCTCTTTCACTCTCCTCCATGTCACTAAAAAACCTATACGGCAACCTTAGAGACAGCTGAAGTGACACTATTGAAGATGCCCTTATGGCTATAAAGCTAGCGTCCTTCAGCCATACGATGGGATGAAGTTTTATCAGGAATTTATAGCCGAGATGGCTTTAGGGATATTCCTTGTATCATGTTGAGTCTTTATGATGTCTATCTAGGATTTTATCTATGCGGTGTGGGAATTGATTGTGGTGTCAATTCTTGTCTATTGATCGTTTGATCTTCTCTCTCGTTCGTGTACTGTGGTGTACACGAGTATGAGATTTATTTATCCAAGTACAAGTTGTATCCTGTAATTCGTGCTCCACAAATCTGATCAGGAATTACTATCATGAAAGATTGGGTAACCTACAGATTTAATCTCATCTAGAGATTTGATCCGCATCACGTCTTCTATTTAGAAACAAAGGGAGTAGAGTCTTTCTCATGCGCATTCATGTTCATTGGATCAGAATTCGACTTTAGGGAGAGAATACACTGATGGCACATCCCTTTATGCCTTGTTTGGTATATTAAAGATGTATGTGTTTGGTATAGTAAAGATGTATGCGATATACTCCAAACACATCTCTCTTCATTTGCACTTTTTTTTTTCATTTGTTTCTCATTTCATACGTTTTTTCAATGAAGATGTTTGTTATACACACTACACCCCCCTACCCTACACCAAAAAAAAAAACAATCATAGCTTCCCAAGGCGGAATGGACAAAAATACCTACTTGCATGGTCAAACAGTGCATATGGAACTTCGTATCATCTCATTTTTAAGGATTGCTCCTATCTAATACTTTCTTCACCTACTGAAAATTACACGAACCAAAAACACTACTGATTTGCTAATGGGTCAGCACAGGTCAACCCTTTGGCATAGGGGTGGGAAAAAGCTCGAAGCTTGAGAGCCAGTTCGGCTCGAATTTGTGTCATAAGCAAGCTGAGCCGAACAACCAATTCTGCTTGTTTGCTTAACGAGTCAAGTTTGAGTCAGCTCGTTAGGCTCGTTAAGCTCGATAAAATTAAAACCCAATCGGCCAGCTCACAACAAATTCAGCCCAATAGACTCCACAGCCAAAATTTTCCATCAACCCTAAATCGCTTACTCAACGCACAGGCACGCAACAGGCATAACACAGATGCTACACAACGCCACAAGCCTATGTTGCGGGCGGCAATTGACGTCAACTCTGCCTTCCGCCTCTGACATCCTCCCGCCCAACCGCCCCCTTTGCCTCCGGCCTTGACCCACCCCCTCCCCCTTTGCCCTCCGCCAGGCATCCTCCTGCACGCCTGCCCGCCTCCGGCATCCTCACGCAATTGAGTGTGGATACAAAATATGGGTTCTTGCTCGAGCTTTTAAGACGTGGCGAGCCATGTTTGCTAACAAGTTTGACCGAGTCGAGCCGAGCCAAGCTAGATCGTTATCCACCTCTGCTTTGGCACCTTTCTTGCTTGAAACCTTCCAAACTTGTGAGGTGTTCTGTTCTCAAGACCATGCAAGTAATGATTCTTAAAAAAAAAACATGCAAGCGATTTGCATTCAGTGTTTGCATAACAAAGCACATTCGCAACTGATCCACAAAACACAAACCAGAAAAAGAGGGCAAAGTTACAAAAGCAATAACACTTGGAGAAAAAGGAGGGAGAAAAGGTAAAGATCCACCCAAGGGCTTATAATCCCATGTTGTATGGAGGCCGTTGCAAAGCCAAGCAGGCAGCACTACGACCCCAATCTCTAGTGCACTATGACTCCCCGCGCACACACACCGTAACCATACTGTTAAGAGTGTCAGTGCTGTGCCTTCTAGCTTCCTTTTTGTTCCTACGGTCCTCTCCTCTCCGGTCTCCACCCCCAAATTCCTCTCCTTTTCTTGGTGCTGCTGCACGAACGCCTCCAGGTCGCCGCCTCGGGATCTCTCCCACGATCCGATTTTGATCTCCAAGGCGAAGAATTCAGCCCCTCCTCGCAGATCGCTCTATCGCGCTCGATTTGCTTGTAATTTTCTGATTCTGATACTTGGCTTCTTGCACCTATCTTTGGTCCTATTATTCTTGTAACTGCTTTGGTTTCTTGCTCTGTTCGTTCAGATCAGGGGCTTGATCGTTGTTAGAAATTTGGGGTTTTCCAAGATTAGTGCCTGCTTACCCGGCTAACTTAGTTGTTTTCTTGATAGGATACTAAATTCGATGCTTTCTTTGAAGTTTTAACCTTGTTGGAGTTTGATTAAGGATAGCTGTTTACTATTCTTTGCTGAACTCTCCAGTTAATTTAACAAAGAATGGTCTACTTGTATAATCTGGTGTAGTACCCTGCCCCTGGGTATCTAAGATTAATTCTTTAGTATTCTGACGATAATTTCTTTCGGAATTCAAGAGAATTTTGACTCGTAGTTACTGTAGTACGTATGAACTGGGTGCCACCAAACAAATGACATACTTCAGGTGTGTTGTATTGGATCATATATGACCGTATGAGTTCGTGTAATTTTTGTACTAGTTAACACTATCTCTTTGTCTCGTTGTTGCTAATTCTCAGTGTTGATGACACATTCAGCAATCAGCAGGATTGCAGGAAAATAACTAAAGTTAAGCATTGAGCAACAGTATGCCGTGGACTCCCCTGTACTCGACTTACTACAGTAGCCGAAAGTGTGTTCGCCTTGCTGTGTTTTTCCTTGTGATTGTGTATGCCACTTCCTCTCCTCGAAAATTATTTTGCGTTCATCATCAGAAATTTTCGTAATTTAGAGTGGGCTATCAATTTTTCATTTGGCATGCATTGCAGGTGAGGCAGTTACATTTACAGGAGACTCTCTTTTCCTTTCGGTGGTTTTCTGTTCTTGACTATATTGGGTGTGAAAAGATTGAGAATGTATGTTAAGATTGAACTTAAGAGATTTCGCGTTGTGAAGGAAGTGGGAACTATAGTAATGAATGTTAGGATCTTTGCTTGTTATCAGTTGATGCAAGTGTGCCAGGTGAGCTATTTATTTATTCTCCTAAATAATCCTGTTTCATAAATGAAATATGGTTGTTTCTCAACAGACATTCAGGTGTCATTTTTCATAGCTAAGTTTATGGTAATTTGTTTGGCACTTTTCACAATAATCTTGATGCAGTAGTGTCAAGTATCGTCCATCAATATCGATGGGAGATATCCCTGTTATGGAATAGCTAAATTAGCTATGTTTTCGAGTGAAACACTCAAGGTCAAGGAGATTGTCAAGTTCTAGTTCTTATCCTGGGACCCAACCTTGGTATCCTTGATTTATGCAAGAAAATATGTTCAATCGATCTTTTTTATTTCCTTTTTTATGTCCAATGCAACATTGTTTATTGATAATGATAAGCAATGTTATCTGATAATATTATTTTTATCTAACTTGGCTAGTAAATAGATACTTCATGTTCTGTGGATATCTATCTTAATCAAATATATACACCTATAAATTTCTGTTTACATGTTCTTTTTAAAATTATCCATGTATTCAGTTATTTCACACTTGTTTCTACATCTTTTGTTGTGTGTCATTAGTATTCTAACAACTTGTTCTAAATTGCAGGCTGAGTACTTCCGTCAACTGCTTAAGCCTGTTACGTAGTCTAAACAGAGGACACGAGTTTAGTTATTGTATCTGCTATTTTAGCTTTCATTTGATACTAAAGTGCAACAACAAAAGCAGTGCAGTGGTGATGATGGCTACCTTGTGGTAGGACATATTAAGCATTTTGTTGTTGCGAGCTGCAAACGTATTTGTAGAATTCTCATTGCTTTTGGGCAGTGTAGCTACTGCACCAAATCAGGTGGAGTTCTGAACTTAAGTGCATTCTTGTCCAGTATCAACCATCGACCCATGCAGAGGGATCCGACAGCTTTCACTGGAAACCCCTCCTTTGCTTATGGACATGAAGCAGATGGTTGTATGGCAAATGGACCTTTAGGTGGTCAATGCAACTACAGGGTTCCTGTTTCACCTGGCTTTGGTGTCCCTGCAGGCATGACAAGCCCTCAACTCCGAACCCCGCTTGATGGATTTGAGTTTCAATCTTCCAATGTATTCCCCAGAAACCTCATCATCTTTGATCACACAGATGACAAAGGGCGTATCATGTATCATCCTGCCTTGGTGAACAAGCTGAACACCACAAACATCAATGCTTTCCCTTCCTACCGTGAGGCGGTTTGCGGAAGTTCTGGCCAAGACAATGGTAATCTGGAAGAAGATTCCTCGTCTTTCAAGGAGGACACAAAAGAAATCGATGCTCTGCTGAGCTCTGATGAAGAAAGTGATGAAGATGATGTGGTGAGTACCGGACGTACTCCTGATCCCTTGGAGAGTGGTCTCCTTGATTCATCTTCACCGCCCAGGTTGAAGAAAATGAGGCATTCATCTGAAAAGAGTTCAGTTTTCCATGGATCCATGGAAAGTGTTACTCATGAGAGGATGAAGAAGATGGTCACTGTTCTTAGGGGAATAATCCCAGGTGGAGACCAATTGGATACTCCTACTGTCCTAGAGGAAGCTGTTAGATACCTGAAGTTCCTCAAGATGGAGGCAAAGAAACTCGGCGTGGAGGGCTCGGATAACTAGAACTGGCCAATGATACGGTGGTGACAGCAAAGCCCCACATAAATAAAATCTGAAGGCAGCTTATATGTATATATGGCCTTAAGCAAGGCCCTTATCATCATTGTTACTGGATTGACTTTGTGTGGGTGTGGAAGGCAAGGAAGGCATCCTGCTTTTGCTTCTTTCTGCAGGCCTCAAAAGGTTGTGTTTTGTGGGATTCTGATGCTTGATCTCTGGTGGTATGGTCTTGCCGCACTGTGGCTTTCCCTGTCCCCTCATGGTGTGGTTGGATCGTGGGAAGAAACTTTGGATGATGCATGATGTTGTCTGGCTTACTTTTGCCGTTTGTGACTTTGCACTCCACCGTTCTTGTGATCAAGCTTCCTGTGGTGGGCGCACCCCAGATCACTGTACTATTGCTGAAGGTTACTCCTGTCTGCCTTTTCAAGCTCTTATCTTTATGCACTGCTTAAATTATGTACATGTTTGGCTTGTTATTGTGTACAGAACAAGATCTTATCATTGTAAACTACCATATGAAATGATGTACTTTGGCTTTGTGACTTGTGTCAAGAGGAATCTATCTCGTTTCATTTGCTTTTGAGATGATGATGGTTCTCACCTTCGGTTAAGCATGCATAGAGATGGTTGTGATGATGGTGTCCAAGAGATAGCATGACATTTGTGCTTTGATTTATTCGCTGTGCTTTTTCTGAAAGCTTGAAAGCTGTGAAAGCGAATCCAGCATAGGCACAAACGTGCATTCAATCTTTTGCAAAGGCCAATTATGCTGGACTAAAGGATGGTGTTTCTGATGCTTTAGCCTTGCTGTTTGCTATCGAGTTGGGAGGAACTTTGTTGAACACTTGGTCGTGCAGTCATTATTTTTGGATTGGGCTATGTCTCTGCTTATTTATTTTTTCGAACTAATATTTTGGATAAATTGACTTCTTTTGTTGAGTAAGGTTTGCGTTAGATTGGACTTTTTTTGTCATAAAAAGAAAAGAGATTGTTATCTAATCTATCTATTATATTATTAAAACGATAGAAAACGTAGTTACCACGTTCGCTCTCAAGGACTAGAAATTCCTACGTTAATCGGTGAAAAAAAAAGAAACATCTACACCATTGATTATAATGGATCTAGATTAAACCAAAGAGTCCATGTAAGTACAGTATAGAAATAAGAGTCCATTTCAACTACAACGCAAAAGTAATCGAATCGAAATTCGGAATAAAAAATAAATAAAACTAGCAATTTAATTTTGATACGAATTCCTAAGTAAAATAACTAGATAAACATAATTTGGAATAAAATAAAAAATAGTAATTGGATTAGTATACGAATTCCAACAAAAAAAATATCTGGAATTCGAAATAAAAAATAAAATAAAATTATAAAATTGATTTCGATACAAATTCTAAAGTAAAATAGCCAATAATTGTAATGCTTAATATATATATATATATATATATATATATATATATATATATATATATATATATATAGCAATTGAATTAGTATACTGATTCCAACAAAAAATAGTTAAAAATCGAGATAAAAAATAAAATAAAACTTGCAATCTAATTTTCATATGAATTCCAAAGTAAAATACTTAAATAAAATTTGGAACAAAAAAACATCAACAATTTTATTTCCATACAAATTCCTAAGTAAAATCCTAAATAAATATAACTCAAAATAAAAATTAAACAAAAAATAGCAATAGGATTAATATACGAATTTCAACAAAAAATAAATTGATTTTGGAGTAAAAATAAAATAAAATTAGCATTCTAATTTCGAAACAAATTACAAAGTAAAATCTATAAATAACTGTAATTTGGCATAAAAATTAAATAAAAATAGCAATTGGATTAGTTTACGAATTCCAACAAAAAAATTGAAACTAGGAGCATTGCATGACATGGGTCTCTTGATCTGGAAAAGAAGGTTAACCTGTGTGGGTATGTGATCTTGAGCGATGATTCCTTTATAGTTTCTGAAGCCGACAAGAGGTGTTTCTTGCTTGACCTGCATACGAATTAGCCATGGCCAAATGGGCAGCCTGACACAGCACGACACGGGCCCATGCTGCCCCAACCCGGTAAGGCCCGCCAGTTAATCGGGTCGTGCTATGCCAGCCCAGGCACAACATGCTGACACCTCGGGCCATGTCGTGTCAGCCCAAGCATGGTTGGCCCACTGCGCCTCCCTTTCATCCCACCGCGCGACCAGTCCAGTTGGGCCCCTCCGGCTCAATCCCTCCCTCCTCCCCCGTGCGACCACGCACGCCTCCCCTTAGCCCCTACCTCAGCACCGACCTCCTACACCTCCTTCCTCCTCCTCAACGCCGACCTCGCCCTGTCGCTGCCGCGCACGCCACCTGTAACATCCCAATTTTGAGCTTGTGTTTCAAATGTAAGAAAATGAGTAGAAATTAAAACTTTTTCTTACATCCTGTATTTCCTTTTGTACCAAACAAGTATTGTACAAGAAGTCATGGGAATACGAAGTCGCAAGTCTCTTGATCCAAATCTTGGGCTTTCAAAAACAATCTTGTCAAACCTCTGGATCATCTCCTGGAAATATTTCTCCTAAGTTCTTGGGATGATGTGTGACCCCTCTGAAAAGTTTCACAATTTTTAGATATTGTTTGAATATTTTTGGAGGTCAGTCAAACCAATTCAAAATCTGGTCAAACCTTGGACCAGTGCCTTGTTAAATTTTTGGAGGAAAATCCTTAGCATCAAAGCCTCTGAAAATTTTATGTTAGGTCCTCGTTTGAGCTAGCAAGCTCCTGTAAAAATTTCATAATTTTTGGAGTCGGTTTGCTGCCTCAAACAATTCTTCAAAGAGCAGCTCCTTCGAAAAACCAGAAAGACTAAGTTTGGTTGAGTCAGACTCGGACTCGGACCCGAGCCCAACTCAACCGACTTGGTTGAACCATGTCGCCGCCGCGCACCGAGCTCGATCTCGTGCGCGCTCGTTCTAGCCGTTGGATCTCCATCAAGCCGCCACGACCTCCTCCCGATCCGAGGAGCTCTTGAGCGCCTCGGCGCCTGGGGTGGTCCAAGCCGTGGGATAATCATCGTGTGGCCCACGACCTCCCAGACCTCCTCGCCGCGCAAGACCTCCCACCTCGGCGATTCTTGGACGTCCAGACCTCCCAAGCTAACTGGGACGCCCAGACCTCCTCGGCTCTGCTTTCTCTTCCTCACGACCTCCGGAGGTCCGGTCATCATGGTTTTCCGCACCCGTGCGTGTGTCGTGGTCGAGCGGTTGAAGCGTGAGATGTCACCTTTTGCCTCTTGTCAACGACTCTTTCTGCTGACATGCATTTATTGCTAGTCAGCTTTAACCTCCAAAGTCTTCACCTGCTCTGCCAATTGTCCTGTCGCGCGTGCCGTTGGCAGGGGCATGGTTCTTGCTCACAGTGGGTTGCCCTAGCCCTTGCCAAAGCTCTCAGGCTATACATGGCCTGAAAACTTCCTCTCCTTTTTCCTTCTTCGTTCTTGGCTGTGCTTGAGCTCCCTCAGTGAGTCGGTCCTCAAACTCAAGCACCAAGAACACCACCACCCCGAAACCTCCATTGTCACTTTTGGAGCTCCCCAAGACCACCTTCGAGCCCCAGGGGTTCAATATTGCTATACTGACTGTCACTTTGTCATCTTGGTCTCCTCAAGCCTCCCTAACTCGTTGTGTTTAACCTTCACAGAGGTTGACAATTTTGGGAGCCGCTTGTCGGGTCGAGGTCGTCTTCTTCTCCTTCTCCAAGCTCTTCATCGCCAGACTTCATCGACCTCCTCCAAGTCCCTCCGTCTTCCTCTGGACCTTCCCTACACTCGGGTGAGTTTATTTTAGCCTCCTAGAGCTCGAGCGCGTGTTAGGTTAGGTCATAGCGGGCCTTTTTCCTATTTTCGGTTTCGTCAAAGGCTTGCTCACCGCTCCTCTCGGCTCGCCGACGTTCAAGGTCGCCACCGCCGTCGAGTGTCTCCGTTAGGTCCGCCGCGCTATTGTGAGCTTAGCTGTGCTCTTGGTTCCCGCCGGCGTGGTCTACGCCGCCGCGTGAGCTCGCTTGGGTGCTCGGGCGTTTTGCCGTGTCGCACTCGGACAGAGTTGTGATCTAATGATTGGCATTAATGCCGTGCGAGGATGTTTAATGTCGTCCGAGGTTGCTCTTTAAGGTCGTCTTGCCGCAAAACGCGTGCGTACCACTAAGTCCCCGACCTCCTAGAGCCCTTCGAACCGCTTAAGACCTCCCCACGCTTAGATCTGGACCTTTGGATCTTCCCGTGAAAACCCGTAAGTGTAAGACCTCCCTCGCTAATCTCGGCCGCTTAGACCACCCTCGGTGAGATCTGCATCAGATGGGTTTCGCGGAAATTTCTAAGTCCCAGACCTTCCTAGTTCCACCTCGGCCTTTAAAGACCTCCCGGGATTAGCTCTTAGCCGTTAGATCGGCTCGTGTAAAATCTTAGCGCACTAGGACCTCCCCGGTTAGATCCTAGCCGCTTAAGACCTCTTGAGCTCCATCCGAGCCACTAGGATCACTCTGCAAAAAAAGACCTCCTCGAGGTCATTTTTGTAAAGCCACCTTCGGACCTCCACCGAGGTCCTCTTTGCAAAAGACCTCCCTTGGTCATTTCGCAAAACCACCCTAGGCTACCATCGGGTCCTCTTTGTCAAAAGCCACCCCGGCCTTTTACAAGGAAAACCCCGCTCGCACCTCTTTAGCTCCATCCTAGCCGCCCATGACCTCCCGGCTTTAGATCCGAGCGTTAGGTTTTATTTGTAAACCTTTAGCGCTCGCACCTCCTCCGCGTTGTTCGGGACTGCTCAAGACCTCCCTAGGTCTAATCAACCGCCCGCATCTCCTCCCAGAAACACTATAGCTTAGGACCTCCCAGAAGATCTTGGTCATCCAAGGCCTCCTCGTGTCAATCTCGGCCGATCAAGACCTCCTCCGGAAGATCTTGACCGTCTAGGACCTCCTCCTTTGGATCGATGGCGTTAGGACCTCCTCCTCGGTCTAAACTGTTAGATTTAGATCTAACGGTTAGACCTCCTTCTGTGAATTTAGCCGTAGGACCTCTCTCCGAGATCTAGACCGTTGGGACCTCCTCCGTGAGATTCGACCGTCCCACCTCTTTCCTCGGATTTAAAGCCTTAGGACCTCCCCTAGTGCTCGGGACCGCCAGATCTCGATCTGACGGTCACGACCTCTGTTAGGCGCGTAGACCTCCTTGCGTGCGCTGTGCACGAGCTGGTCGTGATCGTTGGATCAGATCTCAACGATCCGCACCTCCCGAAAGGGAGGAGGTCTTGTGCGCGCTGCTGGCGTCGAGGCTCGTGAGCGTCGACCTGATCTAACGCCCACGACCTCTCCTTGTCTTCCAGATCGTTTGGACCTCCCGAGAGCTCAAAGTTTCCTAAGTCTTTTGCGGTTTCAAATTTCAAAAGTGCATAACTTTGTCATTTTAACTCCTTTTTGAATGATTTCAGTTGATGTAGCTTTGTTATAGTATAAACTTTAATCTGAGAATGAAATTAGGCCCTGTTTTGTAGCAGAAAATGATTTAAACAACATGATCTTGTTTAATGAAAAATGAGGTCTAGAAATTCATGAAAAATTTGTAAAACACATAACTTCCTCTCTGTAGTTGCAAAGTGAGCAAACTCAACCTGGTAAATTTGTCCTATAGACATGCTTTAAATTGATCTAGGCTTTGTCTTTAGTCATGTTCCTGAGAAATGATATATGCTAGTTGTAGAACTTAGAAAAATCATAACTAAATCATCTTAACTCCAAATGACCTAAAATTTTATTTGGGTTACCACTATACCAGTAGGTAGCTACCATAAAAATTTCAGCTTCAAAATCCTTCTAGAAAATATTTTTGCTACAGTGCTAATTATGGCCGAAAATGAGTTTTTAAGTAATATCTTTTGCGCCACAAATCCAAATTAGGTTTTTCCAGTTTCTATGTCTTGGTATATTTGTATTCTACCTTGTGTATAAATTTCGTTGTATTTGGATAATTTTTTCTTGCTCTTTTGTTTAAGTGTCGCTAGTCTTATTGGTTGTTCTTGGTTCTCTTTGCCTTTTCGCTTAGGATTCGACATTTGCGGTAACCCCGAGAACGACCCTCCGCAACAAATTGAGCAACAGCAAGCGCAAGCAGCTTGATCATGTTAATCCCAGATTTTTAAGTATTTATGTTGATTACAAATTCTATGTATGCATTGCTACTTTGTTTTAATAGTTGGCCTAGTAGATGCATTTCCTTAGCAAATGATTATCCTCTACTACCATGAGCCTAGGTTACTTGCTGTGATTTAGAGTTCGTGGATGGGCTCTTGTCACTTAGTAGTTGCGAATTAATTGCTTAGCCATGCTTAGCTTCGGTAGAAATGGGCGGTTATCGACTTGTCGATAACCTTGATCACACAAAACTTATTATGATTTATGATTTCCACCTTGTGCCATGTCTACTTATGAAAACTAAAACTAAAAACAAAATGATTTAGACTTGGGCACAATGGTAAGATGGTGTGATTGTGGGGTGTGACTGGAATGGTGCCCGGGTCAACAAGGACCGAACATCTTGTTACACTAAACCAAGCATTTTAGCGTGCTAACCACATTAGAGGGTATGGGACCTCTCTTGACTTAGTACTTTGGCGTGTATTGGCTCCGGGTCGCAGGGAGTCGCAGGAGGGATGGTGTTGGGAGCATTGTAGTGTCCGAAAGACTTCACCCGTGATGGGATTTGTTGTCTTTCGGCTTGCAATGTAAGCGTATGGTGTTTCTACCCATACGAGCGACTCGTAGTTAATACACAAGATTGGAAATGTCTCGTAGGACTTAGCCGTGCCAGCATACCTTCGGAAGTGTGCTTTGTGGCTTAAAGGCGGTCTGGAGTGTGGGTACATTGGTACACCCTGCGGGTTAAAACTATTCGAATAGCCTCGCCCTAGGTTATGGACACGCTGGCAAGGTCTTTCAAGAGTTAGACTACAACCTTTTAATTAAAACTTGATGGGTGGTACGAATCGGGATTCGTATATGTTGTGGTGACTATTGGGTTAGTCACTTCCGGTGGTTACTTGTATGTATCTGTATTTCATCATGTTACTTTGATAACTAAACAGATTTGCAAACTTGCTTTTAAAATGTATTACATTATTGCCAATAAAGTTGGCTTCATGCAAAATGAGACATATGACCTCCACCTAAATAAGCTTGCATGTAGTTTATGAATAGGTCCGCTATTCCACACGTCGATCTTGCGGGTACAAAGACAATCTTTGTACTCGGTTGCTATGCTTAATTGTTTTGTTGCAGAGGAGGAAGGTGAGCTCGAAGGGCCTCACTTTTATGAGCCGTGTTGTGGTAGCTATGGGCGACTAGCTTAGCGGCCGGTCGGTTGCCTTGTGGGTTATGTTGGCTAACCGGTCGACTTTTGTTCTAGCCATCTTATGGCGCTTTTGCTTCATTGTCATTCTTGTATATTGTTCTATTTGGCCGGTCGGCTCTCTTTTGTAATAACTTTACTTTATGTATGTCGTTGTTGAACTTAGTGATGTGTGTGTATGGAATTGATGTGTAATTTTGTGATGATGTACATATGCTGCAATTCTGGGAAGCATATGTCCATCGAGGCTTAGAATGTTTAATTAGTAACGCTAGAACCATTTGGAGGTTAAGTGTTACTAGTTAAATATTCCGGGTCCTCACAAAGTTGGTATCAGAGCCATACTGACCGTAGAAACCCCTAGCTTGGTCGCCTTTAGGATATTTTGAAAACTTACTTTCAAATAGTTTATGAAAACTTAAGTAAGTTCTCTAATTTTATTCCTTACCTGTCTTAGCTTGCTCATCTCACCTTACTCTCACTTAAGTTTGAAAAAGTTGTTCCTCTCTCCCTTTCAAAAATTAGCCTCTATCGATTAACTTAGTTTTGGGAGAACCATGAGAGAGCTTGGAGGAAGAAAATAGGACAGCTAGCTAGTGGTGAGTAATTAAGGTAAGAAATGAGAGATAAATACAACTAAAACTTGTGGGAATAAAAGGGTAAGAAGTGATATGAGATTAGCTAATGCCTATGCTCTATTAGGTGGGTATACCTTGAATTTTGGACTGGTTTGAGCTGGAAATTAGTGCTGAAATTTTGGGTCTTCTCAAACGATTACTGCTCTTCCATACGGGTTAGTCGTTTGGGAAGTGGATTCGTGACTTATGATCTCATGTTCTTTGTGGTGTTCGTTGGTCATTTTCACTAAGTTTGGAATTCGTGCTCTTGGGTCTTGAACGTATCTAACTTATCTTAGTGAATCAGATGGTGGTGGGACTCGTGCGCCGGAATCACCGTAGTCCCGATGAGGATCTTCCTCCTCCGACCATGGCGGAAGTCCTCGTGCAAATCGAACGCAATCGTTCGGAGGACCGCAGGGTGTTGGAGGTTATCGCCAGGAACACCTCCACTCCTCCGTGCCTCGGGTCCGGAGGTGGACACCAGACTCGTGGGGGGCTTGCGGAGTTCCTCCGTACGCAGCCTCCTACCTTCTCCCGGTCCGAGATCCCTTGGGCGCAGACGATCGGCTGCGTGCGGTTGAGCGGAAGCTCAACGTTGCTCGCCGAGCAGAGCGGCACTTTTCGCATCCCATCACCGGAGGGTGCGGCACTCTCATGGTGGGAGAATTTCTCGCCATGCAGCCGCGGACACGTGGTCTCGTGGGAGGAGTTCCGGTCAGCTTTCCGTCGGGCCCATGTCCCCGCCGGCCTGATGAAGCTGAAGAAGAAGGAGTTCCTTGCGCTCAAACAGGGGCGCAGATCGGTGACTGAGTACCTCCACGAGTTCAACCATTTGGCGAGGTACGCTCCCGCCGAGGTGGCTACCGATGAGGCCAAGCGAGAAGTTCATGGAGGGTTTGTCGAGGAGCTTGTGACAAGCTCTCTATTGTGGACTTCCGGACTTCCGCACCTTGGTGGACAAGGCCATCATCGCCGAGCACAAGGCGAGAGCGCTGGCGAGTCCCGCAAGCGCAAGTGGGAGGCTCGGCGATGCGCACAGCCGGCCTCGTTCGTCCCGAAGTTGGGCTGCACCGGTGGCCCGCTCTTGGCTTCACCACCGCCGAGGCCTTCAAAGACCAGCTCCACGCCCGCAGTCGTGACTCGATCGCGTGCCCTGCGACCAGCGAGCAGGTGTTCCCGCAACCCCGCGCCGACGCCACCGCTTCATCGCCACAACAAGGGCCACTACGCGAGTAGTTGTCCTAAGAAGATCGAGCGGCCTCGTCCTAATGGAGGACGCGGCAAGGAGTGGTCACCACCGACTGAAGACCCGGGCTTGGGGAGCGGCCGAGTCAACCACATCTCTACCGAGGAGGCACAGGAGGCGCCCGACGTGGTGTTGGGTACGCTCCTTGTTAATTTGCGTCTGCTACGCTTTATTTGACTCGAGCTTGCATTCTTTTATTTCGAGGTCTTTTCTTTGTTGATTGTGGACTTCACCGTGTTCCTTTGGGGATTCCACTGCTCATTCGCTCTCCGGGTTCGGAAATGAGAGCTGACCAAGTATGCCGGGATGTTCCTATCCACATCGAAGGAGTGGGATTCGGCGAATCTTATCCGACTCGACTCGCACGTCCGGGCGTGATTCTTGGCATGGATTGGTTGTCCCAACACTGGGCAAATCGATTGTGCGGGAAGATTGTCTACCTCACCACCCTTCAGTGAACAGGTTGGGTTTCGCGCGATTGCGAGCCCCATCTTTATGTTCTTGAAGCAAAGCGGCATTGAGATCCGTGATGTTCCCACAAGATGTGAGTTCGTGGATGTCTTTCCCGAAGACTTGCCGGCATGCCTCTGCTCGAGATCCGAGTTTGTGATCGAGTTGTCGCCCTGCATCGCCCCTATTTCTAAGAGGCCGACGCATGCCTCCTAATGAGTTGGAGGAGTCAAGAAGCAACCGGGTGAGCTGCAAGAGAAGGGTTTTATCCGTCCTAGCTCATCTCCTTGGGGTTGTCCAATCATCTTTGTGAAGAAGAAGGACAAGACCTTGCGCATGTGTGTTGATTACCGTCCGCTTAATGAGGTGACGGTAAGAACAAGTATCCTTTGCCCCGATTGATGATCTTTTCGATCGATTGACCGAGCACGAGTTTTCTCAAGATTGACTTGAGATTGGGCTATCATCAAGTCGATCGTACGAGGATATTCCTAAGACGACCTTTGCTACTCGTTATGGCCTTTACGAGTACACCGTCATGTCTTTTGGTCCGACTAATGCTCTGCTTTATTCATGAACCTAATGAACTCAGTATTCATGGAGTATTTGGATAGGTTTGTGGTGGTATTCATCGATGATATCCTTATCTACTCCAAGAGTGAAGAAGAGCATCTTTGAGCATCTTCACTTGTGTTGGGCAAGTCTGCGTGAGCACCAGTTGTATGCCAAATTCAGCAAGTGCGAGTTCGTTGAAGGAAGTGGCATTTTTAGGCCATGTCCTTTCAAAGAGAGGTGGTGTGGACCCTAGTAAGGTCGGTGATGTGCTATCTTGGGGTCACCAAGTCGATCCACGGATGTGCGGAGTTTTCTTGGGTTGGTGGCTACTATCGCCGCTTCATCGAGAATTTCTCCAAGATTGCAAAGCCTATGACCGAATCGCTCAAGAAAGACAAGAAGTTTGAGTGGTCCGCTGCTTGTGATGTGAGTTTTCAGAACTCAAGAAGCGATCGACCACTGCTTGTTCTCCCGATATTCACAAGAGTTTTGATATCTATTGTGATGCTTCTCGTCGTGGTCTTGGTTGTGTTCTTATGCGGGAGGGCAAGGTTGTGGCCTATGCATCGCGGCAATTGAGGCCTCATGAACTCAACTATCCTACTCATGACTTGGAGTTAGTCTGCGTGGTCCATGCACTCAAGATTTGGCGGCATTACGATTGGTAACCGATGTGAGGTGTATTCACCACAAGAGCTTGAAGTACTTGTTCACCCAACCAGATCTGAACCTCGTGCAAAGAAGATGGTTGGAATTGATCAAGGACTATGACATGGGCATTCGCACCATCCGGCAAGGCCAATGTCGTTGCGGATGCACTCGATCGGAAGGTGTATTGCAACATGTTGATGCTCCAAGAGCAGCACCGCTCTCATTTCGTAATTTCAGCGCCTTAATTTGGGTTTGACCGAGCACGGTTCTCTTGCTACATTGGTTGTGCAACCAACCTTGGTGGACCAAATCAAGGCGCACAATGAGCAGATGTTGGTGTGAGCGGATCAGCGAAACATCAAGGATGGGTTAGCCAAGTGCTTTTCGTGAGGATGAGCATGGCGTTGTGTGGTTTGGGCAATACCTTGTGGTTCCTAAGGTCATGGAATTGCGGAATATGATTCTCCGCGAAGCCCATGATTCTCCTTTGTCTATTCACCCGGGCTACCAAGATGTATCAGATCTTCGTCGAGATTCGTGGACCCGAATGAAGCGCGAGATTGCCGAGTTCGTTGTCGAGTGCGACGTGTCTTTGTCGTGTGAAGGCCGAGCATCGGCGTCCAGCGAGTCTTCTTCACCTTTGCCGCTGCGAATGGAAGTGGGATTCGCTTGGCATGGACTTCATCACCGGATTGCCCCGCTCGTCCAAAGGGAATGATGCTATTTGGGTCGTGATCGACGGGTTGACTAAAGTGGCACATTTCCTTCCCGCAAGACTCGGCCGTGTGGGGCCTTTGGCCGAACTTTATGTCTCGAGGATTGTGAGTCTTCACGGTGTACCAAGACGATTATTTCGATCGTGGTGCGCTTTTCACCTCGCGGTTTTGGCATAGTCCGCAAGAGGCTATGGGGACCCGCCTTCATTTCAAGACCTTTCATCCTCGGTCGATGGTCGACGGAGCGAGTCAACCAAGTGTTGGAAGATATGCTCGTGCTTGTGTTCTTTCCTATGGGAAGAAGTGGGAGAAATGCCTACCATTTGCTTGAGTTCTCCTACAACAACAGACTTTCGAGCCGTCTTGGCATGGCACCATTTGAGGCTTTGTATGGGAGAAGGTGCGAACCCGTTGAACTGGTCGAGACCGGTGGCGGCGCTTTTCGCCCGATTCGATCAATGAGGCCGAAAGTCAAGTTCGATTGATCCGCGAGCATCTGCGCACGCCCATCCGCATAAAAGAGCTATGCGGTCGTCGTCGCCGTGAATTGAGCTTTGAGCCCAATGACTTTGTGTATCTCAAAGTCTCACCCTTGAAGGGCCATCAGCGCTTTGGCATCAAGGGCAAGTTGGCTCCTCGATATGTTGGGCCTTATCGTATCGTCGAGAGAGTTGGAGCGATTGCATCTGATTGAGCCGCCACCGCACTTGAGGGTGTGCATGATGTGTTCCATGTTTCACACCTGAAGAAGTGCCTCCGTGTCCCAACTGAGGAAACTCCGTTGGAGGTTCTCGATGTGCAGGAGAATTTGACCTACCGCGAGCATCCTGTTCGTATTCTTGAGGAATCTGAACGGAGAACAAGGAACCGTGTCATCAAGTTCCTTAAGGTTCAGTGGTCAAACCATTCTGAAGATGAGGCAACTTGGGAGCAAGAAGATCGCCTTCGTGCAGATTTTCCTTCTTTCTTCTCCGAGTAAACGGAATCTCGGGTCGAGATTCTTGTAAGGGGGGGAGAGTTGTAACATCCCAATTTTGAGCTTGTGTTTCAAATGTAAGAAAATGAGTAGAAATTAAAACTTTTTCTTACATCCTGTATTTCCTTTTGTACCAAACAAGTATTGTACAAGAAGTCATGGGAATACGAAGTCGCAAGTCTCTTGATCCAAATCTTGGGCTTTCAAAAACAATCTTGTCAAACCTCTGGATCATCTCCTGGAAATATTTCTCCTAAGTTCTTGGGATGATGTGTGACCCCTCTGAAAAGTTTCACAATTTTTAGATATTGTTTGAATATTTTTGGAGGTCAGTCAAACCAATTCAAAATCTGGTCAAACCTTGGACCAGTGCCTTGTTAAATTTTTGGAGGAAAATCCTTAGCATCAAAGCCTCTGAAAATTTTATGTTAGGTCCTCGTTTGAGCTAGCAAGCTCCTGTAAAAATTTCATAATTTTTGGAGTCGGTTTGCTGCCTCAAACAATTCTTCAAAGAGCAGCTCCTTCGAAAAACCAGAAAGACTAAGTTTGGTTGAGTCAGACTCGGACTCGGACCCGAGCCCAACTCAACCGACTTGGTTGAACCATGTCGTCAGCGCCGCACCCGAGCTCGATCTCGTGCGCGCTCGTTCTAGCCGTTGGATCTCCATCAAGCCGCTCACGACCTCCTCCTGATCCGAGGAGCTCTTGAGCGCCCTCAGCGCCTTGGGGTGGTCCAAGCCGTGGGATAATCATCGTGTGGCCCACGACCTCCCAGGACCTCCTCGCCCGCGCAAGACCTCCCCACCTCGGCGATTCTTGGACGTCCAGGACCTCCCCAAGCTAATCTGGGACGTCCAGGACCTCCCTCGGCTCTGTTTCTCTTCCTCACGACCTCCTGGAGGTCTGGTCATCATGGTTTTCCCGCACCCGTGCGTGTGTCAGGGTCAGAGCAGTTGGGGGGCAGTGAGATGTCACCTTTTGCCTCTTGTCAACGACTCTTTCTGCTGACATGCATTTATTGCTAGTCAGCTTTAACCTCCAAAGTCTTCACCTGCTCTGCCAATTGTCCTGTCGCGCGTGCCGTTGGCAGGGGCATGGTTCTTGCTCACAGTGGGTTGCCCTAGCCCTTGCCAAAGCTCTCAGGCTATACATGGCCTGAAAACTTCCTCTCCTTTTTCCTTCTTCGTTCTTGGCTGTGCTTGAGCTCCCTCAGTGAGTCGGTCCTCAAACTCAAGCACCAAGAACACCACCACCCCGAAACCTCCATTGTCACTTTTGGAGCTCCCCAAGACCACCTTCGAGCCCCAGGGGTTCAATATTGCTATACTGACTGTCACTTTGTCATCTTGGTCTCCTCAAGCCTCCCTAACTCGTTGTGTTTAACCTTCACAGAGGTTGACAATTTTGGGAGCTGCTTGTCGGGGTCGAGGTCGTCTTCTTCTCCTTCTCCGGCAAGCTCTTCATCGCCAGACTTCATCGACCTCCTCCAAGTCCCTCCGTCTTCCTCTGGACCTTCCCTACACTCGGGTGAGTTTATTTTAGCCTCCTAGAGCTCGAGCGCGTGTTAGGTTAGGTCATAGCGGGCCTTTTTCCTATTTTCGGTTTCGTCAAAGGCTTGCTCACCGCTCCTCTCCGGCTCGCCGACGTTCAAGGTCGTCACCGCCGTCGAGAGTGTCTCCGTTAGGTCCGCTGCGCTATTGTGAGCTTAGCTGTGCTCTTGGTTCCCGCCGGCGTGGTCTACGTCGCCGGCGGTGAGCTCGTTTGGGTGCTCGGGCGTTTTGCCGTGTCGTACTCGGACAGGAGTTGTGATCTAATGATTGGCATTAATGCCGTGCGAGGATGTTTAATGCTGTCCGAGGTTGCTCTTTAAGGCTGTCTTGCCGGCAAAACGTGCGTACCACTAAGTCCCCGACCTCCTAGAGCCCTTCGTAACCGTTTAAGACCTCCCCACGTTTAGATCTGGACCTTTGGATCTTCCCCGTGAAAACCCGTAAGTGTAAGACCTCCCCCTCGCTTAATCTCGGCCGTTTAGACCACCCTCGGTGAGATCTGTACCGTAGATGGGTTTCCGCGGAAATTTCTAAGTCCCAGGACCTTCCTAGTTCCACCTCGGCCTTTAAAGACCTCCTGGGATTAGCTCTTAGCCGTTAGATCTGGCTCTGTGTAAAATCTTAGCGCACTAGGACCTCCCCTGGTTAGATCCTAGCCGTTTAAGACCTCTTGGAGCTCCATCTGAGCCACTAGGATCACTCCTGCGCAAAAAGACCTCCTCGAGGTCATTTTTGTAAAAGCCACCTTCTGGACCTCCACCGAGGTCCTCTTTGCAAAAGACCTCCCTTGGTCATTTCAAAAAACCACCCTAGGCTACCATCGGGTCCTCTTTGTCAAAAGCCACCCCGGCCTTTTACAAGGAAAACCCCGCTGCACCTCTTTAGCTCCATCCTAGCCGTCCATGACCTCCCGGCTTTAGATCGGCGTTAGGTTTTATTTGTAAACCTTTAGCGCTCAGACCTCCCTCCGCGTTGTTCTGGACCGTTCAAGACCTCCCTAGGTCTAATCTGAACCGTCCAGATCTCCTCCCGGTAAAACACTATAGCTTAGGACCTCCCCGAGAAGATCTTGGTCATCCAAGGCCTCCTCGTGTCAATCTCAGCCGATCAAGACCTCCTCCGGAAGATCTTGACCGTCTAGGACCTCCTCCTTTGGATCGATGGCGTTAGGACCTCCTCCTCTGGTCTAAACCGTTAGATTTAGATCTAACGGGTTAGACCTCCTTCTGTGAATTTAGCCGTAGGACCTCTCTCCGGAGATCTAGACCGTTGGGACCTCCTCTGTGAGATTCTGACCGTCCCGACCTCTTTCCTCGGATTTAAAGCCTTAGGACCTCCCCTAGTGCTCGGGACCGCCAGATCTCGATCGACGGTCCACGACCTCTGATAAGCGCGTGAGACCTCCTTGCGTGCGGCGGCACGAGCCGGTCGTGATCGTTGGATCAGATCTCAACGATCCGCACCTCCCGATCGCGGAGGAGGTCTTGTGCGCCACTGCGTCGTCGAGGCTCGTAGCCGTCAGACCTTGATCTAACGGCCCACGACCTCTCCTTGTCTTCCAGATCGTTTGGACCTCCCGAGAGCTCAAAGTTTCCTAAGTCTTTTGCGGTTTCAAATTTCAAAAGTGCATAACTTTGTCATTTTAACTCCTTTTTGAATGATTTCAGTTGCTGTAGCTTTGTTATAGTATAAACTTTAATCTGAGAATGAAATTAGGCCCTGTTTTGTAGCAGAAAATGATTTAAACAACATGATCTTGTTTAATGAAAAATGAGGTCTAGAAATTCATGAAAAATTTGTAAAACACATAACTTCCTCTCTGTAGTTGCAAAGTGAGCAAACTCAACCTGGTAAATTTGTCCTATAGACATGCTTTAAATTGATCTAGGCTTTGTCTTTAGTCATGTTCCTGAGAAATGATATATGCTAGTTGTAGAACTTAGAAAAATCATAACTAAATCATCTTAACTCCAAATGACCTAAAATTTTATTTGGGTTACCACTATACCAGTAGGTAGCTACCATAAAAATTTCAGCTTCAAAATCCTTCTAGAAAATATTTTTGCTACAGTGCTAATTATGGCCGAAAATGAGTTTTTAAGTAATATCTTTTGCGCCACAAATCCAAATTAGGTTTTTCCAGTTTCTATGTCTTGGTATATTTGTATTCTACCTTGTGTATAAATTTCGTTGTATTTGGATAATTTTTGCTTGCTCTTTTGTTTAAGTGTCGCTAGTCTTATTGGTTGTTCTTGGTTCTCTTTGCCTTTTAAGCTTAGGATTCGACATTTGCGGTAACCCGAGAACGACCCTCCGCAACAAATTGAGCAACAAAGAAGCGTGCAAGCGGTTTGATCATGTTAATCCCAGTATTTTAAGTATTTATGTTGATTACAAATTCTATGTATGCATTGCTACTTTGTTTTAATAGTTGGCCTAGTAGATGCATTTCCTTAGCAAATGATTATCCTCTACTACCATGAGCCTAGGTTACTTGCTGTGATTTAGAGTTCGTGGATGGGCTCTTGTCACTTAGTAGTTGCGAATTAATTGCTTAGCCATGCTTAGCTTCAGAAATGGGCGGTTATCGACTTGTCGATAACCTTGATCACACAAAACTTATTATGATTTATGATTTCCACCTTGTGCCATGTCTACTTATGAAAACTAAAACTAAAAACAAAATGATTTAGACTTGGGCACAATGGTAAGATGGTGTGATTGTGGGGTGTGGATCGGAATGGTGCCCGGTCAACAAGGACCGAACATCTTGTTACACTAAACCAAGCATTTTAGCGTGCTAACCACATTAGAGGGTATGGGACCTTTCTTGACTTAGTACTTTGGCGTGTATTGGCTCCGGGTCGCAGGGAGTCGCAGGAGGGATGGTGTTGGGAGCATTGTAGTGTCCGAAAGACTTCACCCGTGATGGGATTTGTTGTCTTTCGGCTTGCAATGTAAGCGTATGGTGTTTCTACCCATACGAGCGACTCGTAGTTAATACACAAGATTGGAAATGTCTCGTAGGACTTAGCCGTGCCAGCATACCTTCGGAAGTGTGCTTTGTGGCTTAAAGGCGGTCTGGAGTGTGGGTACATTGGTACACCCCTGTAGGGTTAAAACTATTCGAATAGCCTCGTCCTAGGTTATGGACACGCTTGGCAAGGTCTTTCAAGAGTTAGACTACAACCTTTTAATTAAAACTTGATGGGTGGTACGAATCGGGGATTCGTGCTATGTTGTGGTGACTATTGGGTTAGTCACTTCCAGGTGGTTACTTGTATGTATCTGTACTTACTGTTACTTTGATAACTAAACAGATTTGCAAACTTGCTTTTAAAATGTATTACATTATTGCCAATAAAGTTGGCTTCATGCAAAATGAGACATATGACCTCCACCTAAATAAGCTTGCATGTAGTTTATGAATAGGTCTGCTATTCCACACGTCAGTCTTGCGGGTACAAAGACAATCTTTGTACTCAGTTGCTATGCTTAATTGTTTTGTTGCAGAGGAGGAAGGTGAGCCTGAAGGGCCTCACTTTTGCGAGCTGTGTTGTGGTAGCTTGCGGGGCGACTAGCTTGGCGGCCCGGTCGGTTGCCTTGTGGGTTATGTTGGCTAACCGGTCGACTTTTGTTCTAGCCATCTTATGGCGCTTTTGCTTCCGCTGTCATTCTTGTATATTGTTCTATTTGGCCGGTCGGCTCTCTTTTGTAATAACTTTACTTTATGTATGTCGTTGTTGAACTTAGTGATGTGTGTGTATGGAATTGATGTGTAATTTTGTGATGATGTACATATGCTGCAATTCTGAGAAGCATATGTCCATCGAGGCTTAGAATGTTTAATTAGTAACGCTAGAACCATTTGGAGGTTAAGTGTTACTAGTTAAATATTCCGGGTCCTCACACCACCCGACCTCCTCCTCCTCCTCACGTTGGCCTCGCCCCGCCGCTGAAGCACCGGTCGGCCAAGCCTGCCCCGGCCTCCTCCTCCTCCTCGGCGCCAGCCTTACCACCTCCTTCTCCGCGCCCGGCGCCGCCGCGCTGGCCTTGCCTCCTCTCCCACCTCTGTCATTGTGCCAGCCCATTGTGTCAGGGTGTGGACCAAGGCACGACATGGGCGCTTGTTCTATGCTGGCCTGGCCTATGAATAGTGTAGGCTGTGTCGTGCCCAGGCCGAGCCAACAATACCGTGCTTCGGGGTCGGCTCGGCTGGCACGACCCATCTGTCCATCTCTGATACAAAAAGATGGAGTCTTGTCATTCCATTTGTCGAGCTTACAAGGCCATTGCAATGGCGCAGAAAACTTCTGCTAGGCAATGAGCATGGAAGGGGATTTCTAAATAGGAGATTGTTCGACTGAATTAGTGACTAGAAGGGTGAATAGGAGTCACCTCCTACGGTATTCAACTTTTTTCACTCCAATAGCTATGAAAGCTATGAAGATCAAAACCACATGATCACAACAGAAGTCTTGCGTTGAAATCGAAAACCCCCGAGCTCAAAACCTCATGACTGGTCTGACCACTGGTCGCGGATCAACAGTCCGAAGGATCCATAAAACGATCTAACTTTTGATCCTATGATTCAAATCCCATGAGATTTCAGACATAATTCGTCAAGAAGGTCAAGAACCTATTCTAATCGAGGATCGATACGATCGAAGCCAAAGTTCAACTAATTTCTTGATTGAGGTCAAGAAAGCTCAAAAACTGAGGAAAACCAAAACTTGAGCCAAAAGCTTTCTCGTGGGTGGAAGATAATCAAGATGACCTTAGATCAGATCCCACAAATCCTAGCAATCTAGATCACAACAGAAGACCTAGTCAAAACTCTTGGAACATAAAAAAAATCCAAATCATCAAAGAAAGAACAAGAACAAGATAGAACTCATTTTGGGACAATCTTGATTGGCTTGTTTAGAGAGATTATACGTTTACAGCCACTCCACTATGAAGGACAAAAGCTCATTTGAGCACCTAATTTCTCAATCAATCTCTCTTAAAACCTAGCCTCATCTATTTCCTCCACTTTACATAAATCCAAAATTAGGTTTTCCAAGGCTTGGTTGTGCAAATCCTGCACCAACCCTTATATAGTGGAGGCTAGGTCTAGAGAGAAAACCTTTTCGGGCACCCGTCACACACAAACAGTTTTACATTCACACACTCTTATCAAAGCGGATGATGATCTAGGTCTCTCGAATCCACCTCTTCGTGATCTTCTTCTTCTCTTGACCTAAACCACCTCTTCTTTGCGTCCTCTTGCGTCACGGTTTCTTCGAGGTCACCAACCCGGTATTTTGGTAAAGATACCAAAATACCCCTTCTCAATCCTTCTCCATGACCGACAATAGACCAAGAAATCGATTTTGGGTATAAGTTTCGCGCAACTTAACCCATGTTAGCCAAAACATATATCATGCAACATGTATGCACTGAAACTCATGATTTTGACAAAATCTACAAGTCCATCACAGCTTACTGTGCAAGAACACACTCTGGCTGGTCAAACCGCCACCCTAGCCGGTCTGATCGCCAACCAACGACCTGTCAGACCGCTTCGAAAATCGAAAAAACATCATTTCTGGACTTTTCGGCAAAGTTCTATCTAGTTTCGCATCCAGTTTCCATTTTTAATAGCACCTGGTGCAAATATATCCTCAAACACAAGTGTTTGATGCGCAATCCTCAAAAGCTCTCATCGTCGGCTACATTGGTCTGATTGCCACCCCTAGTTGGTCAGACCCCTGGCCTCAACCGGTCCAACCACCCCCCTTAGACGGTTAGACCGCCTGCAACCTGACAGCAAATCTGACAATTTGCTAAACTGAGAATTTGAAACCCAAACCCCTCGACACCGATGTCAATTGTTCAACACTAAGATTAGGATCATACACATGATGTCCACATGGATTAGTATTTGTCGGCAGTTTCATTTACACATGCGCAAGCAGGGGACTTGTTGCTTGAGACCTGATTCACCAAGGTGATTCTCGCTACCTCTGCTATCCGGTTAATTTGCGATTTCATGGCATAGGTTTTGGGAGAGAAAAATAATGTTCCTGCAAGGTGATTGTTTCTCGCACCTTTTAATTTTATTTTTAAACAAATCGTCCACCAGTTGTAGTTAGTGGTTCACTGTCGCAAGCTAATTTCCTCAACTATGTTTTCTTGATAGTGACCAATGTGAGTGCATCTTGTAATTAAGAGAAATGATGCTTTGATGGAAAAGCATTAGGAAGTCTTATTGGGGAAATTGGATAATGGTGTGCTTTCAACTGGAACAAGCTTGAATCAGGAAACTAGCCTAGCTAGACCTAGGGATACTAAATGGGGCTCGCATCTTAAAATATTGCTTCGTATATACCAAATGTGGAAATCAATGCTTGGGGTGTTAGAGATGATATGTGAAGATGCATCATTCCCTTCAAGTCATGGTGGAGCAACAGGATTGATACAAAAGATGGAAAGTTTAAAATTTGTATTCATCATGCATTTCTTGATAGACTTGTTGAGCATTACACATGAGTTGTCTTTTTTAAAAAAAAAAAGGATCAAAACATTATTGAAGCCATGTGCTTGATTGTGGATGTCAAAGCGCGTTTGTAAGACATGTGGGACAATAGGTGGGAGCCACTGTTCAACCAAGTCAAAATATTTTGTAAGGCAAATGAGATTGGTGTCCCAAATATGGATCATCACATCAGAGTTAAGGGTAAATCTGCACGCCGAAAGCATAAGGTGACTCACATTCACTATTACCATGTTGACATTTTCAATGTTGCTCTTGATGCCATGACCGCTTCAATGAAGTTTCTTTAGAGATATTGGTATGCATGTCTTGTCTTGATCCAAGCAACTCCTTCTCTAAGTTTGATGTGGATAAGCTTGTTCGACTTGTTGAGATTTATGAGTTGATTTCACCATAGCTAACCGTTTATTATTAAGAAATCAGCTTAAAACCTTCATTCTCGATGTTTGGAGAAGTGAAGAATTTTGTGGATGTCATGATCTTGCAAAGGTCGTTCAAAAGATGGTTGAAACAGGAAAAAAAATAGAACTTTCGCATTGGTCTATCGTCTCATTGAGCTGACATTGATCCTTCCAGTAGCAACACTATCAGTTGAAAGAATCTTCTCAACAGTGAAGATTATCAAGACATATTTGCACAACAAGGTAGCTGATGAATGACTTAATGACTTGATGGTGTGTTACATTGAACGAGAGATATTTAGAAGCCTCAGTGATCTGTTTTGTTTTTTTGTTTTATGTTTATAAGTATTCACAATATACTATTGTATCACTAAACTTGATATTTTTTTATCTACGAGTTGGTACTCACATATTACGGACATTTAGGGCACATCTTCCATTAGCCAGGTACTACATTCATGGTTTTTGCTGATTTCACTTTGTTTTCATTCTATATAGTATGCATTTGGACAACAAAAGACAGATTTTTTTGGTATGCTTGTCTTACGTGATTATTTCTCGCACCTTTTTTATTTGTTTGTAAACAGATCGCACTTTTTTTATTTACGGTTATCAGTTCCTACAAGATGTCACCTCTAATGCGTTTGCATTTTTCAACTTATGCTAGGTGAATATTATTAGCTCGGCCGTTCTCGCTGCCAAGATGTATATATCACCACTGTTCCAGGTTAAGACCGAAAGAATGCACAGCGGTCAGCTGAAACCGGTGAGAGTTGACCATGTGGATATTGCCACATCTTTCGTTGAGCGGAAACAAGGATTCATCGGGACCTGGAGTCGTTTTGCAGTTGTCTTGATTTCTGATGCTATAGACTATAGCACGCCTTATATGTGTTTTCGACGCACGGCAATATTTATAACTTACAATGCATCATTAAACTCCTCTCATGGTGTTATGAACATGTGGATCGTGGATACATCTTTCGGAAGCTGAGTGAGGATCTGGACCTCGACGACTGTGAGAAAACGGACTGAAAATCTCCATTTTTTTTGGGGGGTACTAAGCGTTAAAGAAACCCACCTATAGGCCCACGTGTTATGCAAATTTGCACAACTTTTTTCAGATTTTGTTGCCTTGCTGATGGTCTGCTCTAATCCACACCGGCTACCCAGACAAGCTATGAAACGGCCCAAGCTGAAAAGCTTGGGATTTACTAACAGCAGCCTTTCAATGTCATTGCTCACAGTTTCACTGCTGCAAATTAATGTTTGTTTGGTTTTAAAAGAAAGCCGGAGCGCTACCTGTTACTGTTAGAAACGGATTCACTGCATCCACGCGTCTCCGCTTCGGTCTTCATGCAGCCGGCTGAGTCTGCCTTGTACACGACAACGAATCCGTGCCGGACGCACTACACGCGCGCGGTGCCTTCGCTACCAGCGCTGCCTTCTGCTGAACTAGTGTAATACGGTTCCTTGTATTTCAGTATAAGTCAGTGACAAGCTGTACATGTACTATAATAAGACCCTGTTTGGTAGAGCTTCAGATTCTTATTTTTTAGATTCTGCTCCTGATTCTCTAAGAATCCACTTCTCTAAGAATCTGGAGCTGTCAGAGGAAAGTGTTTGGCTGGTAAGTTGGCTCTGGATTCAAGAATGAGAAGATTGTATGCAAAATGTCTATACTACCCATGGTTTTGACACATGTATATTGTTTTGTACATATTAGTAGCTTATTTATATGGTTCTTTTGTATGTTGTTATTTTGGACATTATTTATTTTTTAAAAACATTTACACACATTATTTATTTATTAAAAACATTTATTTTGTACATTATTTATTTATTTTGGACAATAAACATAAGCATTGGAACAAAGAACACATTCTAAAAAACGACTAGAAAAATTACACAAAAGGAGCAATATCTAACTTGATCCGGATCAAACTTCCTGATCCATGAGTTGATCAATTTGTAATGGATTCATTACATTAGATACAAACTGAGAATGAGTATATGAATAACGAATTTTCTGATGAGCTTTCATTACATGAGTACATTAAGCGTAATAATTCACAATGCAACGACGGTACCCTGTAGTAAGGCAGCTCCAGAATAATGGCAATGTTACAACCGTCAAGTCAGCATCAAGAACATGGATCAATGTTACAACCATCTCATTTCTAGCTACATAAAAACTCATCTCTTGATAATTAACATCACTTCTTACCGATTCAACTAGAGTAATTACCAATATATACATCACTAATGATAAAATGAACCAAACAAAATTGAAGTTACTACCAATGTATACATCACTACTGCTACATCAAGCTAGCATGAAAGCTAGAACCATCGCAGGCGTGAAGAACCATAGCCATCTTGATTCTTCTCTTCAGTTTTGCGTTCAAAACCTCCATCCAATCATACAAAAGAAACAACAAGTCTTCTCCTTGGGCACGATTAAACTTTTGGAAATAGTTTCACATTGAATAGCCTTATCAGTGGCCTTGTGTGTTGTGATGATGGTATTGTCTGATTTTCACAAAATGATCTAATAAGCAGTAATCATTGGAGAGAAAAAATGGCATACATAAGTAAATGTTTGTTTCACGCATCTCCTAAAGTTTCATATATGATCCATCTAATGAATCTGAATTAAGAAAGCAATTGAGTTTTGCGATCTGGTGTGAGACCTGTTACACCACAAGATGCATCAAAACTCTGATTCTCCACACGAGGCACAAAAAAGATGCATATTTTAATTGCTATGAGGGGACAACTACAACAAGATCAGTTGGCAAGTGGCTGATGTGCATGACCTAGAATGCATCACATGATTAGGACCAAATTTGCCAATATCCAGCTAGAACAGAAATGTTCAACTTGAGGTATGCATGGTAATTATGATACCTTGCATTTGAGCTCCTTCAATGTTCTGATGGAAGAAAATATACGAGTTACAGTAAATCAAAACAAGAAGCACTAAAAGGAACAAACATGAGATTGGTTTTCTGTAATACAAACATCTTGGATAGTTCTCTTCTTTGGTCTCACACTGCATTGATAAATACCCCCTGATTTAAGATAACGATGCACATCCTTCAGAGATCGGAATTCATAACCATTGACTGGATCAATGTAGTACACATCACTCTTATGATTCCTTACCCTCTCCACCGAGCGGGCTGGCGACGAGGGGATGCTCACCGAGCGCTGCGTAACTTGCCGATGACAGGCACGATCGAGGTGAGCACCACGGAGTTCACCTTGACCCCGTCCTCCACCATCCACCGGAAATGCTCCAGCGCCTCCCTGTTCATCCCCTTGTGTGCGAACCCGGCAATCACTGCCCCCCACGCAACCACATCCCTCTCTGGCATTTCCTCAAACACCCTCACCGCGAGCTTCACCTTCCCGCACTTGAAGTACACGTCCATGAGCCCGGTCATCAGCATCCCCAGCGCACCGCGAACGCGTTCTTGACCAAAGATCGCGTGTGGCGGTGGCCATGGCCATCGACGGCGCGGCGCTCCCGGAGATCGACTTGAGGACACATCCGTACGTGTACTCGTTGGCATCGGGCCAAGCCGTCGAGCACCTGGCGTGCGTCCTCCGCGGCGCCGAGCGCGAGGTAGAGCTCGACGAGCCTGGCGAGGAGGAACTCGTTGGAGTCGAGGCCGTGGACTCGGAGGTGGCGTGGATCCGCGGGCGTGGGCGGGAGCGCAGCGGAGAGGAGCGCGGCGGCGCGGGGCTGGCCGGGACGCCGTGGTGGGAGAGGTGGGTGGCCCTCGATGGCCGGCGGGGGCGACGGAGGGGAGGCCGAGGCGAGCACTTGGCGGCGGGGGCAAGGGGGAAGGGGAAGCGGTCAGGGTGGCTCGCCCGGCGGCGTAGGAAGGCGGGTAGGGGTAGCAGCAGATGGGGTAGGCGCCGCCGGTGAGGCTTTGCGCCATCTCGGGGTGCTCGTGTTGCTCGTGAGGAGAAAGAAAGAAGAAACGCGTTTAAGCCGAAGGGGTACGCGCCGGGGGCAAGTAATGGCATTTTGCGGGTAAATAATTAGAACTTCAATGGGTATTTTTGCTCTATCAAGTTGGATTCTCAGGAGAATCCAAGAAAAGGCTGCTTCTCCTCGCTAGTGTATTTTTGAGACAGCTTCACGCGAGAATCAGAATCGGGTGTTTTGAGAATCAGGGTGTTTGGTACGGCTCCACGAGAATCAACTGAGAAGCTGGGAGTAGAAGCTGTACCAAACAGGGCCTAAATATTAAGCAATACATTGCATGGAGGGGTCGCGTTTGAGCACATTCGCCTTTACTATCAACTTTAACAATCCGTCTGCGGTTCAAGTGAAAACAAACGCTGTAAACATTGCTTCCTGTCAAATCTGTCTCAATCGTGAGTACTGAGTAGTGACAACCAAGAATTAACGATGGGATCCAGTGACAGTGAGTACCGGCTGCACAGGTTGAACGAGCTTCAAATTAGCTTATTCCATTCTTATTTTGAGAGAGAAAATCAGCCGATGACATTTGATTTACTCGTTGCCTAGCCCCTAGACAAGTCATCTAATTTTGTTTTAAGAAAGAAGCCTTTCAGTTAATTTGTAATCAAAATTTTATTTGACACGCTTTCAGACAGTACTGATTTGGACCTAGGAAGAACTAATCTAGTACCACTGTCCGTGACCAGCGTTGCTGCTACAGTATTTTGCTGCTGTGATGATGCACTATTTCTGCTAGGTTGCATGGAACGATCTCATCTTCTCGTTTCCGATCCAACGGCTACTACGTAACGATATGGTACTGTAGCACCGTGACATTGCTACATAGTATCAGAGGATACGTTTCCCACTGTTGCTATAGTACCAGACGAATCTTGCGCATTTTTTACTGATCTAATGGCACAATTCATGACATTTGCAGCACCCTAAATATTCTTTAATATTGCTGCAATCTTGCAAAAGAAACTTTTTCTTCGTACGAATGTGTAGAACTCACTTCACCTGCAAGCGTCCAAACCTGATTTGAAGAATCCTTGAAAGGGAGGTGTCACCTATAAATGTTCAAACCGTTGCTCTCAAAAATAGAAAATGTACAAAACGGTAACACTCAAGTCGCATTGTAAAGCTACAGTCCAGCACATTGTTGCTTGGTGATTGGTAGTAGTTGCTTCATCGAGGGTTTCTATTTTCTACATGTGCTTAGATATTCATGCATCTTCCAAGAAACATCAAGTCCGACAACATTATCCTCAAAAGTTTTGTCCGCGAGATCCTGTCTTCTCCTTTTTCTTCTTTGTGAATCTGTGATCGTGAAATAGAGCACAAAGTCTTCTTCAGAACTTGGTCAAATTTCTTATGTACCCCTACAAAAACTTGGCTATTACACTTGCACCACCATAGAACAATAAATGTTAGACGCCCCACCCCACCACACACACAAAACCCTCTCAATCAATTTATGTGTCTCTATATACTGACTTTTCATTCAGAATTAGCATAGTTAGGGCCTGCTTGGAAGACTAGTTTAGGCCTAAAAACCGGTGTAAAATACAGGCCCCAAATTATTTCCACGTTGGGCTCTAAAAATCCGCTTGGGTAGGCAGGTAACTCATTAAAATTACTGCTGGTTTGGGCATTTGCAACTGGGAAAAAAAAATCTCGGGAGGAGGGAACGTTTTTTATACGAGGAAACTCGAGCCGTCCTCGCTCAGTCGCCCCACACGACTCGACGAATTAAGAACCCTAGAATCGGGGGCGACGGCGACCGCAACTCTCATTGGCAACGACGGTGACCTTGAGCGACCTCATCGGCAGCGTCGACGGCAAGCTCCCCTACGTTGGGAGCGCGGAGCTCGCGAGTCGCGACTCCTTCGGCGACGGGGCGAGAAGGGATTTTAGAGCAGTCCACTTCAATCACAAGATCCAGCCTATCCAGGTAGTGTAGAGAAGAGATGGGTGCAGTTCGAGATTACAAGTGATGGGTATAGTTCTATTTTGATGATTTAGTCCGATTTCTCTTGTCGATTTCTTCAGTTCTGAAGCTCCATTTCGATGAAGAGATGGATTTCTTCAGTTATTCAGTACGAGAATGCAATGGTCGCACTCATTTTGATGAATTGATTAGGAATCCTAGTTTCCCAAATCTTGTGTTTGTTTTCTTCTTCCAAACAGACTGACTGACAGGGGATTTTGATTTCGCTGGGAATTTTAGGTAACCAAAGCTCCCAAGCAGACCCTTAGTGATTTTAATATAGACGTATTTGTTCACTAAAATTTACTATAATGCGTGGCGAACTAAAAATGGTCTTAGGAGTACGAATAATAAGGTGAATTGGAGTTTTATATGCATTTTTCTTGTTTTGCAAAGGTAAATATGAAATAACAAAGTTTTGCGTGTATATGTGCAGCTATCCTTCCTCTCGAGCGTTCACTCATTCGCAAGGTCTCACTTTCTTTTTACCCTCTTCGGAGGAAACTAACAAAAATATAATGATACAGAAATGAAGCCTCACTAATTCCCAAGTCTATGGTCTAAGACGCGCTTCCATTTAGGCTCTAGCCCACGCACCAGAATCAAACTTACACGGATTCTATATAACAAAAAAGAATTAAAC
The DNA here is from genome assembly GCA_036346255.1 of Ampelocalamus luodianensis. Taxonomy (NCBI): domain Eukaryota; kingdom Viridiplantae; phylum Streptophyta; class Magnoliopsida; order Poales; family Poaceae; genus Ampelocalamus; species Ampelocalamus luodianensis. The sequence goes on from CM070617.1 coordinate 42,808,561, forward strand.
TTACACGTCTATAATATGGCAGTATTAACTTGTTTAGGCCTCCTCGTCAATGTAATTCGAATGACCTTTTGATTTGACGACCAATAAACATGCGATTCACTCCACTAAAAGTCTAAAACCACTCCCACCTACGATTGCAGCGATTTCTCTAGTGCTCACCATCACAATAGGCCACTACATGGCAACCATCTCTATGCTCTGGGTGAGGTGCGGGGTGGTGTACAACCACTAGGATTTAAGTCCTGGTGTGTACCTTTACACGTATGTGAGTATATTTTCAGTAGGAATTTTATGAGGTTGTAGATTTATTTTTGATCTCTGTCTTTTTAAATGTGTGCTAAGAGAACACACTTGCTTATGTGTGGTATGCGTACGTAATGGTGTGTATCTTCCTTTATCAGAAAAAATAGGCCACTACATCAACAAAGCCTTTCGATCACCTAAATCACATCCCCTTTCTTCCCCAGTTTTCTTTCATCCGGCGGGGAGAATCCCTGAACAGCGGCCGCACGCGCCTTTTACGCATGCATGCAAGTTGCGAGGCTACAAGGAGCTAGTCTAACAAACGCCTGAATTCGCAAGCCACACAGGGCCTTTTTGTGGTTCGAGTTACCTTCTTTCTCGGTGCATGGGTGACTGACGGATTGATCGATGGATTGACGCCTGATTGTAAGACGCGCGGCCACTTGTTCTAGCTAGGCGCCTTTTTCACGACAAATTTCCTTGTCTTATAGGGGCAAAAGTCGGCAAATAATCCACAATAGTTGGATAGTGAGATCGCATCGCATGTAGATCACTGCACTAGCGTTGCACTGCAATACTAGCTAGCTAGCCACTTGAATTTTGTGCTCAAGCTGAACCAGGCCAGCCCTGAAGTCAAAACTTGACTCATGCTCGAGAGTAGTTCGTGAGCTTTCACTTTCTGCATAACCTTGCTCACGGATATTTTTTTAAAAAAAATAATCTATTTTCTATTCGGAATTACAGAAATAATACTACTTATTTTTTTTTTACAGAAATAATCACGTATCGCTCCACGGTTCGATGACTAGGGATAGTCGCCCTACAGGTGCACGACATTTGTCCAAATCGCTTAACAGTGAAGCGACTGAACCGTTCGTGTCATATTCACCAAACGGAAGGGCGACTTGGTCTATTCGCCGTACGGTGGAGTGACTATGGCACGTGTCGCTCGAGAGCGAGATCCTAGTCGCCCAACCGTTGGGCGACTTCGGGTCATTTTATACCGCAAGCGCGCGGTCGCCTGAACAGTCATCATTTCATTTAGCGAGACCGAGAGAAAGAAGAGAAAGAGAGGAGAGGGAGAGAGGAGAGGGAGAGGGAGAGGTGGGAAAAAAATTTCTTCATAGCGACGACAACAACGGTGAGTTTCTATGATTATTTTGTATTTGTGTATTTTTGAAACCATGATAGGTTAGCAAGCAACATGACGTGTATTAATATATTGTTAGCAAATAAAATAATAGTAGGTTAATTTAGAAAATCATAGTTTGGAGATAGCATGGTTAATACAATTAGTTTGGTAGTTCATATGGAGCAAAAATCTGTCGGTGAGAATTAGTTCAGTTGTACTTTTTCACGTGTTGCGCTAATTGCGCCCAGGCTTGATGAAGATAACGTGTTACTTTTCTATTATATAAACATGTCAATAACTCGTGCTTTCACAAATGCTAGTTTATAGAATGTTAAATACATGTTTTTATTTCACAATCCATAGCAGGCGTTAGAGGTGTTAACGTAATATAGCTTTTTGTAGGGAAAATTGCGTCTTTACCACTTCTTTTTCATGAAATTATATGATTTATTTGCCATTGAAATATAATTGAAATGCTCAATTAACATGAATGCTTTTAATTTCTTTGTTATTTTTTTTTTAATAATTGACAAACCTATGTAATGCCTCGTTTATTTCATAATTGAGAGGGTCCATGCATATTATTGTTAATAGTTGTAAATAGGTCTTATGTTTGCATATGAAATCATGGTAGGTTACTTTCGAAAGCATGGTAGGTTATGATCAAAAATTCATTAGAGTAATGCAAGATACTACTTAATTGGTAGAACTTTCGGAACTACGCTATAAGTAATTGAACCCACTAATTGTGTTCTAATTACTTTCTGGAAATTGATTTGCAGGTATGGCTCCCGACCCTGGTGGTTCGGAATGGCATTTCGGCTTGCTGGAATGGTTGGTCGACGCTCAGCACCGCGCGAGCCATCGTGTCCCGCATCCGGGTTGCGGGGACGACGCAACTGACTTAGGGGTGGTTTGTACGCGGACACCCCGACGGGCTTGGGGACTAGACCCACACTGGGTAGAGAGGTTTGTCCGCAAGCTATGCCACTTGTTTTGTGTCATATGTCCGCTATGTAGTTACTTCTTCTTGCTTTGCAGGCTGAGCCGTGCTGGCCTTCTACCTCTCGCGTGGATGGTGGAGGCCACCGAAGAGGACGGCGCTCCGGTCGAGGACGACGGGGAGGTCCAGGCCAGTCCGGAGCGGTCACGACGGTTCCTGTCCGATCGATCGTTCCTGACAGCCCTGGTGGACCAGTGACGACTCGAGACACACACCTTCCACCTCCCATTTGGGGAGATGGCCCCTACTCTACAGGATGTCGCGATGCTGCTCGGTTGGCTATCGTCGGAACCCCTGCATTCCCGTCGGACGCGCCTGTGAACTAGCGCGACGCCCTGCTGGGCAGGTTTTAGGGGTTTCTTGCGGCGAGGGCCGCTCCACCCTACTACGACTTCCCGAAGCGACAGCGGCATGGGCCGCCCCTGCGGTGGTTTTCATAGTTCCAGGTACGTATGCTACCTATTTTATATGTTTAGTGATGCACTATCCTAGCCGTATGATGGACGTACTAATTATTCGTTTGTGCGTTGGTCGAGCGGATGGTCCCACAGCCCACCGCCGATCGACCAGGTGTCGCAGCACCTTGAGGCATACCTGCTGTGGCTCTTTGGCTGGGTACTATTTACCAGCAGCCACGGTGACTTCGTCGACGCCCGCCTCGTGGGCTACGCGAGGGTCATCGCCGACGACGAGGAGCTGCAGATCAGCTAGGGATTAGTCGTACTTACCGCGATGTACCGTGACATGTGCGATGCGTGCTGTAGGACGAGGCCGTCATCTATCCTCATAGGCTACCCCCTCCTGCTGCAGTTGTGGTTGTTCGAGCGCTTCTTTCTCGGACGGCCAATGCTAGTAGACTCCAATCCGTACGGTGAGGACATGTACCATGGGGACGCGGTGGACCGACCGACCGTAGGGTCCCTTTGGTGCTGTAGACGGGTACGTACTCCCCTACATCTTTACTTCAGATGTATTATGGGTCATCCTTTATAACTATTGTTCTGGCTTGCTGGCACAGTACGCACACGTGCAGGTCACACGTGTGTACGAGCACTTCGTGGAGCAGCTGGACCGCCTCACCGCTGACGACGTGCACTGGGAGTCGTACTCTAATCAGGAGACAGAGCAGCGTCCTCCCGGGGGCTGTCCTCACTGTGCTTGCGCGACCGGGCGTACTGGCGGACACAAAGGAAGCTCGTCTTTGACGTCTTCGTCGAGGACTACGTGGTGCACAGGGTGATGTGCTAGTTCGGCCTCGCCAGGTTGTTCCAGTTCCCGTCGGGACGAGGGTGACTGACTCTGACCACGCGTGAGTTGCACACATGACATGTTGGTATATGTTTTTGGCAGTTGTGGTACGACGGCTTCTAATTGCAGTGGTACGTTTTACAGGCATAGTAGGAGGGGTGGCACTAGGACGTAGTGGCCGGCGAAGATGGAGCCATGGGTGGCGCAGTGGGTGAATGCCCACGAGGACTGCGTGCAGGAGGATGCCCCGTACGACCCCAGCTCATACGACGAGTACCTTCGCTAGTACGCCCCGCAGACACGCACCAGGCTGGTGCATGTCGTCGACCCTCCCCCCGGTCGCGTACCAGCACCGACCGACACATACCTTGTACACTTCGTGCGGAACTTGCACGTCGCGGTATGTACTATCATGTTTTAAAACGTATGAGTACGGTTCTCTCAATTATAGGTTTGACGCTTTCATGTACTCCTTGCAGACGGACATCAACGTCGGGATTGCCACAGACGGCCAGTCGATCCTAGACAGGGTCGCCATTGGTGTGGAGGTGATGCGCGACGAGCTACTACAGTTTGTCCGTCGGCCTACAGTGCGGCTAGGTGTGCCTTTTCCCTGACGTCGTGCAAGACAGTCCAAGAGGTGGCCATCGGCACATACGCCGACGCCAGCACGTCCTACAGCGGTACAGCCCAGTCACGAGGCTCAGGAGGTGCACATCCCCGTGCCTCGCCTACGCCTGCGCCTTGGCAGCCTGGAGGGTCGGGGTAGGCACGTGGGTACGCACCGCCACAGCCGTCGCCACTGTCGTCGTTCTAGTATTCTCTCTTCCCAGACCCGTATGGTCAGTACGACGGGTTTGGCAATTTTTAACACATGGCCCCCGACCCAGGTACGTTTCCTCTCTTTAGGTTTGTGATCGTCGATATATTATACATATTAACATTATTTGTCCTGCAGGTTTCCAGCTCCAGTCGTCGGGAGTTCAGCTCTCCCCGCACAACGACGTGGATGCCTACTTCATAGTTACTATGACATGGTTGTGTATACATTCCCTCTAGCATTGTTACTATGACATGGTTCTTATTCTAGATTAATTTTGATTTTTTTTTTACTTGGCCTATTTATGACTTTTCATAAATTTTGAACGGTACGAAATCTGTTAGGCTCGCAATAACATTTTATGATCGTCGTATGTTGTTCTAGTGCGATGAATTTCTGAAGAATTTTGCGAGGACGATTGAGGTATCAATGATTCGTAAGTACGAAGGTAAGTGATATTGCGATGCACCCAGGAATTCGTACACACTGATATTACATAACATGCAGCAAAACGTCATAACACTTAATCAAAATGATAATTCAGAACACGATGCGCAATATTCGAGAAATGGCGCAATGATAACAACACGACAGCTGATCCGACAAGAGGGGTTACATGGCACGTAGGTTAAGGAACCAAGGACGGTATACACATGCCTTTAGGGAATTAGAAATACACGGGACATACGGACGAAGAGGGTCAGACTATTGTGTGGACCGGGGCCATTTGCCCTTCCTTGCAAGCTCGCCCGCCATGGTCTCGGCCGCCATTTCCCTCTTTTTCTCATGCTCCCTCTCGCGAGCCTCGTGCTCCCTGTGTCTGCACGCCTCAAGATGGGCCTGCGTCTCCCATCGGATACGCTGGTTGTGCTCTTCGGTGTGGCACTCCTCCCTCCTCCCGCGGTCCCTGTTGGTATCCCACTCCTAGCAGTCCAGAGTTCACTGGTCGTGTGGGTGGATCTCTCGGTCGATAACCTTGCGGTAGCCACATAGCGGACCCGGGGACTACGGGTAGACGGAAGAGGTTGTTAGTGCGGACTTTGAAAGAGAAATGGTTGGGGAACATACTGCTACTTGTCCTTACCAGCTGCCAATAGCGGCTTGTGTCCCAACGGCGGTCGGGATAGTCGCTAGAGTAGTTCGCGCAACCCCAGTAACGCATGCCCAGGCTTAGCGGATGCTTGGACTTAAAGAACTTGCATCTGTCCCTACACCAAAAGAGGGGTGGCGTCTCCCCCTCGGACGGGTGTTGCAGAGAACGCTCGGTTGGGATGTTGTGGTAGGGGTTGCTGCTACGGGGGGCAGCATCATTGTGGGGAGGTGGCCTCCTGGCACGCTCCCTTTGTTCCTGCTGGGTCGCATACTCCCTTTGCATTTCGCGGACCTCCTCCCAGTGCTTGTCCATCTGAGTGAGATTGTGTTCAAGTCTGGATGCAGGAGAACCCCGCATGAAAGGGGTAGTACTTATAAGCATAGCCAGTGCTGCGTACGCGACTGAATTGTAATTCGGTTGAGGGAAATTCGCGTCTGCGAGGCAGCGGCCCTGACTCGTCGGGTCATGTCGCTGCACAAAGCTGACTCATCGGGTCACGTCGCTGCGCAAAGCTAACTCGTCTGGTCCCCTAGTGTCACGTGCTACGTGGAGTCTGCCAACTCGAGAATCTCCTGGTGTAAATATCTTGTATAAAAATATTTTTTGGAAAAAAAATCGAATAATTTCCAGTCGTTTGTGACCTTGTCGCTGAACCGTTCGGCGCCAAGTCATCCAACAGCAGAGCGACTAGACCACGTGTCGCTCAACCCGTTCGACGCCAAGTCATCGAACGGTTCAACGACTATGAACCATTGGGCCAGTACTGGCTGCCAAGTCGTCCTACGCTTTAGCGACTAGTACACATGTCGCCCAAACGTTAGGCCCGTACTAGCTGCCAAGTCATCTAACGGTTGAGCAACTAGTCCACATGTCGCTCAACCCGTTCGACGCCAAGTCGTCGAACGGTTCAGCGACTATCAACCATTGGGCTAGTACTTGCTGCCAAGTCGTCTAACGCTTCAACAACTAGTACATGTGTCGCTTAACCGTTGGGCCCGTACTAGCTGCCAGGTCATCCAAAGGTTGAGCGACTATACGGTCGTATAGAAAGCCAGACCGGTCCTGTCACGATTTCTTTCACCATTTCTCTCGGCAGACAACCAGAGCAGATCGGGAGAGGAGAAAAGGGGGGTAATAGAAGGATAGGAGGAGTGAAGAGGGGGAGAAGGTAGGGAGAGGGAGAAGCAGAGGAGCTCGAGAGAAGCAGAGAAGGGGAAGCGGGGAGCTTGAGACGTGAAAGAGAAAGGCGAAGGAAGCTCGTTGATAGGAAGAGAAGGTCTCCACGTGAAGGTAATAGTCTTGTTTGTTCTTATTCTCGGCCGAATGTAGGTGACGTGTAACTACTTGTTGGTTTAGCACGTATTTGGGGAATGTATGTTGAGAAATCGTTTGTTGTAATGTTTGAAATTTTTATAGTGATAAATCAGTCATGTCGGAGCCCACAATATTGAAAGTGCATTATGGTGTTGGTACAGTTCGTGAAGGTCCATATGGTGTTGACCTAAGTGATTTCCGGCAAGTCACTATGGTACATCTGGATGGGGAGAATGCTCGAATCGGAGATGTCCTATATTGGCTCACCGGAAGCTTCTCCTTGGACCCCCAAGATGTGTAGTGTCGTCGTACGAGGGCTTTGGAGTCGATCTACCGCGCACATTCGGTGGGAGTTGAGAAGCCTGATGCACACAGTTGCATGGAAGGGATTTTTAGAAGGATGCATGTGCCGTGGCTACGAGTGTGTGCTACTCGTGCAACCATGTCCGAAGGGAGTCGTCGGAGGCCCTTCCGATGGCTATCGTCGGGTGGGTGGGAGCAGCTCCGATGCGGCACGCGCGTGGTGGCCGATGTTGCGGAGGCGGAAGAGGACGAGGTGACCGATGTTGCGGAGGCAGGAGAGGACGAGGTGACTGATAGTGCGATGGCATAAGAGGAGGCGGTGACCCATGTTACTGACACAGAAGAGGAATATCACACATTGCACGCTCAGCCTAGCGCACAGGCAGATGCAAGGGAGCAAGTGGACAACATAGTGCATCAAATGGAGATTGATGACTTGGCGGCTCGGGCGGAGGAGGAAGCTTTAGAAGAGGACGGTGATGACTCTTCTGAGGAGGACGAAGGTCCCATCCCGCAGGAACGGAATAGGGTGGACGTTGAGGGTCTTGCTGTGCATGATGAGCACAAATCACTGTGGGAGTACCATGGGACGGATGTTCGGCTTCGTGCAATGTTTCTTGATAAGGGATCACTGTAAGATGTCATTAAGCTGTGGGCCTTGTCCATGCAGCGGCCATTTCGTGTACTCAAATCCAGCCAGGAGTAGTACACCATGGTCTGTAAGCGGCTGGGTGTCATTGGCGTGTGCACGCACGGACGCCCAAGTACGAGACTCAGTGGATTATCTCCAAGGTGGAGGTGCACTCCTGCTTGCTCAGTAGTGTTCTGCCGAGGCATCGCAACCTCACGTTCACCTTCATTTTCAATGTTATGTACGGAGAGATAGTGAAGAAGACAGACCTGGAGGCCAAGCACATCATGGTGGCTATCAAGCAGAAATTCAAGTACAAGATTAGCTACACGAAGGCATGGCGTGCTAAGCAGAAGGCTTTGGAAAGGTGGTTCGATTCTTTTGAGGCGTCTTACGACAACCTTCCTCGTATGTTCTAGGTGTTGCAAGACAGGAACCCGGGCACATACATTGTTGTGAAGGACAAGCTATCCAAAAGACCGCCCCTAGGTTTTATGGTATTGCAGAGGGCCTTCTTAGCATTCGGTCTCTACATCGATGCATTCAGACACATGTTGCTTGTGATCCGAGTGGACAGGACATTTCTAACTGTGAAATATAAGGGCATGATCCTGACAACAATTGGCGTTGATGGCAACAATCAGATTCTGCCTTTAGCCATCGCTTTCATCGAAAGTGAGAATTTCGACAGTTAGTTGTGGTTCCTTCGACATCTGAAGGAGGGAGTAGTTGGGGCACGTCCTGATGTCTGCATAATCCATGATCGCCACACTGGGATGATGAAGGCCATCCGAAAACTTCAGCAAAACCCCGATGAGCATTTCCCTTGGCCAGACATGAGGAACAGATGGTGCATTTGCCATCTAGGGGCGAACTTCTTCAAACAGTTCAAGCAACAACCATTGATGAAGCTGTTCAAGAGGCTTGCTATGTAGAACCAGAAGCGTAAATTTGATGCGCTGTGGGAGATGTTGGACAAGCACACCAGCAAGCATGTCGTCGAGATGAACAAGCGTCCGCTCATTCCTGGGGTGGCGCAGCCCAAACGCCTCATGCCACTGCGGGAGCTCAACCCTCCCTATTTGATGTGGAGGACCTCGAGGGATATCGGGTGCTTCTCTCATTGGATAGAGACCGAGCCATTGGAGAAGTGGTCCTTGCTGCACAATCCAGGCGGTACAAGGTACGGTATAATGACCACTAACTTTGCCGATGTGTACAACTGGGTTATTAGGGGCCTCCATTCTCAGCCTCTCGTCACCATCGTGGAGGGCGTTATGTATGGTACAATCAGATATTTCAGGGAAAGGCATGCAAATATGGCACTTCATGCAACCAACCCACAAACACCATACTACTCCAAGATTACAGCGTACGTGCAGGCTAAGACCGAGAAGGCTTAGTCGTAATAGGCAATACAGAGCATCGTTTCGACATTGTCCTTTGGGACAGAGCCGGATTTGGGACGGCTCGATCTCTTATTACCCACGAGGTATGCCTTGGAGACCATGTGAATGAATCTAGCTGCACATGCAACAAGCCAAAGCTCCTTCACAAGCCAGGCTCTCATGTCCTCGCCGCATGTGGGACCATCCACATGGACCCATCGAACTTCATATCATAGTACTTCATGAAGGAGAGGGTACAGTAGGCGTGGCGCGGCGAGCTAAGAGGCTTCAGGGTTGTGGGAAACTTCGCCACGTTGGATACTGCACAGAGGACTTGGATTCCAGATCTTGACCTGTTGAAGGGGGGAAGGGCCGTCGGCAGAGTCGTCGTATTAGGAACGATATGGACGAAGGGGAAGCTGGAGCAGCGGGTAGATGTTGCAGCCACTGCCGCCAGGAAGTGTAAGATCGAGTAGGCCGACTAGAGGGGGGGTGAATAGGCGTTTTAATACTTTTATGCACTAAAACCGATTTCTAAAGCGGAAGTTAATATTAATACGGTTTTGCACAATTAAGACCTAAAATCACTAGTCTCAACTAAGTGCTCCAACAATACAAGTATAAAGGTAATAATCAATAGAGCATGAACTTGTAAGCTTCCAACTAATGATATGATCAATCAAGCACATACACGATAGCAATCAAATAAATAAGCAATTATCCAATGAATGTAAATTGCAATAAGGTAAAGCTCAAGAAAGCAAACCACAATTGACACGTCGATATTTTTCCCGTGGTGATCGAAGACTTGACGGTCTCCCCTAATCCACGTTGAGGTAAGTTCAACCTTTTGGATCGGCTCCAAAACGCGAGGCAACACCTCCGAGGTAAGTCCAAACAACTTGGACCGGTTCCAACCGAACCAACACCTCTAAGTGAGTTCAACCGCTTGAACCGACTCCAATTTGAACTTATCACCCCCAATCCACTATGGTTGCTCTTACTCCGCTCCGGAGATGGCGAGCACCAAGCCACTCACAAATCGCCCGGGTCTTCTCACAAGCTTCACTTGAGAAGATCACCGACGCACAACGTCTCCACGCCGTCTAGGTGTCGGCAAACACCAAGAGTAACAAGACTCAACTTTCACTTGAACCAATCAAGTGCCAAAGCTCTATGGATAAGCAATCCACAACCTAATGCAACACATGCACTTAGGGTTTGCTCTCAATCACTCGCTAAGTGCAACACATGCACACAAGAGTATGAGAGGCTTGCTCTTAGCTCAAAGAAACTCAATGGGGCACCAGCAACCTTGCCCTCTCACGGCCAAGGTGGGTATATATAGCCCACACACAAAAACTAGCCGTTGAGGCAAAGTCTGCTGAAAAATCAGCACATGCGGTACTACCGCCAACTAAGTTGCGGTACGACCGCACCTCCTCCAACGGTCAGAAAACTAGCCGTTGGGCACCTGTGTGGTACGACCGCCAACCAATATGCGATACTACCGCATCTCCCGGTCATACCGCTCAAGGAGCGCGGTACAACCGCTCGCAGGGTTTTCAACTCAACCCGAAAAGCACGCTCTCTGGAAAATACGTACCGCCATACAAAATCCGGTACGACCGCAGGCCGGTAGTACCGCACACATAACGCCGGTACTACCGCACCTCCAGAGAATCCAAAGCACACGAAATGCAATGGTTCTGGAAAAAACGTACCGTCAACCAACGCTGGTACTACCGCACAACGGTCATATCGCGTGGTACATTCCGGTACTACCGCACCACCACAGAGCAACGCATGCTCAACAGGTGCGGTAGTTCCGCCAAGGAACCACCGGTCATACCGCACTGCGGTCATACCGCGTAGTACATGCCGGTACTACCGTTTTTCCTGAGAGAGCAGCAGTTTGCATCCAAAACAAATCCAATTTCAAAACACATTTGACAATTGATATGTGATGCAAGCAAGGGTTCAAAATGAGATTCTCAACAAGTTGCAAAACTTATTTGCCAACTTTTAGAATCACACCACAAATTGCACTTCGCTTCAACTCAATTTGCAAAACACATTTGCACAATTGACAAGCGATGCAAACAACGATAAAAGCGAGATTCTCAACAAGTTGCAAAACACATTTGCCAACTTTTAGAATCAACGCCACAAGGAATAAGGTACATGGACTTAAATTGTTTGCAAAACAAATTCGCAAACTAAAGTCACATGCTACAAGGAATAACCATGAGCCACAACTATTTGCAAAACACATTTGCAAACATAGGCAACATGTTAAGTTGAGCTAGAGCAAACACAATGAGCTATCAACACATGACTAACTCAAGTTACTAATTAAGACCCCTCTTAATAGTACGGCAACCTATTCTAGCAATCCGATCTCTCAACCAAACACCGAGATCGGTAAAAGACTAGGAACAAATCCTTAGCCCTAGCTAGTCATACCTTTTCCTTGCGCAACCATTTGAAGCTTGATGACGCATATCCTTGCTTCAAGTCTTGACATACATCAACTCATGATGCACTCTTCACTTGACTCGATAATCAACCAATGACCATCTCATCTTCTTGAACTTGACACGCATCAACTCATGATGCATCCTTTACTTCAAGCTCTTCACTTCAATATCATCAACGCATGATGATCATCCTTTTCTTGAACATCATCAACACATGATGATTTCTTCTTCTTCAAGAATCACGACTTGATGACAATCAACATATGATGTCATCCAAAGTCTTCAAACACCTAGAACATAACCTATTCATCCAACTCAAGGAGAAACGTTAGTTCCATAATGTGATTATCATTAATTACCACAACATACCATTAACTCATAATGGTTGGGACAAGATACCAAAATCTTTCCCTCTTTGGTAATTGATGATAACCAACATAATTACAGATAATTGAATGTAATTGGTATGAGTATATATAAACTACATAAGTTATATATATACTCAAGAGTTATGTTTCAAAGTAGATCACAAAGATCAATACTAATGAAACAACAAGGTCATGAGTATATATGAACTATGCAAGTTATATATACCAAATATGAGTGTATACAAACTACACAAGTTGTATATACTCATATGAATATATTAACTACGCAAGTTAAATATATTCAAGGATATATGAACATCTATGAACTACACAAGTTTCATATGTTCTCATATACTCATATGAATATATTAACTACACAAGTTAAATATATTCAAAGATATGTTTCAAAGTAAAGATCCTTAATATATGTGGAAAGAGAATATGGATCAATACTAATGAAACCACAAAATATAGAATGAACTCCCCCTAAATGTGTGCATACACAAATGTGTAATGGAAACATATGCACATATCCAAGTTAACCTTTTTGGTGGAGTTTAACCTATATTTTGGATCCGAGAAATAAATAAATAATAGATAATGAAAAAATAAGTATGACATGTAATTTGATTATCAATAAAATTTATCATTAAAATTATTATATTAATAAATTAAATTTGAATATTCTTTAAATAAATATTATTGAATATTACAAAAATTACTTTAAATAATGATTTAAATAACTTATTTAATATTAATAAATTTTGAATTTTATTAAAATTTATAAATTTTAATTTAATTTAAATTTATAAGTATTAAATTTATTATTATATATATTTAATTATTATTATAAATTCTTATATAAAATCTATGTATCAAAAGTATTAACTCAATATTATATAACATTATCTAAGACCATTGACTTGACCACGCATTTAATCAATTTTAAATTAAATTTATTGAATAAATTTTCAATTTTATTCTCTGTTTTATTTTTATGCTATATTTATTCTATCTTCTGTTCTTTTCTTCTTTTTTTCTCTCTGATGACTTTTATTTATCTGTCTTTGACAATTTTTTGAGAAAAGTCACATGCTACAAGGAATAACCATGAGCCACAACTATTTGCAAAACACATTTGCAAACATAGGCAACATGTTAAGTTGAGCTAGAGCAAACACAATGAGCTATCAACACATGACTAACTCAAGTTACTAATTAAGACCCCTCTTAATAGTACGGCAACCTATTCTAGCAATCCGATCTCTCAACCAAACACCGAGATCGGTAAAAGACTAGGAACAAATCCTTAGCCCTAGCTAGTCATACCTTTTCCTTGCGCAACCATTTGAAGCTTGATGACGCATATCCTTGCTTCAAGTCTTGACATACATCAACTCATGATGCACTCTTCACTTGACTCGATAATCAACCAATGACCATCTCATCTTCTTGAACTTGACACGCATCAACTCATGATGCATCCTTTACTTCAAGCTCTTCACTTCAATATCATCAACGCATGATGATCATCCTTTTCTTGAACATCATCAACACATGATGATTTCTTCTTCTTCAAGAATCACGACTTGATGACAATCAACATATGATGTCATCCAAAGTCTTCAAACACCTAGAACATAACCTATTCATCCAACTCAAGGAGAAACGTTAGTTCCATAATGTGATTATCATTAATTACCACAACATACCATTAACTCATAATGGTTGGGACAAGATACCAAAATCTTTCCCTCTTTGGTAATTGATGATAACCAACATAATTACAGATAATTGAATGTAATTGGTATGAGTATATATAAACTACATAAGTTATATATATACTCAAGAGTTATGTTTCAAAGTAGATCACAAAGATCAATACTAATGAAACAACAAGGTCATGAGTATATATGAACTATGCAAGTTATATATACCAAATATGAGTGTATACAAACTACACAAGTTGTATATACTCATATGAATATATTAACTACGCAAGTTAAATATATTCAAGGATATATGAACATCTATGAACTACACAAGTTTCATATGTTCTCATATACTCATATGAATATATTAACTACACAAGTTAAATATATTCAAAGATATGTTTCAAAGTAAAGATCCTTAATATATGTGGAAAGAGAATATGGATCAATACTAATGAAACCACAAAATATAGAATGAACTCCCCCTAAATGTGTGCATACACAAATGTGTAATGGAAACATATGCACATATCCAAGTTAACCTTTTTGGTGGAGTTTAACCTATATTTTGGATCCGAGGAATGCAACAAGATATAATAATAAGAAGCAGAATGCATACCTCTTGTATTTTCATCTTTATATCCAAACGAGACTAAGCAATAGATAATCAATAGAATTGTTAGTCTCACAAATAGATTTGTCATTAATGAATACATACCTGTTTGGATTTTTGCTTTTATATCCAAGCTGAGACTAAACTTGATATAACAATAGGAGTGTTAGTCTCACAAGTGCATTTGTCATTAATCACTTAATCACTTTGCATACCTTCATGATTTTCACCTTTATATCCAAATAAGACTACACAATATGTATATCAATAAAGGTGTTAGTCTCCCAATTAGATTTATCATTAATCACCAAAACTCCATTACCACATAATGGCGGGTCTAGATCTTTCAATCTCCCCCTTTTTGGTGATTGATGACAAATCCATCATTAATAGCAACATTTGGATATAAGTCAACATATGATAAGAAAGAAAGCATATTTGACTATATGTATGCACAAAACTTAGAGAAAGAATTCTCCTACTTAAGGCATCACAAGAGATATCAAATAAGAACATCCAAAAGTAGCTCATACAAATTCTCCCCCTTTTGGCATTAAACACCAAAAATCCAAAACAAATCTTAAGCCAAAAGGAAGTCTCTGTAAAAACCATAGAGCTAGGCAATAGAATTCATATGATTTTGATCATCGAAATATTCTCCCCTTTTATGATCTATGCAAGATATAAGGTGAGAACATTCTCCCTAAACTTTTTCCTTTTAAGTTCTCCAAAAGCATTCTCTCACTTTTGGACTAAACATAAGATAGGGTGAACTCACAAGAGAGAATCCAAATAATTGATCAAATAAACTTTCTCCTCTTTTGGCATAAACACCGAAGAATCAAAACGAGGCCAAAAAGGAGTTTCTACAAACTAGTTTTCCCATATATTAGTATACCAATTTTTAAAACGAAAAGGTTTTCAATAAAACTTTTTCAAAACATTTTAGGAAAAATCCCCCTTACACAAAGGTTCTGCTCCTTTGACACACAAAGGATTTCTTCGTCCACTTATCTTTGCTTTTGACACACAAAAGTATTCTTTGTCCAAATATCTCCTTCTTAGCTTTTGACACACAAAAGCATTCTCCCCCATTTTCTTTATGTGTATCCACTTGTAAGGTAATCCTTGAACAATTCTAGTAGATACCACTTGTAGAGATTTCTTGTAGATACCACTTGTTGAAAGATATTCTTAAAACTTTACTTGTGGATACTACGAGTCGACGATGCCACTTGTAAATTTCACTTGTAGATAATATTTGTAAATCCATATGTTGATACCACTTGTGGAAAACATGCGTCGACAAGTCTTGCAATCTCAAGGTGCTTGAACTTCTCTTTTTAAGATCTTCAATGAAAGCATAGAGAGAAGAGATAGAGAGAAAAACCACTTGAGATAAGATGATACCACTTGATACAATTGAGATATATCTCTTGAAGAGATAAGACTTGAAAAGATATCGGGTATCAGAGAAACCACTTGGATAAGATACCCCTTGAAAAACAATATCAAGAATTTTGAGGTATCGGAGAGACCACATGGATAAGAAGTGATTAGGTATCGGGGAGAGCTTGGTAAGCAAAGAATTGATCGGCATGAAAAGAGTTAGATACCACTTGTGAATGAGAACAAGAGATACCACTTAAAATATACAACATGAAGGAGTACGATGATATCAATTGAGAATACCACTTGTAAGGACAAGATGATATCACTTAAAATAGTACCACTTGTAAAAACAAGGATACCACTTGAATCAAACACATATGATTCTCATGCCGAGGTCAAAGAAGATCAATAGGAGCTACCACTTGAAAGAATACCATTTGAATGATAAATATATCACAATGAGATCAAAATGGCATATAGAGTCAAAAAGTATTTGAGAGTAGCTAGCAAGGATACCACAGATCAAATTAACTTTGGGAAACAACCACAATAGATTTATAATTGAAAGAATTGAGATTGGTTGTTTTGTCAGAATAATCGGTAGTACCGTAGGTCAAGGACCGGTAGTACCGCACAGCGGTAGTACCGTGGTTAGACCGCCGGTAGTTCCGATTTTCCTGGGACTTCAAGGATTGATCAGGGAATTTTGGGAATAGTTGTATTTTGCTCCAAACTTTCACACAAACATCCAAATAAAGATATTTGGAGCATTTCCAACTTATCTAGCCTTTAGAAAACCAATTATCAAATAGTTTTTATGAATTAAGCTTTTTATTTTGGAAATGAAATTGCATTTTCAAGACTTTTCGCAAAAAGATCCAAATTGAGCAAATGAAGAAATTTTGAGCATCCAATTTTGTGTATGAGTCATGAATACCATTATGGACCTATTCATGTGAATAATTTAGGCTCAAATAGCTAAACTCACTTAAGTGCTAGAAAGTGACCACTTAGGTCAAACTAGTATTTTGGACGAGTTTCAAAATCAAATAACTTTTGATGAGTTGGTCTTTTGGAAATCATTTGAATACGAAAAGTGTTTAGAATAACCAACTCTAGGATTTTCCTTTTGAGACGAAGATCAAATTCCTTTTATAATAGATTTTACACAAAAATCTAGTTTATGTCAAAAACAAGATTCTATGATCTAGAATTTTGGGTAGAAACTCATTTTCATTTAAAATAGCTTTTTCTTAAGCCAAAACCTTTGGTAAACCATTTAAATGCATTTGTATGTATTTTGCAACTAATTTTTCAAAGGATATACTTATAATTTCAAATTTTTGACTTTTGGCTTAATGGCTTAATTTTAAAAAAAAAACATTATTAGCACTTAATAAATTTGGGCACACATAGGGATGTGATATACATGATCATTACTTAGCAATCCCCCTTAATGTGCCACTACCATCTTGCTCAAGATTTGAATACTCAAGATTAAGCGCAAGAGCAAGAACAACCCTTTTTATAAGATTTTCATGAAATGCAACCTACACAAGGTAAAGGGTCTAGATACTTCAATGTAAATACTTGTTACCGAGATAGCATTGGTTTATGATGTGACTTGATTATCCTAAAGCTTGGCTCCAATTTTGCATATGGTGAAATTCACCTCTTCATGAATGAGCCAAACCCCCAATGCATCTCCAAGTACCTATTAATCATTTAAGCGTATTTTTGGTACCCAATACTTGGTTGGGTCCATGAATGTTAGTCACAATAGATTTGGGCACCCAAATGACCCTAGTATTAGTTTTATGTAAACTAACATTCCTAGCAAACACATTGTCATTTCTATCTTTCCTAAGCAAATAATTTTCATTATAAAGAGTTGGCTTAGGAGTGATACCTTTCGGACATTCCTTACTAAAATGTCCTTTCTCCCGGCAATTGTAGCAAGTAGGGCTTTTGCTTCCCTTGATGTCTTCTTTTCTGTCTCACAAGAGAGGTGACCATTTAATGACAATCAAAACACTTGATGTTCTTGTTGTGTCTTTGATTGTGTCTCATCATGCTATTCTCCCTTTTCTTCATGGGAGTGAAGCCGATTCCACTCTTATCACTTGAGCTTCTTTGCTTGCTCAAGATATCATCGAGAGTGGCCTTCCCTTTGTGGTTTTTATCCAAGTCATTTTTCAAATTTGTGACTTGGGCCTTGAGTCTTTTGTTTTCCTCTACAAGATTAGTTTCAACAAGCATAGAGGAAATAGACGCATTTTCACAAGTGCTACAAGGCATGTCAATTAAATCATCACAAGATGTGGATATGTTAGCTTTAGATGAATTGCAAAAAATAGGAGCTATGCATGGCAAATCATCTATTAGATTACATGTTACACCTATATCCACCTTGGAGCTAGTATATTCATTTAGGAGGAGCTTTTCATGTTCATCTTTTAGAACATCATAATTATTTTGAAGTAAGACATGTTCTTTCTTCAAAACTTTGTATTTAGATTTCTCTTCTCCTATATATTCATCAAGCTCTTCTAGCATATCCATCAACTCATCATAAGAAGGATTATTATCATCATAATTATTTACCTTCTTATTACCTTTAGCCATAAAGCAATGAGGCGAAGTGGATGGAGTTGATGTCTCATCATCGTCGGAGCTAGAAATTGAGCATTCTTCTCCCGACTTCCATTCTTGTATGCAATCTTCACTTGTGGAAGTGGACATTTCATAATGGCATTGTACTTGTGTCCACATCTCATGAGCATTCTTGAGATCGCATACTTCATTGAACACATCTACACTCAAAGCACTAAATAAAGCGTTAATTGCTTGAGCGTCGAGATGTAAGCATTTCTCTTCCTCAATTGTTGGAGCAAGATGATCCAATGGAGGAGAAAAGCCTACATCTACAATCCGCCATATATTTAGGCCCATGGCCTTAAAATAACATGACATGCGGATTTTCCAATGTGCATAATTTGTGCCATCAAATTGAGGTGCTTCACCTAGGTGCACTAAATCTCTAGTCGCCATCCTTTACTCTCTAGACGGTTAAGTCTAATTAATGAGAGACCAAGCTCTGATACCACTTGTAAGATCGAGGAGGCCGATTAGGGGGGGTGAATAGGCGTTTTAAAAACTTCTATGCTCTAAAACCGATTTCAAATGCGGAAGCTAAATATCAATTCGGTTTAGCACAATTAACGCCTAAAACAACTAGGTGCACCAACAATACAAGTCAATAATAAATAGAGCAATTTAGCAACGACTTGTAAGCTATCAACTAATAATATGATCAATCAAGCACATACAAGATAGCAATCATAAAAATGAATAAGCAATTATACAATAAATGTAAATTGCACAATGTAAAGCATATGAAAGCTAATCACAAGAAGCACACGTGACACAACGATGTTTTATCGTGGTGGTCGAAGACTTGCGGTCTCCCATAATCCACGTTGAGGTAAGTTCAACCTTTTGGATCGGCTCCAAAACGCGAGGCAACACCTCCGAGGTAAGTCCAAACCACTTAGACCGGTTCCAACCGAACCAACACCTCTAAGTGAGTTCAACCGCTTGAACCGACTCCAACTTGAACTTATCACCCCAATCCACTAGGGTTGCTCTTACTCCGCTCCGGAGATGGCGAGCACCAAGCCACTCACAAATCGTCCGGGTCTTCTCACAAGCTTCACTTGAGAAGATCACCGACGCACCACGCCTCCACGCCGTCTAGGTGTCGACAAACACCAAGAGTAACAAGACTTAACTTTCACTTGAACCAATCAAGTGCCAAACCTCTATGGATAAGCAATCCACAACCTAATGCAACACATGCACTTAGGGTTTGCTCTCAATCACTCACTAAGTGCAACACATGCACACAAGAGTATGAGAGGCTTACTCTTAGCTCAATAGAAAGTATATGGCACCAGCAACCTTACCCTCACACGGCCAAGGCGGGTATATATAGCCCACACACAAAAACTAGCCGTTGAGGCAAAGTCTGCTGAAAAATCAGCACATGCGGTACTACCGCCAACTAAGTTGCGGTACGACCGCACCTCCTCCAACGGTCAGAAAACTAGCCGTTGGGCACCTGTGCGGTACGACCGCCAACCAATCATGCGGTACTACCGCATCTCCCGGTCATACCGCTCAAGGAGCGCGGTACAACCGCTCGTAGGGTTTTCAACTCAACCCGAAAAGCACGCTCTCTGGAAAATACGTACCGCCATACAAAATCCGCAGACGACCGCAGCCGGTAGTACCGCACATAACGCCGGTACTACCGCACCTCCAGAGAATCCAAAGCACACGAAATGCAATGGTTCTGGAAAAAACGTACCGTCAACCAACGCCGGTACTACCGCACAACGGTCATATCGTGTGGTACACTTCGGTACTACCGCACCACCACAGAGCAACGCATGCTCAACAGGTGCGGTAGTTCCGCCAAGGAACCACCGGTCATACCGCACTGCGGTCATACCGCGTAGGCACGCCGGTACTACCGTTTTTCCTGAGAGAGCAGCAGTTTGCATCCAAAACAAATCCAATTTCAAAACACATTTGACAATTGATATGTGATGCAAGCAAGGGTTCAAAATGAGATTCTCAACAAGTTGCAAAACTTATTTGCCAACTTTTAGAATCACACCATAAATTGCACTTCGCTTCAACTCAATTTGCAAAACACATTTGCACAGTTGACAAGCGATGCAAACAACGATAAAGGCGAGATTCTCAACAAGTTGCAAAACACATTTGCCAACTATTAGAATCAACGCCATAAGGAATAAGGTACATGGACTTAAACCATTTGCAAAACACATTTGCAAACTCAAGTCACATGCTACAAGGATTAACCATGAGCCACAACTATTTGCAAAACGCATTCGCAAATATAGGCAACATGTTAAGTTGAGCTAGAGCAAACACAATGAGCTATCAACACATGACTAACTCAAGTTACTAATTAAGACTCCTCTTAATAGTACGGCAACCTATACTAGTAATCCGGTCTCCAACCAAACACCGAGACCGGTAAAAGACTAGGAACAAATCCTTAGCCCTAGCTAGTCATACCTTTTCCTTGCGCAACCATTTGAAGCTTGATGACGCATATCCTTGCTTCAAGTCTTGACATACATCAACTCATCATGCACTCTTCACTTGACTCGATGATCAACCAATGACCATCTCATCTTCTTGAACTTGGCACGCATCAACTCATGATGCATCCTTTACTTCAAGCTCTTCACTTCAATATCATCAACTCATGATGATCATCCTTTTCTTGAACATCATCAACACATGATGACTTCTTCTTCTTCAAGAATCACGACTTGATGACAATCAACTCATGATGTCATTCAAAGTCTTCAACCACCTGGAACATAACCTATTCATCCAACTCAAGGAGAAACGTTAGTTCCACAATGTGATTATCATTAATTACCACAACATACCATTAACTCATAATGGTTGGGACAAGATACCAAAATCTTTTCCTCTTTGGTAATTTATGATAACCAACACAATTACAGATAATTGAATGTAATTGGTATGAGTATATATAAACTACATAAGTTATATATATATATATATACTCAAGAGTTATGTTTCAAAGTAGATCACAAAGATCAATACTAATGAAACAACAAGGTCATGAGTATATATGAACTATGCAAGTTATATATACCAAATATGAGTGTATACAAACTACACAAGTTGTATATACTCATATGAATATATTAACTACGCAAGTTAAATATATTCAAGGATATATGAACATCTATGAACTACACAAGTTTCATATGTTCTCATATACTCATATGAATATATTAACTACACAAGTTAAATATATTCAAAGATATGTTTCAAAGTAAAGATCCTTAATATATGTGAAAAGAGAATATGGATCAATACTAATGAAACCACAAAATATAGAATGAACTCCCCCTAAATGTGTGCATACACAAATGTGTAATGGAAACATATGCACATATCCAAGTTAACCTTTTTGGTGGAGTTTAACCTATATTTTGGATCCGAGGAATGCAACAAGATATAATAATAAGAAGTAGAATGCATACCTCTTGTATTTTCATCTTTATATCCAAACGAGACTAAGCAATAGATAATCAATAGAATTGTTAGTCACACAAATAGATTTGTCATTAATGAATACATACATGTTTGTATTTTTGCTTTTATATCCAAGCTGAGACTAAACTTGATATAACAATAGGAGTGTTAGTCTCACAAGTGCATTTGTCATTAATAACTTAATCACTTGCATGCCTTCATGATTTTCACCTTTATATCCAAATAAGACTACACAATATGTATATCAATAAAAGTGTTAGTCTCCCAATTAGATTTATCATTAATCACCAAAACACCATTACCACATAATGGCGTAGGAATACCGTCTAGATCTTGTGTAACTTAATGGTACCCCAGATTGCGAGCATCGGAAGAAACGTCGTCCGCCATCGAAAGGGCCGTCCGTGACCTGCACGACAGCATCCTCCCTGTGTCCGTATTTCGGCCATACCGGTTGAGCACGCTTCTTCGGCATCAACCGGTAGTTAGGACCGAAATCCTCCCTCCTTTCGAGGGGAAGGTTTTGCTTCGGCGATCCCGGTTGGACTGGTCCCTCGGCGTCTGCTATGGTATGTTACTGTACGACGGAGAAGGTTCTTCTTCCTACAGTTTCAAGGGTCGAGTGGTCCTACTTTCGGAGCGTAGGGCGTGCATTTTATAGCCCACGGGGGGAGGCTCATAAAGCGGGTAATGAGTTAGCTTGCAAATGACAAGACCAGACGGGGTTGGCTACTTTGCGCAGTGATAAGACCAGACGGGGTAGTTTTGCGCAGTGATAAGACCAAAGGAGACAGGGGAGGCTCATAAAGCGGGTGATGAGTTAGCTTGCAGATGACAAGATCAGATGGGGTTGGCTGCTTTGCGCAGTGATAACACTACACGAGGCAGTTTTGCACAGTGATAAGACCAAAGGAGACAGCCTTACGCAGTGACAAGACCGAAAAGACATGATGCATCACAATATCACTTACCCTCATACTTACAAATCATTACTACCTCTATCGTCCTCATAAAATTCTTTAGAAATTTAGCGCACTACAACAACATACACCGATCACAAAATGTTATTACGAGTCTGACAAATTTCGTACCCTTAAGATTCTACGAAATTCACAAAGGCACCAACCAACCTTGTCACCACTCTTTTATTTCAATAAAAAAAACATCCTACCTACCACAGGATTTGCTAAATGTAATATCTAAAAATGTAACATTTATTACACAATTATTCCAATCAGATTTATGAAACAACAGAGGTGGCTCTTGAAATCGCCCGGTGGTTCGGCGACTAGACTAAGTCGCTCAACCAACGGGCGACTTAGTTAGGTCGCTAAACTAACTGGGCGACTCCAACGCTTGGCGCTCTATCGTTGGGCGATTGTGACCAGTTGCCCAACAATTGGGCGACTAGGTATAAGTCGCCCAACGGTACAACGACTTATGGTTATTTCTGTAAAAAAAAAATAAGTAGTATTATTTCTGTAATTCCGAATAAAAAAAAATAGACTACCATAACTGGCGTGGTAGTGTTGTTTGGCCCCACTAGTGATAGTGGTGTGGTCAAAGTGGTCATTTTCTAGTTTGAGAATCCCATGGCATGGTAGAGTTGTTTGTCACGCCACGGATGATGGTGGTGTGGCTAAAATGGTCAAATTTGGAAATAAGTTTGGTGATAAGTTATTAACAAAAATAAATTAAAAAAGGTTAAATAATAAAACTTGTTCTCTTTGGGCCTTTTTGCACAAAAACTATCTCATTGACCAATGGCAAGCATCGAGCACTCAGATCTCACTCAAGCCACACTTGATGATTGGATAATTCACTACACTACATTTGAGTATATCCCCATTTCCATTGTCCACAACGTACTTCAGTAAAAAATAACAAGTCAAAGGAATAATGTAGAAAAAATAAAATATTATATTGAGCACCGTGAATATGTTACCAAAATTTCTAAATCGGTCCCATCGTATGACCGTACAAATATGATATTTTCAACCATCACGCGACCATGCATATCGATCATTGATGTCTTGCAGAGGGAACAAAAATTAATTTAAGGTGGAGTGCACGTCAAATTTTCAATAATCCATTCCGGCTGAATTCGAGGAGATGATGTAGCCTTGGAGATGGAGTACTATACAACTTGCACGAGCTACCTAGCCTAAAACGATCCATCATCCATCACTTCACATTCAATTCCTAAGGAACCTAATATTCATCACACTGGAGGAGCACCACCAATAAGTTAGAGCGGGCCGTCTTTAAGCAATTAGGAAGAAAGAAGATTTCCGCTAGATTCTTCAAGAAAAATAACAAGTAGCCAATGCATCTTGGAATTGAAGGGGGAGTAGTTATAATCCCATCACAATCCATATATACCATGATCAAATCAGTTGTATTGTATACATGCATGTGATGGATTTTCGTAGGCTTTTCTTATCATATATATTTAAAGTCGGAGGCCACTCTGCCGGCCGGTAGTTACATGATTGAATAGGTATAAGATTTACTCTCTCAAAAAAAGAATAGGTATAAGATTCCGAGGCCTCAATTCAGAGGGATTTAGCTTCGGTAAAAACCGTCGGCAGTTTGTGTCCTTTTGGGGGTTCAAAATGGTTATAGTTTCCAACTCAATTCACCGAGATCTTTGTTGTCTACAGGCTTCGTTTGGCAACATTAGTCCAACCAGCTATCGTTTGTACAGAGGCCATTGAGCTAAACTATCGAGTCTAGCTACTTAAACCTTCTCTAGTTTCATTAAATGAAACGAAATGATCTCACAATTCAATTCTCTCTTCCACTTAAATTGAAACAGTGATACGCAAGAGGGTGAAAAAAATGACGACAATTAACTAGACCAATATAGTGAAACCAAGGATTAGTAATTAAATTGTTGACATATGTTACCAATAAATAAACTGTTTATAATTAAGAGAACTGCTATACATCTTGCGAATAATACGCTATGTGATTGGTGAGAGAGAGGGAGAGAGAGTGGGAAGTGAGATTGGGTTAGAGATATAGGAGTGAGTGTGATATCTGGCACAT
The DNA here is from genome assembly GCA_036346255.1 of Ampelocalamus luodianensis. Lineage (NCBI taxonomy): Eukaryota > Viridiplantae > Streptophyta > Magnoliopsida > Poales > Poaceae > Ampelocalamus > Ampelocalamus luodianensis. Next base: position 42,833,484 of record CM070617.1, read on the forward strand.
TGGATCTTCGTCTAATGGCCTAAAAAGTGACTGATTTTCAAAAAAAAAAAATCAGTCGCATGTTGTATAAACACTCCCTATAATTAAATGCTAGTAGCATTGCTACCTGCCCGTACTTGCAGTCAAAATCGGCAAATATTTGAGATGGTTACAGCATATTCAGGTCATACATCACGCATGCGTGAAGGACGAATGTGATCATGTCTCAACGGGCTCGAAGATGGCCATAACAGTTAAAAAGATTAGGTACGTAGATACCCTGGGTCCCGGGCTCGCGATAGCTAAGCTAACCCCTGTGTGAACTTATATAATTGTCACGTGTGTATGTGTGCGTGTCTAATCTCAAACCTAGGATTTAAGTTAGTACACAGTACACACATAATTCGTAAACACCTAGTCAAATAATTTGTCTAATAATTGTGTGGATGTCATTGATAATTAATTGCCTTTCTCTTTTTGCTTCTTCTTTTGGAAACCTGCATTTTTTTTTTTATTTCAAGAACGGTGGTTGCTTTTATTTCTTTTGTTTTCAAATACTCCTACTCTTGCAATGGTGTACATTAAAACAAATGCACTTGAGCATGGATTGACTCCTTTTTCGTTTCCTAAGGCTGATACCTACCAATTCTATCAAATTATGCACCTGGTCAATATTATAGATAGACAGGGAACTGACTAATTTATATGCCTTAGCTTACAGGATGTGTCTTAAAGTGTGTATATATATATATATGTATAATTAAATGAGCTTGGTCAAAAATGACGGCAGAGGGAATCAAGGAGATGGTACGTACTTGACTGCCAAAACTAGCTAGGGAATTCAGCTAGCTAGACCAAGAAGAAAACCGAAACTCTCTCATATCTGCAATCTGTATAAAAGGTGCAACCTTACCGTGGCAAAGATATAAGAGAACTGCTATACATCTTTCAATTTTAGTACCCTGTGATTGGTGAGAGAGAGGGTGGAAAGTGAGATTAGATTAGGGATATAAAGGTGGGGGTGATATCTGGAGCATTGGATCTCCATCTGATGGCTCAAAAAGTGACTGATTTCCAAGAAAAAATCAGTCGCATGTTGTATAGACACTCCCAAGATATAAAATGAAAGTGCTGAAGAAAAAAACTGCGCGCGCATGGCCTTTTATCATTCCATGCATGCATTCGTACCCCAATAGACAATACAGCATCAGCACCCACAGCCGTATGGCGTGAAACCAAGTGTTTTAGCATGTGTACAACAGAACATATAAAAGAAAGAAAAAAATCAAAAGAAGGATATATATATGGTGCGCGATACTACTATAACTTTAGGTTTCAACTGTAAAAATTTAACTGGAAAAGAACCATGTTTATAAATCTAATTAAACAGGAAATTGCAACAAAGTAAAAATGACCAGTACATTTGAAATTTTACAAAATTATTCATGTGCTTTTGAAGCTATGCAAGAATTATAATTCGATCACCACATGCATCCATAGATCTCAGTTGGTATATATCATATAATTAGAGAGAACAAACTACCATACTAATAATATGCTTCAATTAAATACATTAAGAATGTGAAAAGATAACACAGATATATTTCATGAATCAAAATCACAGCCTCGTGAGAAAAATTCACAACGATTTGTTTTAAGAAAAAAAAAAAACCTACCAGACAGCGGGTAGAGCTAGCTGAGATCGGACCCATCAATTACTTATTCTCGTCTCAATTATAACTTCTGCTACCAAACAAGAAAATCATGACGATAAGGCTGCACATCTTATGCCCACTCCCACAAGAAACCATTTTAGTGCATCAACGTCCAAAGCAATCAAAACTCTTTTTTCCACCATCATTATTGTCGATTCCAGTTTTACACATGCACAAAAGAAACTGCACCCGTCATTCATGGAACAATTAGCAGATCAGTCGAGATGGCATCTTGATCTTCAATTCCCCACAGCAACGAGGGGAAATGAAATATTCCTCTCTCCCAAATGAGTCAATGAGGCACACATGATATACACTAGTACATGTACAAGAAGTCGAGGTATAGAACAATAAGAGCTAAATTCAGTTACAGCCGTTCTAGTTATAATACCAGCTTCCATCTACTCCATTCAATTTGTCTAGGAAATTGACAAATGGAAGAGGATTGAAGCAATGAAAGCACAAGTTCAAGATGAAAGTTTGCAGCAAATTAATTAATACCAATACCCTCACCAAGACCATGCAAGCTCAAGGTACTCTTGGTGATCACATTTGGCGCAACTCCAGTATTTGGAAAGCATCATGTCTACTAGGGCTAGCTAATTAAGTGTATTAATTTGTAGAAGTTAGTCATGGGTTGTTGGGCATTGTGGAAGGGAAGAGGTCTTGCAAGAGGGCGTAGTCAGTGAGGTGGTGCTGCTGAAGAGGAGGAGCGGCCATTGGAGAAGGAGGAGGGGGTATACTCGACAGGTACATGTTAGGGTTTGCGCCCATGGGGTGCATCAGGCTTATCAGGTCCGGGCGGAATCCCCCTGGCATGAGGTGCGGGGGCAGCGCGTGCACATTGGGCATGAAGAGGTGCGCGCTGCCGCCGCGGAGGTTGGCTGGGCTGTGGTGCGTGTGCTGCCCTTCGTACGTCGTGATCACCGTCGAGGGGTCCTGGTACGACCGCTCCACCCGCTTCTTCACCCCGCACTTGGCCGTCGTGCACCGGTAGTAGCTCCTGTATTGCGATTTACGTTACAGCTAGGTAAGTTACTTGAACACCATTATTGTGTAGCATAGTATAACACGTACTATGTAACAACTGGGTGCAAGTATATGTACCTTGGGTATGGGCTGTTCTTGACGGCCTTCTGACCGTACTTGCGCCACCGGTAACCGTCCTCAAGGTGATCGACCTCGCTCTTGGTGAGAAAGGCGACGCGGGGCTGTTGCTGCCTCTTCTCGGCTTTCTTCTTGGGTTTGTTCCTGCAGTGGCAAGGTCGGTTAGGATAGATCGATCAGAAGTAACCAAACTCAATCTTGAATTGTTTGGAGCTAGTACTGGCTAGCTAACTAGCTAACTAGCTAACAAGATGGAGTAGCTATTTCATGTCATAGCCTCATAGGTTAGCACCAGTTTCGCGAAGGAGAGTTGTAGATCTATAGTACAGACTAACATATAGCTAGATAGCTATGGATAACATGTTATGGCAAGATCAGCGTAAGTTTTACAAAAGGTATTGTAGATCTATAGTAGCTTTAGGTGCTTTGGAGATATGATAATAGTTCTTTGAATATTTTCTAAAAAGGGGAAATCTTTAATTGGATCTTCAAAGGTAAAGCTATTTGGTAAAAAATTGAAGCTATGGCACACAACAATTTGATTAATTCTAAGGAAGACCTCTTCTAGAGAGTACTTCGATCGTCTATTAAATTGATCGTCTATTAAATTGAATAGTGCCACATGATCTAGAAAGTCATCTCGGAAATGGGACGGAAACGAAGTAAGAAGAAAAAAGAAACAAGAGGAAAGTAGGTGTTAACTTGGGGCTAGCTGGATCTTAATTCTTGATGAACTACAATAACCCTAAAGAAGTAATCCCAGCAAACCCCTAATGAATGCTCACACCATGTAGTAGTAGAGACTAGAGAATGCATAAAAAAAGAGGGGGTCGGGGGAGATCAGTTCGATTAAGCAATAATAGGACCAGATCTAACCATAGAGAAAAGCACCCGAGCTGAAGCCATGCATCCACAGATTCAAGCAAGAAATCAAGACGAAACACATCGAGTAGCATCAAATTAATGAGAACCTACGCTTTCTTGGAATTCTCCCCATCCTGCTGATCTTTCTCATCCTCCACGACCTCCTCCTCCTCCGCCTTCGCCAGCCCCTTCTTGCACCGGCGAGACTTGCCCTCTTCCTCCCCGTCGCTGGACGAGAAAGATACTGACGAGTTCGGCGTGACCAGCACCACGCCTTCTCCGGCAGCGCTGCCGGTGCCCTGGCTGTCGTGACTCATCACATCGACCGACAGCTCGTTCTTGACCGGCGCATCCTGAGCTGGGCACGGCACGTCGAGGTGCCGAGCCAGCCCGGTGGGGTCCAAGAACCCCTGCAGGTAATCCGTGATGCTGGAGTACGGCATGACTCATCGGCGCCACCGGCGCCACCGCCACCGACGCCCGCCAGCTGATTGAAGAAGAAGCTCTCCATGTCGCTGCTGCTGAACACGTAGTCGGCGCCATCGGCGCGGGCGAGGTGGCTGTGGCCGTGCTGGTGGTAGAGGCCATGACGATCTCCTCCTCCTCCAGAAGACATGGGAAGTGGGAGTATGGGAGCTAGCTAAGTGTGTAAGGGAGGAGAGGCGTGGAAGTGAGGAGGGTTTGAGCTTTCAGCTAGTCTCGCCTTCCCCTTTTGATTCGTTTTTTTTTTCCTCGCAAAAGCGTGACAGACGCAACATACGATTTTTTTGGAGCGGAATATATAAATTTGTGTGGGCCTGGTGATCTTCCTTATATAATAATTCATCCGGTTATAAATACATATTGTTTTAGATATTAATACGGTTCTTAAAACGCAACTTTAACCACTTATTTTTATTGTAATATAGTTATAACACTCAATAACATTAAAATATTATGAACATACTTTTCGAAGCAAATATATACATATTAATTTCATGTATCCAATATAAATATTTAAAAAAATATTAATAATTAAAGTTTTAAAATTTTAACTGCATGTATACCAAAACGATATGTATTTGTAACCGGAGAGAGAGTACTCCATATTCTTGTAGTATATATTACCAGTCAATTCTTAATTATGTGAGTCGATCTATTAATGAAATCAGCGTGTTTAAGATTCTTTTTGCATGTGTTCGTGATCAGGGTGGTATTTAAGACCGGTGTTAAACTGTAGGGTGTCCTGCCGCCCTGTACTTTTTTTTTTGGTCAATGTACTGCAGATTACTGCTGAATGATCGATACTGGTTCCCAAATGGTTTAGTGTCCATAAATTGAGCGGTTTAACAGACCTCTAGTGCTCTACGGTCTAGCTAGCTAGGATCCAGCCAAGAGTTTTGACACTGTGGATGCGAATTCAAATGTTTTTTTTATGAGGGGTTCTCTAAATGGCTTTGTATAGTACAGTAGACCTCTTTCTTTACTTACACGTGCAATACGAGTACCGCTTTGAAGAATCACATCCATACGTATAAAGCTGTATAGTTGGAGCATGGACGTACGGCAGCCACAGTACGTGCCACGTGCACCGTACAACTGCCAAACTATGGGGTGTTTAGAACAGCTTCGGTTTTGGCTTTTCAATCGAAAAGGCCAGAAGTTGTTCCAAACACCTAGCTTTTCGTAGCCGCTTTTCCCTGAAGTCGCTTCGTGTTCAACGTGCGGAAGCCGAAAGCTTCCGTAGGAAGCTTTCCGGCTTCCCACAGCCTCTATTCCGAATTTACCCTGGAAGTTGGGGGAGTAATACCCGCCAACAACCATTTGCGCCCCCCTCCCTCGCGCCCACTCCTCCTCCCTCTCCGAACGCGGCTCTCCTCCCTCCTCCTCCCTTCCTCCCGCGCCCGACTCCTTCCCTCCTCCCTCGGTGCCCATCTCCGTCCTCCTCCTCTTCGGTGCCTCCGACTCCCTCCCCTAGCGTCTCCAGCTCGTCTCTTCCTCCCTCCGCCTAGATCTAGACGCTGTCGCCCTCCTCCCTAGCTCCTCCTTGGCACCTCAGCTTTGCCTCCGGCTCCCTCCACCGCCGCCGCTACAGCGCCTCCTCCCTCGACGCGGCCCCTCCTCCTCCTCTGGCTCCCTCCCCCGACGCCTCCACCTCGTCTCCTCCTCCCTCCACCCAGATTTGGACACCGCCGCCCTCCTCCCCGGCCGCCGTCGCCTCTGTTTTTTCTTTACCTTTTCTCTTTTTTCTGTTCTAATTTAATTGTTTTGTAATAATTATTTATTGTAATAATTATTTTTAAATTATTTTTATTGAATTTTTTATGTAATATTTATTTATTGTAATAATTTTCATTAATTACGTTAATTGTGGATTATTGCATTAATTGCGGTAAATTGCGCTAATTGTTGTAGTCACCGTCAAATGTCATCAATTGTGTTAATTACGTTAATTGTTGTAGTCATCGTCAAATGTGATCAATTGTGCTAATTGCGGTAGTCGTCGTCAAATGCCATCAGTTGTGGTAACTGCGGTAGTCATTGTCAATTATCGTTAAATGTCGTCAATTGCGGTAGTTGTCGGCAATTGTGTCAGTTGTTAATTATCGCTAATTGCCATTAACAGCATCAAACAAGCTATTACTTGCATCAGTGACATTTCAGACATTTTTCATCTCAGAAGCTGCAGTCAAACAGTCAAACACCAAACTTCTTCAACTCGGCCGTTTAGCTATGCAACCGTGCAGTCCAACTGAAAGCTACTTTTCAGAAAAGTGACGGCCGTACGAAACAGGCCCTATGTGTGGTTTTAAATTTGAGGAGAAATTCAGAGCCATACTACTCTACGCAACCGAGCGTTGACCTCAAGGCCCATTGAGAAGTAGAAATCCTGTATTGTGTTGTCTACATCGAACATATGTCGACTGCGTGTTTTAAATTTATACTGAATTAATAGAAAATTAGCTTACTAATCACAGACACTTTTTCTCTTTGCTGCTTTCATCTAGTGAAGTCGCATACATTTTTCCCTGAATGTAACCATCTAATATAGATAATTTTATATGATGAAGCTACTATACTGAAAATTATACCTTATAGTTATTGTTTATTATTCTATAATTTAAATTTGAGTGCTGTGGTCTAATGAGGTATATAGTTCTCTTTCCTTTTCAATTTCTTTGAGAATTCATGGGGCACTTGTATATGTGTGGCCAAAATAAATATAGGCCCGTAGTTCAAATTTCAGTACTGTAATTTGTTAATAGATACAATTTTTTAGCTTGGAGCTTGATTATTGTGTTGCCGTACAAACTAAAAAGAATATTTATAGCTCTCATGCTACTAAACAGTGATGTGGAGATTTTGCAACAGTGGAGTAGTAAAATAATCTGGCCCTTATTTTGCCCAAAATTAAAAATCGTTGAGCCTCGTGCTTTTTCCCTCAAAGCATATATATAAACTACTAAAAACCTTACGCTCAACACATACAAACAGTTTAATTAATTAGATTGAAATGTGCTAGCAAAACATTTTGAGAGGATTAGGAGTATATATATTAATTAGTAGATATATATGTTCCTCATTTGGCCTAAGTTTGGCCTTCCACATCGATCCAGGATCTTTCGTACTACTGCACGATAGCTAGTCACACCAAGCATACCTGCTCACGGCTGTCACAATGTTTTTTGTGGACTAGGCTGTGACAATGTGAAGCCAATGAATTGGTTCTAGAAATCGAGCTAGAGCCGGGAGGTGCACCAATGCCGTAAGCGAATTTTTTTTAATAATGTTATTTAAAAATATAATTACAAAATTAAATAGTCAAAATTACAAAAGTAAATGTCTGTTGTCATTTAGAATGATGACAGGCTCCTGTCGCTATTCCAATTGGTGACAGAGGCCTATTCATCGCCCTGTCACCAGTCCACCTTCCTATCACCATTTCAACTAGCGATTGGAAGTGAACAGTCATGTCGTCAGTTGAAATGGAAATAGAAACTTGTCGCCAGTTGAACTGGTGACAGGGTTTAAGTATTTAAACCCAAAAAAAACAGTGAAAATGTCATTTTAAATCCAGAAAAAAAAAAAGAAGAGAGAGAGAAGAGAGAGGAGGAGAGGGGAGAAGAGACGTTGCGAAGCTCTACCAGTTCGTAGCGGAAGGAGGAGAGCGGGACGGAGCGGCAAATCTGGTCGATCATTTCACATGTAAATATTCTTGCAACTTTGTACCTTAATTCGAAACCTTTTAGGTTAGCAAATAAAAATAGCGACATAGAATTTAATAGATTAGATAAATTTAGTTGTTTTATGTAGTATATCATTTTAGCAGCGTATATGTTAGAATAAATCTGCAAAAATAGGAGAGTAGGTTTGCAGGGTTCGAAATAATGCCAACATAATTTTGAATTCCGTTTATGCATGGTAATTATTCTGTTAGTGCCAAAAATATTTATTAAACTAGGAAAATAATATGACGCATCTTAAAATTGTAAAAAAAAAATTCCAGAGTTGGTACATAGGTTACGTAGATATGAATAAAAATAGGTTGAAATTTTAATTTTGTTTCTATTTGCACATGAAAAATATATTAAAAAAAACCCTAGAGTCACTTTTTCAACAAGAAAAGTAGCAAAATACCTATTAAAAATCTCTGAAAATTGCATTTTGTATATGTTTCGTAGTGTTTACAATGTATGCACTGAATTTTCAAGCACGACAGACCCAAGACATGCTACGCACTGGCCGTGCGAGTTGCTTGGCCCGGTCATTGACACGACTCACCGTAGTCGCCTCAGTACCATCCTCCCCCAGGAGGGCGAGGCGGCGATTGAGCTTGGCGCACTACAGCTGCGCACACTCATGAGGGCATGGAGGGTGGACCCACGTTGGGTTCCAAGGTACGTGCAAGGTTGACCTTCGTGTACTCAATTGCAGCCTGACTACTTTGGGTGGACTAACATTTGTTGTTAATCTTTTCGATGTAGTTTGAGAGAGGCAAGTCTCCTTCCTCTGGTGAGGATGGTCGAGGTGACATGGGAGGACGACCAGGACCACACGTGCGGTGGTCGTACGTCCAGGCGCTTTCCGTACGACCGGTGCCTCCTGACGGCGCTGGTTAACTGGTGGATGCCGGAGACCCACATGTTTCACCTCTCGTGCGGGGAGATGGCACCGACGCTTCAGGACGTTAGCTTCCTGACTGAGTTGCCCTATGCGGGCTTCTCCCTGGCGGCGCACGACATCCTAGCCACGTGGCTCACGGAGTTCCTCGCAAGGTTCCAGGGGGTGCTGCCGCCTGACAGCAGATATAGGGAGTTCAACGGCAGCCATGGGCCGACGCTGTTGTGGATGTCTCAGTTCTACGTGAGTTTTCTTAACTGTTGCCATTCCACTTCTATTGATTTGTGCAACTTGCTGATGTGTATCTGTCTTCTTGCAGCTAGAGCGTATAGCAGAGGACGCACTCGAGCACATAGTGAGGAGGCACTTGCTAGTTACTAACAGCAATTTCCTTTTACAGGTCCAGAGTTTTAGTCATACACGGGGTAGGTGTAGGCGGAGTCGTCCACTGCCTTCGTGCCACTAGGTATGACTATCTTCCTTGCATGCATAACGAGCTATTTTAGGGTTTTCACCATGGTTACATGCATAACGTAATGTTTCATGGGTTGTATACTGCTTTGGGATGAGTCGGCGGTGTCACACGAGAAGTCACGCTCTGGGGACTACGAGTTTGCTCAGCGTGGCAGCCAGGTCTCCCTGGGGGCTTCACAGCTGCACGGCGTGCCTGGGCTGAGCCAGCCGACGCAGGACCGTTTTGCAACACCCCCCAGGCTACTCGTGCCAGTCAGGTACCTTGGCCGCCTAAGCCTTTGACGTACTCAGCCAGCGCGCAGCCGCCCCGGAGGAGGCCAGGGGCGACACGTGGGGTACTCTCCAAGAGGGGCCGCAAGTAGATATTTGTTCTTGTAAATATTAATTTCTGTACTACTTATATTATGCTTGACTCGTGTTTAGATATTTCTTTTCTGCGTGCACACTGCGCCCATGTGAGGGAGTCAGCAATCAGGGCACCCCACACCACCCTGTTTCTAGCCTTTACTCTGCCACGCCACCCTTTCAGATCGACATGATTACACTCAACCTCGTCAGCTTTTTAGTTCGACATGACACCACTCAACCTCACCAGCTTTTCAAACCGAAAAGATCAGACTCAGCCACGTAAACTTTTCAGACGGACATGACGACACTCTGCCTCGCCAGCCTTTCAAATCGACAAGATAACACCTTGCCTCGCCAGCCTTTCAGATCAACATGACAACACCCTGCCTCGTTAGCCTTTCATACGGAATGACAAACACTCTATCTCGCCAGCTTTCTAGACTGAAAAGACCAAACTATGTCGTGCAAACTTTTCAGACGGACATGACAACACTCTACCTTGCCAGACTATGTATATTGTGTGTTCTCACTCCACCATCAGCATTACACCCTATTCCCTTATAAAAAAGAGGTGGAAGAGATCTGGAAGAGAAAAGTTAACCACCAAACACAACATTACACTAGAGCTAGGTTTGCACAACTAGGAAAAGGAGATGGAGGACTCAGCAAGCTTCTACAAGAGGATAGCGCAGAAGCAAAAGTGGCTATCTGAGAGGGCTAAACCCTACCCGGATAAATCTATGAAGGATGTGCCGGTACCACCGGAGTTCCCACGCCCGTAATGTATGTGCGAAGAACCAGCAAAGATCATCCAGTCCACACACCCAGCGACGTCCGCTCGGGCGTACTACATGTGCGGCCACCACCTCGTAAGCATATCTTGCACACATAAAGATTTTTCACATCATATGTTCAATTCCACAAATCCCTAATTACACATGCGCATAATGGCAGCTAGAGATGCAATGTAACTTCTTCCAATGGATCGACGGGCCGGAGATGTACGATAGAGCTTTCATCTAGCAGAAGTACATGTTCAACTTCCATGGCCAGCGGAGACCTTCGAGCGCTAGACACCTTATATACCCGACCCCGACCCAACTAAAAAGGCATCGGCCGAGCCCAACAAAGCAGATGAGTACGATAAGGCCAAGCAGGCGGCGGACAAGGGGAAGGCTCTTGCAAATGAGACCATAGGCTGTACTACCACTCCCCATCGGCCGGGAGCACTCCAGATCTAAGAGGTAAGTTATGTTCTGTATGCATCATAATTATTAATTTGGCCTGACGTTGCGTTATCCTAGTATCATTCAACCGTCCAACCCATCTCGCAGGACATGGATGACTTCGAGACTACCTCTAGCTGCCGTGGGCAGCAAGGAGACAAGGGGAAGGCTCCGGCAAGTGAGACCGTCAGCCATCCTACAGCTTACCATGACCTGGCCGCACTCCGGAACCAAGAGGTAAGTTATGTACAGTACTACGCATCATAATTAATAATTTGGCACAACATTGCATTATCCTAACATCATTCAACTGTTCAGCCTGTCTCGTAGGACATGGATGACTTCGAGACTGGCCGTCGTCGTCGCCGCGGGTAGCAAGGAGACAAGGGGAAGGGAGTGATGGGCCACCGAAACTAATGATCTTTGTTCCAAGGCAGGGAACAACATAAAAATAAAGGTCTAGAATGCGTATTCTGAAAGTAGGCACTAAATGGTCTTCGACCCCTAAGTGACGACGAGCACCACCTATCATTGCAATAGGATGGGATGTGCCTTCCTAATCATCTATCTGTTTTTCCAAACTAACAATAGTGCATGTTCGAAATAATATCTACTGCGTAGGATTGTGCATTCACTTAGCACCGTTCAATTCTTGCTATCTCAAATCGGGTTTAAAAATTTTGGAACAGACGTCCGTGGAAAATCAAATGCTAAGGACGATGTACATGATAGTGAACTTGTGTATTAAAATTTGATCTTTCGTACCAAATAGTCCACATATCTTATGCAACAAACATAACATTTCTTCATCTGGGAATACCTACAAATAAAGATCAGCACTATCACGCATATCTTTCGTGCCAAATGGTCCACATATCTTTCGAACTTACATATCTTTTTCCCAAATATTTGGACTTTTAAATATTACGTAATCTTTTCCCGAATGGTACGGTTCCATAAAATATGCAATCAGGACAACATCGCGCATGGTAACCCTAAACCCAAATATTTTGTCCATTACCAAAATTTAAAAATTTCTCTACACATAAAAAACCCTCATATCGCCAATTCAAATGGTGACAGGGTCCTGTCACCAATTGAACTGGTGATAGGAATCTTCCCCACTGTTTGAATTGGCGACAAGGTCTCTGTCGCTAATTGGAATATGACAGGAGCCTGTCGCCATTTCAAATGGCAACATGCACCTACTTTTGTAAGTTTTTTTACTATTTACTATTGTAATTTTCTTTTAAAATAGTATTATTTTTTAAAAAAAATCTATCGTAAGTTGTTTCCATCTCGTGGATCTAGATTTTTTTGGGGGCTATGCTCCTCTTTTTCAGCTTTCGGTTTCTGCTGCTCCAAGAATCTACTTCTCCAAAAATTTGGAGTTACCTGAGGGAAGTATTTGGTAGGATGTCGGCTACCAAAACACTGAAAGAGATGATTGGAGACAAAAATATTATGTTACCCCTGGTTTTAATACTTCATGTCGATCTCTTTCTTACTCCTTTCTATTTGTACACAAATTTCTAAAATTTCTCTACAAATTAACCGAGTAGAACACAAGTAGGTGTTGCTAGAATTTAACAACAAAACCTTCTCTTAACTTGGAGTGATATGATATCCTAGATATCTAGCATCGCAAATGTACTACAATCTAAAACAATGTCTAAACATTAACACATCTCTAAAAACATATACATTTTGAACATATTACGATATCCGAACATATTACAATTTTTGTTTTGCATCAGAGCATTATATAGAGACATGAACTCCATTTCAGTTTTTCATTAGATTCAAACAAAGCAATTTGTGACATACAAGTATCCATTTTCAGCATCAACATCAAGAAGTAAACAAATTTTGCTAGTTGCTGCACAAATCAAAGAACTAGAGGTGTTGCTACCATATCATTCAACTACCTCAATTGGCACACATATAGATTTGTTTGTTTTTTTTTCCAAAAAAACACACATATGACCAAATGACATTATTGAAACATCATTATTGGCCGTACATAAGAAGGAATACAAACCAGAGAAATTACACGAACAAACTTGTTGCGGCTCATATCTAGAAATTTGGGGTAAAACTACAAGATCCAATAAAAAAACTATGAAAAAGGAGAAGAGTTCCAACGGCGAGTGAGGAAGCGACGAGGAGGGGGCAATGTTGGACTCCAGCATCGAGGGTGTAATATCCCGTTTAAACATAAAAACAAATAAGTGATTAGTACAAAAATTAAATAGAATTAGAAATGAAAAATTCAGAATTTTGGTGGAGTTTTGGAACTTGGGCATTTGGCCCATAGCTCTTTGGGCCCATGTGGGGGCGGCTTAAGAGGGTGGGGGTGGAAACCAAACCCTAGCACCCTCATGTACTGCAGCACGACTAGAGTACTGTAGCACCACCGAATACTGTAGCATACCCATGTACTGTAGCATTCCCCCTTCCCTGCTACTATGCCAAGAGGAGGAGGAGATCAACAAGAAGGAGAGGAGAAAGGAAGGAGAGGAAGGAAGAAGAAGAAAGGAAGGAAGAGAGGAAGAAGGAGAGGGGATCACTGGGTTTTGCGTTCATCATTTTGATCTCCAAGGATGACAATTATTTTAACCCTTTTCTATTTAGCAATCAGTAGGATCTATTTAGTAGATCAGTAGAATTTGTTGGTAGATCGACAATCTACCACTTTTGTTGTACTGCATTTTCGAGTACTGTAGTGGCAAAATCTGGGAATATCGTCTCCTAGAGTATTGTAGATCTTTGTTTGCTATTTCTGTAGAGTATTCGACCACAAAATTTGGATATGTAGATAATTAGTTATGATTTTTACAATCCGAGTGCTTGTTCAGTCTCTGGGTTTCAGGCAGCGAACATAGATATGCAAATTAAAATTTGAAAATGGATGAATTTGGACTTTTGATCTCCATGACTTAGATAGATAACTTCATAATGATTCCAGAGAATCTAAGATCATAAATTTTAGACAAGTATAGTGGGAGTTATGGAATTTTTAGTCATGCGATTCAGTTCTGTCCATCTGTTGGGGACAGTTGGGAAAAAGGTCATGTTATCAAAATTTGTTGCTCAATAGAAAAATTAGAATAAATTTATATTGGAAGCTAATTATTTGTCGATCCCAGAATGACATAGATCACTATTTTTGGATGCACCAAATAAAAGTTATGGAATTTCTAAGTTGATATTACCGAAGATGACAGACCTGTCTTCGAAGTCAAAAACAAGGATTTAGATGAAATAATATGAACTTTCGATCACCTAAGAATTTGTGGGTATATGCGTGTAGATTGCAGAAAGTCTGGGTTCATGATTTTTGGAGCTATAAATCGAAAGTTATGGTTTTTTGAAGGGGACTGTCCTGTTTTGGACAGAATGATATTTGGGAAGGAATGGTATCATTTTTGGGTTGCGAATAGTAGCAGATTTGTTTGTTTAATTCTATTGCCATGTTGTATGCAATCGTATGGTATTATTAGTATATATTATGAATGCCAGGTGGTGGTGAGAAACCGGGGTTAGAGTCCTCTACTTGTCGTCACCCATCACACGGTTGAGACAAGTACATTTTAGCGTGATATTGAATTGTTGGCAATATCCCTTGGTTATGTGAATGCTTATTGTGAACATTTATGTGAAGTATGCGTACTTCAGACTGTTTGCTATGTTTTTCAATAATCTGATGATGATTATGGAAGAGTTGTTGTTTATTCATTACATTTCATATCATACATTCATGTTGGAATGAAATAACCCACGGGAGTGGGATGAGGTCTCTATATGTAAGATATGGGCAATGGGTCCCTGTCTGAAATAGGACGGGCAATGGGTCCCCGCACTTGAGAGTGCGGGCATGAGTGAACACCGACGGGTGTTACACTCCGCTATACCGGTATATGCAGAAAAGAAGATATAGTATGAGCATGATTTGCATTGCATCGCACTAATGAGAAATGAATTGTATGTTTTATAATGAGAACGTATTGTTGATGAAATGATTCTTGTGTATGGCTATTCTTACTTGTATTTGCTGAGTCTTGGACTCACGCTTGTTGTTGATGTTTTCTTTAGGTACTCCCCGTGAAAGCGGTATGCCTTGGAAGGGATAGAATTTTGGGCACTTCACTCGAGATTACCTATGGCAAATAAAAATAGCACATTCGTTTAAATCAAAGCGAACATGTTATTACTTTTTCTAAGATTGTGCTCGTCCTTCATGATGAATTAATTACTTTGTAATTGAGATAGATGGGTTCTTCCTGTGGTTGCTTTTGATTATGCTTTAGAATTTCGTTATTGATTTATCATATCCCCTCATGTTAGACTGTTTCGAGACTCTTGTTTAGTCTTAAACATCCAAGTGAAACTTTGTCGAATTTTAAAGAAAAGTGTATAGCTAGTAAGAAATTCGTACTCATTATGATAGAATATTTTATTATGACTGGACATGCAGTTGTTGAGCAAGAACTAGATAATTGCTTAGACTCTTTTTACTTATTCCATGATGTTTAATAACATAGTTATGTGTATCTTGTACTTGTTATTTAGATTAATGCTAGCTTAATTGATGAAGAGAAGCTTGCTGAAATTTTATTGTAAGTAGATTTAAAATAGATTGTTAAGGTAGTTTAGTAGCATTTCAGCCTCACTGTTTAGCTGGGGTGTTACAGAGGGACTCCGGCGACTGGCTGTGAGGGAGTCAGGGATAGGCGACGAAGGGGATTCACGACATCCCTTGCTTCTCGCAAGAACAGCTCCTCGATGGAGGAGAATCTTGCTGCGAGGGAGTCCGGGCGCGGCGGAGATGGCGAACGAAACCGACGGCAGGGCACTCTGGGACAACGGCGAAGGCTCTCGAGGCGGTGGCACTAGGGTTTGCCCTGCTTTTGAGAGAAGGCGAGAAAGGGCGTCGGTGGAGAAGTAGAGAAATGAGGGGAGAGGGGTGAACACTGAGGCTGAATCAGATTTTTATGAAGTGGTATTTGGTGGGTAAATAACAAATAACCAGTAAGTTCAAGGGTATTTTGGTAACTGTGTACTACTCCTTGCATGGAGTCGCCCCAAGGTCGCTCCGCGATTTGTACCCCTCTCCATAGCATGATTCTAAAAAAGAGAGGAGTAGATGCGTTTGGGTGGACTCTTGCAGCTCCGGACGATAATCCGGTAGCCGGAGCTGTGCCAAGCCCTAAATCAGCCGATCAATATAGAGAAATTGTAGGCAATCGAACAGTTTAAAGTTAAAATCCAAAAATTAAATACGAAAAGATCTTCACGAAGGCAACAAAAACAAGTGATCCGCTTTAAAACGGCGGCGCCGGCCCACGTAATTGAAGCGAGCAGGACTCCTCACATGTTTGCCGAGTCACACGAGCCCACGACCTGCCGGTCCCCGGCGAGCATACGTGCGGCTGGCGTCCCGTCACACCACGAACGGGCGCCCGGTACAGCACAGCACAAACGGCCGTGACCGCACAGTTGTCCCGTCACGTGCGCGCGGGCATGCAGGCGAGGCCACCGGGACGGCCGGACGTCTCAGCCTCGGCGTCGATCGATGGCACAGGGCCCCCAGCCGCACGCGGTCAAACTTTCCCGCTCCCGACCTCGCCGCTTTTCCTCTTCCGGCCCCATATGCACTCGTGCGCGTGCGCGATTACCCCGGCCGCGTCGCGCTCGCGACCCGTCCAAACCCAAATCCAATGGAACTCATTCAAGCACACGTGGTGAGTTTGTAGTGGGGCGCATCGTACCGGGAGAATTCGTGTACGGCGTCACCGACGCGCGGGGCCAAGGGCGCGAGCGCCGCCCGGCGTCAGTTGCGGGGTTGGCCTGGGCGGTGAGAAGTGTGAACGGGCAGGCGCTTTGGGGCGCCGCGATATCGCGGCGCGTGGTGGGGATCGGCGGGGGATTTGGCGATGGGGATGCGACGGTTCGCGCATGGTTTTCGGGGTGTTTTTGTTCATGGGGTGGGCGCGCGTCGGCAGGCAGGTCTAGGATGCAACCGCGCGCGCGCATCTTGTGCGTGTGCCGAAGCCGAAGCGCGCTGGGCTGGCAGGTGGACGCACGCAGCGCGGGAACGTGGTGGTGCCGAGCCCGGCGGCGCGTTGTTCCGTGCGCGTGCGCTAATTGTGTTTGGTGATTTGATGCCTGTTCCCGATGTGTCAATCGCTTGTCGGTTCTACCAAAGACAGCGGGGTTGGGCTGACTCGGACGGGTTTGGATCTTTCGGGGGATGGTACTGGTTCGTTCCGAAAGGTGGGGGTGAGTGAATATGTGCGTGGCCCCACCGAGCTAATTTGGGCGTGGTTCCTAGGTTCAGATGCATGCATGTGCTCAGGCACATCATTACATCAGTACGGTACGGTAACGGTAGTGTTGCTTAGGATTCCCTTTTTTAAAGAACCTTTTTCCTTGTGTTGAAAACTCTAAACCGAAGTTACATGCGACATTAGTGTAATCAGGGCCGGCCCTGAGTTTTTGGAGGTCCGGGGCGAAGCTGAAATCCGGAGTCCTTTGTACATACATGTAGTTGATAGTACTAACTGTAAATACATATATATGTTTGCAAATCCTTAACTGCGTATGCAAAAGCAATATATATTCATATGCAACAATTCATAAATGTAAAATTACCTTAAAAATTCCTTCTAACATTCCTTCTACCTAGTGTTTGCATACTTGGGGTGAGGCCCTGCCTGATTGGGAGCCCAGGGCGGCCGCCCCGCTTGCCCGCGTCCAGGGCCGGCCCTGAGTGTAATCATGATGATGATCCAAGGGTTAATACGAGCACTATAAAAGCTGCGTTCTTACTTGACCCGGTATGGTTATGAAACTTGGTGCACTTCTAATCTTCACACAGCATAGAAACACGTCGAAAAATAAAAAGTTGACCAACTTTTAGCACACCAGTATCGAGCAATGTATACGACAGGGTTGAAGGCCTCGTAACAAATGTATGGTATGGCTTCTTCATTTCATACAAAATAGGTCTGTGGCAATCGCAAAAAAAAAAAAAAAAAAAAAACTGTGGTTAGAAGTGCGAATATGTTCGGTAGAGGTGGGATTGGACCTAGGCAGTCCAAAGCCCAACTGGACGTACTTGGTCTGGTTTGACGTACTTGGACATGGCTTATTTGGATCTAGATATCCATCAGCATAGGTCCAATAAGCATTGGTAGTATTAACTAAACATAACTTGTTTAAAAAAAAATTGAGGGGAGCAAAAAGTATTGTTTCTGTATTAAAGATGAAACAATTCAATATCTTTTTATTGACTGCCCCTTTGCACGTCTTGTTTAGTGAGTTGTTCAATATGTGTTTAATTTATCTCCTACGAACATAGCAAATATGTTCGGTAACTGGTTAACCGGCATTCCAAAAAAGTTAAAGGCACAACTCCTGGTGGGAGCTAGTGCCTTATGTTGGTCTATTTGGTTATGTCGAAATGATGTTATGTTTGACAAAAAGATTGTCACTAATCCATTGCAGGTTATCTTTTTGAGTGGGTATTGGCTACGTGCTTAGGCAAATTTGTAGAAATCGGACTAGAAGGAGTTTATGTTGGCTGGAAGCCAAAGGCTGGAGTTTGTGGCGAAGCAAATTTTCAATCTTCATAGATGGTGGCTTAGTCACAGGATTAGTAATGATTGAGTTTAATTTTCAGTCGTTTTTTGATTGAGTCACAGGAAGATGTCGCCAGTTGAACTGGCGACAGGGACCCTATCGCCCCCTGTCATCGGTTCAGCTACCTGTCGCCATTTCAACTGGCGACAAGGAGTCGTTGCCATTTCAACGGGCGACAGCTCCCTGTCGCCGTTTGAACTAGTGACATCTCCCTGTCGCCACTTGAACTGACGACAGACAGCTCAAACCCTAAGTTGGTTGGTCTGTTTTTGATTCTCATAAATTTTGAACGGTACGCAATCTGTTAGACTCGCAATAACATTTTGTGATCGTCGTATGTTGTTGTAGTTCGGTAAATTTCTATAGAATTTTGTGAGGACGATTGAGGTAGCAATGATTTGTAAGTAGGAAGGTATGTGATTTGCGATGCGTTTGAGAATTCATACACACTAATATTACATAACATGCAGCAAAACATCGTAAGACTTAATCAAAATGATAATTCAGAACATTGGCAATAATATATTACTATTGTTCGTGCTTTCTCGTGGTCACGACCTCAACGTCTCCCATGTGGACTGCCTCGAGTCGGGACACCGGATGAGGTCCCTGCGGCGACGTCCGGAGTGCCGATGTCTCCTCTGTCCTGAGGATTTCTCGTAGGGCATTTCTTGAAGGTGTGCCCAGACTCCCTACAAATGGAGCACTTCTTTGTACGACGTCCGGCTTCTGCTTCATCCATGTCGTTCTTGATGCGCCGTACCTGTCGCTGGCCAACCTTTCCCTTGAGCCTATCAATGTCCACGGCCCAGATTAGTTGCTCCTAGGTCGGATGGCCAGTGAAATGGCCAACCACAGCGTAACCATACATCTCTCCACTCCAGATTTGCATCACCGCCTCCTTGGTGAAATAGTCAAAGAGATACTGGCCGAGATGCTGCGCCACCGTCGAACAGGTGGCCATGACTTGGGAGCAGGGCCTATGCAGAAAAAGGGGCTTGTTGCAAGTGCATACACAACTACCGCGGCGTAGAATGTACTCGTGGGTGATCCTCTCACAGTTCGTCCCGCGACTTCCTTTCTCTCTGCACATTATCTCGAAGCGAAACTCCCTTGTGCCCATCTTGAATGCCCGGTGCATCCTCACCCTTCTTGCTCTTCTCCTCCATATACTTGGTGATCATGACGGAGTAGAATACTCTGTCATTTGCCATGACGAGCGACACATTGTTGCACCTGTCAACAAAGTACTTTGTGGTACCGCGGAGAATTATCTCCACAATACCAACCAAATGGAGGCACCTTGCACCGCGCATGATCCAGTTGTACACCTTGGCTAGATTAGTTGTCATGACACCATATCGAGCACCACCCCTGTCATGTAGTAGCGACCACTTCTCCTTATGTTCGTGCTCAATCCATTCCGAAAAGCATTTCACCTGCGCCCCCGTCCTCCTCGTCACACCGGGAGCATCTGTGGGTAGCTGTGGCAATACTTTGAGGGTCTGGTTAGCACTTGGGGCAGCCCTTATCGCTGCCTCCCTTCTGTGCGTCTTGGTTCACTCATCCAAAATCTTTTAGAGTGCTTCAAACTTCTGCTGCTGGTTCTGGTTGCATAGCCGCTTGAACAGGTTCATCAAGTCCTTGTTGCGAAACTACTTGTAGAAGTTTGCACCCAAGTGCCTCATGCACCACCTACTTTGTAGGTCTGGCCATGGAAGTGGTACGTTCTCTCCTTGTTGTTGCTGAGTTATTGCACGCAGCAGACCTGCATGCTGATCATGTATTAGGCATATGTTGGGACGGCCTTGCACAACAGAAATCCTCACATTCTCCAAGAACCACAACCAGTTGTCTGTGTTCTCACTTTCAACGAAGTGAATGCTACAGGAAGAACTTGATTGTTCCCGTCCGTCACTATTGCAGTCAGTATCTAGCCCTTGTACCTTCCAGTCAGAAAATGTGTCATCGACGCACAAGATTGGACGGCAGTGTTGGAATGCATTGATACATAGACCAAAG
Source organism: Ampelocalamus luodianensis (assembly GCA_036346255.1). Classification (NCBI taxonomy): domain Eukaryota; kingdom Viridiplantae; phylum Streptophyta; class Magnoliopsida; order Poales; family Poaceae; genus Ampelocalamus; species Ampelocalamus luodianensis. Next base: position 42,853,963 of record CM070617.1, read on the forward strand.
GCGAAGAATGCTCGTTGTAGTTCCCTCTTATTGGCCCACTTAAGATGCGTGGCGTCTTGAATGTCGACATGAGTGCCGGGATTCCTGTCTTGTATGACTCGGAGTTGCCCGGGGAGGTTGTGGTATGAATCCTCGAACGTACCGAACCTTGATTCCAATACCTTCTGTTTTGCTCTCCAAGCCTTGATATAGCTGATTGTGTACTGGAACCTTACCTCAATGGTACGAATGATGAATCGTGGCTCAAAATCTAGATTATCCATGATCTCACAGTACATGAGGTTGACGATAAAGCCTGATGACAGGTTCCGGTGGGACTACACTGACTCAGCGACGACGCATGTGTGAGGGACCACTATAGAGCACTTCCAGTAGGTGTCCCACTTAGGATGAAATGCATGCACTCGCCAAGGGCATCTCTCTATGCTGCACTTCACGTCATAGCATCTTGGGGTAGACTTGACGACTGTGATGTGCGCCGCACCGACAAGGCCCAGAATTTGACCGCGCCTTGCACGGCCTCCTTGCATTTGTACATAGCTCCTAGTCTGACCTCACACTGGTCGTACTCCCACGGCGTACGGGAGCCTTCGTTGATGACGAGATTGTCGAACTAGTATGTGTTCCACTCGGATGGAACCACCTATTGGTCCACATCATCCTCATCATCGGAACCTTCATCTTTCGACAATGCCACGTAGTCCCGGTCTTCGAGATCCATCCTTTGCACCAGGGCTTCCAGCTCCTCACCCTCGTCGGTAAGCCCGCTAGCTTGCCTGACTGAAGGAGCTACTTCCGTATTGTCTTCATCGACAATATCAGCAACTCCGGGAGCTTCAGCCATTGTGTGCGCCGCACTGTGGCTGGAGTCCCCGACTTCTTCTTAGGCGTTAGCACCCTGTTCTTGTTCTGCTGCGGATGGTGGAGTAGGTTTGGCATACGCCTAGACTAGAAGGATCAATTTCCACCTTCTCTCCCTCGCCATGCGTACATATGACTACCATGAATTTGTTCCCTTCAACTGCACTAACTCCCAATACGTGGGTTGTCGTGCCCGGGGGGGGGGGGGCAAGGCAACTCAATCTCAGATCATACACATCATGGTCCACTTAGAACGTGTGGAACAACCACCGCATCACAACGCCGAATGTACGATGCTCAGGTCTTGGTAGGGACACGGCCGCCGATTGGAAATAACGCAAATCAATCCCCTCAGGACCCTCCATAATAGTCCCTCGACCATAGTGAATTTTGAAATTGGCGGCATCGGACATATTTGACGCACTGCACCATAAAGAACATTTACACAATTAACTACATATCTAAAACTAAACAGCCCACTAGACAAACAGCGCTTCACTGGCTTTTCTCCTCCTCTCTCTTCTCTCCTTCTCTTTTTTTTTTTTGAATAAAACTGAGTTATGTGTCGAATTTTGAGGGTTTCAAGAGGGCTTTATAGGGTTCAGCTATCTGTCGCCATTTCAACTGGCGACAGAAATCTATCACCAGTTGAACTGGTGATAGGGAGCTATTTTTGTAATTTTTTGGGGTGGCTATTTATTTTTGTAAAAATCTTTTAAAAATATATTATTTTTTAAAAAAATCTCCCAAGCGGCGACACAATGCGAAACCAGCGACAGCGGTGTCCTCTCACCACGGCGGCAGCGACGTCCTCCTCCTCCTCCTCCTCTCCCACCGGCATCAGCCTCTTCTCCCATCAGCGGTTCATCCTCTATGTCAGTGGCGGCGACGCGGTGGATGATGACGAAAACGACAGCCGGTGTGGCGACGTGTTGACGCCGTTACTACCGTTGTCACCACCCGGCCAAGCCGTCGTTGACGGCCCTCCTCCCCGCGCCCTCAACAGGCTTAGCTTGAGGCACTCCATCTTCGACCCCTTGTCATTGTTCCTGCTCACCAGCGTGATGTGCTGTTCGGCCATGTTGGCCTAATTGGACGTTTGAATGGACCTTGGACCTGTATGGATTGGATTGTATTGGACTGGATCTTGTGGAATTGGTTTTTGATTGGATTTGGTCCTTATCTAATTGGATTTGAATTAGACTTCTTTAGTTGGACTTGGATACCCATCCATTCCCACCTCTAATGTTAGGGGTCCTCTGCTTACAACACTCATCATCGTGCAAGGCTGACGAAGCCCGTCAAGCAAATGGTCTTGTGGACATGAGGAGTAGTAATACTTTACTGAAACTAGCATAATTCCCTCACGGCTATATATTGACATATTGTATTTGTTATATATCTTTAGTATCTTTGAAAAAAAGTATAGGTGTATTTTTTTATACAAATATAGCAGTTGCAACATCCATATATGATTAATCTACACTGTTCCGAAAATAACTCGTATAGATCTTCTCTTTTTCTAGGATTTTTGCTTTGTTTCTAATTTAAGTATTATTGTAGAATTTTCTAGGCCTCTAAAACAAAAAAGGTACCTTAAATATTACCAGTTGTTTGTAGATATAGATTCTTACATCTAACCGGGAACGCAAATAGCAAAATATAGATGGTTAATTGCAATTCTTTATCATATGGACTCAAAGAGGGTTCTGGCCCATCTGGCATTTATTTCACAAACTGATTAATTGGTTCCTTTAAGACGCTGTCCACAACGGCCAGCCGAGTTCTTTAAAAAACTTAGCCCAAGTTCTGTCCCAATAGCACAATGGCCTTTCACGATCCATAGCACAGTGGCCTTTCAGGATCCATCAGGTCTCCCAGAGACCAGACCTAACCAAGCCAGGAGAATTGCCCACTAACCAGCCGATATTACCCCGAAACACCGCATCAGATCAAAACCCAGACCAACACATCCCCACAGCACTAGGGTTTTTGTCTAGCAATCGAATCGAATCGAATCCAGAGGTGCCATGGCGTCGCGGCCGTCGCTGAAGCCGAAGCCGAAGCCGAAGCCGAAGCCGAAGGGCAAGGGCGGGAAGAAGGGTTCGCTGGCGGCCGAGGAGGAGCAGTCCTCCACGACGGCGGCGGCGGCGGCGGCGCGGTTCGTGAAGGAGTGGAGCACGTGGACGATGAAGAAGGCGAAGGTGGCGGCGCACTACGGCTTCATCCCGCTCATCATCGCCATCGGCATGAACTCCGAGCCCAAGCCCTCCATCGCCCAGCTCCTCTCCCCCGTCTGATCCGATCCCCGGCAAGGCCTAGATGCGATCGATCCATCTCCTTTTACTAGCTTATAAGTTGTAGCTGTTCCTGCTGTTTCTTGGATCGGGGTGGGTGAGTTCTTCTTGATGCTTGAGTGGGGATTTAGAGGTTTTGCTATATGAGTCTAATAATGTTATATGAGCGGATGTCTCTTCGGAGACATCCAATAGTATTGGACCAAATCATGTTATTAATCTGAGGTTCTATGGATCTGCTATCAATGTGATGGTACGGAGAATTTTCTGTGTTATTTGTGTGCGCTATATGTTCTCTCTGCGAGTTTTTAGCAAATGTTGCTCTGATACGGAAATGAAAAAAAAATGAAATCGTGGCAGGATAGTCAGGAGATACGTGTCCCTGCAGCCCCTGATGTCGACAGCCACCTTCTGTAATTCCTGTGCGCATTGCCGAGCTCCCAGTTGGCAGGATGGCATACACACATAGGTCAGACACGTTCCTTGGGTGTCGTGCACGGTAGAGGCGTCATTTCAGACATAAGAGGACTAAATCTGCTATTTCATCTCAAAAAGATGCCAAATGAGCCCATAACTCCTCTATCTGATGCTTGTGTCTGACTGTCTGATGTGTTCGATTGAATAGTAGCTCAGAATTTGGCGCTTGTGCTTGTATGCGATTCGTAAGTGTGCCTTGTATGTCTTCATGTGTGCTTCTGAATTGTGGTTGGCTTGGAATTACAAGTTGTAGGCCTATCGAATATGTCGACGGTGCTAGCAGAAACTTTGCTGCAGCTGACGGAGCCCTCGTATGACTGTTTGTTGACTGATGCTTTTGCTAATCAGTTAATTTTTGTTGTTGAGACACCAATTGATAGTTGAGATCAGATCAGGCCTTTTTTTTTTTAAAAAAAAAGAACTTGTGTTTGCATCGAACACCGTGCCTCACCTTTTTTCATAATCATCAATGATAAAACTATATTTGCAGCGAACATCATTATTCCTGTTTATGAACTTTGACCTTAAATTTGTATGGGCCACTCTGACAGGCAGCAACCACCAAGCAACAACAATTTATAGTAAAATGGTAGAATGAAAGGAACAACTTTATTGCTCTGTGCAAGTAAAAAATAACATACAGAAGCGTTGTATCTGTAGTCTTTACATCGGTTTAAAAAGGAGGCGGTATTCCCCTCGAGTAATATGGGGCCATACCATAATACCACCAGAACCCTGAAGAAACCAGTTGCCTCTCCAGATGAAATATACAATGCATAGTTCCTTCAAGACAGAAAAAGTCTCTCATTCCCCAACATTCCGATGATAGTAGACTGCAGAACTACACGACCAAGATAGAAAATGCCCAGGATCAAGAAAGCCCAAATGAGGACAAGGCTGATTGAAACAAAGTAGAAAATGCCTCAGCAGCTGTCACATCATCAGCCTTAATTTTGAGCTGTGCCTTTGCTGATGCTGTGTTGACGATACATTCTACAAGGAAGAAAGCAGTAGCCTCGTCTTTCTGAGCATAGAAAAAGAACTTGTAGTTTGGAGGCTGACCACCTGAAGCAATGCACTGAACGTAGTTGCTTTGCATATGACGAATGAGTGATTGGGGATTCATCAATGCTGCTGCTCCTTGTGGGCTTAAAGAATGTCCCTGTTAAGCACAACAAAGCACATCAGGGAAGAATATTTATAGTTTATAAAGACCAGGAGGGCAAAATCATTGCTCAGAACATAGAACTGCTAATTTCAGACTTTTCAATCGGAGATGAACTTCAAGAGAAGTCACATGTATTAGACAATACAAGCACCAAGGATTTACATGCATTATAAGAAAATCATAAGAATCTTAAGCCAGTCAAAATCACTGCTCAGAACATAGAGCTGCTAATTTTAGACTCCTCATCTGACATGACTTTCATAGGAAGACACGGAGTATTAGAGACAATAGCAGGCAGCAGAACCCAGGATTTTCATGCAGTATATCACTTTGCTAAAATCATAAGAAACTTGACCACGCAATGAGAAAAGTCTATGTGAGTATGTTGTTCTACTAATAATCAGATAATGCACGGACAAATACTCGAAGCAATATACCTGTGACAGGGATAATGCCAACTGGCCCCATTTCCTCTGGAACGTACCAGGATCCAACACAGGCTTTGAGTTGAGGGTCAGTGCTGGAGGTGGTGGAGCAGGGGCTTCTGGACCACCGAGCCCAAGGAGGTCATGAAGACTGAAGTTTGATTGTGTGGAATATGTTGGCCCACCAGGATTTATTAGTGAAGCTTCAGCTGGTGTTTGTGAACTTAGCAGTGAAGGACCGCTCAAGTCGGAAGGAGCATTGTATGTAGAGGTGGAAGAACCATTGCTGGCAGTTGTACCGTTATCCTCTTTATCTGAAGTACTTAGCAAAAGATCATTATCAGTTTCTTGATATCTTTGGGCAGAAATGACGTTTTCTGAAGCCTCTGCCCCAACAGTCAAGTTTGTAAGATCTTCTGAGTACTCAAATGGTCCACGGTGCTCCTTATCCGTAAACATGTAAGATGGCTGCCAAATGCATAGGAGATGTTAATACTTTTCATGTAAATTTTGAACAATTATATAGATAACTGTATTTGAGTACCTGACTTGCTAGAGAGAGATGCTATAATCTTAACAAACATTTGTAAATTGTAATAACCACACAACACATAATATAGAGTTTTTTCACCCTAGCCATACAAGGGATGCATTTCCATTAACTGCAGAAAGCATAATATGAAGGGATCACTTGACACCCACCACTATAGAAAGCAGTCAAAGAACATTTAAGCACTAACCATGTTATCAGTTATCATGAAGATATAAACAAGTACATGTCTTGATAAAGAAATCAAACATAAAATCCACACATGAGAATGACATGAATTCAGCATTCTATTTGAGTCACATGAACGACTTGCGTCAAGACAAGGGTTCGGAAAACTGCTGATTATTGTCTCTAACCAACTTTGCAGTTCAAGACTGCAATCCAGCAAAGCACTTAGTTTAAACTTTAAAGGACATGGCTTAACCTCTAATATGCTGCCAAATTTCCGCACAATTCTTTTATACAAACTCTTTATTTCAGTATTATTTAAAAATTCACAACTTGTTTGAGACAAGCTGGTCTTGTAGTATTCAGCAAATTACTACTTTTAAACTGGTCTTGTAATATTTAAAATGCCAATGATTACAAGTTGGAGATTGTGTACCTTCTGATATACAACTGACAGGCTATTGAATTCATCAAATATCCGATCTTTGATTTCGCTGCTCTGTGTATCTGCAAATACAGAGACAGCTTGCTTGGGAGGGTTTACTACACGCTCTGCTACAGCAGGATCGTATTGCAAAAGCCTGTAGTAGAAAAGTGATCGGTCATGAACATCCTGCAATGAAGTAGCAGTTTAGCAAGAGCAACATTCTTTTCACCATTTCATAGAAATTATATCAATAATCTAACTATTATTGTAGAAAAAGACAAATTAATTCTGACCTGGTGAGTGTCAGATAGACCAGCAGCTAATGTAGCTCCTAATGCTTTTTGTGTTTCTGGTGGTCTCTTAAAGAAACATTTTATCACCGCAGTCAGGAGATGCAAGCGAACCTGCAAAATACAAATATCACTGGAAAAATGATGTGGAGCTCAACAAGTAGCTACTGGCATATGACAATCTAAAGAAAAGGCATAGAATCTTACAATAATGTCGGATAGCCTACTAGGTTCAAGACGACAATACAAAAAAAAAAAAAGGACAAGAGAGTCGTCCTTAGGTTTAATTCGCACTAAGATGTCAAATTTTCACTCATGAAACCTTTGTCCTGATACCCTTCATTCCACTGACTTATAGTGAGGCATTCAACTTTAGTCTCTACCCTCTACAAATGGAAAAGTTAGCTTAGGACCTTACATTAAACCCAGCAATGATTAATATTTACGCCAGTTCTACTTATTTAATGCTTTAGCCTTTATCCAAGATATGTACTCTACCATTAGATACTCCAACACATAAAATTATGACTGTGTCGTATAGGACAAACAGAAGAGTCCACTTTTTACGACGGAAGATAATTTCAGCCAGTGGGTTAATGGCAGAATGCATCTTAAACTAATGGCAAAATATGACCAACAGAAAACAAGGATAAGTTGCTAGTACCACAGGAGAGTGCTCTTCATCCCAGTTTTCAACAAGACCTTCAAGAATGTATGGAGCATCATACATGTCTTGTGAATATTCTCCCAGCATCCATATGAGAGCCGCTTTGCCTTTTGGCTCCTGAATATTTTTGCTACTGATATTTCCAACAACTGCTATACAATCATGGCTCCATTGAGGATATTTCCTCAGAAGATCTTTCACCAAGACCTGCATTTAAGTTTTTAGTCAGGAACATAGAGATGCAGAGTTGAATATAATCCTACAAGATTTCATCCTGAGTGAAGGACCGACAGCATAACTAGCATTAAGAAAACTTACAAGAGTTTCAGCAGTCACATAATCCTTGTCCATTTCAAGAAATTGTAGAAGCCTGTCCACAATAGCATTCACGTCATACTGCTGCAGCGCTATTTTTCCAACTGCCCGGATAGCCTCTCTTGCGATTGGTATGTCAACATTTCCAGCATATTCACACAGCTCAGTTACTGATATAAAAAAAACCATACGAATATTTTAGAAAAATAATGGCAACTAAGGACTAACAATATATCACATATGTTGCAAGATATGGCATATAGTCAGTGGAAACTGGATATCTGCTATACCAATTTCAAAAGTGTTGCTCTCATTTGCTATAGCAGTCAACATCTCAAGTTTCAGCTTCTTCACATAAGAAGGATCACTAAACTGGCAGTAGAAACTTTTGTAGTCGGAAGAAAATAACATCGGAGCACGTATCACCAAAAGATGCAAATGACATAGCACAGAGTATGATTGTTCAGGACTCCCAGCACCTACCAGAGTAAGCAATGGTGCTTTTATACGCTCATAAACCTAAAATGGAGAGTGCAAACAGAGATTAGAAAGATTCTCAATCAAGGTCTCATCTTTCTTGGGAACTGTACGATACTGACATCACAAATGGAATCCATACAGTACACCAAAATGAGTATATTTAACAAGAAGCACAAGAAATCCATTGATAAAGTGTCCTCAGAATGAAGAAATTTGCAGACCATATGAACTTCCAAAGAACAGCATTATGTATGGCTAACGGTTATGTGAAATGACACTTTCAGTGGATCTGGTTGCATAACAGTGAGACAGAAGTGATAAGACTAAGATTACATCTCTGGAAATATAATGGGTGTAACAAACTGTGCACCTGTTGGTGAACATCAGTCATTGACATTGTCAAGTGGAGAAAAACTTTGATTGTTGCCAAAACAACAGCTCCATTTGCATGCTGAAGTCTATCCTCAAGCAGGTTCATTATGTCAAAAATTTCATTATTATCAGATGGTAGGAACTTTGACACCAACTCAAGAACAAGGCATTGTGCCCACTCACTGAACTCTTTGATCCTGCAATTACAAAAAAAAAAAAAAAAGAAGAAGTATACAACAATTCAAGTAAATGCACATAGGGAATGTTGCCAAGAAAAGCTCCAGGCAAGTGGAAACTCACCTGTTTAGCAGGTAAAATACCACTTGCTTGCTATACAGTGTCTCAATCTCCCTTGCTGCTGCCTCTGAAGAGGCAGCCTCTAGGATCCAGATCTCCTGCAATGCATGCAGACAATTGGCAACCACCTGCAAATTCACCAATGTAATCAGGATACCTAAAAAAATAACGGCCTTTCAACAAGATTACAGCCAAACACTAGCCAGTTCAACCTAAGTCCAGTTAAATCGACCTATCCAATGAAACAGGCTGATTCAAGTTAGACCTTCCTCAAGATACCTCATAATCGGCACACAAACCTACCAATCAGATCTTTATATTAATAGAAGCCACACAAAAGAGATATTTCTATAAGCCGTATTAAACAATGGGTTAGTAAACTCAGTGCCAAAAAGGCAAACTCTAGTATTCTATCAACAGCTTCTGCTGTACACAGAAACAGGCAGGAGTAAGTGAATTTCTACTCATTTCTTTTTAGGAGCTTTCTTCTAGAATAAGTCATAGATGATTAGATGTCCTGCGAAATGAATGGACTGCACAATTATCACACGAGATAGAAACAACCAGTCTCCCATCCAGCATCTTCTGACCACAAATCATCCAGATTTCAGCAAGTCCACTATATGTGGAGACAAAATACTGCCAAGGACAAGTTACTTTCTAGTTATATGTGGCAAAGTTAAGATCTCTTTAAAGCATTAACTAGAAGTATAGAACTAAAACACTGTGACTTGTGCTGTCTTTCTTCCCTGTTAAAATATCTGTGGTGTCCTATCGACTCTGGGCACCATGTAAACCCACAGCGCTGTCTTGTCCTGTTGAAGGCACTATGGAAAACAGGGTGAACCAGGTATAACAGGTGAGCCTTGTGCCAGGTTCAACTAATTACAATCTCCAGTCTGTTAACTCAGTTTACATTATATTAAGTTATATCACCTTATTAAAAAAAGAAGGATGTATCAAGGGACATATTTAATGCAGGGACAATAGGGTATATCAAGATCCAGGTGCTACTTATAATCCAGTAATTTTTTATTGACAAGAATAGTGACTTCACTAGAAGTTACTACAATTTGTTCCGTAGGTCATTGTACTTCCCATCACAAAATTTCTTGGGCTAAGTAATTAACAGACTATGACTTGTAATTTGTTATGCCAAAACTAATAGCATTGGTCATATCGAATGGGTTAAAACTTCCTTTTTGATATACCTAATCATATATATCCTAGGCAAAAATTCATGTTTACTCAATAGATCACAAAAGGGTAGGCAGTTGAACAATGGCGCTATAAACAACCAATATGATCAAACAAGCCAAATCAAAATCAAATCTTCTATCAATTAAGGATATAATCACTAACAAGCAGTTTCACGAGGCACATAGCAGCGGCGCCCAATTCCAGGTGATAGGCTCCTATTGGCATGAGTGCCTACCATTGGCATGCAGTGCCTAAATTTAATCCATATTGAGATTGGCATCTGTGTGTAGTGACTTAAATTCCAGTTCCAGGTTGAATAAGCACAATTCATGAAGTATTTTTTTAGGTGGAAATTAAACAGTCACAAGCAGTTTGAGGCAATACTGCAATAGTCATTGCAAATAATAGTAACATGGTCGCAGCATAACGAACAGTTTGCGGTAGGGTGGCTCACCTGCGCATCGCGGTCGGAGAGCATGAGCGCCTTGAGCGCAGCAGGCAGGTCAGCATCAAGGCAGGCGGTGGCAGATATGTGATAGAGCTTCGCAGCACCAACGGCAGCGATCATCCGGACGTAGGCGCTGGGGTCCTTGAGCCCGGTGGTGAGCGGCGTGACAAGGTACTCGACAAGGTTGGGGACACGGAGGGAGCAGAGGCTGCGGAGCGCGAGCCCGCGGATGGTGGGATCCTGATCGCGGCAGTCGCGCTGGAGGAAGTTGATAGTGAGGAGGGCGAGGTCCGGGTGGGCACGCGCGTGGACGCCGACGTAGAGGTAGCACATCTTCTTAAGCACGACGTCGGAGGTGGCGGAGCACATCACCATCTCCCCGAACGCCGCTGACACGTCGATGCCGGCCGTCATGCAGGAGATCACCCGCTTGAAGACGTCCCGGCGCTGGTCGTCGGCGTCGGGCGCGCGGCTCCCCGCCAACTGCCGCAGCTGCTGCTTCAGATCCGCCACCTCGCTCTTCCTGCACACTCAACTCAAAGCCACCAATTAATTAGCTAGGGTTCGGGAGGCGAGAGTGGTTTTGGGAGCCGGAGTAGGAGAGTTGCGTACCCCGAGGGTTGGGACGGGGAGGCGGACTTCGCCGGCGAAGGCGCCGTGGGAGCCATGGCGGAGGTCGGCCGCGGCGGAGGGCTTGGATCTGGGGGCGCGTGGGGAAGACGACCGCGAGCGGTGGTTTTGTTTGGTGGGACCTTGGATCTGGGCTGGGACTGTGAGGGGAGTACGAGAGGCTGACAAGTGGGCCATGAGTTAGAAATTATAATACGCCTTCCGAGCTGGTTTTTCGGAATCATGAAAGACAAGAGACGGGGTGCAAAACGGCTCGCCTACTTGCCCCGGCGAAACTAAAGGCAAACTCCATTGACACACAACACAAGCCCACCTAGCCGCTGGCCATGGCGACGGGAAGGGCGACGCGCCGCGCAGCCAGACGCTGCAAGACCTCTCGCCGAGGATCCGACGAGACGATTCTTGCCGATTCCTCGTCCTCGATCGCTTGCATCAGATTATTTAGGTGCATACGTGTGCTGAATGGAGATAAAGCTCAAATGCATTGAAATTAGCTCAGCATTTCGTAATTAGATGTCCTTCAATCAAGTATACATACTGTGAGGCTAGGTCAGTGATTACATGGTACACGATGCCGGAGATAGGATTTGGACATGGAGCCAAGCATACAACGATCACGGAAGAAATATCATAACATGCAAGTAGACTCTAACGTAGCATAGATAACAAAAACACAACAACATATATTTGACGATAAAAAAATAGATGTCCATTAATTTGCTCCAACATAGTATGGATAACAAAATCTAACTATGTTTGGTAACACAAAAGAAATTTACACCCCTATTAATTTAAATTAAATTAGCTCTACGACTACTGAGTAGATCGACTACTGAGTAGATCGTGAAAGTTAATAATTTCATTAGAATTGAACTTCGCTGCTAGCTCCTTTTCAATATAGACTACCATGTAATGTCGAAGAAAGTCATCTCCCATTTTATTTGAAGACATGTCTTGATAAGTTTTATAGACTTACTCATATCATCACATCTAATTTCCATGTATGTAGCAAATAATACCTAATTAATGCTTTCTATAGATCTATACCACAAATTGGAGAGCCTATAAAGTAATACACAGAACATAAATCTACATAGTAATGAAATTTACGGAATCGATGCCAATCATAGTTAGAAACATGAGAGACGTACCTTTGTAACTAGTTCTTTGCCCTTTGTAGTGTTAGGACTAGAGAGTAGCGAGTAGCAACAGTGGCAGTCGGCTGCGCGGCAGGTTCTGGTCACCGTGGTTGCAATTAGCCTAAGGGTGGCCTCCTGGGCTCGCGGATATCTCTTGATCAATGACGATTGAGGTCCTTGAGGGTTCGAGGAGTTGTTGTGCCTGTGCTCTCAAGTCTCGACTTGTTGGTTCGATCATGGGTCAAAGAAATAGATAATTCTTTATTTGTCAAGTTTGCCAGATCCCTGATATGACATAAAAAAAACTCCACCTACTTTCATTGCCACTTGATCTCAACTTTCATCCCTAATTTCCCACCCCCGTCAGCCCCGTTAGACCCAGCTGCCATTGAACTTGTTAAAGTATAAGTGAATTATCCGTCTTTCCTCATCAGCTTAAGCTTTTGGATGAACTGGTTGGTGCATGCAACTCAATATGGTATTAGAGTCAAGAGGTCTTAAGTTCAAGACCCGGTTGGTGCAATTAAAAATAATAATTGCAGCCCACTTCTATTCCACATCTTAGGCCTGAGAAAGCCTACACGTGGGGGGAGTGTTGAAGTATAAGTGAATTATCTGTTTTTCCTCATCAGCTTAAGCTTTTGGGTGAACTGGTTAGTGCATAGAACTCAATGAACTTGTTAGTTTTTTTCAGAAAATATCCATCTTACCCTTAAGCTAGCCCACACATCAATGATTTCCTCATCTTCTTTCTTCTCTCCTCTCTCTAGCCCCCTACCAAGGCACCAATTGTCCCTCTATCTCCTCTCTCCAGCCCCTACCGACTTGCCGCTGCTCTAGGGCCTCCATGCACGCCCCCACTTCTCGCTCCCACCTCTAGTCTCCGCTCCCACCTCCCACGACGGTGCCACCCCACCTCCCATGCCGGAGCCGCCCCTCCTGCAACCACCCAAACTAGCCACTCATGGCCGAGCACCGCCAGTGGCCATCATCGCCTTTATGTCCCCACGTAGCGCCTCCGCCCCGAGCACCACCCTCCGTGCAACCTCCGCTTCCTGCTCCACCATGCCCCTATCGGCCACCCTCACCTTCGCCTCTGCCATAGTCACGCCCATGCTCTTGCCACCTCTACCGCATCTGAATCCACCACCGCGGCATCAGGAGCGTTGCCCTCCATGGGCCCACGAGTCCGTAGGTGGCTGGGAGAAGACAAGGGAGGTGAGCTTGGTGGAGGCCCATGATGCATGGTCGACGGCAGGAAAAGACGCTAGATTCGTGATCCTCCACCACTGAATTGACTCAAGTGTCGCCCAATCAAGCTCCTACACCGCTGAATCGAGCTAAAGCATCGTCTCAACCTCAGTGCGGCCACTGAGCTCAACCTTCGTGGCAATCCTTCTCTAGGTCGGGTAGGAGTGCTCGCACAAGCTGCTACAACAATGAAGGTACGTATTGAAGCACTCTCATCTGATATTCTTCAATCGTTCGAATGTGGTGACCTGGATCTATTTCTCACGAATGGATTGCCGTGATGCATAAGTAGGATGCTTATTTCCTTAGATTTAGGTGCTAGATGAGGGTTAAATTAGTCCCATAATGACACACGACCAGACATCTTGTAAGGGGAGGACTGTCCCTTCTAGCGAGTTCAGGTGACCGCCAGAGCTCCCCGCCGACCAGACACCCACCCTCCCCCCGTGCCAGCTCCCAGTACTCATCAGTGATGTAGAAGACCACCATGGGCGATGCCAAGTCAAACATTGCCTTCTTCGTAGCGTGTTGGCCATCTCCTCTTCGTATTAGGCATGTGGGTCGAGTTGAACCGCGTGCGATGCTTGGGCCCGCAGCCCACTCCCTACTCAATGGTAAAACAGAAGCCACCTAGCCAGAGGCATGTCACTTCTTTGAGTCGACCTCACTCGTAAACCCTAACCCAACAACGATGAGGCTGTGTGGCGGCGGCAGCAGGCGACAATCGACGGCCCAGAGGAGAGCACTGAGGCGGTTCTAGTGTGGCGACCGGGAGTGCGGCGAGGTGGCTCGAGTGTGGCGACTGGGGGCACGGCGAGGCGCTGAGTGGCATGCGGTGGCCCGGAATGTGGTGAGGGGTGGCCAGGGAGCGGCAGCGAGAGACGCGGCGGCGGCTCAGCAGCCCGGGCATGGCTAAGGGTGGAAGAGGCAAGAGCAGAGTAGGGTAGCAGTGCCAGGATCTAAAAGATCCTACAACAGAACTATACGCTGGCAACTTTGATGTCGATAGATTTCACTATGGAAAAATAGGAAACGAAGAACTAGGGCTATGCTATTGCGGCTAGGGTTTATATTAATCCAAGGATAACCCGCACTTGTCTGATTACAAGGCTTATATAGCCTAAGTTCAGTAAAAATGAAATTGACAGTAGCCATATGGTAAACAGTAACGACAAGAACTATTACAGTTCAGTAGTGAGGTAATAACAGATGAAGTTGACTACGATCATTAGATCGAGATCCAAAGTCTGCCTCAGCCATTGCTTATGCCTGCGTAAGTGAAGTCGGCATCGAAACTCCATTTCATCCACACCATAGGATCTCCCAATTATCTTATCCTTCCATCCACGTCGTAGGATCTTCATATCAGGATATCAGTTGGATTTCTTCAGCAGTGACTCTGAACTCTGAATTCCTGACAATTTCCTTCTCCTTAAGTTCCTTGTCTCAAGGAACAAAGCTGGGAAACACTCTTTGTATAAAATCTTCATCTTCCCACGTTGCAGCACAAGGAGGTATATTCAACCAGTGAATTAACCATTTAACCACTGGTTCGTTGTTTCGAGGAATCACCCGCCTCTCTAGAACTACTATTGGAGCCACTTTGATGTTACCCTCCTTATCAATCAATGGCAGTTCACAGCTTGGCACTACCTTATCACCCTTATGCTTCTTCAATTGACTCACATGGAAGGTGGAATGTAGCTGACATCCTTCTGGCAGCAATAACTTATAAGTCACCTTGCCAACCCTCTCTAATACTCTAAATGGTCCATAAAACTTCGAATGCAGTTTCAGTGATCGGTGTATGCTAAAAAATGTGTGTCGGTAAGGTTGAATCTTCAAGTAAACCATGTCCCTAACTGTGAATTCTATCTCTGTCCTCTTCTTGTCAGCATAAATGTTCATCTTATTTTGAGCCTTGAGTAAATTATCTTTGATCACCTGTAAGGCCAGTTGCCTTTGCTGCAATATACCCTTAACTTCCTCATTCTGGGAATCTGACAGCACTACTTCTGTGATCTGGAGAGGTGGGAATCCATACAATGCTTGGAAGGGGTCATCTTTAATGCAGTATGAAAGCTAGTGTTGTACCACCACTCAGCAGTAGATAACCAACTGTACCATTTCTTTGGATTAGCGAACACCATGCATCTCAAATAGCCTTCTAGACATTGATTCACTCATTCCGTTTGACCATCAGTTTCAGGATGATACGAGGTACTAAGCCTCAACTTAACCCCTAAAGTTTTGAACAAGTCTTGCCACAAATGGCTAGTGAAAATCCTACCTCTATCAGTGATAATAACCGAAGGCAGTCCATGATGTTTAAAAACATTGTCAATGAATGCCTTGACTACATGCTGGACTGTAAAAGGATGACTCAAGGCAATGAAGTGAGAGTATTTTGTGAACCTGTCTACCACAACCAGGATTACCTCCTTTTCTTTAGATTTAGGTAGTCCCTCGATGAAGGCCATGGAGATATGAGTCCAAGCCATATCTGGTACTGGTATAAGCTGCAACAAACCAGGATAGGGAACATACTCCGACTTGTTCTTTTGACAAACAGCACAATACTTGACAAATTCTTCTACCTCTTGCTTCATCTTAGGCCAATAGAAAAACAATTTAAGCCTTTGATAAGTAGCTCTCTCACCCAAATGGCCCCCAAGTGCAGAATCATGAAAGGAGGTTAGCAACTGTTTCTTGAGTGTAGTATGAGAACCCACATACAACTTTCCCTTATACCTCAAAATTCCATGCTTCAAAGAATAATTAGGTTGAGCATTAGCATTGATGCTAAGCTGTGTTGTGAGATCCTTGCATTTATCATCATTCTCATAACTTGCTATCACTTCAGTGATCCAAACTGATGAGGACATCAACCCTTCGGATACGACCGCTACTCCACCTCCAACCGGGCTACTCGACTGCCATTGATTCGGCTGCGTCAAACGCTACTCCAACGTGCCGATGAATACACTTCACTTATATCTGGTGCTGCGTCACCTCACATTGGGCCGAGAGTCTTGTATTTGTATCAATTATTTGGCCCAAAGAGCAGCCACCATTCTAGGTTATTTGGGCCGGCCACCTCCTTGGCCTATTTGGGCGGCCGCCTCCACTGGCGGCGTCATCGTTCACGACTCATCGCTCATGGTACTGCTCATGTGAATAGTAACTTGTGAATAGTACCACATGGCTAGCGCTTAGACTTTTGCGGCTCCCCCTCTCCTATATAAGGAGGCCGCACCCCTTTAGTTTTACTTGGATTTTGTTTAGTTAAAAGTTAGCTTCTATGCAACTTCGTGTATTGGCTTGTGTCGACTAGACCAACCATAGTACCGCTTCGGAATCCCAATTTATCAAATATTTCATTTATATTCGCAATTTCAGATTGCTTATTTATCTTATTCTTGCGTGCTTCTTCGGTGTATGCAGGAATCGACCTTCGTGGTCAGGTCATCCGGGTATTCGTGCACGGTTGATAACGACTTGTCAATCAGTTCAGCGATTGCGTGGTTTCGAGCCTTGCGTGTTCGTAGCCAGGATCGTGAGAGTTGAGCGACGCCTACCGAACTTATCATTCTCATCGAAAGGTCGGGCTAACAATATGACCTTCGGGTTCATCACAAACTGTGGTTGCGGTTGTAACTGCTAGTAATTGGTCATCGTATCTAACCCTTGAAAGGGCATCAGCTGCTTTATTTTCTCGCCCTTTTTTGTATTCCACCTTGTAATTATACCCTAGCAGTTTGACTAGCAATTTATGCTGTGCTCCTTCAGTCATTCTTTGCTCTTGTATATATTTCAAACTTTGTTGATCCGTTTTGATGATCAATGTGGATCCTGCAAAGTAATGTCTTCACTTCTTAAGTGCCTCTAGAATAGCTAAAGCTTCCTTATCCTAGGTAGACATGGCTGCAGATTTCGGCCCTATTGCTTTACTCATGAAAGATATTGGCCTTCCACCCTGCATTAAGACTGCACCAATCCCATATCCACTTGCATCTGTCTCTAGGACAAATGGTTGAGAATAATCAGGTAATGCCATGACTGGAGCTGATGACATGGCTATTTTGATATTTCTGAATGCTTCCTTCTACTCATCTCCCTAATTGAATACATCCTTCTTAAGAGCTGCAAAAAGGGGTTTACAAATGATACCATAGCCCTTCACAAACCTTCAGTAATAGCCTGCTAATCCCCAAAAAAAACTCCTCAATTGTGTCACATTTTGAGGTTTTGGCCATCTTTTGGTAGCCTCTATCTTAACAGGATCAGTGGCCACTCCATCATGCCTAATAATGTGTCCGAGGTATTCAATTTGAGGCTGCCCAAACACACACTTGCTCCTCTTGGCATACAATTATCTTGTCTCAAAATCTCAAACACTGTTATCAAATGAGAGTGATGTTCTTCAATGGACTTACTTTAAATTAGGATATCGTCAAATAATACTAGCACAAACTGCCTCAGAAATGTGCTTAGTATGGTGTTCATTAGTGCTTGAAATGTTGCATGGGCATTAGTGAGCCCAAATGACATATTGTCAGGACCCCGGATATGCAACCCCGGGACCCTCTGTGCATTATGAACTAGTTCTAGATCAGTAGCTAGCTCACACAGTTATAACATAGATGTAATCATAACCATACAACAAAATAACGATGAAGTAGACAAATTAATATTACTTAGTAGAAAAAGGACCTTATGGTCAAGTCTTACAGAGTTTACCACGCAGGGCTAAAGATCACATAATAAATTTGCAGTGGAACCAAAGTATCTCATGGTGGCCACCCGACATGCCTACAGACAATCGAGTGGAGGACGCGACCTAATTTGCATAGTCTTCAAAGTACTCCTCTTCGAAGAGCGCGGTGCATCCAGGTTCTTCTGTGGAGACTGATCAACCAGAGGGCATAAAGTTGTGAGTACTTTGAATGTACTCAACAAGTCGTAGGGGAATGTATGCAAATAGTATTCATGCAGGGCTTGACAAGGATAGTTTTATGGTTATTTTGCAGAAAGTAGTATTGACAGTAAATACATTAAATAGATTGAAAAGCATCATTTAGAAGATTAATACATAAGTAATCAAGTTTTCTTTTAAACAACTAGTGAACACTCCGTTCACTTCCCAACCAACAACCAGAACTAACAAGATCACTTCCCATCTAACCCAACATTCCAACATTTTAATGAAAATCTACCACTCGTGTGAAATTACTAGGCATTGTCCATAACCGAGGACACGGCTATTCGAATAGTTTTACACTCTGCATAAGTTATACAACTTTACCCACAAGACACGACTTCTCTAGTTTATTTGGTATCCGTCGATACCACCGCCCACTACCTTAAGTAAGCAGTCTAGAGCACGTGACAAGGCCTTTACAAAGTTCTGCTTTGACCTGGTTCTACTCGCTAAGGATTAGCCATTCTAGGCCCCCTCTTGCGCCATAATCAACCAAAACAGAACCAAATCAAAATATTGCTAATTAGTTGGCCAGGTTCACCCCACCCTGGACATGTGGTTGTACAGTATGTTCCAGATCAATGTGCACAAAGTTAAGTCCTTATTGGCTACTCAAGCGAGGCAACCATATCCCAAAATTCTCCCCCTTTACTGCACAATCATTCGCCTGAGTATGAAATCATTTTCGTTCAACCCAGCCAAATGGCAAACCCTTGTCATGGCACAACAAATTTTAATAGCAGTGGCCGCACCACAATTCCATATTTCATTTAGTCAAATTTAATCGTTCTTTGAGTATGTGATCATGAATCCCAATGGATAGCTAAAGCATGGCTAAGTATATACGATACCCAAGTTGGCACTAAAATATGACCCACTAAAATAAACCATCCTATGGTGTCCAAGGATTTATGTCATTCAAAGGTACATGTTGATAGCAATTTTTTAAGAAGGTATACAACAATTAGGCAATTAACTATTCCTAAAACCATTTAATATAAAACTAGCAATGCATGTTTATATCAAATAATATAGTTTTATAAAATGAGTACGACATGGTCAAAGGTCTACGACTTGCCTTCATTGAAGTGTTGAGGAGCTTTGGTTGTCTGGTCTAAGAATTCGTCCGAAACGCCGGAATCTATACATGCGAAACGAGCCAAATAAATAAAACAATCCCAAATAAATACCAAATAAGCACTAACAGATAGATAATTAATTTAGAAATTTGAATCACTCTAATCGGAGTTCGAACGAAGAAGATATGGCCTCCTGAAGTTTGAAATTTCAAGAAATCAAGAAAAAGGGATTTTCCTGATTTTCTGAATTATTTTTTCTAAAGGAAAATGGATTTACTGCGCCAACTGACGTCAGCACGGATTTTTAATTCCGGTTGAATTATTTTTCAAAGGAAAAACCCGATAATGCCACGTGGGCTGCTGACGGGGCAACCACATCAGCAGAGGGTTGACGTGGCCGCTGACTGGGTGCCATGTGGGGCTACCACGTCGGCACCGAGGTGGCGGCGATCAAGGCCCGATGGTCACTGGCGTTTGGCCGGGAGTTGGCCGACGGCGAGGGAACCTACACAAAGAGGGAGACGCGGCGATTCTGGTGCACTACGTCTCGAGGACACGGTAGCGCGAGGAGGCCGGCGGCGAGGACGAAAAGCGGAGGCGGAGGCGGCGGCGGGTGAAGATGACGGCAATGATCCGGCTGGCCGTCGAGGACGGGGAGGCGCGCACGAGGAGGACCGTGATCCTGCGACGCCAGAGGTGGGGTCGGAGGCGGCTAAGGTGCCTTGGTGGCGGCGCAAACGGCAGCGGCGTCGCGCGGTGGTCGACGACGAGAAGCTCGAATCGGGGGCGGAGGAGAGCGAGAGGGAGAGGGTGAGTAGAGGGGAACGAGAGAGGAGGGGCGGGGCTCCTGGTGCTCGCCTTAAATAGGTGCGGGGAGGGCTGAGAGAGGAGAACGGCGTCGGCGATTTTTGCGGAGCTCCGGACCGCTGCGACGTGGGGTTGTACGGGAGGTCCAGGGAGTGGGGAAGGGAGAACGTGGCGGCAGCGTTCGCGGTGGAGCCAGGAGGTGACGCGGAGGCAGCGACGGGACGGGAAGGATGCTGAGGCGACGGGAGGGGGTGAAGCCGGCGAAAAACGCGGCGCAAAACCACGCACGCACGCACGGTCGCGCGAGAAAGAAGACAAGGGGGAGAAGAAGGAGCTGATAGGGCGGTCCCACCGGACAGCAAGAACGGGTAGAGGCAGCGGAGCGGGCTGGCGCATGGAGGCTAAGCCATTCGAACTCGATCGGATGCTCCACAAAAGAGGAAGGCGTGCGCGTGCGGGAGGTTGGGCTGGCGCACTGGAGCGGGCCACGGAGTTGGGCTGCGCTAAGGGGAAGGTGGAGTGGGCCGAGAAGGATTCGGCCTAGAAGCCAAGGGGAGAATTAAAATGCATTTTCGGTTAAAGAAATGCTAGAAAACCAAAAAGGCTTTTAGAAATTAGTTAATAGAGTCCAAAAACTTCAAGAAAAATACACATAAATTCCTTGAGTTAAATGGAACTTAGTAAAATTATTTATAACTATAGTTTAGTTTTAATTTTGCAAACAAATTAATTTTTAACTTTCGGGAGAAAAGGAAAAACTATTTTTAAATTCCAGAAAACCCAAGAAATGATTTTAAATCCAAATAAAAACCAGAAAACTAAAAATAAACCAACTTTTTATTTAATTAAAGTTTGATTAGTTTAAATTAAATAGTTTTTATTTCTAAATTTCAAGTTAAGCTTTTGCAACTTAACAAAATCAAATGGTTATTTTTAAATTTTGTTTTTTTTTTCAAAAACTCGGGAAATTTGGGATGTTACACATAACTATAAATTCATAATTACCCAAATGAGTGTTAAATGTTGTCTTCAATATCCTCACTCTTCATTCTTATATGGTGGTACCTAGATCTAAGGTCGATTTTAGAGAATATTCTAGATCCATGAAGCTCATCCAGTAAATCTTCAATAACAAGGATGGGATATTTATTTTTTATTATGTTTGATTTCAAATGTCTATAGTCAATGCACATCCTCCATGACCCATCTTTCTTTTTAACCAAAATTGCAGGTGAGGAGTAAGGGCTAACACTTGGCCTAATGGTCTTTGATTTCAATAGCTGCTCAACCAATTCCTCCATAGCATCCTTCTGATAGTGTGGAAGTCGGTAAGGTCTTTGATTCACTGGTTTAGCCCCTGGGATAGTTGGAATTGAATGATCGCAATCCCTATTAGGAGGAAGTTGCTAAGATTCCTTAAAAATATCCTGATATTGCAGCATTAAGGTATGAATCTTGTCAGGCGCTTGGCAGAGTTTCTCACCTTCTTGCACTGAGGTATGAGCATAGATAATTGCCCCAATGACTCCCTTCTTCATCAATTTCACAAGATGACTCATTTCAATCAGGAAATTATGTCCAGGTAGTGTTTCACCCTAAAGATCACTTGTTTCATGCCATATTTAGTTATTGAGAATTCTCTAGTTCTAAGATCAAGTCCAATAGGACCCTATCGGTGTAAATCCAATCAGCTCCTAGGATAACATCATACCCCTTTAGTGGTAACACTCTTAGATCTGAAGTGAACTGTTCTCCTTGTATCTCATATTTGCAATCTTTGCATAATGTATCACTCCACAATATTGCTCCATCAACTATCCTTACTTTGACTACAGTATGATTGGTGATTATACATTGTGCCTTCAATACAAATTGAGGACTCACAAATGAAGCGCTACTCCCACTGTCAACTAATGTTGTTGTTTTCAACCCCCCCCCACATTTATGGTCAATGTAAATGTGTTGCAGGCTGAACTAGTACCCTGCACAACATGCATTGAGATTTGTAGCACTACTTCACCAGCATGATGTTCTGCACTTGAAGGTGGAGTGTCACATTGAGCTACTTCCTTTCCATAAATTTCCTCATCATCCTCTTCTTCTTCCTGGTGTCCTTGAGTAACTAAAAATAGTTGTTTTCACTAGGTTTGCACTTATGACCAAGAAACCACGATTCAGGACACTTTCTGCAATTTTCGTAGTCTTTTCCACTTTTGTTGCTGTGACCAGCTCCTTATGATTAGCTTCTTTATTGTACCTATAAGCCTTTGTTCCAGCATTTGTACTTGCCCTTCCTTTCTCCCTCGGATTGGTGTTCTCCCCTCTATTGAAGCTAGTATACGTCCTGGACTTCAGGGGATGAGATTGCTTGATCCTTCTAGCCATCCAAATCATTTCAATCATATTCCTGGGCCTATGATATTGTAAGTGATTTTGGATGTAATCCTGCAATCCAGCCATAAAGCTACATACATAGTATTCATCGGGCAACAAAGGGTTATCTCTTCTGACTAAACTCATAACCTCTTCAAATTGATCTACATAAGCTTTAACAGTTCCTGTTTGCTTCAACCAATGGAACATTCTCACATTGTCATAAATTGAAGACTTAGCGAATCTATCTTCAATCATTCTACAAAACTGGTACCAGGGAAGTGTGGTGGCATTACAGCCTGTGCCTCTCCACCAATATGAGCTCTATCCTTCAAATAGGTCACTGCATAATTTGATCTATGTTCTAGTGGCATTCTAGTAGCTACAAAGTATTTTTCAGCTTTTGCTATCCACTCATCTGGATCAGTGCCATCAAACTCATAGAAGTTTAGTTTTGGTGATTTCAATACTGCTTGTGCCCTATTGTTTTCAGGAAAGTGATGTTGTCTACTTTGTTGTCCTAGTTCCAAATAGTTATCGAACGAAGGCGAATTTAAAGGCTGAGCTGTGACATTAGTGGCCCACTGCATTGGCCAGTAAGGAATTGATCCGGTTGCTAAGTTAGCCCCATTGCAGTTATTGTAGGGAAAGTCTGGATTTACATTATAGTGAGTCATTCCTTGAGGGCTATCAACTCCTACAGACTTCCCATTCTATTCACCCAATATCACAGGTATATTATTGACATTACCCATAGGTCTACTTTTGTTCAAGTTCACACCAAGAGGAATTGCGGAATTAAGATTCATTCCTGAAGTCGCTAGGACTGGTTCAATGCTTACTCCCTTGCCGCTGCTCAACATAGCCAACGTCATTGCTGAACTAATTTGTGGGGATGATGCAGTAGCAGGCGTTAAGGTAGCAAGTGAGTTCCCAAAATTACCTTGATAGCTTGACTCCAGATCAGAAGGTTCTCGACCAGTTTGGCCATTCACGAAGTTCGCCATTAATCCCATCATTTTCTCCATCTGTAGCTACATCTGCAAATTGTTGTCGTCTTGAGTCTTCTTGAGGGATTCAATACTCCTTTTCACTTCATCCATCTCGGCTGAAGTCACATATGTCTTCTCTTCCTCCTCAGCTCCAACTCCTTTGTTCTGCTTTACCGTCTTCACTGATTTGCTTAGATCTGGACCGGGATTTTACAGGTATGGTAGTGTACCACCCAAACTGTGCAGATCTACACAAATCTCCATAGATTCCCTCAACTCCTCGATGGATCTGCTCAGTTTCAGAATTTTACAAGGAGACAACGAATTGCTCCTCAACCCTCACCATAGTAGTTCCAAGGACAAGATTGAGGCCGAGGATCAGAGCTTTGATACCAATTACCAGGATCTGAAAGATCCTGCAACAAAACTAATTGGTGCATGGCCCAAGAGCCCACCACCGTGGCACAGAAACCGCCGTGCATGGCCCGAGAGCACACCAATTTGAACTTGGCCGGCTCCTTGATCTTCTCCGCCGCGAGAGGAAGGGTAATCTATGGGGTAATCTCAGTAAATTCTGCTGCAGGCGGGAGTGAGGTGGAGCGTGCTTTGCTACACTCACCTCGCTTAAGGACTTTAAGCCGAGTAATGGCAGTATGTGAGATGAATCCTACTTGTGAAGACCCGGATTCTGGGGTATTGAAGGTTTGCTTGCCGCACTCTAGGCTAGTAAGCTCCCTAGCTACTAGCTGGGCAGAGGGAGCTGGTAGGTTGTGAGGAGTTAATGGATTTTAGGGACGCATCCTCGTCTTCTCCATCAATGGTCAATGAATCCCCAATCCAACTTATCTGATCCAACCGATGGGGATTCCAGTCCAGTGGAACAGATTGAGGGGTTCTTAGACTGAGGGAAGACCGGGGAGGCGTATGTGGCCACTGTGGTTAGGGCAGTAGGCAGAGATGGGTTGGGGTAGCTGAGTTCGGAGTGAGACTCAGCGTTGGGTTTCCAGGTTAGGAGTGTTATACTCTGATACATCTCCTTATGTGCATCAGCCAAAGGATCGGAGTTTGTGAGATATGGCACGAGCGTGCACGGTATCAAGCACGAAGTGGATGAATGTCGTAGAGACAACCAAAATATTGGCGACGAAGCAACCACGATAAGAGAGAAAAATTTGACGAAGCTGATCACAGATTCCTTAAGCATGACCTCAAAAGAGTACAAGGGATTATTGCTCTCTCATGACCCTCTTGATCCTTTTAGAACCTTCAGATCCTTGCCCTATACAAGAATCTAGTGCTAAAGAATAAACTAGTATATAATCCTCTCATGCCCACCGCTTTGGATGAGTTTCTCTTGCTTTGCTTGCTTCTTAGGTACTAATGGTCACCCCTCAAGGGTTTATATAGTTCTCCTCCAAAGTGAAGTAGGAATCATACTCTAAAGAGAAATAGGAGTCAAAATTCTATTAAGATTCAGCTAGCTTTCCTTGTAGCACACCTCTTCAAGTCATAGTATATTAGGATATGACTCATCATACTCAACAATCTTTACCTTGACTATTATCCATTGAAGTCACTGTGCTCCTCCAAGAACTCGCTCGTAGCCGGCTTTGCCTTTTTTTTTTCTTCTTGTTTTTCCTCCCACCTTTGGGAGTGTCCCTACCACACAGGGTCACGCACATCACCAAAATGTGTGTGTCGGTATCCGGGGTTGGCCGCCGGGACACTCCACCCAGGAACTCTTTCCGTCTGTTGTTTGGTTAACCACACCTCTTGTTCCTACAACCCTCCATGCTATAGGTTTGTACCACCTCCGAACTCCACCTGCTCATCGGTACTGCATGGCTAGTCCCACCACGTATTCCTTCTTCCAATAACTCGCACCTTCGCCTTTGCGATTACTAGATTTTGCAACTATCTTTGCAATTCCGCACATAACTGCAGATGAGATCTGAGTACCTATCGCTGACAACACGGTTTTTTTCTCCAAGCTAGGAATTTTATCAGACCTCTCATAGGTTGTCCTTCCTTTAGGTTTACCTATCAATCAACATCATCTATTGTTCTAAATACTTTTCATGATTATCTGCCCTTTGTAAGTAACTCGTATAACTCCACCTAAGTGATAGCTCACAACTTTTAAGTTCAAACGATCTGATAGATATTAGATTCTTATTTTAAGCCGAAAACATACCGAACTCCCGTCAGTATGCGATGTACTCCATTGTACATCTCCAATTTAATCGTTTCCACTTCAGTAATTGCATACTCCTTGCAATATGCCAAGTGAACAGTTCCATCCACCGGCGAAGAGATCCTTCGTCGAACATCTCTCTTGTGAACATATGTGAAAGCAACAACTTGAATCTAATATCCATCCATGAGAAATACCTGATTGACTGATGACTAGTACGCATGAATCATCCTTCGCTACCGCCACTAAGCATGCTCCCCTCGTTTGCTTCAAACTTGGATGATTATTTATCATATGACCTTCCTCATCATATAGATAGCACACACGTGTGCCCTTTCTCTTGCCATTCTTTCTGTGATTATTGCATTTGCCGACAACACCTATGTCAGTCAATGCTTGATCACCCAAGGATGAAGATTATGATAGCTTCTTCAAGGACTCCGCTTCCAATAGATATGCAACTGCCTCATTAAAGTTAAAAGCGATTTTCCCGATGAGAATATTCATCACCAGTTGCTCCCACGATGGTGATAGAGATGGTGCCAGTATGACAAACTTGTCGTTCCCCTTGATTTTCTCATCCATATTAATCAATTATGTGATAAGCTTGTTGAATATATTGAGATGGTCAACGAACCATGTGCCTTTCTCCATGTGCAACCTGTACAATTGCCGCTTCAGCACCCACCAGTTTATCAGCGACTTCGCTATATGCAATTCTTCTAAGTTACTCCATAATTTCTTCAGTGAATTCTCCTTGATCACCGAGTATTTTACCTCATCGGAGAGACCTAGACGAATTGTATTGACAACCTTTTGCTCCATCATGTTTCAGTCATCATCCTTCAAGAGCATCGATTAACCCTCGTTGGATGAGAACATCTTTCACCATGTATTGCCACACGCTGAAATTTCCTCTGTCGTCAAATTTCTCTACTTGACTCCACATCATCGACATCGATCTTGATCTCGTGCTTTATGACGCTTTGCCATCCTTCTCACAAATCAGATTAATACATTCTTGGCTCTGATATTACTTGCTAGACTTTGATACCCCCTCCTTATGCACAACAGCCCCCAAATCGGATCAGAGTTTGTGAGATACGACATGCGCGTTGACGAGGATTAAAATATCTACATATTATCTTAATACATAATTAAAGACTGCACAACTTCGTGGTCGTAACCCCTAAAGCTAACGACCCCTGTGGTCGTAAGAATTCCAGAGGATATATCAAGGATACCCTGGTCGGACGAGATCCTATACCTAGTCCCCGACCAGATGACTGCTCGTAGAAACAATGAACTAGCGCTTGGACTCGATTCCAAGTATATACCTTCCTGTGATGAATGGAAAATATGCCTAATCACTCCAAACCACACGATGTTTCATGGCTCTAAGTCACTGACAATAATCCTCATGTGGTTACATCATTCCCTAATAACAACCGTCGAATGGTTGATACTTCACCAACTGCCGCCTCACTCTGACCAATCGCGACACTTCCAACAGGCGTCTCTTCAAGAGGTAACCACCACCACTTCATCGACTACTTAAAGGAGAACACGAACAGCAGAAAGGAGGGATCTAGTGGAGAAGTTCAATAGACAATTGCATTCCATCGGATTGATGCATCATAATTATCAATACACTCTATGTACTTAGAGTTAGTCCATTGCCTTGTCAAGGACACCCCCTATAATAGCCAGTTCATATCAATAAAGAGCAGTCATATTCTCTTCCAAGAAATCTTTGCCATTTTTCTCTATTTCATTTCATAAGATCTGTGACTCGAACATCGACAGCTGGCGCCATCCGGGGGGGGAGAATCGACATCTGATTTCTTGAAGATCCTACACTCAGCAAATCCTCATCCTTTTTTACTTCATAACCGCTCATGCATCTATGGCAGGGACTTGGGATGAGAAAAACTGGTTCGATTTGGTGGACTACTCCAACCTTGACATGGACACATGCATCCGCGCCATGGAACATCACTCAATGTCGTCGTCCTCCTCCTCCATCACAGGTTCAATTTTTGCTGAGAACAATGAAGTCGACCGGATGGAGGAAGACACACCACCAGTGGCATCCCCAGAGGAACCAACCATTTCGACTAGTTCGAAATGTCCAAGGGCCTCTGCAAGCCTAGTCCATTCGACCGACCAAAAGGGTGATAAAAATCCAGCACCACAACTCGAGAGTCAATGTACTCTCGATACGGTCATGGATGATAGGTATTCACCAAAGGCTTCTGGTGATTCCAGGGGCTAACCGACACCTGGTGACAATATCCACGAAGCTACCACCGGTCGAAGGCCAAGTGGGGATGATCAAACTTAGCATACGATCGGCAATCCGTCAGATCAGACTGAATCCACAACGAAGCCCACAAGAGGTGCTAATCTCCGACCACTCTCCATTGTGGAAACTTCTTGCAGAAGCATTGGAAGGCTCTCCATTAGTTACGATGGAAGCTCATCGGAGGGTCGTTGTTGCGGCATGAGATCAATGCGATCGGAGATACAAATCGAAATGTCATGTACGGTCCTACACAACCTACCTCATCACCACCTATTGGTGGAAATGGTACGGGCCCTCAAGCACCAAATGTCGGAGACAATAGAGCTGATGGACGTCCATCGGTTAATTCGCCTGGTTCTACCCCACCACCCGTGATGGGTCGGACAGGGCAAACCAGGAGGTCGGGGGGGAATTCAAGCCATTGAACACCCATTGTTAGCAGGAACCCCCCAAGACCTTCGATAACTGTACAAAATGTAACATCCCAAATTTTGGGCTTGTGTTTCAAATGTAAGAAAATGAGTAGAAATTAAAACTTTTTCTTACATCATGTATTTCCCTTGTGTACTGAACAAGTATTGTACAAAAGGTTATGGAAGTACAAAGTCACAAGTCCTTGACCCAAATCTTGTTCCTTTGAAAACAATCTTGTCAAATGTTGTGATCATCTCCTGGGAATATTTTTCCTAAGTTCTTGGGATGGTATGTGACCCCTCTGAAAAATTTCACAATTTTTAGAAATTGTTTGAATATTTTAGGGGGCAGTCAAACCTGTTTGACTCTCAGTCAAACCTAAAATCAGTACCTTGTAGAATTTTTGGAGAAAAATACGATGCATAAAAATCTCTGAAAATTTTACACAAGGTCAATGTTTCGGTCAGCAAGCTCCTGTAAAAATTTCAGAATTTTTGGAGTTATTTTGCTACCCCAAATAAATCCTCAAAAGTCTCAAAGATATTTAAAACCTAAAACCAGTTTCACTGTTCCTTGGGTTCGAGTCGGGCTCGAGTCCGAGCCACTTGACTTGATTGAACCACCTAACTGCACCGAGCCGCGTTTTAAAACGCGCGTGCGATATCAGCCGTTGGATTCAAATCGCTCGGCCCACGTTCGTGTGAGCATTCGGACCCTCGGTTGCATTAACCAATTGGGACCGTTGGATTTCAATCCAACCGTCCGGATCCACGAGGCAATCGGACCGTCCGTGAACTCGCTTAATCGTGACTGTCCATTTTCAATCCAACGGTCACCGTTCTCTTTTCTGTTCTTCTTCCTCCTCTGCTTCTTCGAGCGCGCGGGCGGCAACGGCAGAAAGAGAGAGATTGAGTGGGTGGCTTTGATGTGTCACCTCAAATTTGCTTTCGTCAACGTCTCTCTGTGGAGCATTAAATGCGCTCAGGCTTTCTCCTCCATGGTCACCGTGCTCACTTGCTCCCATCATTTCTTGGTCCATGACCGGAGCATGAACCGAGCCCACCATGGACTCGGGTTCTTGCTCAAAACCCTAATTCTTTCCCTATAAATTGCCCCTCTAAGTCCTCCTGGTGTCCCTTTACACCACACTTTGCTTTTCTTAGTGTTGAGCGGCTAAACCACCTCACACCCTCAAAACACCATTGTTGGCCGTAGAGCTCCAATGGCGGCCTTGGTGTCCAGTGGTTTATCTTCAACACTTCTTGCACCCTCTTGAACTCCTCAACCTCCTTTATATTTCCCCTAACTTGATTTTGGGTTGCATTCACAGGAATCACTCAATTTTAAGTTTGGAGATTTTCGGTTGGTTTCACCCCCTTTCTTCTCCAGCTCCGGTGAGTGGTTCTTTTTGCAATTACTTGCTTTTGGAGCCTCTTTGAGCTATAATGAAGCTGTGGTGGTGATTTGGTTCCACTCATTTTGCTCAGAACCCCATCTTCCACTTCATCTTCTTCGGCTCCGGTGGACTTCATCGTGTTCAAGTCTTCCCCGACCATCTTTGGAGCTCCTCTCGGTTAAGGTAGCTTCTATATAGTCCCTAGAAGTCATGGCACTCGCTTCCTTGGACCGCAATGAGCATCTTGCTATTTTCATGTTTTGCCGTGTCGGCCCCTTCTTTGTTTTCGGCTCATGGCGTTCCTGAACCTCCACCGTGGCGAGGTCATCATCTGGGGTCCGCAACACTATTGCGAACCCATTTTGATAGTTTGTGGCGCCGCCATGATCGAGTCGCCGGCGACAAGCCGTGAAAGCCACTCGGGTTTTGTCAGTTGAGAAGCTCCCATTTTCGTCAGATTTTTAGGGCACAGTAATTGCTAATCATTGGATGCCATTAATATGTCTTAATCTGGCCTAATGCCTCACTGACAGGTGGGTCCAGCCCCCTTAAATCACCCGCTGGCTTTTATCCGTGCGTTTAGGCATCATTAATGCTAATCATGGGTTAATTAAAGTGTCGGCACTATTGGCTGTCGGAAATAACCCCCTGTGCCACTGCCAGGTGGGCCCATAAGCTCAAAACCGAAAACCAGAAGTCATTAGGGCTGATTTTGGTTTATTTATTGCTAATCATTGTTAGCAATAAATGTGTCCAAAATTACCTTTTTGGGTCACTGACGTGTGGGCCCTCAGTCCCTAAAATCACCACTGTTCAAAATCGTTAGGACACATTAAGTGCTAATCATCATTAATCATTGGTCATTAGTAATTAATTAGCGCCTAAAACCTCCTTTAAGTCAGCGACAGTGGGTCCACGTGCACGTGCACGTGTGTTAAGACTCGCATGTGTGACTCTCGCCACCGACATGCGCCCCACGTGTCGGTATTCTGTTGCACTTCAATCTTGGACCGCCGTCCATTTTGCGATCTGCGCCCGGATCTTGTATGCATTCGGACCATCCGGTTCCCATCATTCTTGGCCGTCCATCGTTTGATCTGCGGCCCGATCATGCGTGCAATCGGACCTTCCGGCGGAAGTGCTCTCGTGCCGTTCATCTTGAGATCTACTACCGTGGCGGCCAAGGCAACCGCACCGTCCGGTTGCATTCGTCCTCGTGGCCGTTGGATCTTGATCCAACGGTGGGCTCTGTTTTGAATCGCGCGTCGCGCTGTTCTCGTCGCGTGTGGCTCGTTGGATATTGCATCAACGGCCCACGGCGTCCACGTCGCTTATCTCGGTTGGGTTGGTTTTATTTACGTAAGTATTTATTTATCAACTAAAAATTGTATCAAAACTTTAGAAATTCATAACTAATTCAAGATAAATCCTTTTACACGAAACCAATCGCAATAAATTTGTATTTCACTAAAGTTTAATATAAAAATGCTTTTAGCTATGTACATGTGAAAAATTCTGTAATCTTTTATAGCTTGTTTTACGCTATTTTTATATATTCAGTAATTGTATTAAAACTTGGAAAATGCATATCTTTTACGTATATCTGCTAATGGAATGATTTTAACTTTGATAAATTTGTTATTAACTAAACTTTAATCTAAAAATGGTAGTAGGCCTAAATCAAGACTAAAAATATGTTAATAGATTTAACCTTATTAGTAGCAATTAAAAATTTATTTAATGATGTAATAGACACCAGTAATTCCCTGTAAATCCTAAAAATAGAAATTTGATGTAGGAAATCCCTCTGTTATCATGCTATAATGTGAAATAGGTTTTGCACATGTTTATATTTCGAAAGTGCATTATGCTAGTTTTGCATCCTAGAAAAATCATAACTAAATCATTCTAACTCCAATTAAGATGAAACCACTTGTATTAACCTTAAAATGTCAAGAGCAACCTATCATAAAATTTTCAAGCCCGAAAACCTCTAGAAAATATTTTTGCTCAAGATTACCTATTTATAGCGAAAGTGGGTTTTTAGGTAATATCTTTTGCACCACAAATCCAAATTAGGTTTTCCAGTTTCTATGTCTTGGTATATTCGTATTCTACCTTATGTATAGATTTCACGCATTTGGATAATTTTTGCTTGCTCGTTTGTTTAAGTGCGGCTCGTCTTATTGGTTGTTCTTGGTTCTTTTGCCTTTTAAGCTAGGATTCGACATTTGCGGTAATCCCGAGAGCGACCCTCCACCACGCTTTGAGCAACGACAAGAAGGCAAGCGGTTTGATCATGTTAATCCCATATTTTAAGTATTTATGTTGATTACAAATTCTATGTATGCATTGCTACTTTGTGTTAATAGTTGGCCTAGTAGATGCATTTCCTTAGCAAATGATTATCCTCTACTACCATGAGCCTAGGTTACTTTCTGTGATTTAGAGTTCATGGATGGGCTCTTGTCACTTAGTAGTTGCGAATTAATTGCTTAGCCATGCTTAGCTTCTAGAAATGGGCGGTTATCGACTTGTCGATAACCTTGATCACATCAAACTTATTATGATTATGATTTCCACCTTGTGCTATGTCTACTTATGAAAACTAAAGCTGAAAACAAAATGATTTAGACTTGGGCACAATGGTATGATGGTGTGATTTTTGGGTGTGGCGGAATGGTGCCCGGTCAACAAGGACCGAACATCTTGTTACATCAACCAAGCATTTTAGCGTGCTAACCACATTAGAGGGTATGGGACCTCTCTTGACTTAGTACTTTGGCGTGTATTGGCTCCGAGTCGCGGAGTCGCGGGAGGGATGGTGTTGGGAGCATTGTAGTGTCAGAAAGACTTCACCCGTGATGGGATTTGTTGTCTTTCGACTTGCAATGTAAGCATATGGTTTTCTATCCATATGAGCGGCTCGTAGTTAATACACAAGATTGGAAATGTCTCGTAGGACTTAGCGATGTGGCATACCTTGATAGTGTGCTTGTGGCTTGAAGGCGATGCAAGTGTGGGTACATTGGTGCACCTGCAGGTTAAAACTATTCGAATAGCCTCGTCTAGGTTATGGACACGCTTGGCAAGGTCTTTCAAGAGTTAGACTACAACCTTTTAAATTAAAACTTGATGGGTGGTACGAATCGGGATTAGTGCTATGTTGTGGTGGCTATTGGGATAGTCACTTCCGGTGGTTACTTGTATGTATTTTTACTTACTTATTGCTTTGATAACAAAGCAGATTTGCAAACTTGCTTTTAAAATGTATTACACTATTGCAAATAAAGTTGGCTTTGTGCAAAATGAGACATACAACCTCCACCTAAATAAGCTTGCATGTAGTTTATGAATAGGTCGCTATTCCACATGTCGAGTCTTAATGTACAAAGACAATCTTTGTACTCGGATGCTATGCTTAATTGTTCATTGCGAGGAAGAAGGTGAGCAGGGGCCTCACTTTTGTGAGTCATGTTGTGGTAGCTATGGGCGACTAGCTTGGCGGCCGTCGGTTGCCTTGTGGGTGTGTGGCTAACCTGGTCGACTTTTGTTCTAGCCATCTTATGGCACTTTTGCTTCATTGTCATTCTTGTATATTGTTCTATTTGGCAGTCGGCTCTCTTTTGTAATAACTTTACTTTATGTATGTCGTTGTTAAACCTAGTGATGTATGTGTATGGAATTGATGTGTAATTTTGTGATGATGTGCATATGCTGCAATTCTGGGAAGCATATGTCCATCGAGGCTTAGAATGCTTAATTAGTAACGCTAGAACCATTTGGAGGTTAAGTGTTACTAGTTAAACATTCCGGGTCCTCACAAAGTTGGTATCAGAGCCATACTGACCGTAGAAACCCCTAGCTTGATCGCCTTTAGGATATTTGAAAACTTACTTTCAAATAGTTTACGAAAACTTAAGTAAGTTCTCTAATTTTGCCCCTTACCTATCTTAGCTTGCTCATCTCACCTTACTCTCACTTAAGTTTGAAAAAGTTGTTCCTCTCTTCCTTTCAAAAATTAGCCTCTATCGATTAACTTGGTTTTGGGAGAAGCATGAGGGCTTGGAGAAAGGAATTTGGACAGCTAGCTAGTGGTTAGTAATTAAGGTAGGAAATGAGAGGTAAATTCAACTAAAACTTGTGGGAATGAAAGGGTAAGAAGTGATATGAGATTAGCTAATGCCTATACTCTAGTAGGTGGTTATACCCTGATTTTTGGGCTGTTTTGAGCTAGAAATTAGTGCTGAAATTTTGGGTCTTCGCAAACGATTGCTCGTTCTTCCATACGGGTTAGTCGTTTCAGGAAGTCGATTTGGTGATTTTTGGTCTTGTACTCTTGGTGGTTATTCCTGAGCCCTTTTATTGAGTTTGGATTTCGTTGCTTTCTTTTTATCTTGGGCTTGTAGCTAACTTATCTTAGTGAATCAGGATGGCTGGTGGGACACGTGGCGGCGGAATCGTAGGGTAGTCCCGATGAGGAGCTTCCCCCTCCTCCGACCATGGCGGAAGTCCTCATGCAAATCGAGCGCAATCGTTCGGAGGACCGTAGGGTGTTGGAGGTTATCGCAAGGAACACCTCCACTCCCTCTGGTGCCTCTGGATCTGGAGGTGGTGGACATCAGACTCGTGGGGGGCTTGCGGAGTTCCTCCGTACTCAGCCTCCTACCTTCTCCCGGTCCGAGGATCCCTTGGGCGCAGACGATCGGCTGCGTCGATTGGCGGAAGCTCAACGTTGCTCGATGCCGGGAGCGGAGGCGGGCACTTTCGCATCTCATCGGTGGAGGGTGCGACACTCTCATGGTGGGAGAATTTCCTCGCCATGCGGCCGCGGGACACGTGGTCTCGTGGGAGGAGTTCGATCGACTTTCCGTCGGGCCCATGTCCCCGCCGGCTGATGAAGTCAAGAAGAAGGAGTTCCTTGCGCTCAAGCGAGCGCAAATCGCGTCGAGTACCTCCATGAGTTCAACCATCCGGCAAGGTGCGCTCCTGGCGAGGTGGCCACCGATGAGGCCAAGCGGAGAAGTTCATGGAGGTTTGTGCGAGGAGCTTGGACAAGCTCTCTATTGTGGACTTCCCGACTTCGGACCTTGGTGGACAAGGCCATCATCGCCGAGCACAAGGCGAGAGCGTCACGAAGTCCCGCAGCGCAAGTGGGAGGCCCAGCGATGCGCACAGCGGCCTCGTTCGTCCCGTGTTGGACTGCACGGTGGCCCGTTCTTTGGCTTCACCACCGCCGAGGCCTTGGCGACCAGCTCCACGTCCTCGCGGCGTGGCTCGATCACGCGTCGCTGCGACCAGCGAGCAGGTGTTCCCGCAACCCCGCGGCGACGTCACCGCTTCTCGCCACAACAAGGGCCACTACGCGAGTAGTTGTCCTAAGAAGATCTGAGCGGCCTCGTCCTAATGGAGGGCGCGAGCGGGGAGTGGTCACCCACCCACCGAAGACCCCGGGCTTGGGGAGCGGCCGAGTCAATCACATCTCGGTGAGGAGGCACAGAGGCACCGGCGTGGTGTTGGGTGCGCTCCTTGTTAATTTGCGTCTGCTACGATTTATTTGACTCGGGCCTCGCATTCTTTTATTTCGAGGTCTTTTCTTTGTTGATTGTGGGCTTCACCGTGTTCCTCTGGGATTCCACTGCTGTGATTCGCTCTCGGGTTCGGAAATGAGAGCCGGCCAGAGTATCTTGGGATGTTCTGTCCACATCGAAGGAGTGGGATTCTTGGCGAATCTTATCTGCTTTCGACTCGTGCGTGCGGATGTGATTCTTGGCATGGATTGGTTGTCCCAACACTTGGGACAAATCGATTGTGCCGGGAAGATTGTCTACCTCACGATCCTTGGGTGAACAGGTTGGGTTTTCGCCACGATTCAGAGCCCCACCTTTATGTCCTTGAAGCAAAGCCGTGTGGAGATTCACGACGTCCCCACTGTGCGACTTCGCGGATGTCTTTCACGAAGACTTGCAGGATGCCTCTGTTCGAGATCTGGAGTTTGTGATCGAGTTCTTTGCCCGTGCATCGCCCTATTTCTAAGAGGCCGTATCGCATGCCTCCTAATGAGTTGGAGGAGTGAAAAAGCAACCGGGTGAGCTGCAAGAGAAGGGTTTTATCCGTCTAGCTCATCTCCTTGGGGTTGTCGATTATCTTTGTGAAGAAGAAGGACAAGACCTTGCGCATGTGTGTTGATTACCGTCCACTTAATGAGGTGATGGTAAAGAACAAGTATCCTTTGCCCGTATTGATGATCTTTTGATTAGTTGGCCAGACACGAGTCTTCTCAAGATTGACTTGAGGTGGGCTATCATCAAGTCGAGGATCGGGGCGAGAATATTCCTAAGACGGCCTTTGCTACTCGTTATGGCCTTTACGAGTACACCGTCATGTCTTTTGGTTTGACTAATGCTCCTGCTTTATTCATGAATCTTATGAACTCGGTATTCATGGGGTATTTGGATAGGTTTGTGGTGGTATTTATCGATGATATCCTTATCTACTCCAAGAATGAAGAAGAGCATCTTTGAGCATCTTAAGCTTGTGTTGGGCAAGTCTGCGTGAGCACCACCGTATGCCAAATTCGAGAAGTCACGAGTTCGTTGAAGGAAGTGGCATTCTTGGGCC
Organism: Ampelocalamus luodianensis; assembly: GCA_036346255.1. Taxonomy (NCBI): domain Eukaryota; kingdom Viridiplantae; phylum Streptophyta; class Magnoliopsida; order Poales; family Poaceae; genus Ampelocalamus; species Ampelocalamus luodianensis. Next base: position 42,890,587 of record CM070617.1, read on the forward strand.
ATGTTCTTTCAGCGGGAGGTGTGGTGTGGATCCTAGCAAGGTCGGTGATGTGCTATCTTGGGGTCACCCAAGTCGGTCACCGATGTGCGGAGTTTTCTTGGTTTGGCTGGCTACTATCGCCGTTTTATCGAGAATTTCTCCAAGATTGCGAAGCCTATGACCAAATTGCTTAAGAAAGACAAGAAATTTGAGTGGTCCGCCGCTTGTGATGTGAGTTTCGGGAACTCAAGAAGCGGTTGACCTCACCCAGTGCTTGTTCTCCCGATATTCACAAGAGTTTTGATATCTTTTGTGATGCTTCTCGTCGTGGTCTTGGTTGTGTTCTTATGCGGAGGGCAAGGTTGTGGCCTATGCATCGCGGCAATGAGGCCTCATGAACTCAACTATCCTACTCATGACTTGGAGTTGGTGCGGTGGTCCATGCACTCAAGATTTGGCGGCATTATCTGATTGGTAACCGTTGTGAGGTGTATTCTGACCACAAGAGCTTGAAGTACTTGTTCACCCAGCCAGATCTGAACCTCAGGCAAAGAAGATGGTTGGAGTTGATCAAGGACTACGACGTGGGCATTGAGTACCATCCGGGCAAGGCCAATGTCGTTGCAGATGCACTCAGTCGGAAGGTGTATTGTAACATGTTGATGCTCCAGAGCGGCGACCTACCCTCATTCGAAATTCCGGCGCCTCAATTTGGGTTTGATCGAGCACGGTTCTCTTGCTACATTGGTTGTGCAACCAACCTTGGTGGACCAAATCAAGGCGCGCGTGACGGATGTTGGCGTGAGTCAAATCAAGTAGAACATCAGGGCGGGATAGCCAAGTGCTTTTCGGAGGATGAACATGGCGTTGTGTGGTTTGGGCGGCGTCTTGTGGTTCCTAAGGTCATGGGATTGCGGAATTTGATTCTCCGCGAAGCCCATGATTCTCCTTTGTCTATCCATCCGGGGCTACCAAGATGTATCGGGACCTTCGTCGAGAGTTACGTGGACCGAATGAAGCGTGAGATTGCCAAGTTAGTCGCCGAGTGCGGCGTGTCTTTGTCGTGTGAAGGCCGAGCATCGGCGTCAGCGAGTCTTCTTCGACCTTTGCCGATGCGAGTGGAAGTGGGATTCGTTGGCATGGACTTCATCACCGGATTGCCCCGCTCGTCCAAAGGGAATGATGCTATTTGGGTCGTGATCGACGGGTTGACTAAAGTGGCACATTTCCTTCTGTCAAGACTTCGACTTACCGTGTGGGGCCTTTGGCGAACTTTATGTCTCGAGGATTGTGAGTCTTCACGGTGTCAGAAGACGATTATTTACGATCGTGGTGCACTTTTCACCTCGCGGTTTGGCATAGTCGCAGAGGCTATGGGGACCCGCCTTCATTTGATCTGACCTTTCATCCTCGGTGATGGCGGACGAGCGAGTCAACCAAGTGTTGGAAGATATGCTCAGTGCTTGTGTTCTTTCCTATGGAAAGAAGTGGGAGAAGTGCCTACCATTTCTTGAGTTCTCCTACAACAACGACTTTCAGCCGCTTGGCATGGCACCATTTGAGGCTTTGTATGGGAGAAGATGCGAACCCCATTGAACTGGTCGAGAGGCGGTGGCGGCGCGCCGGCCCGATTCGATCAATGAGGCGAAAGTCAAGTTCGATTGATCGCGAGCATCTGCGCACGGCCCATCCGGACAAAAGAGCTATGCGGATCGTCGTCGCCGTGAGTTGAGCTTTGAGCCCAATGACTTTGTGTATCTCAAAGTCTCACCCTTGAAGGGCCATCGGCGTTTTGGCATCAAGGGCAAGTTGGCCCTCGATATGTTGGGCCTTATCGCATCATCGAGAGAGTTGGGCTGTTGCTTACGGTTGGAGCTACCACCGCACTTGAGGGTGTGCATGATGTGTTCCATGTGTCACACACGAAGAAGTGCCTCGTGTCCGTGAGAAGCTCCGTTGGAAGTTCTCGATGTGCAGGAGAATTTGACCTATCGCGAGCATCCTGTTCGTATTCTTGAGGAATCTGAACGGAGAACAAGGAACCGTGTCGTCAAGTTCCTTAAGGTTCAGTGGTCAAACCATTCCGAAGATGAAGCAACTTGGGAGCGAGAAGATCGCCTTCGTGTAGATTTTCCTTCTTTCTTCTCCGAGTAAACGGAATCTCGGGTCGAGATTCTTGTAAGGGGGGGGAGAGTTGTAACATCCCAAATTTTGGGCTTGTGTTTCAAATGTAAGAAAATGAGTAGAAATTAAAACTTTTTCTTACATCATGTATTTCCCTTGTGTACTGAACAAGTATTGTACAGAAGGTTATGGAAGTACAAAATCACAAGTCCTTGACCCAAATCTTGTTCCTTTGAAAACAATCTTGTCAAATGTTGTGATCATCTCCTGGGAATATTTTCCTAACTTCTTGGGATGGTATGTGACCCTCTGAAAAATTTCACAATTTTAGAAATTGTTTGAATATTTTAGAGGCGATCAAACTGTTTGACTCTCAATCAAACCTAAAATCAGTACCTTGTAGAATTTTTGGAGAAAAATACGATGCATAAAAACCTCTGACAATTTTACACAAGGTCAATGTTTCGGTCAGCAAGCTCCTGTAAAAATTTCAGAATTTTTGGAGTTATTTTGCTACCCCAAATAAATCCTCAAAAGTCTCAGCATATTTAAAAACCTAAAACCAGTTTCACTGTTCCTTGGGTTCGAGTCGGGCTCGAGTCCGAGCCACTTGACTTGATTGAACCACCTAACTGCACCGAGCCGCGTTTTAAAACGCGCGTGCGATATCAGCCGTTGGATTCAAATCGCTCGGCCCACGTTCGTGTGAGCATTCGGACCCTCCGGTTGCATTAACCAATTGGGACCGTTGGATTTCAATCCAACCGTCCAGATCCCTGAGGGCAATCGGACTGTCCGGCGAACTCGTTTAATCGTGACCGTCCATTTTCAATCCAACGGTCACCGTTCTCTTTTCTGTTCTTCTTCCTCCTCTGCTTCTTCGAGCGCGCGGGCGGCAACGGCAGAAAGAGAGAGATTGAGTGGGTGGCTTTGATGTGTCACCTCAAATTTGCTTTCGTCAACGTCTCTCTGTGGAGCATTAAATGCGCTCAGGCTTTCTCCTCCATGGTCACCGTGCTCACTTGCTCCCATCATTTCTTGGTCCATGACTGGAGCATGAACCGAGCCCACCATGGACTCGGGTTCTTGCTCAAAACCCTAATTCTTTCCTATAAATTGCCCCTCTAAGTCCTCCCGGTGTCCCTTTACACCACACTTTGCTTTTCTTAGTGTTGGCGGCTAAACCACCTCACACCTCAAAACACCATTGTTGGCGTAGAGCTCCAATGGCGGTCTTGGTGTCCAGTGGTTTATCTTCAACACTTCTTGCACCTCTTGAACTCCTCAACCTCCTTTATATTTCCCTAACTTGATTTTGGGTTGCATTCACAGAATCACTCAATTTTAAGTTTGGAGATTTTCGTTAGTTTCACCCCATTTCTTCTCCACTCAGGTGAGTGGTTCTTTTGCAATTACTTGCTTTTGGAGCCTCTTTGAGCTATAATGAAGGCTGTGGTGGTGATTTGGTTCCACTCATTTTGCTCGAACCTCATCTTCCACTTCATCTTCTTGGCTCAGTGGACTTCATCGTGTTCAAGTCTTCCCGACCATCTTTGGAGCTCCTCTCGGTTAAGGTAGCTTCTATATAGTCCCTAGAAGTCATGGCACTCGCTTCCTTGGACCGCAATGAGCATCTTGCTATTTTCATGTTTTGCCGTGTGTCGGCCCTTCTTTGTTTTCCGGCTCATGGCGTTCCGAACCTCCACCGCGGCGAGGTCATCATCGTTGGTCCGCAACACTATTGCGAACCCATTTTGATAGTTTGTGGCGCCGCCATGTCGAGTCGCCGGCGACAAGCCGTGAAAGCCACTCGGGTTTTGTCGGTTGAAGCTCCCATTTTCGTCGATTTTTAGGCACGATAATTGCTAATCATTGGGTGCCATTAATATGTCTTAATCGGCCTAATGCCTCACCGGCGGTGGGTCCAACCCCTTAAATCACCCACCGCTTTTATCCGTGCGTTTAGGCATCATTAATGCTAATCATGGGTTAATTAAAGTGTCGGCACTATTGGTCGCGGAAATAACCCCTGTGCCCGCGCGGGTGGGCCCATAAGCTCAAAACCGAAAACCGAAGTCATTAGGGTGATTTTGGGTTATTTATTGCTAATCATTGTTAGCAATAAATGTGTCCGAAATACCTTTTGGGTCAGCGGCGTGTGGGCCCTCGGTCCTAAAATCACCATCGTTCAAAATCGTTAGGACACATTAAGTGCTAATCATCATTAATCATTGGTCATTAGTAATTAATTAGCGCCTAAAAACCTCCTTTAAGTCAGCGGCGGTGGGTCCACGTGCCTTTGTGCGTGTGTTAAGACTTCGCATGTGTGACTCTCGATCCACCGACATGCGCCCCACGTGTCGGTATTCTGTTGCACTTCAATCTTGGACCGCCGTCCATTTTGCGATCTGCGGCCCGGATCTTGTATGCATTCGGACCATCCGGTTCCCTCATCATTCTTGGCCGTCCATCGTTTGATCTGCGGCCACGATCATGCGTCAATCGGACCTTCCGGCGGGAAGTGCTCTCCGTGCCGTTCATCTTGAGATCTGGTGTGGCGGCCAAGGCAACCGCACCGTCCGGTTGCATTCGTCCTCGTGGCCGTTGGATCTTGATCCAACGGTGGGCTCTGTTTTGAATCGCGCGTCGCGCTGTTCTCCGTCGCGTGTGGCTCGTTGGATATTGCATCAACGGCCCACGGCGTCCACGTCGCTTATCTCGGTTGGGTTGGTTTTATTTACGTAAGTATTTATTTATCAGCGAAAATTGTATCAAAACTTTAGAAATTCATAACTAATTCAAGATAAATCCTTTTACACGAAACCAATCGCAATAAATTTGTATTTCACTAAAGTTTAATATAAAAATGCTTTTAGCTATGTTCAGAGAGAAAATTCTGTAATCTTTTATAGCTTGTTTTCTCGCTATTTTTATATATTCAATTGTATTAAAACTTGGAAAATGCATATCTTTTACGTATATCTGCTAATGGAATGATTTTAACTTTGATAAATTTGTTATTAACTAAACTTTAATCTAAAAATGGTAGTAGGCCTAAATCATTTGAGAAAAATATGTTAATAGATTTAACCTTATTAGTAGCAATTAAAAATTCATTTAATGATGTAATAGACACCAGTAATTCCCTGTAAATCCTAAAAATAGAAATTTGATGTAGAAAATCCCTCTGTTATCATGCTATAATGTGAAATAGGTTTTGCACATGTTTATATTTCTGGAAAGTGCATTATGCTAGTTTTGCATCCTAGAAAAATCATAACTAAATCATTCTAACTCCAATTAAGATGAAACCACTTGTATTAACCTTAAAATGTCAGTAGCAACCTATCATAAAATTTTCAAGCCCAGAAAACCTCTAGAAAATATTTTTGCTACAGTACCTATTTATGGCCGAAAGTGGGTTTTTAGGTAATATCTTTTGCACCACAAATCCAAATTAGGTTTTTCCAGTTTCTATGTCTTGGTATATTCGTATTCTACCTTATGTATAGATTTCGTCGCATTTGGATAATTTTTGCTTGCTCGTTTGTTTAAGTGCGGCTCGTCTTATTGGTTGTTCTTGGTTCTTTTGCCTTTTAAGCAGGATTCGACATTTGCGGTAATCCCGAGAGCGACCCTCCACCACGATTTGAGCAACGGCAAGAAGGCAAGCGGTTTGATCATGTTAATCCCGTATTTTAAGTATTTATGTTGATTACAAATTCTATGTATGCATTGCTACTTTGTGTTAATAGTTGGCCTAGTAGATGCATTTCCTTAGCAAATGATTATCCTCTACTACCATGAGCCTAGGTTACTTTGTGTGATTTAGAGTTCATGGATGGGCTCTTGTCACTTAGTAGTTGCGAATTAATTGCTTAGCCATGCTTAGCTTCGGTAGAAATGGGCGGTTATCGACTTGTCGATAACCTTGATCACATCAAACTTATTATGATTATGATTTCCACCTTGTGCTATGTCTACTTATGAAAACTAAAGCGAAAACAAAATGATTTAGACTTGGGCACAATGGTATGATGGTGTGATTTTTGGGTGTGGTGGAATGGTGCCGGGTCAACAAGGACCGAACATCTTGTTACACTGAACCAAGCATTTTAGCGTGCTAACCACATTAGAGGTGTGACTTAGTACTTTGGCGTGTATTGGCTCCAGTCGCGAGGAGTCGCGGGAGGGATGGTGTTGGGAGCATTGTAGTGTCAGAAAGACTTCACCGTGATGGGATTTGTTGTCTTTCGACTTGCAATGTAAGCATATGAGTTTCTATCCATATGAGCGGCTCGTAGTTAATACACAAGATTGGAAATGTCTCGTAGGACTTAGCCGTGCAACATACCTTCTGTGAGTGTGCTTGTGGCTTGAAGGCGATGCAAGTGTGGGTACATTGGTGCACCTGCGGGTTAAAACTATTCGAATAGCCTCGTCCTAGGTTATGGACACGCTTGGCAAGGTCTTTCAAGAGTTAGACTACAACCTTTTAAATTAAAACTTGATGGGTGGTACGAATTGGGGATTCGTGCTATGTTGTGGTGGTGTTGGGATAGTCACTTCGGTGGTTACTTGTATGTATCTTTACTTCTTCATTACTTTGATAACAAAACAGATTTGCAAACTTGCTTTTAAAATGTATTACACTATTGCAAATAAAGTTGGCTTTGTGCAAAATAAGACATACAACCTCCACCTAAATAAGCTTGCATGTAGTTTATGAATAGGTCTGCTATTCCACATGTCAGTCTTGCGGGTACAAAGACAATCTTTGTACTCGGATGCTATGCTTAATTGTTCATTGCAGAGGAAGAAGGTGAGCAGGGCCTCACTTTTGTGAGTGTGTTGTGGTAGCTATGGCGACTAGCTTGGCGGCCGTCGGTTGCCTTGTGGGTGTGTGGCTAACCTGGTCGACTTTTGTTCTAGCCATCTTATGGCACTTTTGCTTCCGCTGTCATTCTTGTATATTGTTCTATTTGGCCGGTCGGCTCTCTTTTGTAATAACTTTACTTTATATATGTCGTTGTTAAACCTAGTGATGTATGTGTATGGAATTGATGTGTAATTTTGTGATGATGTGCATATGCTGCAATTCTGGGAAGCATATGTCCATCGAGGCTTAGAATGCTTAATTAGTAACGCTAGAACCATTTGGAGGTTAAGTGTTACTAGTTAAACATTCCGGGTCCTCACACAAAACCTGCAGTAAGTTCAAAATATTTTAAATAATCCTGACCCTACTCTAGGAGAGACTCTAGGTTTTGTCCATCTTGTAGGTCAGGTGTCAGAGATCCTCCAGCAGACCATGCAATGTACAGAAGCGTACCGGGAACAAAGGGATTCACAAAGTCAAACCATGACTTCATCCCAACGTTCCTCCCTCAGCAGGGGACAACATGGTCGGATTTCGACTAGAGAGTCACGAGGGAAGAAGGTTGTTTCAAGCAGCCACTCCTCCCTCTCGTAAAAAAGAACGATCGCTTGGCCCTGATGATCTTCGACATCGTCTAAACCAAGAAGGCGGTCAAAGGTGTCAAAATAACATCCACAATCGGATCGAGACACCAGAAGTCTGGTATTCCAATCTAAGAAACCGGTCCCCAACCGATCACAATTCGGTACCTTTTCAGACGAGGCGCCACAACTTTGTTACAGGGTGTCGAGCCTTCTCAGCAGGGCTCTAGGTTGTATGCTGGCCTGACAGGTTTCGACTAGCCAACATAGAGAAGTTCAATAGGACTCAGAACTCGTTGAAACTCTTTTGCAGTATATCAAAAGATTTAGCCACGTTCATAATTATATATCAAAGGTTACATAATCTTCTGTTATTCAGGCTTTTAAAGCTGGGTTGAGAAATCGCCGGTTTACGGAGGATATTGCGATGAACCCTCCACGAACAACAATTGAGCTTTTTGACATGGCTGATAGTTATGCTGCCGCAAGTGAGGCTGTCGAATGGAATAAAGCTATTGATTGAAAAGAGAAAATCCCTCAACCTAGCTTAAATAAGGCAGAAAAGAAGCAGAAGAAGGCTCTCAAGACTAAGAAGAATCACAAGTCTGACAACAAAGAAGTCCTTGCGACACCCAAAAAATTTAAGGGTAAGAGAGATTTTTCCGGTCGAAACAAGGCAAAAGCTACGACTGATGAATACAAGAAGAATAAGAAGCGATGTCCACTTTAACAGGCTGCAGGGCATGATCTGTGCACCTGTTGGGCCTGGCAGAAAAAGCTGGAAGATTACTACTCAGGTAAGGGTCCATTGCTCTCCATACAGGAACTCGGAGAAACAAGCTCCAAGAAGGACAAAGATGGCGATGAAGAAATGGAGTACCAGGAGCAGCAACATACTATTGATATGATCTTGGTGGATCCTCCTCGTACGAGTCAAGACATCATCTGAAGGCCACGGAGTGAGAAGTCAATCTTGCCGAAGCTCCGATCACCGCAAAGCTATCCAGGTGGTCGAAAATTGTAATCTCCTTCAGCAAAAAAGGCTGCCCCATTCCGTCGACTTGACTAGGTAGGTTCCCTATTGTTGTTGAACATATAATTAATAATTACAAAGTTAATCGAGTCTTGATAGATGGAGGTAGTTCTCCAAATATTTTATTTACAGGAGCATTGGAAGAAATGGTAATTCCTAGGTCTAAGGTAAAACTAGTAAAATATGCCTTCTATGGTATAGTTCCTGGTTCTACCACTAAACTGATAGGGAAACTGTCCCTACCAGTCACATTCGAAAGACCTGAGAACTTCCAAACAAAAAAGGTTTCATTTGATGTGGTGGATTTCAAAACTACATACAATGGAATCCTCGGTCGTCTGGCATTGGCAAAATTTCTGATTACCACGCATTATGATTATCAGACTTTAAAGATGCTAGGATCGACAGGAGTCATTACAGTTAGAGGAGATCAAAAAATGGCCTATGCATGCGATCGAAAATCCTTAGAACTAGTCGACGAGCTTCCGACCAGGGATTCTAATCCGTCTTCAATGCAGGTCAGGCACTCAAGACCAAAGATGGCTCCAAATCCATCCGACCAAACCAAAGAGATTCCACTCAACAAAGACGCTCCTCTGGAATGCGCCAAAGCCTCGTTTGGGTCCGCAAATACTAGAAAGGCACTGGTCGCAGCAGGACTCGACCTTAAATAGGAAGAGTTGTTCGTCTCCTTCCTCCGAGCAAATATGGACGTATTCGCCTGGCAGGCGTCCGACATACCCAAAGTCCCTAGGGAGGTGATCGAGCAGCAGATAACTCTCCAGCCTGACAAGAAATTGGTCAAGCAAAAGCTAAGACATTTTGCACCAGATCAGAAGTAGGCAATCCAATCGGAGATCGACAAGCTTCTGAAAGCTGGATTCATTCGTAAAGTCGACCACCGAGAGTGGCTCACCAGTCCTGTAATGGTTGGAAAAAGTAACGGGAAATGGCAAATGTGTATTGACTTTATAGATCTTAATAAAGTTTGTTCGAATGATGACTTTCTCCTTCCACGCATTGATCAACTTATAGACTCAACTTCTGGGGGTGAGTTGTTAAGTTTTTTTTATGCGTATTCTGGGTACCACCAAATTAATATGAGTAACAATGATGAAGAGAAAACTTTCTTCATCACGCCATATGGCACTTACTGTTGTATAAAGATACCATTTGATCTAAAAAATGCTGGTGCAACTTTTTAAAGGTTGATGTAAAAAACCTTTAGTCCTTAGATATGTCAAAATGTAGAAGCCTACATTGATGACTTGGTCGTAAAGAGCATCAACGCCGGCGACCACATTTCCGACTTACAAGAGACTGTCAATAACTTAAGAAGACATAACCTTAAGTTAAATACGGAAAAGTGTGTGTTCAGAGTTTTCTCTGGAAAGCTTGTTGGATTCCTAGTTTTGGCTAGAGAAATTGAAGCGAATCTAGTAAAAATATCGGACATCGATCAGATGCGCCCTCCAACCACAAAGAAAGAAGTCCAAAAAACTAACCGGCCGTATGGCAGTGCTAAGTCGTTTCATAGCCTAGTTAGGAGAAAAAGGACTACCTTTCTTTAAGCTTCTTCAGAAATAGGAAAGCTTCGAGTGGACAAAAAAAGGCAAACGATGCATTTGAAGAGCTCAAGAAGTACCTTACGAATACCCCAATCTTAGTATCTCCAAGATCGGGAGAAATATTGCTGATTTATGTAGCTGCAATGCCACAAGCAGTCAGCGGTGTACTGGTCGTGGAACGTGAAAACATTCAACGATCGGTGCATTACGTAAGCAAAGTCTTACATGGACTAAAGAAAAGATACCCACAGGTACAAAAATTGCTCTATGGTCTCCTTATGGCTTCGAGGAAATTAAAGCATTACTTTCAGGCCCACAAAGTGGTCATACCGATCGGATATCCTCTTGGTCAAGTTCTCGAAAACAGGGAATCATCAGGATGAATAGCAAAATAGGCGATCGAGCTTGGGGAATTCGACCTCTATTTCATCTCAAGAACAACAATCAAGTCCCAGGCTTTAGCAGAATTTATTGCCGAATGGACAAACCCTGATCTCACCCAAGAGCCCGAGTACAAATACCACGATGAGTGGATAATGTACTTTGACGGTTCTTTGATGCTCAAAGGCTCAGGGGCTGGAGTTGTCTTGATACCCTACTGAAGAACAAATTAAATACTCCATTTAAATAAACTTTCCTGCAACTAATAATGTGGCAGAATACGAATGTTTGTTGGCAGGACTCCGAGTATCGCAGATTACTAGTGAAAGGTGATTCTCAACTAGTAGCGAATCAAGTTGGGAAAGAGTATCAATACTCAAGTACCAAGATGTCATCTTATTTGGCGGAAGTACAAAAACTCAAAAAGCAATACTTTGGTTTCCAGATCCAACATATTAGAAGAAAGAAAAACTTTCTGGCAGATCAGTTGGTACGGATGGCCTCCACGAGGTCTTCCGTCCCGCTTGGAGTTTTCCTCGACAAACTCATTTCACCCTCAGTGGTTGAGCCTTCCGAGGACTTAGATGCTCCTCTGGCGGTCATGCAAATTGACCCCAATAGAAATTCGATGATGTCAATCTATAATTATCTCCAGCATGGCATTATCCCTAAAGATGATGTAGAGACTGATCGTATAGCTCAAAAAGCCAAATCATACACTCTAATCGAAAGTACCCTTTATAAATGGGGATCTCACGAAGTGTTGATGAGATGTATGTCTCAAACGGATGGCATTAAGTTGCTATCCAACATTCATGGAGGAGTCTGTGGAGCACATCATTCCTACAGAATACTGGTCGGTAAAGCCTTCAGGTAAGGGTACTACTGGCCAACTGCCCTTTATGATGCAAAAGAGCTCGTGACAAAGTGCGTACAATGTCAATTTCATAGTCGATAAGTACATCAGCCGACATAAGCTTTGCAAATAATACCTCTTTCTTGGCCTTTTGCAACCTGGGGACTAGACATTCTGGGACCTTTTCCAAGAGCATCTGGGGGCTTTGAATTCCTTTTTGTCGTGATTGACACGTTCATAAAATTGATAGAAGCTGAGCCAATTGTTAAAACAACAACTAAAGCCGCTAAGAGGTTCCTTACAAAAAATATGATCACACGATTCGGTATACCCAGTCGTATAATCACAGATAATGGTACCCAATTCTCGAGTGGTAATTTCCAAAAATTTTATGAAGATCTAGGTATCAATATACATTTTGCTTTTGTTGCTCATCCACAGATCAACGGGGCAGTCGAGCGAGCTAATGGTATAATAATGCAAGGAGTGAAATGCCGAGTATTCGACCAGTTAACAAAACGGCCAAGATTTTGGGTTTAGGAACTTCCTTCTGTGTTATGACCATTCGAACCACGACCATTTGTGCGACCGATGAAACTACATTTTTTTCTTCTTTATGGCGCTAAAGCCATGCTTCCGCCAGAACAAAAAATCGGCTCTACTCGGATCGATTGTTTTAATGAAAACGATCAAGAAGAATGAAGACTTGACGACATCAATTTCCTTGAAGAACGACAAAACAAAGCCTTGATATGATCAACAGTCTACCAATAAGCCATGCGAAGGTACCACAGTCGTAAGGTGCAACCTCGTTGCCTAGCCGTAGGTGATCTGATTCTCAGAAAAATTCAGAGCCAAGCAAATCACAACAAACTTTCTCCCAAGTGGGAAGGTCCTTATAGTGTGGTCGAAGTCACCCGACCTGGTTCAGTATGACTGGCTATGTCAGATGAGCGTGTTTTATCTAATTCTTGGAATATTGACCAATTGCATAAGTTTTATGTATAGCAGTTCTTTTCTTTTATATTTCAATTCAATAAAGATGCTTTTCCTTTCAAATGAGTGTTGTTGTTTATATGTCTATTATCTATTATCTAGTCACATACTATTGTTGTTTCAATTGGTTGGAGAAGACACTTTTTCTCTCTGATATCCTTTCAAAGGGTTTGTTTTACTTTTTTTGCATTGACTTAATTGTCACTAGCCATTGATATCCTAGTCGTGACCATCTCAAGCATGGTTCTCACGCGCGACCATATACTCTTTTCTCAAAGAAGCAAAATGAGTAAAGGAGCATAACATCTACAACTCCAAATAGTTTTCTACATGCTTCAGAATTCAAAGACTAACTTTCTTCATTTCAACAATCTGTATCACTTGTTTTCAGATGTCGAGACACGGAAAACCTCCTAGTCGAAATCTCACCTCTCTACATGTGGTCCTGCCCACTGAAAGGAGTTTCCTAGTGACAACCTTTTTCTTACGATCCTCACTGCCAGTCAGAACCTATGTACAAACATGTTTGCAAAGTGTCTATCATGTCTGCGATTCTTAGCAATCTTCATGACCAGGTTGGATACTAATTATAAATAATAACACTTATTTTCTTGTTGTTTTATTTGCATACATTTTTGCATAATCTTCTTAATATCAAGTTAAGTCTCAAAGAATCTTCTGACCACTTAGCGTTATGTACCGTATTTCGATTATGGAATAGATCTACAGCTAGTCAAAATCATACACAGGTTCGGACCTAATTGATTTCCTAGTGCTCGATTAGATCATTCTACAATATAATCATAGCATACTATATACACTAGTAATGGCTTTTTGCTCTTTTCCTTGGTCTACTGCTTCTTTAGTAAGTTCTTCTACTAATATAAGTAGTCGGGGGCTAGGAGATATATAAACACTTAGCAAAATTAAGAGGATAAAAACACAGACTTTATTGATGTTAAAAGGTAAGTTTTTTTACATTCATAGTTTTAATTTGCATTAATCTACTTCTCGGAGCCACCAGACCGGTCGCTGCGAGACGGAGACCCGACCTCCATTTCCTTTGCGACTTTGTTTTCAAGAGGTTTTGCTTTCTTGAGTAGCTTGGTTGTTTCATCATCCGAACAGTTGAAGTCTTCTTCAATGGCCTGGAGATGAATAGAGGGGTTGGAAGCCTTGAGCTTTGCCAAAGCAAAATTTACTCCATTCACAATAGCTTCTCTCATTGTCTACGTGTGGTTCTCCCGAGTAGTCTTGAGGTCTTTGAGTTGCTGGCCAAAATAATTTATTTTCTCTGCGAGATCTTCTAAGGAGGGCAGTTGTGTCCCTGATCCCATGTCAAAGAGCATCTTGTTGAGAGCCTTAACTTTATCATCCAGACTCCGCTCAGATATGCCCTCTGGCCAATTTCGAACTTCAAAGCTTTTTCTGTTTTGGTTATTCTTTGAGTTTGCTTTGCACAAATATACCAAGAGTAAATACATATATTTAGAGAAGATAGTACGATGGTTAAGTTTACGATCGATTACCTTAATTCTTCTTCTCAAAAGTCTCAATGACTTCCTTGTGTCTAGTCATCAAGTATTCGATCAACCGATCTTTTCCTTGGTATTCTTCTTTAAGCTTGGTTATTATGGTTTCTTTAGCCACAACCTCTTTTTTAATTTTCTCCAAATCTACCAAATATGATAAGGAGAGAATTAAATTAATAGAAGAGAAGCAAAATAGGCAAAATGGGAGGAGGAGTTAAGAGGAAAGTTCTTACTTTCTAATTCGGAGTTTTTCTTCTCCAAAATCTCCGACCACCGCGAAATTCTCCACCATATGCTACCATAATAGCAAACTCCTTTCAAGTTCTTCATAAACTTTAAAGGAAAAGCTATGAAAGTCGTCGTGGAAGCTAACCTGAACCGCCTTGTCAGCATATTCAGAGTAAAAAGCCCCAAAACCTGTTAGGACTTCTTTTTCTACAATTAGGAAGCTACTTTTCTCCTTATTTTCCTTTTCATATCTTTTTGACCCCTTATATTGGTCGGATATTGGGAATGTCATCTTGTCGGAGTCTTTCCTTTCTGAATGTGGATTTATACTCATTGGAAGGAATATCCTAGTATCGGCTAAGCCTTCATTCTTGTTACCGAGATAAGAAATTAAAAGATATAATCAGAACGAAGCTTTATTTCATAAAATCCAAATGTTACAAAAAGTCCCTAGTTACATTTCTTCTACAACCTTTCTTCTGACTAATTGGTTCTTCGACTAGTTCTTCGAGGATTATCTTTATAATGGTCGAGGTTGATCTCCAACAGAAGGAAGCCGAAGATATGTAACCTGGTAGGCGCTTGTTCTGCAAGTCTTTCCCCCCTGATATGAACTTCAATCTTGATCGGAAGTTACACATCATAGACGGTGAAGTGCTTACCTGTTATTTGTAAGCCATATTTACCTTGAAAACAAAATCCATAGACCAAATTGACTTTTCGGCCAACTTAAAGTCACATCCCATGGATTTAGATCTTGCCATGGTGGTCAAAAAGTCAATTTGTCCCGTGACTTTTGTCTTACTAAAAGATACCAGGGCGATGTGAGCTTTGAGAGTGGAAATCTCATCTCTGTTTCTATGGAACAACTATAGTTCATCTACTCGAGTTTGAAGAGGTTCGGGGATAAGAACTGACAAATAGAAGCAGAACAGTGCAAGTTGCGGATTTTTTGTGAATGGATTTTTTCCCCTCAAGATCTACCTTCCGGAGGTTATTTATAGCCTTCAACTTGTGGTAAAGTTAAAGAAGATAAGGGAGGAAGCCAAACAAGCAGAAGACTCTTCGGTTCTCCAGTTTCTCAACTTTAAATGAATATGGACCGCCTCGCTTATTGCGCTATTAAAAGAAGGTCTGTCCGATACGATTTCATCGGAGAAGGGTTCACACCACATATTCATTTTTAAAGTTCAGGGGCTAGCTGACGAGGAATAAAATCTCTACATATTATCCTAATACATAATTAAAGACTGCACGACTTCGCGATCCTAACCCCTAAAGCTAAGAACCCCTGTGGTCGTAAGAATTCCAGATGTTACATCAAGGATACCTTGGTTGGATGAGGTCCTATACCTAGTCCCCGACCAGATGACCGCTCGTAAAAATAATGAACTAGTACTTGGACTCGATTCCAAGTATATACCTTCCGTGTGATGAATGGAATATATGCCTAATCACTCCAAACCACACGACGTTTCATGGCTTTAAGTCACTGACAATAACCCTCATGTGGTTACATCATTCCCTAATAATAACCGCCGAATGGTTGATACTTCACCAACTGCCACCTCACTCCGACCAATCGCGACACTTCCAACAGGCGTCTCTTCAAGAAGTAACCGCCACCTCTTCATCTACTACATAAAGGAGAACACGAACAGCAGAAAGGAGGGATCTAGTGGAGAAGTTCAGCAGACAATTGCATTCCATCGGATTGATGCATCATAATTAGCAATACACTATGTGTACTTAGAGTTAGTCCATTGCCTTGTTAAGGACACCCCCTGTAATAGCCAATTCATATCAATAAAGAGCAGTCACATTCTCTTCCATGAATTTTTTTGCCATTTTCCTATATTTCATTTCGTAAGATCGGCGGCTCGATCATCGATAAGCGTGCACAGTATCAAGAATAAAGTAGATGAATCTCGTAAAGAGAACCAAAATAACGGCGACGAAGCAACCACAACGAGAGATAGATTTGGTGAAGCTGGTCGCAAATTCCTTTAGTATGACCTCAAAAGAGTACAAGGGATTGCTGCTCTCTCACAACTCTCTCGAACCATTTATGACTATCGGATCCTTTCCCTATACAAGAATCTAGTGCTAAAGAATAACCTAACCTCTAATCCTCTCGTGCCCTCTACTTTGGATGAGTTCCTCTTGCTTGGCTTGCTTCTTGGGTGCTTATGGTCACTCCTCATGGGTTTATGTAGTCCTCCTCCAAAGTGAAGTAGGAATCTTACTCTAAAGAAAAGTAGGTGTCATAATCCTATTAGGATTCATCTAGCTTTTCTTGTAGCACCCCTCTCCAAGTTATAGTAAATTAGGATGTAAGTCACCGTACTCAACAACAAGCTCGCCAGGATTTGGCTCTCTCGCCACCATTTCTCGTCTCTAGTTTTAAATGTAACTGATGAGTTCATCATATAGTTTCTTTTCATTGTACAGTTCTGTTGAATGGTCCGTGGAAAAAATGGCTTGATTGAAATTGGTTTATGGCATGATTAAGAGTCTTGTCATATATTTGTGTTGACTGTTGTTGTTAAGTTTTATGTGGGAAAACACAGTGAAAACCTCTCTTATTCCATGTAAATCACCATATGTGTTGAATTGAAAGAGAACTAGGGGCTTGCATGCACCTTGGCGTGTAGGGGGAAACGCGAGAGTTGACAGTAAAGCATAAAACACACATGTAGAGATATGACATAGGATCTACCCGTGAAACATAAGCAGCAGTTTGTATCACAAAGCTGAAATTATGTATGTCGATCTAATCGTAACACATATATAGAGGTATGGCATAGGATTTATCGTGTAGTTGAACCAATGTGTCATACTCAATTCAGTGTGGACACACTTGCTCAGTTTTGGTAAAAGGAGAGAGCGTGTGATAACAATGGCGGGTAGCCAGATCATATGTTCCGTAAGATAGAGACGCTACCTGGAACCAAAGGCAAAATAAGATAGTAGGTTATTCTGGTGGTAGGTAGAGTGAAGCATAGCTATCTAGGGCAGGAGCAAAACAGAAGCTATGTGGTACCAACACACTAGATAGGGTTTGCCGAAAGAAAAATAGAATGTAGGTAAGTCAATAACTAAACTATACAAGGGAATAGGTAAGGGGTTTGGCAAATACGTCTGGAATAGCAGATATGCATGAAGAAATGAACATGTAAGCACAGATAATATACCTAAGATCATTTTTGTTCTTTCTTGTCTGCAGGATTCTTCTTGACAGGAGCAGAAGTGGTCGTCTCGTCAGACAATGTACATGGTGAGCTGTAAAGTAAGCGTATCTATAAGCAAGGTCCACAGGTAGGTACAAGTTGATAGATGAAAATTGTTGGTGCAGCAGAAAATGGTGGTGACCAAGAATAGTACCTAACAATAATTAAGTTTTTTACTTGGCTGGTTCTGAATTAGCTTAACATTTGCTAAGCTTATGCCTTCTGAATGATATGACTAGCTATACAACAGCACCGAAGAGATAACATTAATTTATAGTAGAGTGGGATGTTGCTATCGTATAGCTACAACCATATGAAGATGGCGACAAATCTTTGTTAGGTTTGGGTGCACACTGCCATATCTGTTTGTACTATACCAGACATCTGTGGACCTATGGATGGTGCAAGCTCTTAAAGAAACTACTATCTAGTGCCGTGAAAGATGAAGTTCTATGTGGACAATTTAATGATTATGGCCATACACATTTATATTCGATGAATACACTAATTTGCAAAATACCCAAGCAGAGTCTGCTAATATTGTTACCAGGTATATACGAACTGTCCTTTAATTGTACAAACATAATTTTGTTTATAAGGAAAAATGATAGGAAGATTAGCTGGCAGACAATTATAGTTTTGCACTTTGGCAGCACTCATGGTAAGATAGTATATAGGAAGTAAGTTTTTGGGACACACTTTACGAAAAACAAAACCAAGAGGGTAAAAACAATCTATGGCAAACCACGGTTTAATAGAAGCAATGTCTTACATTGTTAGTGTCTTTTTTTCTAGGGCAATCAACGGAGCTATGCTTATTAATGGATAAGTTATCCTCCTCTGGATGATCTTGGCTTCCCATATCCTGTAAGTAAGTCATACGTAAGAAGTTAAATGCAAGTAGGCACCTAGTGTGTGCAGACAGTAGGACATCATAGGACATTTTTTTTTCTTTGCTCGGCTTAAGAAAACAGTATGTGTGCATGTAAATACGATATCGCTAGTAAGCAAATACGAATGGAAAAGAGAATGGGATTGACAACCTGTTTTGAAGAATCCAGTGACTCAAAAAGTCTCTTTCGAGTAGGCGGCAATTCGTCGTGTGTTTCCTTGAATTTGACAAATATTAAAGAACAAATATGGTATATGAGACGACTTGATGGAAACAATAGATATTTGAGCAATAATAGGCTGAATGAGATAAAAAGAAATATACAGTGGTTGTTTTCCTGGCTTGGTACTAAATAAGTGACTCGGAGAAGGCGATGCTTGTGTTGTGGCCTGAACATGTACAAAGGCAGAAACTCTTAGAACTAAAAAACAACAGAGCAAACTTTAGCAAGCAGGTAATCTCAACAATAATACATTGTGAAGGACAGATCAGATGGAGAATCACTCAGAGGACTGGACATTGGTATGACCATAACAGGAGCAAGTAGACTAATGACATATGCTTTTATAGGGCAAGCAATTGTAACGATGTATAGTGTAAGAAACACGAAGAAGTGGAGGCAATAGGAGCACATAAATACCTTAGTAGGCACAATTGTTTGGAGAGGTATGTTAGCATCAGTTACTTCGGAGTCTAAAGGATGTGTTTAGCTATACCAGCGACTCTGTTAGGGATTTTGGTGGTTGGGCCTTCAATCTGTGACGTGTGTTTCCTTGAATATGATAAATATTAAAGAACAAAGATGGTATATGAGACGACTCAATGGAAATGGTAGATATTAGAGTAATAATAGGCAGGATGAGATAAAAGAAATATACAACAGTTGTTTTTCTGGCTAGGTACTAAACAAGTGACTCAGAGAAGGTGGTGTTTGTGTTGTTGCCTAAACATGTACAAAGGCAGAAACTCTTAGAACTAAAAACAACGGAGCAAACTTTAGCAAGCAGGTAATCTCCGCAATAATACATTGTGAATGACAGATCAGATGGAGAATCATTTAGAGGACCGGGAATTGGTATGACCATTACAGGAGCAAGCATACTAATGATATATGCTTTTATAGGGCAAGCAATTGTAACGATCTATAGTGTAAGAAACACGAAGAAGTGGAGGCAATAGGAGCGCATAAATACCTCATTAGGCACAGTTGTTTGGAGAGGTCTGTTAGCATCAGCTACTTGGGGACTTTGAAGGATGTGTTTAGCTATACCAGTGACTCTGTCAGAGATTTTGGTGGCTGGTCCTTCAATCTGTGCAACAGAAGTGGTAAATTCAGACGAAGATGTCGCAACATGTGTTGAAGAACATATTCGGCCTCCTACAGGAAAATAAGCATGGGAAAATCCGGACCATGGGAGAGCTGAGAAGGAAGAATTCCATGGAAGAACGTGTAGACCAAATGGACAGCAACAAACAACAACAAATCAAAGAGAGAAACAAAAAGAGGCAAGAGAAAATAATGGTACATCGAGGTATAAGAAGGGGAAAAGAGTAATGACCATGGATGCAAGCAAGGAAGGAGGGGAAATCGAAGAAGGCAAGAGGCTGAAAAAGCAAACACAAAATCGAGACCAGAGCGGTGAGGAAGAGCGGAAAACAAAATCGACTACAACCCAACCAAGAGGAAGACAAAGGAAGAACCTAACAACAATGTGACGGGAAAAAAAAGAGAAACGCAAGCACAAATACCCTGCTAAAACCGAACCCGCCTAGATCTATGGAGAGAGAGCTGACGGGAGGGTGAAGAAGGCAAGCCGCCGTTAAACACCCCAATCGAGGGCGCAACGATGAGGAAGGGGGGGCAGAGAAACGCAATTACAAACACCCTACCAAAACATATAAAGAATGATACTCCTTGGTACAGTAGATGGTACTGTAGTTCCATACATTCTTTTCTTTTCTATTTGTTGTACACCTAACTATAGTGATAGTTGAACGTAGGTGAAAGTTCATCCAATAGATGATTGTCATTGCTTCCCTTGCAATCATGTTCTAGCCTTGTAGGGGCCTATTGCACATTGCCTGCGTCTTTTTAATCTTCTCTATGATATTTTCTTAGTTACTAGTTTATGTTTAGCATCTGATTAGCCGCCTTGCTTAGTACCAGTTTGCGAGAGCTCCCTGTGGGCTGTGGCCATATTTTTTTAGGTTACAGTAATTGTAATACAACAAAGCCTTTCCGGAGTTCATCATGCTTTAGATTCTTCAACAATTTGCAAGTTTTTTCTTACTCAGTTGGCAAGTTTGGGGTTCGCACAGGGCAAAATTTATCGAACGCATTTCGTGTTTTCAGGATAAGTTAGCAGAGGCAATTCAAAGCTGTATTCTTTTCATGCCTCTCCAGTTGATTCAAGAGGTACTGCTCAATCGTCTAACTGACTATTAGAATATGCGGCACATGACTACGAATGCAGAGAATGAACAGCACGGTGCATTTAAAGCATATTTCAACCATCTGATGAAGATCCAATGGTTATTTTAGTGTTACATTATCAGTGCTAAAGTGATATTCTAACCTAATGTAACATCGAATATTGCTGCTTCAGTAAATATGTTACCATATTCTGCATTGAATCACTGTTAGTCTGTTAGAGGCTCAGAACACTGTGCCAAAACAGTGTCCCTGTGCAGATGATCCAGGTCCACATGTAATGGCTGTTGTTGTGCTAAACTATTTTGTCTGCTGATCTGGTATGATTGAACATTGCGAGTACGTACCTCTTATTATATCCGGATCCATCCATAACCGAAATTTCATCAGGATTTGTGTAGCTCTGCATATGAACCTTTGTTGTCGTGTTACTCTCCTCGTAGGTTGGCTCATATACGACTACTATTGCAATTAGATGCTTGGATGCAGACACGCAGTCTACGGCGGTTCAAATAGTGAGACGCTGGGAGGACGTTTCTAATCCGCCACTACCTCTACAGCTGGAATCCTACAAACGGGGGCGTCGTGTATCTGTATCACAGCGGCGGAGACGTTGATTTCAGAACCAGATTTTTGTTCGCGTTCATTAATTGCGGTGAGCATGCAGGCCCTTGCGAGATCACATGCATCTATCTACATGACAAATTCCATAGCCTCCTTCAAATGCGTCCATTGCATTCCATTCATCGATCATTACTATTACTATACTTTAAAGCTGGGAGAAAGGACGTCTTCCCAGGCGCGCTAAGAGCATGTACAATGGGCTTATGTCAGCCGTCTATAACATTTGCCACGTAAGATTTTTGCTGACGTGGATGAAAGAGAACGAAGAGAGAGAATATTGCTGTCTATAATCCTGCAGCTGACTGTAGCACCAAAACCAAGAAAAGCAATAAAGATTGTGTGTTGTCTGTAATCCTATAGCCGGTCAGATTATCACAACCCATTGTATGAGTTGTCTTTAGTGTTGTCTATAGGTGGCGTGGATAGTTCTTATATGAGCGATGGTCTATCTATCATCAGATACGCTCTAAGTCGGCCACAAAACCGCAGTCGTCGGATCGCTCCCACACACGCTCGCGTCAGCCCGATCGACCCGCTGTGTGTCGTGGGAACATGTGGTCCCACGCGCTCCACGTCGCTCTGAGACGTGTGCCCGTCCGATCGCGGCTTCACGTGCTCACACCCGCCCGATCCATCGCGCGGCCTCGCACTTGTGCTTGGACCGAACCGCGACACGTCACCCGTCCGTCGCTCCTGCCACTCCGACGCAGCGCCGGAGGGCGCGGTGCTCTTCTTAGTACTCATTTAATAGCAAAGATGCCCTAGTTAGATTTGGAACTAGAACTCAAAAAAAAAAGGTCAACTGTGGCCTGGCATTTTGCAGCGATTGGACCATGGATATTAATGGACATATTTAGTTCGAGATCTGAGAGTCATATTTGAGAAAAAAAAAATAACGTTTGAGAGTCATGTTTGAGAAAAAAAATAACGTTTGAGAGTAACATAAGAAGTAGATAATTTGTGCACGTAAACGGCAGCACCCCACGTTACCGGGCGGGCACCGAGTTCAGGCAGGCGTACGGCGTCACACAGCAACCAACAGTCGGCTACTGCTACCGATGCACACCGATCCGCGTCTACATACGCCGGCTGGCACGTGGTACAGAACAGAGCGTAAGCATCCAAAGGTGCTAAGCTGAGAGGCCCCGGCAGGTACGGACGACGTGCATGTCCTAGATGGTTCTTGCTGCTTCCCTGGATTGTTCTTTGAGCCTTTCCCTCTCGGCCCAGACGTGCGTACGCCGAATCAGGATAAGGCCCCCCTCCCCCCGTTGATCGGATTCGTTTGGAGACTCGTCGTCGTCGTCGATATGCCCATCTGGACTGGCAGGAGCAGTAACCCCATCTGAATTCTGGACCGGAGCCGTTAGACGACACGGGCTACTGTCTACTGGCTCTCCCCCCGAGTGACCACAGCATGTGTACACTGGGTGCAATTGTTTTCCCCACGTGCACGGTTGCACCGGCTAAAAATCGCGAAAAAAAAAATCGGTGTCACATTATCTCAATGGGATCAAAGGTGTCACTTGGCATTTTGGCTCAGATGGTAGATGTATGTCAAGGAGGCGTTTAGAACAACAGAAATACTAAGGAACGCTCACTACCGTACAAAAGATCATCACAGACGATTCAAAAATGTCATTATAAAAGTTTTATGAGCCATCTGAATTTATGGATCAGTAATGACATGAGATAATTACAGACAGTTATTAACTCAAAACAGTCTGTGATAGTCAACTATCACAGACGGTTTGTAAATAAAACCGTATGTGATATCTCATGTATCACAGACGGTTTGTAGATAAAATCGTCAGTGATAGCTGATGTATCACAGACGATTTGTAGATGAAACCGTCTTTGATAGCTGATGTATCACAGACAGTTTTTAATAAGGAACCGTCTGTGATATTATTTTGTATTGTATCTATAAGTATGCATTCATATGTTCTTGCATTCACCTGTTCTAAAAAATTTGTTCTTGCATCTGTATCTCTAAAGCTTCTATTTTTTTTTCAAAAGATCAAGCCCTATACTGTTTTTGCACAAGCATAAAACTGAGGGTACGCCGAGGATGGGGCAGAAGATGCTGACTGACCTCGCCGAGGAAGAAGCCATGTGCACCGGGGGAGAAGCCGTGTGCACGGGGGAAGAAGAGGTCGCCTATTTATGAGAACGAGATCACCATTGTGCAATAGATTTTGGGGCCATGTCTTTATTCTGCAATAAAACATGAATTTACATGGCCGAAACCCTAGCCATCCATCAATCATCACAAGAACTAGTGGCATGAACAATTAATTTTCACACGCACAAGCATCAAGATTTACATGATCGAAACCTTAGCTATCCATCAATTTTGTAATTTCGTATCCAAGCATCAAGGAAGAAAGGGGAGGGGATATCACCGGCGATAAAGGAGAGGCGACGATAGCGTCATCGTTGTGTCACAACAGTAACACTGCACAAGACACTCTTACGACAAGAGTGCCTTCTGTAGTGAACCATAGCGTCACAACCGGAGGCGGAGGAGCTCACGACGGTAGTCGGTGTTGTCGAGGATGGGGCGCTTCGATCAGTTTGGGGGAGGCGATGCCGCTTCAGTTTGGGGGAGACGGCGAAATTGATCTGGAGTAGTTGGGCTCGTGCAGGCAGTATATATAAAGGGGATTTGGGTAGTTGAGAGGCCGCGACGCCACTTCGGTTTGAAAGTTTGGGCGACAAAATATCACAGACAACCGAAAGTTTGGGCGGCGAAATAACACATACGGTTTTTAATACAAACCGTCTGTGATGAGTTACTCATCACAAACGGTTTGTATTAAACACCATCTATGAAGTATCACAGACGGTTTTAAGGAAAAACCGCATGTGCTAATTTTATGCTTTAACTATGATTATTACTGTTGGAATTATATCTAAATATTTGCTAAAACCGCTAATTTTACGATAAGTAGTTCAACACCCGTGCAAAGAACTTAGCGTACTCATGCCTTTTCGTACAATCATTGTTGTAGAAGATGACATAGTCGCCCCACCATTCCATCACGCCTCAGCCGGTGCTCGTGCACCGGTGGCTGTCCTCCAATAGCGCCAACACCCGGCCCTGCGGCCTAGCCATCTTCTTCCACGTCGCCTCCCGGACCATGTCCGCAACGAGACTCCGACACTGCTTGTAGTCCCGGTTGGTCCTCTTGGTCGTCTCACACCCACTGCCAGCCAGCTCGCCCTTGACCTAGCTAATGTAGTGCTTCCCAACGTCGCGCGCCTCACCGGTCATGTAGATGAGGAGGCCGAGCACGTAGGTCGTGGCCTTATGGCCGACGACGACCGCCTGGTCGAGGCACACGAGGCCGCGTTGTATGTCCTGGTGCACGAAGACGAGCTTGAGTCCGACGATGAAGCAGGCCTCCGGGTTGCCGGCACCGACCAGGCGGTTGACAACGGCGAGGTAGCACTCGTTATCCAACCACTTCATCGTCTTCTCTCGCTCCAGCGCCACGCGCCTCCCCACGACACGCTCCTTAGACGCCTTGTACATGGCCTTGCAACTCCAATATACGTACATAATTCAAGACGTCAGAATTATTCCATAGAGAAAAATAAAAGACCAAATTAAGGGTGTTGTTGCTAGTCGGATTAGTGACATGTTTCTATAAAAATAATACAAAAAACAATAACATGTATGCATGCATGGATTGGTTGCCACCACAAACAGTAGTATGTATTTTTGAAGGTATATAAATATGTACGTGGCTTGTAGGCTGCAAAGGTCAGCCATGGGCTAAGGAGAGCTCGCGACCATGAGGCCGACAATGTTGACGACGACATTGTGAGGAAGAGCGACGACAATCGCACACCTCCTCGCCTTGGTCCTTGTCGTCATGCTCCGGGTGCTCACCATGGTGTGCAACGGTCTGTGAGTTTTCAAAATTGTAGCGATGGTTGTTGATGGAGAGATCGAAAAAAAGTAGATCTATGTGGGAATTCATCTTCGGTGGTGGATGATCATTCTTTTAAAACGTACCACAAACCAAGACAAAGAGACGCATCGTAACATCGACGCGCGAGACGAAGAGACGCATCACGTAGGAGCCGAAGCGACTTGAACATATCACAGACGGTTCCAACCACAAACCGTCTGTGATACAAAATTATCATATATGGTTCTTGTTAAGAACCGTCTTGAATATATCATATACGGTTATATTTAAAAACTGTCTGTGAAGTCTGCAAGAATCACAGATGATTCTTGTTAGAAACCGTCTGGAAATTATCACAAACGGTTTTTATGAAAAACCGTCTATGATATCTGATGTATCACAGACGGTTCTACCCATCGCTAGTAACATAGACGATCACGATTGTAAAATCGTCTGTGATAATTGCAACACTGACGGTTTCTGGGGAACCGATGGTGATAAGGTGTCCAGTATTGTCTCTTTTGTAGCAGTGGCTATAGCGTTCCAATCCAAAACGATGGGATAGCCCATGTCCATTCGATCACCTAGCCTTCGCACGCATCATAAAACATCATACCGCCTCTCTTCTCTATCTCCTCGACCTCCCATCCCTCTCTCTCTATCTTTCCTGCTCACCTTCTCCCCTAATCATCTTCTCCCCAGAACCTCCCCATGGTGTCCACCGCAACCACGGCCTCCGCCTCCTTTGTGTCCCCATCCACCCTCAACCGACGGTCGCTCCTCGCTGACACCGCTGTGCCCTGGCGTGCCCCCACCCCCGTCCACCATGCCCCTGTTCTCCATGTCGCCACCCACTCGACTCCTCTACCGCCGAATTCGGCCATCTCCCTAGTCATCGGCGATGGATTCGACCATCCTCAACCTTATCACCTCAGGATCCAGCCCTCCTAGACTCCTCTGTCGCTGGATCTATCAGTCTCCCTGGTCACCGGTGGTGGATCCAACCATCCCCGACCCCACTGCCTCTTGATCTGTCCCTCCCCTACTCCTTCATTGTGGATATCCAGCAGTCTTCCTCGACATTGGAAGTGTATCATGCCGTCTACCTTGTCACCGGTCATGGTGGATCCAGGCAATGTCGACGAGGCTTGAAGCGGATAGATCTGGGCGTTTGCGTGTGATAGCCTCGTGGCTGGCTGGCGGAGATGCGCCACCAACATCCACCTTACCGTTGGTGTGCATCCATCATCATTGCCACCTCATCGTCCTCCTCTTTGGTCACCGGCGTCAGTCCATCTAGCTGTTGTCTTCGTGTATATTACACATGTGCTCGTGTAGTACATGTATGCAAAAGTACAGTGCACTGAACTATGTGTGACTCACCGACTCCATTCAAAATTTCAAAATTCAAATGGAACTTGGGAAACTTCTCTCAAACTTGTTAAAACATGCATGAAACTTGCTGAAACATCTCTAAAACTTGCTGAAACACACACGAAACTTGCTGAAACATCTTTGAAACACATGAAACTTGCTAAAACATCTTTGAAACTTCATGAAACTTAATGTTTATGGATTTGGAAACTCATTGAATTTTCAAGTTTCATGTTGTTTTAACTTAAAGTTTCAAATTTTGAAACTCATTGAAACTCAAATTTTGGACTTGAAACTCACTGAAACTCCAAGTCCCATTGTTTGAAACTACTTGAAATTTAAATTTGCAGGACTCAAAACTCATTGAAACTTGCTGTGAATTTGATGAAACTGATTCTTAATATGCTTGTAACTTAGTGAAACTGAAATCTAGTCGTAACTTAGTGAAACTAAACTAAAACTGTGTGAGAGAGAGTGTGGGTGCACCTTCGTGGTTCCAACACGCATCATCCGTCTTTGATCTCTACGTGCCCCAACTCAAGCTCGACCGTCTCCTCCAGCATCCTCGACCCTCTGGACCATGACTTCGCACCAAGCCATCTCCCGGTCATCGCCGTAGACTACGATCGCCTCCGAGTCGTAGTCGCCTTCAAGTTATCCTCCACATGCAAAGATCAAAACATCATATTTTCCCTACACAAGTTCTTCCCAACTTGATCGATATAAGTTCACACACCACATACCTCAAATAACATCAGTACCCAACATTGTTAATTATTCATCAACTAAAATATCATAGACCTAGTCACATAGTCTAACAATCTTCCCCTTGATGAATATATTGACAACACCTCAAGATAGCATGATTAATTAACTTCAAGCAGATATAAGTGAAGAACTGAAGTCGAAAAACCATTTTAAGCCACAAGTCTCAAATCTCTTCTAAATCTCTCCCCCTATCTCAATTCTCTCCCGCTTTGGCAATGTAATCATCAGGAAGCATCAAAGAAAGAATAATTCTAAGAAGGAGCAATGAGAGTAAAAATCAAGAAGCTTTGTAGATTATCTAAGTCACTTTGCATTGATTTAAGAAAGTAACCAAGCCATCTTTTTGAGTAGAACTATCAGGATCATATAAAGTCATATACCATATAGCAATATCAAAACAAGTCTTTAGAATGATTAAGCAATTTAAATTAATGACAGGCCTATCAACAATGACCAAACTGGTTGTAAAGAGCACAATGAGATATCACAATGAAAAGTTAAAGCCTAACAGTGAAGCAAACTTTAAATCTAGATGAGCTAGCAGTCTCATGTAACAACCTATTACTCCACACTCAATTCTTAAGTATGTGGCATGCTTGTAGCATACTTCTTTTCACTAATGGCATGTTTGAAGCATACTTCTTTTTATTTGAGCACTTTCCTTTTATTATATAGATACATATATATGTATGGCATGTTTGAAGTATACATCTTTGCAATTGACTATGTCTCATTGTGTGTGTGTGTGTCTATATATATATATATATATATATATATATATATATATATATATATATATATATATATATATATAAACATGCCAAATTGAGTGAGCACAAAAAGATTGCAATAAGAAACAAACGAGCTTTAACCAAGATTTAAAATAAGACTCGCAATCAAGCTAATCCTTTTCGTTGAACATCACAAAGTAAAAAACTATAATCAATCTAGTCAAAGTATTCTGCCATGTTATGCTTTAGTTCAAATGTGGCAAATTAATTAAAACCAGTCATGATCAAAGCTACACAGCACATGAGTAAATATGATAACGAGAGCTCTACAACTCATTTGGTTTCAATGGCTTGGACTTGATGAATTATTTAACAAGTATAATAAACAAAGCTTCTGAAATGTTAAACCACAAGCCCCCATCAGAATAAGCTCATAGGATGCAACACACCCAACTCACTTCGCAAAAGAGCAAATCAAAATTCAAACTTAACAAGGTGTAGAGCAACATCACATTTTCCATATGGTCTCTCAGAAAGTGAAATATCTTGAAAGCCAACAAGGAAAGTGAAGAACCATCAAGTGTTTCAATCAAGCAATGACGAAAAAGACTAAAACCAAATCAAGCTCACGTTCTTCAACCTCGTCAGTTGTTCTTACATCACAGGAAGCATCGGTCTCACAGTACTGGGGTTAGTGAAATAAGATTTAGAAATCCAATACTGAGACACACGATGAACAGGAGCAGAAGCAGGCAGAAACAAAGAACTTTTAGGTTCTTGACACCGCCGCTCTAACCGAGTATAAAACGCCGGTCTTACCGCCCGCTAGTCTGACTGCGTGTAAAACGCCGATCTGACTGGTCCTGTTGCAAAAAACTTCCAAACCTGCAAAAAATTGTTTAGAGGGAGCGAAGCAATGATGAGGAGCTTGACCAAACTCCACTGCCGAATGAGAAATCTTTCTTAACTTGTCTTTCTTCTCTTTCTTTGCTTTTCGAAAGCAAAATTGAACCAAATGACATTCTCTACCACAATGAGTGCATTGATACTTGTCTAGATGACCCACCCTCGTAAATGAGTCCTTTGCAATACCAGTCGATTTAAAAACAATTTGTTTTGGTTCAGATTCTACTTCAAATTTTCCAGGTTCAAGAAATTTAACAATCTTAGGAGGATTATTCTTGGCATGTTCAACAAAATTAAATCCAAAACTATGATGTTTAACACTCACTTTTGATTTGTCTATAATCATATTAAAATTTTTCTTGTCAAAAGAAAATCTTTCTAAAGTGTCCTTAAGATACTCAATTTCTTTAGCTGGAGTAGGACAAGCAGTGCATGTGTCAGATTCATTCACAATCTTCTTAGAAGTACTAGACTGAGCCAACCTTTCTTTTTCAGCAAAATCATTAAGTTGTCTAGTCAAAACTTCTATTTCTATGGTGAGTTTAGGACAGTTAGAGTAAGAAAGTGTCTCATGATAGAGCATTTGTTGAATTGATTCTTGAGAAGCATTAAGTCTTGCTTCTAGCAATTTACAACTAGAGCAAGGTTTAAGTTGAGTATTTGAAATACTTGACTCTAAACATGTAGAACAACTAAACTTGAGCTTTTCAATTTCAGTATTTGCAAGTTATAACTTTTCATCATAAGAGTCATGTGCTAGTCTTAAATCATCAAAT
Organism: Ampelocalamus luodianensis; assembly: GCA_036346255.1. Lineage (NCBI taxonomy): Eukaryota > Viridiplantae > Streptophyta > Magnoliopsida > Poales > Poaceae > Ampelocalamus > Ampelocalamus luodianensis. Next base: position 42,920,396 of record CM070617.1, read on the forward strand.
TTAGCATTTATAGACCTAGTTGTCTCCAACTCAGAATGTAAAACTTGATAAGACTCACATGATTCATCATCAGGAATAGAAGCTCTAAGTCTATTAATTTTAGAATTTAAGCTTTCAACAAGACTATTATTTTCTTTCAATTTCTTTTTTTTGTCTTTTTCAATTCAATAGCAAATTTAATCAAACCATTTTCAAGCTCATCATATGATGGTCTTACCTCATCGGGATCACTGTCATCGTCGTCGTTGTCGTTTCTTACCATGAAACACATGCCCGTGAAGTCGTCGTTGTTCTTTTTCTTACCTTTAGTATCATCATTATCGTGGTCGTCGTCATCGCAACTCTCATATTTCACATCACTCAGATCAAGATGCTCGATAACCAAAAGTAACTTTTTATCCAACGTTCGATGAAAATTGTCACCCTTGGTGTTGTTATTCTTGGATGACCGACGACAGTAATTCTTGTCTTCCTTGATCACCTTCCCCTAGAGCTTGGGACAATCCACCTTAATGTGACTTGGCTCACCACACTCATAACACCTGATCGAACTTGATACGCCACATCGCTTCCTCATCATTATGTTATTAAGTGTCTTGTATGCCTGTGAGGAGATCAACACCAAGTCCTCTTCAGGGAGTTGTTCGAACTGTTCTTCTGAAAAAGGGGACAAAGTAGATAAAAAAAAGAACTCGATGAAGCAGCCTGCATGGGGTTAGTTACAAGTGCTAAAGATGAAGATTAATTAATCTTAGATGACATGGCTTCCATCTCATAGGTTTTCAATCTAGAAAAGAGATTATCCATGGTTAAAGTATCTAGATCGATAGTTTGATTGATAGTCGTGACAACCATCAACCACTCAGAACCTAAAGATCTCAAAATTTTAGTTGCATTATCTTCATCAGTAGGGAAAACATTAATACCACGCAGATTACTCAAAATTTTCTCGAAACGAGCAAAAAGTTCATCAAGAGATTCACTAGGCTTCATAGCAAAATCAGAATACACTTTTTATAAAGATTTTTACGCACTTTCTTGATTTTTGTGGTTTCCTCATGATAATTGCAAAGAGTCTTCCATATTAAGTGGGTAGAATTAATATGAGCAACACGATCAAATTCTTTGCGAAAAATCCTTTGAAACAGTAAGTTACGAGCTTGAGCATTTAGATCAACATCTGTTTTATTTAGATTGATAACATTAATGTGAACCTCATAAGGTCTGGACACCTTATTCCAAACATCAGTACCTTGAGCCTCAATGTAAGCTTGCATACGATACTTTCAAAAGGCAAAATCAGTACCATCTAGCATGGGGATACCTCTCTGACGCCATAATAACCTCGCTCTCATACCACTTGTAGGATCATTAATGGCAATCAGAGGGGGGTGAATGATTGTAATCCGCAGTGGAAGCTCTTTCCTCAAATCTACTACTGTCTTTTGATTGTCCAACTTGTCAACACAGTAAGAACACAAAAACAAAAAGACAGCAAATAGTTTCTAGCATTGTAGCAATTAAACAAATGAAGATTTAGTGTCGTACAGCCACCACAAACCCTTGGAAAATTTCCTGCCGAGAGCCTAGAGCCTCACGTATGCTCTGCACCAAAGCAAAGCCAACAAAACAGCACCTAATCAATCTACTGCCGCCACCAGCACAGCATCCAGCCGGCAGCACCTACAACCTCAATGCGGCCGCCAGCACCAAAACCTCCTTGCCGAGAGACAAACCTACCGAAAGACCCCATGTAAAATCAAAAGCCTCACGTACAGGAATCAAGCCATCAACATGGCCTTTTTTACGAGAGAAAAACAAACAACCGCAACTAGCACATGTCACCAGGAGCCACCGCCAACCACTGATTTTCTTCAAAGTTGCAGCCACCCTAAAACTCACGCACCCAAAATTCTGTTTTTGGTCATTACAGACGCCACACCCAATCGTCTTCACGCGAGGACCTATATAGCCTCCAAACCCTAATGCCTCACTTAAACACCCACGTACGACCTACTATTGTCCTAGGGCCCAATATGTGGGCTTATACACCAGGTTATAAAATTCAATTCAATCCTAAAATTGTCACGTGTCGTAGCCTCCGAACCGCACCTTCGTAGCTCCAACGCGCATCATCCATCTTTGATCTCCACATGCCCCAACTCGAGCTCGACCGTCTCCTCCAACATCCTCGGCCCTCTGGACCATGACTTCGCACCAAGCCATCTCCCGGTCACCGTCGTAGACCACTATCGTCTCCGAGTTACCCTGCACATGCAAAAACCAAAACACCATATTTTTCCGGCACAAGTTCTTCCCAACTTGATCGATATAAGTTCACACATGCCACACACCTCAAATAACATAAATACCAAACATTGTCAATTATTCATCAACTAAAATATCATAGACCTAGCCACATGGTCTAATAGAAGAATATTTAATCCATGCCATCCATTGTGATGAATGGTTGGATGCTATGCCGTTGGATGGCGAGCTCGGTGGTAGGCGGGAAGGCTAACGACTGCGACATCTCGACGAGCGCAGAACTGTGGTGGCGAGCGGTCGTGCAGCCGTACGTCGAGATTTTTTTTTGTTGTTGTTTGATTTTTTATGAAATTTGTTGAAACTTCTTGAAACATGTTGAAACTTTTTTGTACGAAACTTGTTGAAACTCTTTTGTCTGAACCTTATTGAACCTTAAGTTCCAAAATCTGAAACTTGTTGAAACTTGAGCTTGAAACTTTCTTGGAAAGTTTCAATAGTGATATCGTGTCTCATCAAGTTTCAACTAGTTTTATTCAGTTATTTTGGAATATGTTTAATTAAGTTTCATCCAGTATCATTGTTTCTTCATATTTTGTAGAGCAAGTTTTACCTAGTTTCATGTAGTTTTATTAAGTTTCATGAAGTTTTAATCCCAAATAACTGGATCAAACAAATTCATATGTGTTTCATGAAGTTTCATCCTAAGTCTCATAGAGTTTTATCTTTTTTGTATAAGATAAATTTTCAGTAGTGACATCGTGTTTCATCAAGTTTCATATAGTTTCATCAAATTTCATTTAGTTTCATCGCAAGTCTTGTGAAGTTTCACAAAGTTTTATCTTTTTATATATGACAATTTTTCAATAGTGACATCGTGTTTCATCAAGTTTCATATAGTTTTATAAAGTTTTAATCCCAAATAACAAGATAAAACTAATTCATATGTGTTTCATGAAGTTTCACCCCAAGTCTCATGGAGTTTTATCTTTTTTGTATAAGACAAGTTTTCAATAGTGACATCGTGTTTCATCAAGTTTCATATAGTTTCATCAAAAGTCTCATAAAGTTTTATAAACTCTATGCGAGCGGGCGTAGAGGAGAATGATGAGGGGGCGAAGGGGGGAAGCCGGGGGCAAGCTGGTAGGCGCGCTCCAGCGCACGCGGAGGAGGATGATGGGGGAGGACGGGGGAAGCTGGCGGGCACGCTGTCGCGTGCACAGAGAAGGATGAATGGGGAGGACGCGAGAAGCTGGTGGCGAGCTAGTGCGCGCGCTCCCACGCACGTGAGGAGGAAGAAGGGGGAGGACGGGGGAAGCCGACGGGAGTGCTACCGCGTGTGCGGAGGAGGAAGAAGGGGGAGGATGAGGGAAGCCGGAGGGTGTGCTGCTGCGCGCACGAAGGAAGATGAAGAGGGGAGGACGGGGGAAGCCGGCGGGGAGCTAGCCCGGGCATGGAGGAGGAAGCTGACGGCAAGCTAGCGCGCACGTGGAGGAGGAAGCCGACGGCGAGCTGGCGCACGCTTGGAGGAGGAAGCCGGTGGGAAGCTAGAAATTGTTTGAAACTCTATGAAACCTAGTGAAACTACATGAAACAAGAATGGAACTTTTGCTTGAATTTTTTAAACTTCCTCGAAAGATTTTGGAACTTGTTCAAATTTGCATAACATGATGAAATCTACTTGAAACTTTTATTGAAACCTTCTTGAAACTTCGATCGTTTAAAACTAAAACTTCCATGAAACTTGTTGCATCGTTGAAACTTACATAAAACTTGTTGCATTGTATTAAAACTCCATGAAACTTTGCTATATCGTTGGAAGTGCTTCCAACGGTATAGCGCCGGCTAGCTACTCCCTTAGAACAATGGGTAGGAAAGTAGGCTATATAAATATGAACGTTACTAAAAAAGAAAACTATATAAATACTAATCTCGATACTTTCTACGGTGCTTTGAAGGTACTTAAGGTACCTCCTCTCAAAAATATATCAATCGTATAAAGGGGTAACTTAGGAATAGATTATTTTTTAAACATGAACTCGTTGGTCCTGCTTGCTCTAACTAATTCATCGTCGTTGTATGCGATCTGTGCTGCGTCAGCACATCTCCACCCACACTCACCCAGCCGCACTCCTCCCGTTCTCTTCTGCCAGACTTCGTCACTCCAATCACAACCCCTCAATCGACCCCTTCCTCTGCTCTTTCAGAATTAGGATACATAGAAGCACCTCTACTCCTGATACCCATTCTCAATCATACAAGAATGTGCAGAGCCATGGTTTCTTCGTATTTGCAAACACCGGATACAACAACAATTATATGTAAATTTTGGGAAATTTATGTACTTTACGTTCAATTACTTATTTAATAATCAGTTACCTAGTCTCCATAAACAATAACAATCCAGTTCAGTTACTTAGTTTATAAGTTTCATACCCAATTTACAGCCTCGTAACCTAGCTTCGTCTATGGACGCTGGCATTAATTGTTTTCACTTGTGGTTTGTTTGAAACCAAAAAGATAAACTCTAGGATTTGATAGTTTACAACCAGAAGGACGTGTTGTCTTCTTGACGAGGTTCTAGTAATCCTTAATTAATTAAGTTATTTATCTATAACATTTATAGATAATAATGTGTTTTATATAACCTTCAAAGATACCCCCTCAATATTAACAATGAGGGAGATCATACACACCCAGTGGTTGTAACCTATTTTACGACCATCCTATATGATCGTAAGTTCTTCTACGACCACCTATTGGTTGTAAGTCCTACTACAATCACCCTATATGGTCGTAAGTTCTTCTACGACCGCCCATTAATCGTAAGTCCTACTACGATTACCTCATAGTCGTAAGTTTCACTACGATCAGATCATCTATGATCACCCTATGGTCAATAAAACCTACAAACATGTAGGCCCAATCGACTAGGGATATTTTGCAACATCCTAAAGTTCTATTACTAAAATTAAGTAAAAAATATATTTTTAAAATTAATACAGTTGTTATTTTATTGGATTTTTTGAGTTTTAAAAGAGTTTTCTTGGTTTTTATGAATTTCATGGTTTTTAAAGTCAAAAAGAACATTTATTGAGTTTTCTAGGATTTAAAGTTAAAAAGAAAATTTTAATTAATTTCTTAAATTTTTTGGAATTTAAAAAGATTTTTCCTATTTTCTAGAAATTAAAATAATTTACATGCAAAAATAAAAGTAAAATTTAAGTTGGAAATAATTTAGTTAAGTTCAAAATAATTCAGGGAATTTCTGTGAATTTCTCTAGAATTTTTTAACTCTATTTGCAATTTTCTAAACTCCTATTTGAATTCTTGTAATTTCTGTAATTCAAAAAGTATAAAAAATCTCCAAAATCAACCTCAGGCTGAAACCCATCTTTCCCAACCCGTTCCTTTCTTCTTTCTGACCCGTGGCCTGTTTTTCTTTTTTTCCTTCCTTTCTTTTTCTTCCACCGAACCAGCCCAAATCTCCTGCGCCAGTCAGCCCACCTCCTCCTCCTCCTCTCTCCCTTCCGCTGCCAAGTAGGGCCCGAGTGTCAGGTCATCTTCATCCTCCAACCGAGCGCACCGTCCGCCATTGCCGGCCGCAAGAGCTCATGAATGACACTCGTTTTCCTTCCCTTGCGCATTCAAGCGCAATAACAACCCACCTTGCTCCCTCATTCGCTCTGGCCGATTTAGTTCTCATTCAATCACCTTTACTCGCATTTCCACTACCACCCACGCCGGCATGAAACCATCACCCACGATCTCCCTCTTCATTCCTCCTCTGTCCCTATAAAAGGGAGCACATGGTGCCCTTCTTACCACTCATCCCCCCACCATCAAGTGTCACTCCCTTCTCTCCCTCTCCTCGTCGAATTTTGAGTTTTCCCTTGTCGGATTCCGAGCCTCTCTACCGCTGATTGTGCTGCCATCAAAGGAGCTTTGTCATAGTTGTCCACACCTTCGGCATCGCGACTTCACGTTTTACGTCGTGCTCACCTCCTTCTCGTCGGGACATCACCAGAGCTTCATCGCCGCCACGAGCCCGAATCGTGCCACCGCTCCTTCCTCGCCGCCGGCCACACTCATTCATCTACGGCGACCTGGGTGAGGGCACTCAACTCCCTGTCTCTCTCTTTTTCGCACCTCGCCAGCCACCGAACACCGATAGCCCTTGGTTCCCAAGCCACCGCTGCTGTCGAGGCTAACGTGGCCGCCACCTCGGTGCCACGTCGGTGCTACCTCGGCGCAAGTGCCCACGTGGCTGCCACGTGGCAACCCACGTGTCGTGCGTGGCAAGCCGCCACAATTCCATGCGCCTGGTCCACCATTGACCGGGCACAGTCTTGTGGACCTAGTTCACAGACCCGGCCACATGTCAGTGACTCCATTTTCTTTTTCTTTAGAAACATAATTTGGCCAAAAAATTAAATCCCCTCGCTGACATCATGGTGATGCAATAAATTGTTTTTCCTTTAGAAAAACAATTCCATAAATTCAGAATTTCTAATTCTATCATTTCATGTGAAATTCAATATTCTAAGAGCTCGTTCTCCTTCGTTCGAGCTCCGATTCAAGTGATTCAAAATTTTAAATTCATTTAAATTCAATATCTATATCCCAGAACCAAAATTATTTAATTTGGATTTTATTTTAATTTTGTTTGAATTTGGTTTGTTTTCGTGTACAGATTTTGACGACTTCAGAGAGTCAGATTTCTATGTTATTTCAGAACAACAATTATTTGAGCAAGGCAAGTTACATCCTTTGATCATATTTGATCTCAGTATTTCAAATTATTAAAAAAAATTAAATTATCACTACATGCTTATTTGTATTTAATTCAATTTAAATTCCTGTTTTAAACTATAGTTAATCCCAATACATGTGTAAAGCCAAACTTTGATATTTGAACATCCATACATTGTCACCTTAGATAAAATTTAGTTTGTATAATAGTATGAACTAGAACATTTGGAAAAAAAATTAAGCTTAGCCATGTTTAGACCTGAAATACTTGATTTGGGAATTTATAGCCAAAAAATACTTTGGATTTAAGATGTATCCATGGCATTGGTGTGTCATGGAAATTTACAAATGATTTGAAAAATGAAATAAAATTAAAAACCGGTTTGAACTTGGGCGAAATGGATAGTTGGTGGGTGCAGATTTATGCACGGACTCAATTCAGTGAGTGGTTGAGGCCTAGGGGTTATTTTAGAAGTTGCCCAAGTTAGTTAAGGACCGGTATTCGAGTCATATCTTGCAAAGCTCCACCATACTACCACAAGTATGGAATAGGACAGACCAAGCTAATTAACCTGCAACATTACACTGTTAGTTGTGCCATGTTGATGTGTGGATGTCAGAATGGCCTACTTTTATTTATTCCCACATGGCTCAAGAGGGGGATTCCAGCTGATGGTTTAGTCCAAAAGAAGTGAAACCTTAGTGGGCATTACTACTTTGGGATGACGCATTGTAAAGATCTTGTGATAATCACTTAGTTGTACACCTACAGAAGTGTGTTAGACAAACATTAAAAATTGATTATCTCTTGTGGGTAAAGTTGTACAACTTCTGCAGAGTGTAAATTGTTTGAATAGTCGTATCTACGGTCATAGACATGCTGAGCAAAGGCACTCAAAGTTACACTTGGTTTTCTTTTCGAAATGTTTTACAAAAAGCTTTATGACATGGATGGGTGTCCTTGAGAAAATTGTGGGTTAAAGCCCCGGGTTGGTGCCCATGTTTAAGTCAATGTTAGGATGGTGCCTACACTAGTTTTATTAATTCAGTTAAAACTCAATTTTTAGATATTCTAAAACTTGAGCTTTTGAATTTAAAATATCAAATATTGCTTTTGCACAAATATCCCTATAAGCCTTCCTTTGATAATATCCATGCATGTATTAACTCTGTTATGGGTGTAACGTTAAAATATCAAATATTGCTTTTGCACAAATATCCCTATAAACCTTCCTTTGATAATATCCATGCATGTATTAACTCTGTTATAGGTGTAACGTACGGAGTACAATTATTTGTACTCACCCTTGCTTAATAAAATGTTGTTAAGAGGATAAGGACTTTGCTAGTGCTGAACATCTCGACAATTAGACCGTTACCCTAGTCAATTGCCCGTGGCAGATTAATTGGGCTCTACTACTTCTTCATCTTCCGGTGCCTTTTTTATTGTTGGCTTGTAAGCCTTTTTTTTGTAATAAACTCTGATGAATATTAATAAAGTTGTGTGAAGTATGGATGTTACCATATTTGTTTACTATATACACTAGCTAATGTGTTAGAGGGACTAGTGTAGAATACACAGAGGATTTGGGGGTATTACTCCAGGGTCCGACACATTTGTGCGTCGTGTTTAATACACACAGTAGTTAATATGTGTTGCTAGTCCTGAGATAACTGTACGTATTAAACCTCTGTCTCTAACATAACCGCAAGGCGACATGGGGGGATGTGCCTTGACAATAACTAGCATTAAACATGTGCATTGCATCAAACGACAAGGTGCCTCTTGGCGTGAGCACACTACTACAAAAAGGCTAATACTGGATGACTCATCACAGACGGTTGACCAAAATCATCTGTATTACATGACATCACAGACGGTTTTGCTTTAGAGACCGTTTGTGCTACTAGCTAAGCTAAAAACGGTCTGTGAACAGGTAATATCACATACGATTCATGATGAAAACCGTCTATAAAGTATCACAGAAGGTTCTTAATAATAACCGTCTATGATATTGCTACATATCACAGATGGTTTTTTGTTGGAAACCGTCTGTGATATTCATAGATGGTTCTTAAGCATAACCGTCTGTGATATTACTACATGTCACACACGGTTTTTTTTATTGAAAACCGTCTGTGATAATTATTCCATCACAGACGATGTGCCGTTTTGCTCGCTTACTTATCATCCGGTGCAGTGTAGTCCTCAACAGTCTTCTTCTCCATCTCTGGCGCTACGGTGAGTCCATCGCCACTCCGTGCCCGGTTTTAGCATCGCCTCACCTCACTGAGCCCACTCGATCGTGTGGTCCATTTCAGCTATTGTCGCCCACACCGAGCTGTCCCCGTGGACTGGCCTCTCTGTCACCGCCGCCACCATCGATGCCAATTCTTCTCTGGTGAGTCCTCAACCCCACCAAGATCAATTTCCTCACCTATATGTCCCCCTAAAGTTGTGCATTTGCTTCGTTTCAGTTTATTTCCACCGAGAAGACCTGTCACCGAGGAGCTTGTCGTTATCACCTCTGTTCACTGACAACCAGCCGCCTTGGACCTTCCCTGACTTCATTGATACCTTCCTCGTGATCAAGGTGAGCTACTAGAGCATAAGAATCCTTTAATTTGAGTAGTTTCGAACGTTTACGCCGAAATCGCTAGTGAATCCCATGGCGCCGCCACGGGAGTACATCACTGTCGGCCCACCTCAAGCGACCTTAGGGCCCCGATCCACAACTATTAGCAATACGATGGCACCCTGAGCCCAATTTGTGCTTCAAATCCCACTGCTTTTAATCATTTAGTTAAGAAATTAATGAGTCTATAACATGTGGGACCGCCACAGATTTTATAGATAAAATCTTGAAATAAAAAGATGAGTCACTAACAAGTAGGGCCCATGGTTTCATATAAATAACTGTCTATGATACATCAGATATCATAGACGGTTTCATCTACAAACCGTCTGTGATACATCAGATATTACAGACGGTTTCATCTACAAACCATCTGTGATACATCAGATATCACAACGGTTTCATCTACAAACCGTCTGTGATACGTAATATCATAGTCGGTTATTTATTGGAACCGTCTATGATGTCCAACCCTATTTATATTCAGACTCTAGGGTTTTCCGCGCCCCCACTTAAACGATTAAGTTTCTCTAACATCCCTCCTCTCCCAAGCTTGTCGCTACCGACCTCAACGCTGCCTCCTCCCCCGAGCCCGCCGCCTCCTCCCTGAGCCCGTCGCTGCCATCCTCGACGCTGCCTCCTCCTCGAGCATGAGACGCCGCCTCCTCCCCGAGCCAGTCGCCGCCGTCCTCGACGTCGCCTCCTCCTCGAGCCTAGCGTGCCTCCTCCCCTGAGCCCGCAGCCTCCTCCCTGAGCACAAGTCGCCGCTTCCCCAAAACCGGCACCCCTCCTCCCCTTCGACGCTGCCCTACTGCTTTGGTTCTCCTTGCTCGTCCTTCCCCTCAACGCCCAAAGGTAACAGATACCGAGTTGCCGACCCCGACGCCCCTTCCCCTCACATATTGCTTAAATTGCTTGGCTTTGATTGCTATCTGCTTCGTGAGTATCACAACATTTTAATTTAATCACCCCTTTGTATTTTATATGTTCATATTGAAATGTGGTGTAGTGGGCTTGAGATGAATGCTCTTTGATGATAATAGTCTTGTAGTGGAATTGTTTTGATAATCGGGTTTGAACTTGAGCTCTAATTGGAATGGAATGCTTACTACTATTGATTGATTTTTCGTATTTAGTTTGTTACTTTCGTTTGGTTAATTGGTTGAACCTTCGGGCTTTGTGATCCAATTCATAATACATGCTATTCTGTCAGTAGATCAAGTGTTGTTTGTTGGAGGATTTACATGTTTATAAGTCAATTATGTCATTTAATTAGTGTGTATACCCATACACATAGAGAATCTTATGATAATATGTTGATGCATGATAGAACCTCTATTTCTTGTGAAGATGTCATCCGCTCATTCTTCGTCATTATCGCCTCATGAGTCTGATGTGTCATCCTTTGGAAAATTCAAGCGCAAGGAAAGAGGAATATCGAAAAGGCCTAAGGGCCGATTTACCATCATGGGAGTCGATGCGTCTGGGGCTCTCTGAGTCCTCGCCGAGCAGCGTCCGCATTCCGGACAACGGTCAGAATAGTTGCACATGAATGGGTCAAGATCACCTATGATTCATGGAAAGAGTTGACCAAAGATGAGAATCAGAAAGACATGCTGGTGAAGGAAACTTTAAAATCGTTTAAGATATCGGAACAACACAAGGTCTCTGTGCAACGATACGCATTGCTAGCGGCGTGCAAAGCGTGGAGGAACATCAAGAGCACACTTACAAGGATTACGTGGAGAAGGATTTGACACCCTTCCAGAAGTATCCGTTCGTGGAGGAGTACTAGGAAGACTTTGTGGCGAAGAAGACGACAAATGATTATATAATTGAAAGTGAGGTGCACAGGGCCCTCCAGTCAAAAACCATGCACCCCCACAGACTCGGCACCGCTGGGTATGCGGGTAAAATCCCACAATGGAGGGATCAGAACGAGCATGCACGCCAGTTGGACGCCTCCCTGCCATTTGTCGGGATCACTAATGAGCGTTCCCGATAGTGGCTAATGGCGAGGTTGTAACATCCCAGGGTTATGTTACCAAAAATAAAATAAAATAAAGTTAATGTTTTATTGGATTTTCTGAAATTTGATAGAGTTTCATTGCTTTATTTCAATTTTTGAATTTTTAAAAGTCAAAAGTGAAATTTATTTGAAGTTCTTGAAGTTTTATTTGATTTAATTTGAAAAATAAAAATTTACTTAATTTGTAGAATTTTCTGGAATTTTAAAGCTTTTTCCTAAGTATTTTAAAGCCAAAACAAATTTATTTACAAAATTAAAATCCAACATAAAGTTGGAAATAATTTTATTAAGTCCAAAATAAGTATGGAAATTTATGTGGATTTTTCCATAATTTTTAGAATTATTTTGCTATTTTCTAAAGCTATTTTGAATTACTGGAATTAAATCAATTAGAAAATCAAATTAGAAATCCCTCATTTGCTTTGGGCCAAATCTCCTCGGCCCGCTCCTTTTTTCCCACGCGCCCGGCCCACTTGACCCATCTCCACCCAGCCCAGCCGCAGCCGCTCCCCTCTTCCTCCCACCGTCCGATGTAAATCGGACGGCCATCCAACGCCCACGCCACCTTACTCTCCCGACCGTCGGATGGAGATCCGACGGCCCCGTGCCTTCTTCTTCCTCGCCACTTCTTCCTCACGCGCCCGAGTCAACCGCCGCCATTGTCGCCCGCGCGGGAGCTCCGTTAGCGCCTCCATCTCTTCCCCATTCTCCGCGCCCGTGCACGCAACGACTTCCGCTCCTCACGCCGCGCCCGTTCCCGGTCGTTGCCTCTTATTTCGCGCACGATCTCGCCGGTTCACCCGCACGCCGTAACCGCCGCCGCCACGTCCACCGCACACGATCTCCACCTCCTGGCATCCTCCGCCCCTATAAAAGGGAGCATGAGGTGCCCCCTTCCACCCTCATTCCAACCCCGCCACCCACTCCTCCATTCCCCTCCTCATTCGACCGAAGTTCGAGTTTTTGCGCCGGCCACCGCGTTGAGGTTTTCCTCCGATTCCGGCGAGACCATCTCCGCTTTGCCCTTGTCTCCGCCACCACCAGCATCGGCGTGTCTCTGCGAACTCGACGCGTGCATTCACTTGCCTCGAGAGCCACCGGAGCAGCTGCGCCACCGACGACCAAGCTTCGCTGCCGCCTATCTCCTCGCCGTCGGCTATCGCCGCCGCCTCAGGTGACCAAACCATACGCATTATAATCCTCATGTCCCGCTCTTGCTCTCGGTACCCTCACCGGCCGTCGCCGTGCCGCCGTTCGCCGGCGAGCTTACGACCGAGAGTGCCGCCGGCCTCGTTGACGTGGCGCCGCCACGTGTGTGCCATCTCAGCGCCCTCGTCGATGTGGCAGGGACGTGGCTGCCTACGTGGCGCCACGTGTGCCACATCACCCGCACCCATCCTCACTTCCACTGTTCCGGTGGACCGCGTCCACCGTGAACCTTTGACCAAGCCATTGACTTGGGCCCACATGTCAGTGAGACAAACCAATTTCCTTTACAAATTTAATTCGGTCGGAAAATCCTTTATCAGTCGCTGACGTAATCATTGCGCAATAAATTGATTTTCCTTTAGAAAAATAAATCAGAAAAAACAATAAATTCAGAAATTAGGTTTTAAATAGATTTAAACTTCAAAAATTCATAACTTTTGCATCTGAACTCCAAATTGGGTGATTCAAGTTGCAAAATTTATATAAAATTATTATCTAGCTAACTAAACCAAAATTATTTAATTTTGGGTTCATTTGACCAATAATTCCTTTAAAACCTAAATCCATCATTTCATGTATTTCTAATATTCCGAAGCTTATATCTTTTGCATCCAAACTCCGATTGAGCCCATTCAAATTTCTAAATTGATCTAAATTCAAGATCTAGCGAACTAAACCAAAATTATTCAATTTGGATTTAATTTGAATCTTATTTGAATTTAGTTTGAATTTGGCTTATTTTCACGTATAGATTTCAACGACTTCGGAGAATCAGATTTCGACGCCGTTTGAGAACAACTATTCAAGCAAGGCAAGTTACATTCTTGATCATATTTGCACCCATTATTTAAAATTATTTAAATTCTGTTTCAAATTATTACTGCATGCTTATTTATATTCAGTAATTTAAATTCCTGTTTAAATTTATAGTTATGCCTAAAATCCTTTGTATGGCCAATTTTGATAATTGAGTCAAATATGTTGTCACCCTAGTCAAAACCTGGTTGATACGATAGTATGAATTGGGATCATTTTGGAAAATATTATGCTTAGCCGTACTTATAGACCAAATATGTTTCATTTGGGGAATTTCAGCCAAAAAAATCAACTATTGTTTAAATTGTATCCATAGCATTGGTGTGTTATGGAAGTTTATAAATGACTTTGAAAAATGAAATAAATGATGGTTTGAACTTGGGCAAAATGGTTGTCTGGTGGGTGCAGGTTTATGCACGGGCTCAACTGGGTAGGTTGAGGCCCAGGGTTCTGTTGGTTGTCGCCCAGGTTAGTTAAGGACCGATCTTCGAGCTGCATCTTGCTAAGCCACATCGTACTACCACATGTCTTGTATGGGCAGGACTTGGCTAATTAATTTGCAAAGTTCCATCATGGTCGTTCCTATTGATGCGGTGGGTAGTCTTTCATGACTTTTGTTAGTCCCACCTGGCGCAAGAGGGGGCCTGAACTCTGCGGACGGGTAGTCCAAAGGGGGCGAAACCTTAGCGAGGGAGGTCTATGGTGGAATGATGCATTGTAAAGGCCTCATGATGATCACTTAGTCGCACGCCTTCGGAAGTGTGTCAGACGGATATTAAAAGTTGATTATCTCGTGTGGGTAAAGTTGTACAACCTCTGCAGAGTGTAAAACTATTCAAATAGTCGTGTCCACAATCATGGCCATGCTGGCAAAGCCACTCGAAGTTAGACTTCGATTTTAAAATGTTTTTGTAAAACAGTTTGATATGGATGGGTGTCCATGAGAAAAGTTATGGGTTGAAGCCCCGGGTTGGTGTCCGTGTTTATGTTGGTGTTAGGTTGGTGCCTACACTATCTTTATCAATCCAAAATCAATTTTTGATTTTATAAAACTTGAGCTTTTGAACTTAGTATGGTGTTTAATGTCAAATATTGTTTTCGCACAAATGACACTATAAGCCTTCCTTTGTTACATCCATTTTATGCATGTCATTCTGTTATTTGACGGGTGTAACTTGCGAGTACGGAAGTTGTGCTCATACTTACTTAATGCAAACAAATTTCAGAGGAGAAGAACTTCGCTTCAGGTGTGGATCGTGACGACTAGGCCGCTACCCCAATCGATTGCCTGTGGCAGATCAGTTGGACTCCACTACTTCATCATCGTCTTCCGCTGTGTTTATTTAATGTTGCCCTGTAAGACTATCTTGTAATCAACTCTGTTGTTATTTAATAAATTTTAGCGTTTATGGTTGTGTTATCACATTTGTTTACTGTGTGTGCTAACCACTGATCATGGGACTAGTTCAGTTATGCACAGAAGATCTGGGATGTTAACCCCGGGTCCTTACAGAGGTTATCTACCGCATCTTCAGGGGTCATCTCCTTTCCAAACCCCATAGACGAGGAAGTGTTCCGGCGCCTGGTAAGATCTCAAACTACCTAGTTTGTAATTACTCGATAACTTCATAGGAAGTGAAATAACATGTCGGGCTCTTGCAGGAAGAGCTGAATACTGCACAATCTTCCCAAGGCTCATTCCAAGCAGATAGGAAGAGAGATACTCTCCGCGGCCCTGAAAAACAAGGAGCATCTAGGTCGCACGAGAGGTATTGGTCTTTATGTTCCATGGAAAGATGGATTCTCAAAGGACTCCGGGACGTACCGGAGTGGGAAGAGAGCCAAAGCCGAGAGCGAAGCACAGCTACGAGAGGAGATTTGTGCATCCCTCAGAGAAGAGATGCGGGATATCGCATGAGAGGAGATTCGTGCATCCCTCACAAATCAGTTGGAAGCCCCCGCCGCTACTGTGCTAGCTAGCCCCCCAAACGTCCGAGTAGCTGCGCGTCCAACCATAACTTAGAAATCGATAACAGATTTCCTGTTGATGATATCCTGGTAATAATTATTATCCCTGAAATGCTCGATCCATTGATAGACCTGTTGAGTAGCTAATTTCGTATCGTTATGTAGGGGGCTACAAAGTTCAAGCTCCAAGTGAGATGTGGCTCTGTTGCCCTGGATGCTGCTTGGGGCCAAGCGTATCCATCCGGTATTGGGGCCTTGCTGCACTGTGTAAATATAGCGTCGAGTTTCACAAAAGTGAATATGGACGGTGTTTATGCCAATTTCGAGGTCGTCCAGCTAGAGAAGCTCTCAAACGACAAGGTCGTGACTTTAGGGCAAGCCATTGGAGCATTCATCCAATGGCCCAAGAGAGACATCTGTCTGGAGCTACCTGCACCGGTGTCAACTTCACAGGAAGTATTTGCACCAAAGCTACCTGCATCAGAGTTACCTGTACCTATGAGGCAAGGACCCGGTGTATCAGATGCATCTACACCTCGTGCCCAATCAACCTCTAAAAAGCGAGGCGGTAAGGGCAAATCAAAGCAGCCTGATGATATCCCCTTCTTGTTGTTGGCCAGGAAATTCGTGCATGGTGAGCCGTTGGTCATCGCGGAAGAGGACCTCAAAGCCCTAGGATTGGCTTCCCAGAGATTGCATGAATGGTACATGGAACAGGCCAAAAAGACGGGTGGACAACGGTGCTCGAGTGTCACAGTCAAGTTCAACAAAATTTATTTTAACCATGAGATTCAAGACCGTGTCTTCACGGTGACCTTCGATGACTTGTTATTCCTCTTCAACCTCGACTCCCTTGACGCTTCACTCATGCGATGCTGGACACTGTAAGTATGTACAATCACGGTTTACGTTCATGTAATACCGATAAATGTTATATATAACATCTAGCTTTTGTACATATATATATATATATATATATATATATATATATATATATATATATATATATATATATATATATATATATAGATACATGATCATAGAAAACACATCAAGTAAAACAATCAGTAGGTTTCCTCGGCCCACACTTGGTCTCTAAGCAATGCATCAAAGACAATGCAACCTTCGTCGAGGAGTACATGATGATGTTTTTGTTGGATCACCGCGAGAAGGATTTCATACTTTTGCCCTACAACCAGGGGTAAGTGCCACACTAGTGGCTATACTTGTTGATTTGTACTTTATAAGCAACACGAACTTAGGTTTAATGATCATGGCGACATACCTGTGTAGGAACCACTGGATTCTAATTGTAATTATACCAAAATGGAACCAGGTAAGATACCTTGATTCCCAAAAGAGGGCTAATAGCAACTTCACAGTTGTCAAAAATTTAATCGACAGGTAAACACATTTCCTCCATAGATAACTCTATTGTAGTATTTCCTTCCTTTGCAATGGCTAAGGCTAAGTTTTTGGAATCACGTAGGTCGTTCATCACATTCTATGTAAAGGGAGGGAAATACAAGGGAATGAGCCTGTGACACGATTTTAAATTCCCGGTATTCGCTAGTACACATTAATCTTATATAACACTTCGTAGTAATGCCTCTCAAACTAATTAATTCTATTTTTGCAGTGCCGCCAGCAGCCGCCAGGCAACACCTGTGGATACTATGTTTGCCACGACATAGAACTACTCATCCTCGATTCCCCGATGACCAAAGATCCTCAAGTTTACCAATCTTGCAATAATTATTTCATACTTATTAATTTTATATATGCACGACTTTAATCTTTCTAGCGACAGGTTGCGACCATTGCTGAAATTCCGTTGGAACAGGCTCAGCTCGTACGCATTCAAATGCAGTTTGCGGCCTTCTTGATGCGTGAGGTCATAAGCCCAAAAGGGAAGTTCCACAATGTAGATTGAACTTTATGTAACACATGTGTATATTTGTTCATGAATAGTTAGTTTTAGTTCATTTGAGTTAATTGATTTATGAAATGGATATGTTTGTTTCTGAAATGAATATGAATTAGATGTGCTTATTTTATAAATGAATATGAATTGGATATGTACATGTACTTGTTGTGTTTCTACTTGTTTCAGAGGGCATGACTAGCATTTCCTGAGGCTAGCCAATAAACGGAAATAGATTTAGCAATACAAAAATAATATCACAGACGATTCCTTAGGACAAACCGTCTATGATGCATCAGCTATCACGGACAGTTTCATATACAAACCGTCTGTGATGCATCACCTATCACGGACGATTTCATCTACAAACCGTCTGTGATATCACCGTCTGTGATGCATAAGCTATCACATATGGTTTCATCAATAAACCGTCTGTGGTAGGTAGCTATTACAGACGGTTCTGAGTTAATAATCGTCTGTGATATTATACATCACATACGGTTTGAAAACCGTTTGTGACGACCTCATATCATCACTGACCCATAGACTCAGACGGCTCACGAAACCATCTGTGGTGACATTTTTGAACCGTCTGTGAAGACATTTTCTGTAGTAGTGGCAACTGCCACCCCTTCATGTGTTATATAACGAGTAAAGTCGGTTGACAAAGGAGATAGACGATCAAGCAACGAAAGAGATAGGAGTCATTAGTCTTAGCTTTTGATGACTTCTCTTCTGTAAACGCAATCAATACATCAAACATAAGAGTAGGGTTATTATTCTCTCAGGAGAAGACCGGAACCTGTATAAAATTCACATGTTCTTTTCTGTATGGTTTCGCTCTAGGAGAGCCCTTAGCATTCATTCATAAGATCAATACTAAACCATCGACACTTCTTTACCTTCTCTTTCCAATCTGACGTGCGTACGAAATTACGTATGTACCCTCCAACTCTATCTTTAAGTTACCTACCTCACAATTCAATTTAAGTACATTCCAACGTATACCTTTGATTATGATCATCGAATTGCAATGAATGAATGGTTACCATGACGTCCAAGCACGGTAGAAAGTCTCGTGGACCTCAGATGCCAGTACGGCAGCCCTGTAAGGCCGTAATTTAGTTTGTTATCAATGAAGCAGAAATGTCTGCCTTTGCACAATTGCTTGCAATTTACATTGTGAAATCCAATGTGGTACAGACTATAGTGCAGAAGGAGATCGGGGTGTTAGACGATCAGTGAAAATTGAGAGGTTGCGTTTGCGTTTACTAACAATCATGTCAGTTCTCTCTTTCTTGTTCACATGCCAATGTCAGAAGCTAAACACAACGTGATGGCAAGTTGAAATTAGGAGATGGGTTGGTTGCACGGTGAGATACTCCAGAAGGGCATGTCTACCACCACTGCACCTAAATTCAGCCTGTGACATAACAAGACAAGTGAGAAAGCAACAAAAGCCCTCTCCCTTCTCTCTCATAATAAAAACCAATGTTAATCCCTATCCAAGAGTGCTCCTCTCTCCAGCATACATAATTTGCAACTATGGCCATGCTCACATTTCTCCTGTAACTGGCACAGCAAGTTTACGCTTCAAAGCGCGCACATGGTGCTTTCTTGCACTATCTGTCCCTTTGTTCTTGGCCACAAACACATGAAGTCCAAACGCATTTGAAATCTACAATTACTTTTTTCTTTCTTTCGCAGACGATGGGGTCAAGATTCAAGAACCACAAGTTTTACCTGTTTCTTTCCTGGTGTTACCTTTCTCCTCCTTGGACTTAGCCTTGTACGCGTATTAGATTACATGGATATGTTTACAGTACATGCCTAACCTTTTGGCATGTTACTGTGAGAAGTCATTGAGGAGGACACATGCGCAGATGCTGCTGCAATTGAGCTTAATCCTATTGCATCGGAAGGATGAAACATTCCACTACATATCAATCATGTGGTTACAAACTTTGTGGTAGGATCACCCAGGTGGAAGCAAAATTAGGCCGTTGGGTTTGTTTTGATCTTAATCAACTCCGCACTTTTGTTTGAAATCAAAGTGAGGGACGATGGGTGGATAGCCTCATAGCCAGATAGATCGTAGAATGTTTGTTTGTGTTTGGTGCGGTCTACTGTCTTGAATATCAAACACATTGTCAGAAGGTATTTTCTCGGCGGCGGCACATCAATCAGAGAGAATAAGCCGTGAATTGTGTATCTTTAAAATGCCTCGTGACCGAGTAACTCCTAATTTGGCTCCTCTGCTACTAGCTATGAAGTAGGGCTAGTAAATTGGATCAAACTCGATCACCGGCAGTAATCTAATGCATTCACAATCATCTCCTTGTGGCTTGAATTTTACTCCATCTTATTTGCAATCTAAAAACCTTGACAAAAAAAAGCATCTAAATATATACCAACCATGTACTCTAGAAATTGATGGGTGCTTATATACTTTTCTTTTTCTGAGAGAAAATTGTACAAATCAATCATCGTAAGGCAACAGTTTTCACAAACGGTGA
Source organism: Ampelocalamus luodianensis (assembly GCA_036346255.1). NCBI lineage: Eukaryota > Viridiplantae > Streptophyta > Magnoliopsida > Poales > Poaceae > Ampelocalamus > Ampelocalamus luodianensis. The sequence goes on from CM070617.1 coordinate 42,940,511, forward strand.
CCTTTCGTGGGGCCAGTGTTTGTATCGGTAGCAGCAGTAAAATGTAAGAAAAGGTGAGCAAATGGCACCATTGGAAATAATCTGTGAACTGAAATGGGCGTGGCGCGCTTGCTCAAGCCGTGGCTCATGTAACTAAGTACCGTCACTTCACCGGATCACGGGAGGATCGCGAGAGCCACCGAACCCGCGTGCGCGTCCGAGCATAATTTCTTCTCTGCCTCTCCGTTCGTCCGTCCGTCCGGCGCGCGCAGAGCGGTCAACGGAGCGAACCTGCCGACACGGTACGTCCCAGGATGAGGATCCCAGCGGCGGTACCGCTCGATCAGGCCGCCTGGCACGGCATCGTTGGGCCCGCTACACGCTCGCCGGTTTGTGATTTATTCCCTGCACCAACGTGGCAGTGCAGTGCTGCGAGTGTACATCCGCATCCCCCAGTGGCCAAGGGCAACGTAGCAAAGAGCACGCTCATGTGCGTAATACTACGTGATACGGACGGTCGGAAGCACGTGTTGGCGTTGGCGTGTGCAGTCCAAGGGCAACGATGTGCGTAATACTACATCGGAAGCACGCGTTGGCGTTGCTCCACGATGTACACATGCACAGGAGATACGATGGATGTAGTCAGGACGTGTAGTGGAGGGGCCAAGAACGCGTAGAAGGCAGAGCGAGTATCTAACCGCGCGTCTACAACTTGTGTAAGCTTCTTTTCTGATCCAACATCGACAGTACGGTGAGGTTGGTGTAAACTTCTTTTCTGATCCACCATCAACAGTACGGTGAGCTTGGGCGGCTGGCCGGCTGCCCATCCAATCCTGCTATCATATCCACCATTGGCGATATGTCATATGTGTACACGCCTAGCCTTAACGGCTTAACCTAGTAACCCGGTGAAGTTATAGGCAAATATTCCATGCCACTTCTTCTACTCACAACTTGCTAGAAGCTCACAATTTTCTAATCATCCACCACCCAAGTATTTTATGCCCGTGCTCCCCCCACCCCCTACACCCTACACGTGGCTAAGAAATCTCGCCGGATTCTTCTACTCACTTCCAACCCTTAAGTCCTTAACCCCCCTCTCACCTGACACTTCACACTCCCTTATAAAGGGATCCATGCCGCGGCGTGAGATAAACAAAAAAACAGACACTCCTCTCCACTTCTCTTCGATTTTATTTCCACCTCCCGAAATTATCCATAGTACAATGCATACACCCTTCATGGACAAAAGCACGCACAGCCGCGCCGCCGTCGGCGCGGGAGGCCGGCTGAAGCAGATGCTAGCGCAGCTCCTTGTGCGCTCTTCTTGCACCACCAACACCACCACGACCACGACCACCTCGGCGACGGCCTTTGTCAGCCTCGATAAGACCAACGCCGACTCCCACCAAGAATCACCACCCTCCCCTTACTTCTGCACCCCGTGCACCTACCAGAGGCCCAAACTTGACGGCGGCAGCCGTCCCCGACGCCGTCGCCGCAGCGCGTCGCTCGTCCACATCTCCATCGACTGCACTGGCGGGGCCGCGGCTGCCTCCGGCCGCCGCTCCGTCCACTCCGACGCGCCCCTCCTGCAGTCATCGTTGCCAATAAGGGACGTCAAGAAACAGAGCAAGAGCAGGAGCAAGCCGCTCTCCCCGTCCGCGTCGAGGCGGCATTGCTCGTCCTCCTCGTGGGGGAGCGCGCGGCTCCCCGCGAGGACACCAGCGGCCTACAGCTGCTCGTCGTCCACCGTGACCGACGACGAGCTCGGTCCGTTCAGCACCGAGGAGGAGAGCGGTGAGGAGGCCGAGACGAGGACCCTCTTCTCGTCCCTCAGCTTCTCCTCCGACTCCACGTCCGAGTTTTACCACACTAACAGCGGCAGTGTCGCCAGGAAGAGCCACAAGAACGCGCCCCGCCGTGCGGCACGGCGCACATTGCCAAGAACCCGCGACCCACCTGAGCCCTTCCGGCCGCTGGCTTCCGTGGGGACGAAGCACAACGAATGCAACCACGGGAAGGAGGAGGAGAAGGCGGTCAAGAAGCTGGGCGCGGAGGAGACCGGCGCCGTCGGCGCCGGCATGGCTGTGGTAAAGCAGTCGAGCAACCCGTACGCGGACTTCCGGAGCTCGATGGTGGAGATGGTCATGGAGCGGCGCGTCGGCAGCGTGGGGGAGATGGAGGAGCTCCTGGGGTCGTACCTCTCGCTCAACTCGCCGCAGCACCACCCGGCAATCCTCGCCGCCTTCGAGGACGTCTGGGAGGCCGTCTTCGGCGACGAGTGACCATGCAAGTGATTAGAGGCTAGATTAGCCAAGCTATACGTGTTCCGTGTTCGTCGTATGGTCAATAGAGCAGAGGTAAGTACGTAGAAGCAGGGCCACTCGCGCGTGAAAATGTGTTATTTTGGTGTTCAGTTCGTCCAACTTTGTAATGTACATGCCAATGCAGAATTGGCGTTCATTATTCCATCAAAATGTCCCGGTGCTCATGTTACGTTTTGAGTTGGTTTTGTTCAAGTCAGTGTTGATGATACCCGGGCCTCGGGTGTGCATGTGTCTGCCATTTAGTACCAACAAGTACACACTGCTCAAAGCAAATTGCGTTCAATTGATGAATGTTATCTATTGAATTAGCTGGGCACAGCTTGTTTCAAAGTTTATAGTATTAAATGATATAACTTAGATGTTTAGAATATATTTACGCATCTTGTAAACTATTTTAAATTTTAGGACATCATCAACATTGAAAATAACAATAGAAACTTGAAAGAAAATACAACTTGATAAACGTAATTGAAGTATTAGCTTTGATGAGGAAAATCATTTAGCATAATAAGTTATTGGGGTTCTTAGAAACATGACCACTCTTTATTATGATGCATGGATCATGTAGGTGCATGCTCCAAATCTTCGTCATTTAGTTAATTTTTTCTAAATGTATACATGCACATGTACATCTATTTAATGGGGGGTTTTTCATAATTTGCCATTATGAGATAGATAGATTTCAGGATTTGCCTCCCATGTGTCTATGACATGTGGTGTCATAGACACGTAGGGGGGGCAAATCCTGAAATCCATCTATTCACTGTGGCAAATTCTGAATTATTCCCTATTTAATCTAAGCAAAACAATGATTACGTGTGCAGAAAATTATCTTAGTACTCTACATGGTATTAGAGTACATTGCCCATGTATACACCGATATATCATAGACGACCTATCTTGAACTTATCTTCCTTCACACGCTGGTTGCCCTACCGAACTGTGTGTCTTCTATCTCTTCTTGTCGCCACAACTTTTCTGCTTCAACCCCGAACAACAAGCTCAATTCTTCATCAATCTCTCTCAGTTGCTACCTATTCCAATACAATACTCTACCGTATAGTTATATTATACTTCTCTCCAATTATTGCTTAACGTTGACTGATGCGACATCATACACACATACATATACAATCTTTGTCGATCCCTACCAGGGTGTCGGGATCCAAAAATACAATTCTGGATCCTCTGTGTATATTGCACTACTACAGGATCACGCTAGTGCACACAATGACAACATCGATAAAATATCAGTTCTATATATAAGAATGATTAATAAATAGACAAATAACAATAATTATCAGAGTAAAGACCTTAAGATCAAAACTTACAATTAATGCCTCAGAAGGCGAATAGCTCAATTAAGTTTTGAATTTCTCACTGACTAAGTTCAAATTTGAAGCCATAGTCTCTTCTGAATTTCTCACTCACTAAGTTCACTTCTGGCGATCAGTGCATGAGCTGATTCTGGGTAGCAGGAAACTGATTAAGGCTCTGATGTGTCACTACTGGCACTGGAGATAGTTGATGGTTATCATCTGCTCTGGTACCGACACTGGTGACGACACGATGGCTTGCTTGATTTTTCTGATTCAATAAATTGACTAAGGTAGCGACAGTCTGATCTGCTGGGTCATCATGTTGTTCATGTTCTGCATCATCGCGTTCATGAATTGAGTCTGAGCTATCAAGAATTGTCTCATGACTGGATCTACTACTCCTGGTACTGATAAATGTCCACTAGGATTAACAAGATCTTAGCTGATACAGACTGTCTCAAGATTACTGACAAGGTTGGCATCACTTGGGCTCTTCATCTGCTGACTGACCAAGGCTAATAGATGAGAGGGAAGCGCATAAGGTAAGGAAAGATAGTCTACTAAGGGGAGCAAGTTTAATCCAAGAAACACATAAATAGCCAGAAAACTATTAAGAAGCATAAAATTCACAGCCAAACTACACACAGAAGAAGGGAAACGACAAACAAATCGTCTAGTCGATTAAACTCTAACTTAACTGGGTGACTTGGCATAACACATGAGAGGAACCAACACTGATTTATCCTATATGGTTGGTCAGAAGAAAAACTCGAACTGGTCATGATCTTCGTCAAACATTGACTGCTTGCCATCATTGCAGGCGAATCTTGGAGAAAGACAAGGGCGACATAAACTTCTTCTAGTCTTCAATTCTTGCGACGAACTCGCTTTGAACACTTGGGAAGATATCGATGCGTTGTTATTGGTTGGACGCTCTTCGAAGAGTTGTTCAAAACAGCTTTTGGGCATCCACCAAGACATTTGGTACAAATAACGATAAACTATAGAAATTATTAGGAAAGAGTTCAATTTAATACTCAAAATGGTGAGGGAGAAAATAGGTGAGAAATGAACATAATGGGAGGGTATAGAGTGGACAAGGTGAGAATAGCACATCATTAAGATTTTCTATTTGTAAAATAAGTTTTGAAGTTTGTCTTAAAGGCGGCCATTCTAACTAAGGTCATGACCTACAGTCTAACCTGACTCTATTACCACCTCTGTTGGGACCTAAAAATACAATTCTGGACACTCTTTGTATACTGCACTAGTCTAGGATCATGCTAGTGAACACAGTGGTAACATCGATGAAATATCATTTCCATATACAAGGATGACTAATAAATAGACAAATAAGAATAATTATCAGAGTAAAGACCTTAAGGTCAAAGCTTACAATTAATACCTCAGAAGGCGAATAGCTCAATTAAGCTATAGCGAAATGTAACAGAATAACTTCAGTGAAGCTCATCCATATGCCCACAGGCAATTGGCTAGGGTAGCGTGACCTAGTTCTCCACGATCCTTGAAGTAGACCTTGTTGACCGATGATTCATCCTCTTTGTCTGAATGATTGCAGCAAGAATGAGTACTTCAGTACTCAATAACTTGCACCACAGAATGCAAGTATAGATGGTGGCTTATTCCAACGGAAGTGGCTTCTGTGGTTATTTTGCAGAAATGCAATATTTGCAATTGAATACAAATAATAGTTTTAAAGTATAATTAAAAACAAATAAATAATAATTATTTAATAATTATTTTTACAAAGGACACAAAGTCTAATCAAATTCTTTCACACAGCCATATGAGTTTAATCACACAACTGACCCTTCCTAATGGTTTTATGAAAATCTAACCCTCGTGTGAAATCCCCGAGCATGTCCATGACCACGGACGTAGCTTTTTGAATAGATTGTTTAACACTCTGTAGATGTTGTACACTTTACCCACAAGATGCAATCATCGGGATTAGAGATGATCACAACAAAACTTTTCCGAAACTTCATCTCAACCATTAACACTCTCGATGTGTTTTATCATCACACCAACCCAAACACAGTGCTTTGGTATGACACACACCGTTGGACCTGAAGACGGCGAACCGCTCAAAAATGTGGTCTACCTGGTACTCCACACCTCCGCCCATCACTGAGCTTCTAACCTACAACCTGAGGAGTCAATGTCAAGAATCCGTAACTTACTAAGTTAGGCATGTCCCATACCAGGCATGTGGCCGTACAGTTGTGGCTCGGTTCAATAACACACAAAGTTAAGTCCTTAATTGATCAAGACGAAACTTCGAATTTCTAACTATGCCACGAGGATTACCATTCCCATTCACAAAGCTCCACCATATCACAAAGTATCCACCATTCGCCTCAGTCTAAATCTTTTCCCGCCCTGTTGGTTAAGTGCAACACTATGCTATCATGAAGTAATAACACATAGCACATAGTTTTACACAAAATTCCATAGTCACTTAGTCAAATTTATAATTACAATTCAAATGATATGTGTGACTCGTAGCATGGCTAAGCAATACTATTCGTCTAACTAACCCACGTTGGTGCTATGATAATACCAACTAATAATTAACCAAACTAGGGTGATAAAAGATCATGATGATACAATAGGTAAGGTGGATATAATCAAATTAGTATAGCTAATCCCAAAGCATTTAAATAAATACTTAAAGTAAAATGTAATAATTTGAATCAATGTAATTTTGGAAAACTGGGTTCAATATGATCAAATGTACTACTTGCCTTTCCTATAGCGATGATGTTCTTATTTTATCTTCGATCTTCTGCTTCCTTAACCTTTAGCTCCTTCAGACGATTCCAGTACTTCAGCGTCTAATCGAGAAAGAAAGCACAAAACAAACTAAATTCAAAAAGATAAATTAAATAAACTCCTAATTGAAATTGAATGATATTGTAAGGTAGATAATGAATTTAGATAAATTTAGAAACTTGAATGGGCTCAATCGGAGTTCGTATGAGAAAGAACGGGTTTTCAGAAGATTGAAATTCACATGAAATAATGAAAAAGAAAAGGAGAGAGAGAGAAAAGTGACAATTGGGGTCTATGAAATATTCTCATAATATTCTATTCCGAAAATATTAGAAGGGATTTATTTCATTGCATGACACATGGGTCCACATGGAAGTGAGAGGAGAGTTAGATATATGTCTTGGATGGCATGGAGTATTTGAATGACAAGTGGGGACATCACATCAGAGTAAAAGAAAGATATAGAGGAAACAACCAGAGAAGGAACAACCCACAACAAAATCAACCGAACAGAGGACAGGGCGCAGGAGCTGCTGCTGGCCGATTTGTGTTGGCGCATGGAAGTGGCAGCTTGGTGGCAAAGCAAAAAGAAATAGAGAAATAGAGAATAGAGAGCACAGAAGGCTTGACTGCCCCACACTTCAGAGAGCTACTAGTGAATCCAACGAAGCAGCAGAACAGAACTAAAACAACAGAGCGTAGAAGGTTCTTCAACAAAGGCTACAGGTTGATTTTGGCGCATGGAGTCGACAGCGAACAAAAGCAAACCAGCAGCGGTGAAGGGGCAAAATGAAATGGCGACGATGAGGCGGGGATGATGACGCGGTGAAAACAGCGAAAAATGACACCATACGACGGCGGCGAGGCCAAGAACGGCGACAATGGCGGCCTCACGAGCACGTAACGCTTCCGGTGATGCTCTGCGAAAGGGGAGAGGAGCACAATGTAGAATGCGGCGATGCGAACTCATCGGTGGTGGAGTTGAGGCAAGTGATCAACGGTTGCGGAGTAATTGGATGGAGAAGGGAGACATACAAGAGGAGAGAGAGAGAGAGAGAGAGAGAGAGAGAACACTCGATTCTCAGCGCACGGTGGATGAAACTTGAATATAAAAGATGGAAAAAAATAGGTATTGACAAGGGACACGAGATGACGCGATCGGATTTTGGAAAAACCCACCGAAGAGGCGTGGCGCTCAACGTACGCGTTTCAGTGTCATGGTCGACATGGCCGCCGGTAAACCAATGGTCTTGGGGCGAAGGGGATGGAAGCATGACGTAGAATGCGACGACGTGAACTCAACGACGTAGACGGTTTGACCGGGGGACGTCGGATGAAGGCGCAACTCGCCGGAGAAGACCTTCGGTTGGAGCTCGATCTTTTGCAGATTGCGACGAATATAGATTGAAATCCACGGAACCAATTTGGGGGATTGGAAGAAGAGATCAAGATGGACGTTTGGACATGATTGGTTTCTTTTTCTGTGCACCGGAGAGGAAGATATGATTTTTGGAAGGTTTTGGTTGCTTGCGTACAGGCGACAGGCTCTCTGCTGCTCAATTGGGATGGAAGATGAACAGTACCGATAGGTACTGTAGCAGCTGAGAGGACAGAGAAAAGAAAGGATTTTCATAATTAAATGAAAGGACAAAAATCAAGGAGACCAAATAAATAGCAAACAAATCCGAAAAAACTCAGAAAATATTCAAACATTTCTTGGAACATAAGGAAGCCAAATAACACTAGTTTTTATTTAATTGATGTTTATATTAATCAAATTAAATATTTTGAATTTAGAAAATTCCCAATTAAGCTTTATTAATTCAAATAAAATTTGGTAAAATTTTCCAACGACCTAAACTACTTAAAAGATTTTTGAAAAAACAAATTTTGGGACGTTACAAATCTCCCCCCTAAATGAATCTCGTCCTCGAGATTCAAGCTAGCTATGGAATAGGTTAAAGAACTCAGCCTTCGGGTTCTCTTCTTGCTTTCAAAGTGCTTTGACCTTGACGGAACTGCTCTTCTGAACACTTATGAGACAAACGCCTTACTTCTTACTGAACTTCTCGCTTCAACAAAAACTTGACAAACTGCCTCTTGGCGGGAAAGGCATCTTGAAACTCGATCTTCTAACGAGCCTGCTTGATCTGTGCTCGAAGACACTTCTGGAGTTTTTGAAATCCTTCTACTAACTGGTAACTCAGGTTAACAACCTAACTCTTCTTCTGAGCTTCGGAATCTGAACAGACTGACACATCTCTGTCACCTATGTCGTACAATTCTTAACATAGAACTTCAACAAGTATTTTAAAGATAGACATGATTGCGAGGGTGATAATATGCATAATCTACATAGCTTTTCTGCTTGAACTAAGCTACTTACAATCCCTTTAGGATTAAAGATGCTTGGCCTTCTGTTTCATGATTAAAGCAAAATCCACATACTTTGTGATATGATCTACTCCTAGATGAGCGATGTCTCACACAGTCGATCATAAGAACTTCAAATGGTAACAACTGCGAACTAGCTGACATCTGGTGTTGTAGGGGGAACTCTACACACGACACTTGCTTACTTGACTTGGTACTATGAGTTAAGGCACAACTCATTAATCTTTTTCAATCTGTCTACCGGTTCGGGGCAATACACAATACTAACATTTAAATGAGCATCCAAGGCTTCATACACACCTTGTCGCTAACATGAGATAAACTGGGATTCTCGGTCTGACGCTAACTCCTCTGGCACATCATGAAAACTAACAATCCCTGTTGATATGATATTATACCAATTCTGGCGAATACCATCTCTGTCGTATACAACCTTTGCTGTATATCACTCTGCTAAACGGTCTCCAAACTAGGTGACATTGGCAGGCATGAAGCGGAAAATTTCTGTTAAATGATCAATAATCACTTTTCAAGAAATTACATCCCGATTGGGTCGTGGGAAATCTCATATCTGAGTTCTCAGGGATTGAAGTACTCTGACTGGCCTCCAACATTTTGGCTGACTTTCTGACATACCAAATACATGGTAACCCATTCTGTGATATTTCGCTTTATTTTGGATCATTACAATCCACCTTCGAGGTCATACTACACTTTGGTACTTTCAGAGAAAATGAAATGCTTACACTCAAATGTTAGTTTGAGCATCAACAATTCTAGTTTCTTCTGATCAGGTACACAAATACACTCAATGATTCGTGGATCATTTTGCTAGCCTTCAATGGACTCTCAAAGCTTTACCTTGCTTCACGTGAGGATTGATTTCCTTGACATAACTGTCTGGTTAGGTTTGATTTTCTAGCATTGGTATGAACTTTGGGGTTCAATAGGTATACTCTTGTACTGACTCGAGATTTGGCTTATGAATTTCACAGGCAACTTTGGCTAACTGATTAACAAATTCTTGCGGTAGCTCTCTTGATTCAACGCATCTGTCACTATACTGATTTGACCTAAGGGAACAAATTTCAACCTCATGGTTCTCAATCCATTTAAACCATCTTTGTTGCCCCATGGTAGAAATTTTGAATTATGACTTGAATAATTCACTGCTTGAAAGTTGTTAGGAAGTGCTGGCGAAACTTCTTAATACACCAATTCTGGGATGTCCTGGGATAAAAGTTATCAAGGTTCTTTCTGGTATCTGGCAATACAAACATTGTAGTAGTGATCGATCTCTTCTGAATTTCTAACTGACTAAGTTCACTTCTGGCGATCTGGGTGAACTTGTACTTTTACCACGAGGAGGGGTCTTGGCTATCTTGAAACAACTGTTCCACTGATCTTCAACTGACACTATCATGTTCACAGATGATTCTGAGAAAAATTGAAATTCTTACTCCAAACTCAAACAAGTTGATTATGAGGTTCTGAAGATTAGCTCTTCGATAAACTGAAATTCTCGCACATCCCTGTGCTACAATTTCACTTTAAAGTTAACATTGGTGCTTGCCAAACTGACGTACTTGATTCGGCATTGCCTTTATCTGAGAACATCCTTTGTTCTGCTCTATTACTTCTGCAAACTCATTTGACAACTTTTGTCATAGTTCATCTCTAACGTAATTCCTTTTGAAAAGGGTTGGTATCAAGTCAAAGACATACTTGACTTCTAATACAGTTGCATGCTGCACAGATCACTTGCAATGACAATTGTGTACTCTCTTACAGATATGGATATTATCCCATAGTGATGGTCTTCAACCATACACTGTTATCTCACAGCTACACAAAAAGGCTGAGTTGGAATTCAACATCACGTTCCATGATTATGGCTTTATGGCTTTCAATCAACATGACTCAAAGCTTGATTACTCGACATGCACATGCATATGCTGAGAAAGGTATCCAATTATTTAATATCCAATATTCTTTTTTTCATAACTTACATACAAAAATATCCACATTTTTGCTCTCAAACAAATGAAAAATTACAACTATTCTCTGACTTTAATGCTACAAACACAGGCATGACGTTACATAATCTGGTATCACCAATCTAGACTTTCTCGGTAACATCATCATTCAAGCATCTCTTCTTTGGCTGCTTCTTTGGACATAGGGATCATATTGCTTTACTTCCTGCTCTGGGTGTTATAATCTTGACTGAACCAACTTTTGGCATTCTTACATCTGGAGTGAGTGACTGATTCTTCTGAGGACATTGGCTGATGTAGTTACCTTTTCCACAATAGTTGTAGCATAAACATGTCGAATCTTGCGACTTTTCTGACGAGGCTATGGCAGAATGACTACCCTTCTTAAAGGTTGAAGCTTGTCGCTTTGCAAGGCATCTCCTGGCATAGTGGTCTTACTTTGTAACATCCCCATTTTGGCTTGTGTTTCAAATGTAACAAATTGAGGGTAAATTAAAAACTTTTCCTACATCCTTGTGCTTTTGAACTTTTCTGAAAATTCTTGTAAAAGAGTTTTGGAAAATTCAAAAGCAAAACCCTCAATTATCAAGTCACCAACCTCCTTGGTCAAACCTTGTGTCAAACCCTTGGAAATAATTTTCCCTGGTTCTAAGGCTGCTTGGTAACACCTCTGAATTATTTCATAATTTTTGGAAATTATTTGAAATATTTTAGAGGCAAGTCAAACCTTGGTCAAACCTTTGAAATAACCTTCGGAATCTCTTGAGAAAATCTCAGTGCACAAAAATCTCTGAAAATTTTATGGAAGGTTAACCCTAAGGTCAGAAGCTCCAGTTAAAATTTCATAATTTTTGGAGTTGATTTGATGCCTCAATTAAATCCCCAAAGTTTCAGTTCAAAAATCAAACCCTAAGCGGTTTGTATTGTTCATTGACTCGAAGTCGGGCTCGCTCGAGTCACTTGACTCGACCGAAGCCAACTAATCGCACCGCGCGGTCGATCGAAGCGGCGTGCGTGTCATCACCGTTAGATCTCCATCGGACGGCTCTCATTCGTGTAAGCATTCGGACAACTCCGGTTGCCTTTGATTCTCGGCCGTTGGATTTCAATCGCGCGCCACCTCGTCGTCCTCCTCGCGCTCGCCGCTGGCCACAGCTCGCGCTCGCTCGCGCCATGGCGAGAGGCTCGTGGGCGATGGCGTCGCCCACTCACCCTCGACGCCAACGGGCAGTGCATTAAATGCGCGTCAAGAGCCGCCCAAAGTCCATCTGCCACTGCTCCGTCACTCGTGGCGACCTTGAGCGCGTGGACATCCGAGGCTTGCTTGCCGTTGCTCCCGGCTTCCTCGCCTACTTAAGCTCCCATCTTCCTCCCCGCCTTCCTTTACGCACCCGTGAGCTCTCCCTTGCACCCACCGCATTCGTGGAGCTCCCAAACGCCTGCTTTCTCGCGCGCCATTGTTGCCGCGAGCTTCTGGTGAAGGCCGTGCTCGGTGGTTCCTGGCTCCCCTCCTTGCTCTGTTGCTTCCCCTCACCTCGGTGGTGCTTAACAACCGCTCCTTTTCGTGGTTTCAACGGAGCACCGGATTTTGATTTCCCCAAATCGCCGCGGCGCCTCTCTTCGTCTCGGTCTTGGGTGAGTCCATCTCCTCACCTTCCTCCGGAGCATCGGTGTGCACGGGACCTATTTTGATGATGTGGTCGCTCTCTAGTTGTCGGGAGAGCTTTCCTCGTTGCGCTTATTGTTGCCGCGGCGGAGCTTCGTCGCCGGAGCTACTCCGACCGCCTCGCACCTCGCGTCCGTCGGTAGCTCCTGGTAGTCCCTAGATGCTCGGGCACCGCTTGAATGGACCGATCGCGGAGCTCTTTTGCCGCTTATCGTCGCCGTCATCTTTGCCGTGCCGCCTACGCCGCGCGCGCCGCTCGTCCACCACCGCGGTGTGGGTGATGCCGAGGGTGCGCAACGCTATTGCGCACCCATTCTGGCATTCACTCGCGTCGCGTGCCTTTGGTCGCCGCGTTTTGCGGTGAAGCCTTTCGGCCGTGATGTCGGACGACAACGCCGCGGAGCGACGTGGTGGTCTTCGCCGTTGGATCCGAGATCAACGACCACGAACCTCCACGTCGGCCCTCTGTTCTGCGCGCGTGAGGAGTGTTTCGGCGTGGTTCAATCTGGATCGTTGGATCGAAGATCAACGGCTGGGATTGCGAAGGCCTTCGTTCGGTCCGAATGCCCTCATCATTTGGACCGTTGGATCTGGATCCAACGGTGAGCCTCCGTGGGTCCTGTGCGTGTGTGCTGTGCGCGCCGTGCGCGTGGGCCGTCCGATCCAGGATCAACGGCTCGGGTTCGTCCACGTCTCGGATGTTAGTGAAGTCCTGAGAGTGCTAAGTCCAGAAATCAGTATCACATTAGGGTCTTCTCATTTTCATATCTTTGTCATCTTAGCTCCAAATTAGATGGTTCCAGTTTTGTTAGCTTCCTTATACCTTGAACTTAAATAGAAAAATAATTGTAGACCATGATCAAATCTGGAAAACCATTTTCAAAAATAGTAAACAAGTGAACTTAATACTGTTTTTCAGAACTTTAGCAAACTTGTAAAATGCATAACTTTTAATCTATAGATCCTTTTTGTATGAATCCAATTGGATTAGCTTCCACTGCTAATGTATTTGCTGGTAAAATTGGTTTCACAAATTTTACTGTTTTTAAAAATCATAAGGATCATATTTTAGTTTAATACCCTAAACAATTTAAACAAATCATAACCCTTTCAATATAACTCCAAATGACCTAAAATTTTATATGGCTTATCACTACACCAGTAGGTAGCTACCATAAAAATTTCAGATTCAAAATCTTTCTAGAAAATGTTTTTGCTACAGTACTAATTATGGCCGAAAATAGGTTTTTAGAGAATATCTTTTGCACCACAAATCCAAATTAAGTTTTTCCAGTTCCTATGACTAGGTACATTCGTATTCTACCTTATGTATAAATTTCGTCGCATTTGGATAATTTTTTGCTTGCTCTTTTGTTTAAGTGTTGCTCGTCTTATTGGTTGTTTTTCGCTCTTTCGCTTAGGATTCGATATTTATGGTAACCCCAGAACGACCCTCCATAACAATTTGAGCAACACAAGCAGGCAAAGCAGTTTGATCATTTCCCATTGATCCCATTACTTTTAAAGTCTAATATTTTGTTTAACTTCTATGTATGCATTGCTATTTTGTTGTTAAATTGATTAGTTAGACCTCTAGTTGCATAATCTGTAGGTAAATGGTTATCCTCTACTACCGAGCCTAGGTTATTTGTTTGTGATTAGAGTTCGTTGGATGAGCTCTGTCACTTAGTAGATTTTCGAATAAATATTGCTTAGCCATGCCTAGTATCGGTAGTATTGGGCATCATCGACTTAGTCGATGGTCTTGATCACACAAATACTTATATTATTCCATTATGTCCAACCCTTGTGTTTTACCATTTTGCAAATCAAAACGAAAACAAAAATTATATCTTGGCTTGGGCACAATGGTATGTTGGGTGATCATTGGGTGTGATTGAATGGTGCCTAAGTCCCTAAGGACCGAGTTACTTGTGCCATTGATCCAAGAATTGTTGCGTGCAACCACACGAGGGGATATGGAACCTCTCTTGACTAAGTACTTTGGGAGGTGTTAATTATGAGCCAACGGGTGTTCTTGTGTGTGTGTGTGTTGTGGTGTTGGAGGGGAGCATTAGCGCCGTTTGTCTAATGTGTCCTTCTCCCGTGGAGTAGCTCTTAATTAGCATCGATTGGAAAGCGTCTTGTTAGACTTAGCCATGCCTCGCATACCAAAGAAGTGTGCTAACCGTGTTGGAAAGTCTATCGTGTGGGTACATTGGTACACCGATGATTAAAACTATTCGAATAGCCTCGTCGGTTATGGCTTGCTTGATTATTTCTAATAGACTACAACCTTTTAAAACTTAAACTTGACTAAGGTATGAAGGGACACTTCATGCTATTGTTGTGGTGACTATGGGTTAGTCACTTCTAGGTTGGTGTTGTCATCTATCTATTGTTATAATTGTCTCTCTTTTATTTGAACAATAAAAATTAATTGCAAATTTGCTTTGAATCTATTACCCGTTGCAAATGAAAACTTGCTTTATCTTTGAAAATAAGTCGAGCCTCATCCACTTAAATAAAGCTTGCATGTAGTTAATTATAGTTGTTATCTCACACGTCGGTCTTGCAGTACAAAAACAAGTTTTGTACTCATCTACATCACTTAATATTAATTGTTGCAGAGGAAGAAGGTGAGCCCCAAGGGCCTCACTTTTGTGAGTTGTGTTCTTGTGTTGTTGGGGCGATTAGCTTGGCGGTCCATTGGTTGCCTTGTGGGTAAAGGCACACCGATTGGCTTTTGTTTATCGCCATCTTATGGCCATTTTGCTTCCATTGTTTATTTACTTATTTGTATGACTTTTGGCGGTCGGCCTCTCTTTGTAATAGCTCTCTCTATATTATGTATGTCTTTCGATTGTTGCTTTTGCTTGGCTCTATGTGTATGAGTGGAATTGATGCATGATTTTGTAACGGGTGTGTATAGCAGTGGGAAGTATACATATCTCGAGGTTAGTTTATTTGATTTGTCTAGGACCAAGTGGATGGTTAAACAATAGGTTTAACCTCAAAAATCGAGCCATTCACAAATTGATCGCCTTAGGATATTTGAATACCTTATTTTCAAAGTATCAAATGGTTTATGAAAGCTTAAGTAAGTTCTCGCTTTTACTCCTTACCTATCTTAGCTTTCTAACCTTGCTCTAATTTGAGTTTTAAAGTTGTTTTCAAACAAATAGTTGTTATCGATTAAACTCTTAAACCAATGAGTTTGGAGACTTGGCATAACACACGAGAGGAACCAACACTAATTTATCCTAGATGGTTGGTCAAAAGAAAAACTCGAACTGGTCATGATCTTCGTCAAATATTGACTGCTTGCGATCCTTGCAGGCGAATCTTGGAGAAAGACAAGGGCGACGTACAACTTCTTATGGTCTTCAATTCTTGCGACGAACTCACCTTGAACACTTGGGGAGATATTGATGCGTTGTTATTGGTTGCATGGTCTTCGAAGAGTTGTTGAAAACAGCTCTTGGGCATCCACCAAGACATTTGGTACAAATAACGATAAAGTATAGAAGTTATGAGGAGAGAGTCCAATTTAATACTCAAAGTGGTGAGGGAGAAAATAGGTGAGAAATGAACAAAATGGGAGGGTATAGAGTGGACAAGGTGAGAATAGCACATCATTAAGATTTTCTATTTGTAAAATAAGTTTAAAGTTTTTCTTAAAGGTGGTCATTCTAACTAAGGTCACGACCTACAGTCGAACCTGGCTCTGATACCACCTCTGTCGGGACCCAAAAATACAATTCTGGACACTCTTTGTATACTGCACTAGTCTAGGATCATGCTAGTGAACACAGTGGTAACATCGATGAAATATCATTTCCATATACAAGGATGACTAATAAATAGACAAATAAGAATAATTATCAGAGTAAAGATCTTAAGGTCAAAGCTTACAATTAATGCCTCAAAAGGCGAATAGCTCAATTAAGCTGTAGCGAAATGTAACGGAATAACTTTGATCTTCTGCTTCCTTGACCTTTAGCTCCTTCAGACGATTACGGTACTTCAGTGTCTAATCGAGAAAGAAAGAGCAAAACAAACTAAATTCAAAAATACAAATTAAATAAACTCCAAATTGAAATTGAATGGTATTGTAAGGTAGATAATGAATTTAAATAAATTTAGAAACTTGAATGGGTTCAATCGGAGTTCGTGTGAGAAAGAACGAGCTTTCAGAAGATTGAAATTCACATAAAATAATGAAAAAGGGAAAGGGAGAGAGAAGAGTGACAATTGGGGTCTATAGAATATTCTCAGAATATTCTATTCCAAAAATATTCTCTCAGGGCTTCCACACCACCGATCTTCTTTGGCCACAGACTTCTTCAACAACACCGACACTCACTACTTGTTATCACAGCCCTTGGCTCCTTCGACTCTGGCTTTTCTCTTCAATGATTCCATCCAGTAGCACGACATTATCCTCGTCGAACTGCTAAGGTGAGCAATATGGCATTGCCCTCATCTACATCGTCACTGCCTCAGTTGTTCGCTTTCCCGTGGGTCGATGTCTTCTTGTTGGACAGATCGATGCCATTGCACTTTTTCGTGGTCTCCTCCAATAACATTCATGCTATCCTCGTTATAAATTTTATTTTTATTCAAAATATTTGTTATTTTTTATTAGAGTTTGTATACAAATCAAATCGCTAAATTTATTTAATTTTTTTTGAATTTTAGTTATTCATGGATACTTTGAAACTCGTATGGAAATCAAATTGCAAACATTCTTTTATTTTTTTATTCTGAATTCCTATTATTTTTTGGTGGAATTAGTATACAAATCCAATTTCTAATTTCTATTTGATTTTTGTCCTGGATTACAATTATTTAGGGGTTTTACTTCAGAATCAGTGTCAAAATCAAATTGGTATATTTTATTTTGTATTCTAAATGTCGGTTATTTTTGTTGGAATTCATATGCAAATCCAATTGCTAACTTCTATTTAGTTTTATTCTGAATTATATTTATTTAGGAATTTTACTTAGGAATTTGTATGAAACCATATTGCCAACTTTTTTTATTCTGAATTTCAGATTGGAAAAAGAAAAAGATATGAATTCCTAAGTAAAATCCAAAAAAAAAATGTAATTCAGAATTACATCTTTTCTTTTTCACCGATTAACATGGGAATTTCTAGGCCTTGAGAGTGAACACCACAGCTTCCTTTTCTACTATTTTAATAAGATAATAGATATGAGTTCCATAGTTATGGAATGAATTTGAACAAATAAAGGATTCAGACAACAAAAGGACAAATTGCTTACCTTCTCCAACTGCGGTGGCGGGATCTCTGGTGACAATGAGCGGTCGGTGGTGATGCATTAGGGTTAGGGTTCACCGGGGTTAGGAAGGGTTCACCGATACCCCAGGGTTTTGAGAAAGTAGGAGGCGGTAGCCTGGGTGTGGGTGGTGGTCTCAGCGAAGCGGCGAGGGCGCCGGTGGCCACGAGAACAGGGGAGGGCGGTGGGCGTTACAGCGACATGCCCGAATTAGGGTAGACGGGGTGTGGTGGTAGTGGGTGGCATGGCGATGAGCCCAAATTAGGGTAGGCGAGGTTGAGATGGGGCCAGGGGCAGTGGTGGAGGCACGCGCAGCTCGCCGGAGAGGAAGAAGGCGGCGGAGGCGGGGCTGGGGGCGGGGGCAGTGGTGGAGGCGCACGAAGCTCGCTGGAGAGGAAGAAGGCGCCTAGGTGCCAATGAGGGGGAAGAAGAGGGGAGGGGCGGCGGGATGAGGGCGAAGGTGAAGCTTGCTGGAGACATGAGAGTTGAAGACGATGGGAGACGGGAGATGAGTGGTTGGGGAAGAGATAAGGTTGGGCGACTAGGCGTTCTACGGATCGAATGTTCCATCCGTAGTCACGATGAAATCATGACAGCTAGAGAAAACTAACCAGGCGTTACGAAGAAATAAAAGTCTGAACGACCGATCAAACCTCTAAAAACCATTTTTGCCTTATTCTCATTTGTGGTGCTCGGCATGTATAAAGTGCATAGCACTATATCATGCATGTTTGCTTTCTCTATGGTAACACTATGTCATGGACCAGCTTTGGCTGCTGTTTGTGGGCCGTGGCCCAAGAGGCGAGAAGGGAGTTGGGAGTATAAGGGGCAAGCAACAGGCACACCAGGAGGGGATCGAAGAAAATCACAGAACCTGTTCTTCCTCTCTGCTATCTTCTTCTTCCTGTCGGCTTCTCCCCCAATTCCTCTTCTCTCGGATTCCTAGTCCCTCAATGCTCTCTAGTTTCCCAGTCTCCCTTGCTATATCCTGTCTTAGCTCCTAATTTCCCCAATTGTATGCCTCAAGAACCGGTTTATTGATTTGGTAGTGGATTGTTGTGTTCTTGTTCGGATGTGCTTTGGTGTTTATTAATTGGGTTCGTAACAATATGGTATCAGAGCCGTCGATCATGGTGGATTCGTGCTCTGAGGTGGCCAAGAGCAATACCGAGAAGGAGAACGAGGAACGGTGCAAGGCCATGTTGGACAAGCTAATCTCGGAGGTGAAGAAGCAGACAATGGAGATGGAAGACCTGGTGGTACGCATGAACGAGATTGCGGTTGCCTTGAAGGCCATCGTCTAGCCGCAAGAAGCACCAGTTCATGCCTTGCCACCGCCCGAGACCACACCGACGGCCACCCTTGTCATCGTAGTGGACCACGCCGTGGCGGCAACTACTTCTGCAGAGGCAGCCCACGCCCCCGAGTCGCCCACCAAGTGCTCGACGTTGGGCCCCGACCTCAACGCCGGCTACGCCAAGGTCGCGGTTGTGTCCCTGCTCTCGAGGGGCGTGACCACAGCCCGCCGGGCACATGCGGAGCCCGTGAACGTCTCCTCGTCGAAGTCGTTCGACACCGGAGAGCCGGACACCGTGATGCCCACCAGGTGTTCAACGGCGTGTCGCGGCTGCAACACCGACGTGCCATCAACCTATCCCCAAGAGGTGTCTCCAACTCCACCCTTGACCAACACCATGCTCGATGCCGCCGTCACTATCCTTGTACACTCCTCTAGCGAGGTCGCTGTCGACGAGGACAGGAACACAAACATTCCTACTGAGCCCTCACATCTATCCAGTGCAGTGTGCCCTCTCAGCCTTGCCCATCCGTGAGGATGTTGTCCTTAGTGCTGACTGTGCACTGTGGGGCATGACTAGCTACCAGCATGCCGCAATGGGTCAGGTCGAAGCAGCGCGTGCCATCGACGTCCATGACAACACATGGATCAACTGCAACATCAGGTTCTCATACTTCTCCTCTCATGTATTTGCTGCACAAATGGTTCCTGCAATGGAGGTATTCGGCAAAATAGGTGACAAAAACAAGAGGGAGCAGTATTTTGTAAACATGGTTTGGGTGTAGTGGCTGGAACCATGGCCATCGTTTAGGTGCAATCATGGTGGTGTGCAAGTGCCCCTAAAATTCCAATGACCACCGCCTACGCAAGTGGAGATTGTAGGAGACCGAGCTGAGCTTCGACCAATACCAAGGTAGTTGTTCGACTGTTATCAAGGCAGAGTGCCATGGATGCCCCCATGGCCATCACGTCAAGGACATGGGACTTTGCTCCAATTGCTCCACAAACAGGCAGGAATCAAGTCATGGATGATGACATTCACTAATGCTGAAATTGGTATGCTAAATTCGCTTATGCATGGAGTGATATTGGTAGAACAAGTATTGCTGCTATACTGGGATTACAGGAAATCTCATAGCTTGTTTTGGGTGATGGTTGGACTTGTGTGGGCAGGGCAAGGAGTTGAGGCCATGGGTCTATTTCAATTAGTTACCAGTTTCGGCATTGGTTTTGAGGTAATCAGCTTATCATGTTTTTTATTGCTTGTGCTGAGCAAAATGGGCACTATGAGGATACTATAGCTCATTTTTATGATATGATGCATTTCGGAGCTGGGAAAACCAACATGGTTGTGCTTACGATTATTCAGCAGTACTTTGGGATCACTGGGAGGAACTCACTGCACAGGTTTCAGTTGATGAATGAGATTTATTATGAGAAGGTTATGGCTGCAGCTGGTAAGCATCAAGTGCTTACATTTGTGCACTCAAGGAAGGAGGCAGCGAAAACTGTTCTTGCCATCAGACACTGCATTGGCTAGTGACACATTGACCTACTTTCTGAAGGATGAGAATGCAAGCCAAGAGGTTCTTGGCACTCATGCAGATCTTATCAAAAGCGGTGATCTTAGAGACCTTTTGCCAGATGGGTTTGCAATTCCTCATGCTAGGTTGGCAAGGATAGGCCTTGAACTCGTTAAGGAATTTTTTGTTGATACACATATACAGGTCCTCGTTTCGACAGCCACACTTGCATGGGGTGTCAATTTGCCTGCACACACTGTTATTATAAAGGGAACCCAGATTTACAATAAAAAAAAGTGCTTGGATAGAATTAAATCCACTGGATGTCATGAAGATGATTGATCGTATGACACACATGGAGAGGAAATTATCTTAACTGGCCATAGTAAATGGCAATACAACCTGTCTCTTAGGAATCAACCACTACCTATTGAGAGCCAGTTCATATCCAGATGGGCTGATCAATTAAATGTTCGGGGAACTATTCAGAATGCTTAGAAGGCATGTTCGGGGCTTGACTACACTTACCTTTACACCCGGATGCTCCGGAATCCAACATTGTATGGTTTACCAGCAGAAATCATGAACATGAGAGCTGTTTATGGAGGTTTTGCTGCAACTCTGAGAGACCAACAAGTTTGGGTTATGAATATTGGGCCAAGTGATTCACCAGACACATTGTCCATTGCCCATGAGCGTGGTTTGTTTGGTGTGCAGATCATTCACCTTCCTATATCAGAGCAATAGAAGCGTGGAGTTGTTCATATTTTAGCATGCAAGTTAAGGCAAAGCAGGATCAAGGAAGCTAGCAAATCATGGGGAACTACATGCCCAGATTATATCCCCACTATTTTTTACCACTTCAGTGCCAATGTTTCTGAGGATGGGAACATTGTGAACTTAGGCTTATGGGACATAGCAGGTCAGGAGGAGTACAACAGATTGAGGCCTCTTAGCTATAAGGGGGCTGATGTATTCATTCTATCATTCTCCTTGGTCAGCAGGGCAAGCTATGAGAATGTCTTGAAGAAGTGGATGCCAGAGCCTCACCGATTTCTTCCTGCTCTGCACCTGTTCATGACAAAACGTTTACAAGTGCTTTGGGACCCCGGTGGCAATGATGACGATTCTTTTGTATCGACTTGGGGTCAAGCCTCATTCAAGGAGGGAGGAATGTCATGAACCGGCTTTGGCTGCTGTTTGTGGGCCATGGCCCAAGAGGCGAGAAGGGAGTTGGGAGTATAAGGGGCAAGTGACAGGCACACCAGGAGGGGATCGAAGAAAATCACAGAACCTGTTCTTCCTCTCTGCTATCTTCTTCTTCCTACCGGCTTCTCCCCTAATTCCTCTTCTCTCGGATTCCTAGTCCCTCAATGCTCTCTAGTTTCCCAGTCTCCAATTGTATCCCTCGAGAACCAGTTTATTGATTTGGTAGTGGATTGTTGTGCTCTTGTTCGGATGTGCTTTGGTGTTTATCAATTAGGTTCGTAACACACTATTGCACCCATGGTTGCTGCAGTCGTACACACAACACAAAACCTTTGTAGCGAAACTTGTAGTTTGGATTCAATAGCGCCAAGGACACCTGCACCGCTAGACTGCAACATCGCATCAAGGTTGAAACGTAGCTTTGCCTTTTCGCTAGAGGGGGGAAAAGCACAGGGCCACTCAAACAGGGTTCCATGCCCTGGTCAAATTTGGACGCGATGCTAGGTTGGTTTCTATGGCCAATGCAGGCCAAACAGCTAGCTGCAAACAACATAGCTTTATTCGGATTGATTACTCATCAGGGTACAGTGCACAAGTTCGTTCGATAGATAGTATCGTCGTGGAGGATTTGAAGTTTGAACTGGGGTCTGAAATGGATGGTCGCTCACATCCTAGTCTACGTCAGATTACTGTACAACTACTAGCAACAGAAGCATCAACTTTTTAGGATTACAGATTAGACAACGAAATCAGAGAGCATATACTACTCTCCACAAACAAAAAGGTCGAGATGACTAACAAGTGATTCTTGCCTAATAATCACCATCAACACTTGTCATCACCATTAACCCAACCGCTAACATGTCGGCCCACCATGTAACTAATTCAAGAGTGACCCCACGTGTCAGCCTAACATTAGAAGTTTGCTAACCGTGTGCAATATCTATCAGAAAATGATTTGCACACGAAGCTGGTCGCACGGAGCCTGTACAAAGATTTCCCCGAGGTCCTCCTCCTCTCTCTCTCTCTCTCTCTCTCTCTCTCTCTCTCTCTCTCTCGCTCGGGGACTTAGACACAGCGCTGCGACCAGCTTGGTGTTTCCTCCATGGCTAAGTGCCGCGTAGGCATGTAAAAGAAGCACGACGACAACGGTAGGCATGGTGGAGAGGTGGCTCGTATTCCACCGTGGCCGTCCTCGGCCTCTCGTCCCCGCCCAGGCCGCCTCCTCTTCCTCCACCTCCGGAGCCGGCTACTTTGACGAGGACCTGCGCCGTTTCCTAGATCACCAAGGTTGTTGGAACGCCGTCGTCTTCTCCAATACTAGCCGTCGAGCCCTCGATCTGATCCGTCACTCCGGTGAGTTCCTCGTAAAACCAACCGCGTCACGACGTGTTCCACCTTCATTGCATCGTTCCCCTCAATCAATTTCATCTTTGTCGCAGCCATTCGTGAGAATTGAGCCCAACTCTGCCATCTCTGTCTGAGCATCGCCGCCGTCGATTATGCCGCCGCCGGTGAGCCTCCGACGTCCCCTCCATCTTGTTCCCCGTGACACGTTCTATCCCGTGCTCATCTCGTCTTCACCAGAACTCCGCCGTAGAGTGGTCGCCGCCGTCTGCCCCCGCCTTTTTGCCGTCACGGTGCTACAGTGCCGCACTGTCCACGATGTGGCCACCCAGAGCCTCCCTAGGACCCTGCCGACCCAGTTTGGCCGCCGTCGTCGCCTCCCGAGCCACCGCTCGTCGGCACCGCCGCTATCCAGAGCCGCCCGTCGAGCTTCTGTGTTCCCTGTGCTCTCTCTCACTACCGAATGGACCCCACTTGACCTGCTGCTTCGTGCATCTTCGTGCACTTGTCCAACCAACTTCGTGTGTATAGCAGCACCGATATCTATCCTAGCCAGCTGCGCATGCGGGAACAAGCATAAGACGCCGGCGTGCTTGTCCGCACACGGCGAGCAGGCTTCAGATTCGCTCCCCCGAACGCCGCGACGGTGGTGGTTTTCTGTGATTCGGTGAGGCTGGGTTGGTTTGATTTGGTGGGAATTTTCCGTCAACTCAAATTCGATTGCCCGTGTGTGCGAGTTGTATACGCGCGGCTCCTCTTCCCAATGTTGACGTGGCTTGCGCGGCCTGTTACTCAACGTCGACGTGTTCTTTTTTTACCCCAAATTTTATAGGGAAAATGGATCATTTGCCTCACTTTTAACTTGGTTTCTATCATATTTGTCACTATTTTGTTATACTTGATCTTTTGCCATAAAGTTGAAGAAACATTTGATTATTTGCCTTTTTGCCCCTGGCTTCTTCCCTCTTCTAATCTTCTTTGCTTTCGATCATGGTTGACCGGCCGCCGTTTCACCCTAGCTATCGTCTGCTCTTCGAAGCCACGCCACCCCCTCCTCTCTCGAGCTCCTCTCTCTCTCTTCTTCGGCTTCGCGGTGTAACTCGAGGGAGGAGGAAGCGACGCGGCTTTGGCCGGAGAAGAGAGAGAGGGGCACACCGCGCTCCACCGCAAGCGTCGCCACACCGCCCTCGTCTCCAAGCCCCATGTCGCCACCTTTGTCCCCTCCCGCGGATCTGGCTGACGGCGACAGGGCCATGCGGGAATAGCGGCCGGCCAGGCAGAGGCGGTGGCCAGCGACAGTGGCTATCCAGGCCGACGGCGGCCCGGGCAAGCAAATAAGAGAAGAGGAAGATGAGCTTCCTTCTTTGGACTGCCAACCTTGACGTATAGCGTCAAGCACCTCGACATCGGCCACGTCTGTGTGTGACGAAGGAATGGCCAGGGTGGAGGCAACGTTGGCCGGCCGGCCGAAGGCAACGTGGATCGCACAAGAAAAGAGGAGGAGAGAAGGAAAAAGAGGGGGTGAAGAAAGGGGAAGAAGATAAGGATAAAAATGTTCAAAATGGCAAATAATGGAATGTCTCTAACTATGTGGCAAATGATCAAGTGCAACGAAAATACTGGTAAATGATAGAGATCACCTTAAAGATGGGGCAAATGATCAATTTTCCCAATTTTATAATATTGCTTTCTGCGTGTTCGACAATTTCTTGGTCGGGTTGTTCTCTTTCTCGATTGGAACTTGTTTGAGAGACCCAAAATTTTGATCCATTCACATGAACAAGGCACATGTGGAGTATTCTGGTAACTAACTCGTTCTGGGGAGGATGGAATTGGACGGTGGAAGTCGTGAGTTTAACAAACCCTTGATTGGTAGTAGGCCTTTGATCCAAGTCAGCCCAGTTGGCCCAACATAGCGAGGTCTACGAACGAAGGTGGCTTTTCTTTTAGGAGTTCCAACTTCCAAGTATCAAGAATCTATAAGGCATCAAATGTTCATGCATGTCAAAAAGAATTTAAAATAATACTATTTTATGTAACTCAATTTTTGGGGCCGTGGGTCGGACTCGAGCCTGCCCATTCAAGACCGGGCTTTTCCAAGCCTAACCCGGGAGGGATTTGAACATGTCTAATGACGGGTAACGACCGGATGCCCAGACCAAGGATCAAAACCGCTTTGGGGTAAATTCCGATCGTCGATCGGAAAAAACCCGACCGTAATCGGCGATTACGGATTTTCGAAAAAAAACCGGATAAAAATAGCTTGAATTTGATTAAAAATCATTCAAAATTCAAAAATTAGAATTTGAACTTGCAAAACCCCAAAAAAACGGTTGGGATCCAAAATCCCAGACCCCGCCGGTGAACGGTTACCGGCCGGGTTTTTTTTTCCCTGGTCCAGACCAATATAATGCAACTATTTGTAATTTTGAATGGCACCCTAGTATATGTATACGAATAACAATTCAATCCAGGTTTGGATAATAGTACTACATGTTTGAGCGATCCTTGCACCCGAATAATCGATCGGTGGCCCATATATGCGTTCAATATTCCGCGCATCGTATGCCAAGCAGGTTTGCAGGGGAACACGTACCATGCGTGCAACTGTGCAAACTGAGCTAGAACTTCACTGCTCTTCTCATTAACTAACCATGCATCATGCATGCCGCTGCATGCTACAACGCATGCACCGGGATCCAACTATTCCCATTGCTATTTGTCGATGCAACCAAATGGGGTATGTACCACGTAGGTAGCTACTGATCACCAGCATCGATTATTCGATCGATCTTTAGCTACATTGGTACACGTCATGCACACACATGCATGAACGGCGAGATATATAGCATTGCATTGGACGGCCCTGACGACGCTAGCGCTGCCGTATTACGGCAAGCTAGCTAGCCTGCGGTCACGGAAGCGAAGCCATCGAGCGCGCGCGCGACAGAGATAATGTATGACGTGTGGGCCCCGGACCAGCTAACAGGCAATTGAATGCCCAACCGTGCAAGTTTGATCCGCTGCATGCGCTCTCAGGCAATCCTACAGTGGCACGTCACGTCACGTCATCACCATTCACGCATCTCATACTATACAGTATACGCTGCCTTTCCCATGCTGGCTCGATCGAGACTGCATGTGCATCCATATTATCGCACTTGGGTGTCGTGAACTTGTGATTCTTGTGAATGCATGTAGTATCGGGCTATAAGTCGTCACTGATTAATTAACAGATACATATCACATTGATAGGTCGTGGTGTATTACATATTTCACGAATTTTCATACAACTTGTGAGCTTATATGACGTTCATGCGTGCATGTGACTGACTGAGTATGTTGGAGACTAGTCAGTTGGTCGCATCGATCACTTGTGCCGTCCTACATATAAGGACACATTTTGCATGAGATGCGCGCGGTACACAGTAATCGTATGTACACCTTTAGGTTTGCGTGATCTAAGTGGGCTCCTATGGTCCTACTCCTATACACCTCGACATATCCACCATTACACTTTACAAATAAACAACTAGATACGTCGTCTGATGGGGATGGCGGGCCACCTGTTAATCGCTGGGCCCATCTTGTTTTGGACATATCCGTTTACTTTGCCGACTAGCTACAGTCTCGACGCGCGCGAGAGAGAGGCAGCAGCTCTCTTTCCTTTTATGCAGTACTTGCTTACAGTGACATTAGCCCGGATATATTTATGACGGATTAATGGTTGCCATCGTAGTATTTACTGCGCCATCTGCATCCCTAATTGACTGCAAAATAGCGTCATTTCACCTGACAATCGACGCCACTGTAATGAGAGGCCATCATGCTATTCCGAGGGGGACATGAACCATATGATGTCACGCGTGGATGCTGTAGAAAAAAACGGCTGGTGTCCATCGATCGATCTACTAGCTGCTAGTAGAGCATCTACAATAATCTATATCACTTGTTATTAGGGATAGACACATCAGTATTTAGGTGATGCAGAGGAGAGACGGTGAGGAGAGAATGTGTGCTTGTTTTTAGATGAAAAAACAAGCAAATTGTTGATATCAAGATATAAGAAATAACAAAATAACTATTAGAGAGTTGTTTGTTACCTAAAAACTTATTTTGTGGATAGCAATTAAAGTAGCAATTAAAATCTTAGATATAAACTCAAAAATAATCCAATGAAAGGCTTATTTCTTTTTAATTGATTCTATCCTTTTAGCAACAAGTTAATAAAAAAAAGCTATTGTAGATGCTCGTACTATTCTTTCTCGCTCTCTACTAGCTAGTCTACGTCTATCCATCACGCACTAATAATCTACCACTACTACAGTACGTAGAAGTCTAGTAATTAGGTACACTTGGATCGGCCGGACAGCCAGATCTTTGTAAATATTTCCTCCCGTCTTTTCGACCGGTTGGAATCCTGGAAAGCAAGTCGCTCAACATATCAATCAATCACCTTGTGCACCACCGAAGTTAACAGCTGGGACAGGACAGCTTGGCAGTCAAACAAAGTGTGAGATGCTTAGCCACGGTTAAGCCACGATTACACCCAAGTAACGATATACTAGTACATCTCTAGCTGTGCGTGTGATTAAGAAATGGACTCACGCTCCAACCAAAGGCGCGCGCGCGCGGGGCGATCGATCGAGACGGAGAGAAAATCGCGTCCAAGTCGATCGCACCCTCTCGTGAGTCCAAGGGCCTTTAAGTTCGTTCCCCATCGACGTCCAAATCCCTACTTTAATTAACATCACCACTGCAGAAATATATGAGTATTGTAATGGAGGCCGACACCTGGAGCATTAATAGCGCATCATCGCATGCCTTCCTATTTGCTGAGCTCTGGGCCCCAGAAAGAAAAAAAAAGCATCCAAAGCAAAGCCACTTGCACTAACACCATAATAACACGTATTGCAAAACTACTGATCCATAAAACTCAGGTAAAGTTATATAGCAGTAGTACACATGAGCAATCCGTAGTAGACAAATGTTAGCAGCAAAAGTAATGCAACAAGTGCACCAAGCTTAATTTAATCACTTTAATCCCTGCAAGCTTGGAGGACACGAAGAGCACTACTGGCTGCTGCTATGTCCAACCAACAAGTGCAAAGACTTGTTGATCGATCGATGCGCTGTTGTACACATACGTCATACGTACACATTAATTAAGGTTACACCGTAGTTTATAATCTATACCCTGTAAGAATAATCAGAACACATACCGATGTGGGTTTTACTGCATGCATAGTAGAACTAGCATTTTTTTTGC
This sequence comes from Ampelocalamus luodianensis, assembly GCA_036346255.1. NCBI lineage: Eukaryota > Viridiplantae > Streptophyta > Magnoliopsida > Poales > Poaceae > Ampelocalamus > Ampelocalamus luodianensis. The sequence goes on from CM070617.1 coordinate 42,968,941, forward strand.
AGGTGTGTACGAGTGATTACATTAGTAAGTAGAACAACATGCATGTGCTGTGCATGATGCACCAGGTTAAAAGAAACCCTGGCCAAGTAGGCAGAACGGGAAGGGCGTGTCCACTGCCGTCTCACCGTCAGTTAGGCCCATGACACCACCGCCGCCCCCGAACTCCGGCACCTGCTGCACTCCGCAGCTGGCGGCGGGCGGCTCGAAGGCGGGGAGTATCACTGGCTTCTGCTCCGCCCATTGCCAGACGCCGTCCATGGCCGCGCCACCGAGCGCCAGCAGCGGCGGCGGTGGTGGTGATGCCGGCGGGAGCGGAGGTGGGAGGGGAGAGGCGGTGGAGTCACGGGTGGGGAGCTGCATGCGCCGGCGCTTCTTCTCGGCGGCCTGTTCGAGGAGGTGGCCGGTGACGGCGTTGGGGTCCTCGGCGAGTCTGGCGAGGAAGGACATGAGCTGGTCGGGCCGCCGCTCCGTCGCCTGGAGCCGCCGGCTCATCCGCGCCAGCTCATCCCCGATGGCCGTCTGCTCCTGCCGCAGCCTCTGCACCTCCTCGAACAGCGCCTCCTCCTCCTCCTCCTCCTCCTCCCATATTGGCCAGCACGTGCCGCTCGCCGCCTCCGGAAGGGCAGGAGGCGCCGCTGCCGCCCTCGCCGCGCTTCTTGCGGCGCACGATGCGCGGCAGCAGGTCCGTCTGGCCGCGCAGGAACGACTCGTGCGCGAACTCCCACCGGTCCGGGTGCACCTTCCGGAACCCCTACACACGAATTCCATCGAGCAAATCAAGCAGCTAAACATTCCAAGTACGCGTACAGTACATGTACGAGCTAGGTAATACGACAACACAACTCAAAAGGCGGCGGCACTGGAACGCTCACTACACTTACATAGGTGTTGAGCTGGCGGACGAAGCTGGAGAAGTTGCTATGCTTGAAGAAGCACGGGAGGAGGAGCTGCGAGAACCCGGCGGGGTCGGCGACGACGAAGCTGTTGTTCTCCCTCCCCCACCGGACGAGCGCGTCCGTCCGCGGGTCGCACACCATCTGGTACGTCTTGGCCACGAACGGCGCCGTCTGAAGCTGGTCGCACCCGATCAGCCCCAGCGCGAGCTCCGTGTGGAGGCCGTCCATCCGATATACCCTCTACCAGACCTGAGACTCAGACTCCCCCAAGTAAGTACTCCCAGACGTCAAATCCCTCAAAGGCAGTCATGGTTGCCTGTAGAGGGGGCCGGCCGTCTGGTTAGGTCATGTTGCTAATTGTGGGCACCGTGCGTGATAGGAGGACATGACTAAACTAATAGAACGCTTGTATTGAGCTGCAACGTATATTTATGAGAACTGCTATACATCTTTCAATTTTAACGCTCTGTGATTGGTGAGAGAGAAGAAGAGAGAGTGGGAAGTGAGATTAGATTAGGGATATAGGGGTGGGGTGATATCTGGAGCATTGGATCTCGATCTGATGGCTCAGTGACTGATTTCTAAGAAAAAATCAGTCGCATTCGGGGTTAATATAGACGTGTCTGGGACTTGGAACGGCTCCGGCGGGCGACAAGTGTAGAATTCCTGATGCTTCCCGTATCCATTCCTTGTGGCGTCGCCATCGCGTGAGATTTTAGTTTATAAAAAAAACAGTGCCGCCTTTTGGACCAAAGCGTGATCCAACAGTGCAAAAGAGGGCGCGCTGATTAATCGTATTTAAATGCAGCTAACCCAACTGCCTGATCGAGTGGGCCGATCGATCGAGAGGGCAGTGTCGTGCGTGCGAGGATTATAACTTTTTTAGCTTGTTCCTCTCTGGCGAGTGGCAGCAGGTTGGCCACTTGTGTGTGTGCTAGCGCTGTGTCTGTAATATGATCGATCGATCTCGCCTCGACTGTACACAGTACACTGCGAAAGTAGTAACGCTAGCTACTAGAAGATATAACATGTCACTGTCACGTAAAGCTGGAACTTATGGACGTGATTTAGTCCGTGCGTACGAGCATGCCACCGGACGGCGCCGATCGAGGCCCGCAGAGAGATCGCGGGCGGTGGCTTGAGACGCCACCGGAAAGGCGCCGCGTTTGGTCGTGACATGATGTGCGCTTACATATCACATGCGCGAGGCTTGGCTGGAGCTGTGTCAGTAGCTGACTCACTTGTGCACGGTGGATTAGCTAACTGAGCAACCGATTGGAATGGATGGGATCGAGTAAGGGCCCAGGCTAGGCTCGCGGGAGTCCTGTTGCTCTTCATGGGGATTGATTGATTAAAGAAAGTAGCACAGTAGCGCACTATGCCATAGGTGTGCTCTCTTCGAAAATATCTTGTCTCCTAGGAGGCTTGAAATGGATGGGATCGGCCGTGCCTCCTTGCGTTGGTTGGTCCCCGAACAGCTGAAATACTGCTCTCTGTTTCCAAAATGGGCCTGTTACTTTGCGTCCATACGGTCTTATCAACTAGCACTAGTAGTCTAGTAGCAGATAGGTTGTTCAATTTGATTTGGTGTTGGTGGGTGGGTTTGTGAGGTAACTTGGGTTTCCCAATTCAGATCGATCCAGTGGTGATAATTAATTAGTGATATGTCACTGGTTTAGAGGAGTTAGTGTAGCTCACTTGGTCAGCTCGTGTTGATGGAAGGAACCGGTCAGGGGTTTGACTCTGGGTCTCACCAAAAGACTATGTTGGGACATAGTTATGACACATCAATCTATACACAAATTCAATGGTTATAACTAGTTATTTAAACTTTAAAAATTTCAAATGACTTAAAAGTAGCAAGACACACACATACTTTTTTTATGTGGTTCACATTGGAGTATCTTATAATTAGTATATGAGTATACCCAAAGTGATAATAGAGTATCTCGAGGTCTTAGTAGAAAGTATTTTTCATATATATATATATATATATATATATATATATATATATCACTGGTTTCTACAAGAAGTCCTATCTGGGATATCTTAGTCGCTGGTCGGCCAATGGAAAACTTAGACTACTACTTTGCAAACAGATACGAATTTGATAAGTTCTCCAAGACTCCAACTACCTCCCAAGGCTCCAACCGATCATTTGTGAAAACTTGTTTGTTTATCACTAGATATGTTGCTTTGTTGGTTCAAATCTAAAACAAACTCTGGTGTATCTCATCCTTTCGGTATATATACGTGCATGCATGAATCCTCTAAGCTAACACCAACATTGACAACCAATGAGTATAAATTTCGTATTTGCAGCATTTTTTCCGAGGAGGGCATGATCATTTTCAAATTATGACGCTTCCTTCTAAATTATTATTGTACGGTCCCAAACGATCCTGTCGGATCGCCGGTTGTCAATTGGGCCGTGTCCGACGGGAATTTGTGTAGTTTCTGTAGGAGATGATCACTTAAACCAAAGCTTTAAAGGTCCTATACTTGTGGAGTATAGGCTCTTAGTTCCTGTGCCAAAGGGCACAAGTAAATTATACATCGACGGTTGTATACCCTGCGTTATCGGTAAAATACGAAAAGAGATAAAGTTTAAAAGGTGTATTGCATTGGTCGCATTACATAAGTATGAAGGCTATGTTTAGTGTAATGTTTATTTTGGATTATTGATGCTATGACTGTGAATTTGCTTTAGCCTTGTTGATACTTGCTGAGTTTTTGGACCTACTCTTGCTTTGATATGTTTTAGGTACGATTGGCAAGAACGGCATGCATGGGAGTGAGTAGATTTTTGGTTGCACTCACTACCACTCATCCTTAAGGCGTCTGCCATTTAGTTTTATTCCAGTAATAAGTAAATTACTTGAGAATCACTCATGGCTGGTTTGAGTTTTAGATTAATTGTAATAAGGAGAATATCAAGTTTTGTTTATATTTATTAGACTATCTTTCATGCTTGAATGAACTTGAATTGAAGTTATTGTTAATTGTCATGATAAATTGTTAGAACCTCGGTATAGTTGACTATACAAAGGAGGTTCTGCTGAAAATTGGTAATTAGATTTAGTTTAATTTAATTTCAATAGAATTTCAGGCTCAATGTTGAGTTGGGGTGTTACAGTTGGTATCAGAGCGGGCTGTAGGTCCGTGGTTCATGAAATATTAATTTTGATACACTAAGCACAGTAGGATGAGAATAGGCATAGCATTGCATTCTCCCAATGGACAGTATCTTGATGCAGTTTCTTAGTGTATGAAGAGTATTATGATACCATCTTCCCAATGCATGGTTTCTTATAGTGTAGTATCTTAAGTTGTTTCATTTAATTACATGCATGAGACTGTTTTGCGTTGGATTTCAAGCCGGACTAGTATCTAAATTAGATACTAGAGTACCCTCTCTCTTCATTAACTATGATGATATATCATTATTTTGTCTACATAGCAAGCTAAGATACCAGCCAAAATAGAACACTGGAAGCGGTCTAAGCTACCAACGTTCGCAAATGAGTAGGCTACCGTACAGGCTAATGCAAGTTTTTGCGTGCTGAGAATCATTTGCCAGTACTTTAATTAAGCAAATGTTACGACACTATGACAGTATGTACTACCTCCGTTCTCTTATAAATTTCGGTAATCATATCGTATAAGTATTATAGTTTTTCCGGTCAGCACGTCGAAATGCTACGTGTCATTTCACTGTTATACTGTTTCGATTGCTCATGAGGTTGTGGCCCGTCCGATCGTGTTTCCTCGCATCAACGCCGTCCACAGGACCTCAGTCTTGCGCTGAGGGACCGAGCCGCCCGCCCGTCGCGCGCTTCTGCTCCTTACCCTACCCCCGGGCCCCGGTCGACTCCCCCCAAATCCGGCCAGTGCAACGCCGCGATCGCCGTGCTGTGTAGGCACCACTCTTCAGCACCACATCCCAAAGTCCGCCCGGCACGACCGCACCACCGCACGCGCCTCCCTTGGCCCCTCCTCCCCTATCCCCACGAACCGCGGCGGCGTAGACGACGCCGGCCACGGCAACCCACGCCCCTCGATTCCCCCTCCCGCGCCAACCCCTCCCCATCGTCCGATCCGAAGGCGGTGTCCCCGATGAATGTTCGCCATTTCCCGGGCGACCTCCTACGCACGGTCCTGCAGCGGCTCCCGCCTCCCGACCTCGCGCGGGCGGCATGGGTCTGCCGCCTGTGGCGCGCAGTCGCCTCCGACCGCGTCGTGCTGGAGGCCGCCTTCCGCGCGCCCTGGGGTGTGCGCCGCGTCGTCGGCGAGCCGACCACCAGGGCCTTCTGGCGCGCCGCCTCCCTCGGCAGCTTCGCGCTCTCGCACCTCGTCCGGCGCGGGGACACCGTCCCCGGCATCGCGCTCAAGTACGTCCAGGTATACCGTCAGTGTGTTCCCCGTATGAATCTGATAGCTTATCGCTTTGGGTAGTCTTATCAGCTGAATCTGATTTTGATCGTTCTTGAGTACTCCCTGGCAGAACCAAACCAATACGAATTTGACGGGTTTCATAGTTGTATTGAAGCAGATAATTTAGACTACTGCAAGGTCTATGATTATAAATCATGCTTATTATTCGCAGATGAATCCAGTCGAACTTGAAATAAAAGTAATAAGTGGTTGTTGAACAGATATTCTAAAATGAAATGAACAAAAGTTGCGAATCACTGTAATAATTTGTAGTCAGGAAACTATCACCGCAGCTAAATGCATTTTTTAGACGAACCCGCAGTTAAATACTTGAGATTCAAACTCAAAAGAATCTAGGATCTATTGTGTGCTCTCTCAGCGTTGTGCAGCTCATTACTGTCGCAGTGTATATTGTTTATCATGCTGGCGTTAATAAGTGGCTATGTGATAATATTCATGACACAAAACGTTCAATAATAGATACACTACTTACATAAGGTTTGTCAGTTGTATCAATTATAATGTTCTAATTGATACTGAGGCTGCAGTGGCTTGCTCTCTCAAGTCTCGAGTTAATTTAGTTAGCTCTCAAGTCTTGGTCACCATAATCTCGCTACAATTAGTTGTTTAAGGTGGATTCGGATGCATTACAGTGATGAATGTTTTATTTAGGGACTGATATAGAATGCCGTTCACCTTCAGTTATTAACTTCTGATGATGTTCTCTTTTGCCGACATAGAGTACATCATAAATATCGAACACATGTATGGTCCAATTTGCTGGAATACTCTGTTTGATGAAGCTGTCAATGCAACTGAAATAAGCCAATCTGATTCTAAGCATTTTGGTTAACCCTTGTGTAAGTAGTAATCTATCAGTGCCCCATCTTTAGTTTTCATTTTTTGTTCATTGAACCATGTGAATCAAATCTGTCTATTGAATCTATTCTTAACAAACTAACCATTTTATAGGACTTCAGGAGTCCATATGTGGTTTGGCAAAAGAAGCAAAAGATGCATTTTCAGGTGATATATATTTGTCCATACATGGTGCTAACACCTTCACAATTGCTTGCTTGGTTCATCTAATGTACCTTATTAGCGAAGGAAAGTAGTTTTTAGATATTCCCGACGCTCATACACTCCAAAATTACCATTTACTTCCAAAAAAGAAAGAAAGAAGAAGTGCATATGTTTCTCAAATTTTAGCATCAATGCTTTATCCCAGTCTTTGGGTTCATGATTGGTGAATTGGCTAACTAATTATTTCCATGTGGTTTTACTGGCCTCCTTGGTCTGCTCTCTATCGGATAACAAGGTCATTCTTTATAATTAGATGAGGACACCGAGGTGTTTAGTTTGAATACAATTTAGTTGTGAACTGTGATATGCTTGTAGATACATAAAAAGAGATGTTATATTGTTCCTTATCTTGACATCCATGTTTGATGGGAATAAAAAAAATGTGCTTCAATTTGCCCCATTCAATGTGTAGTGGAGTTCCTTTTACCTCTTATTTCCTTGGTTGACTTCAAATTTTCAACTCTTTCAATCTACCTGAGACTTTATCATTCTAGAAGTACACTTGCCTATGGAATCCGATTCCATATGCGATTATTCAGACTATTTGGAGATAGCACAGCACAAACAAATAATTGTTGCATCTACATATATTGCCTTTAAACCTGACCCTTTTTTAGCTTTGCTTTGTTACTTCCCTATACTGTATATTTGATAGAATGACTAGACCCCTTCTGTTGCTTTTGTTCAGTTCCGAAATAAGAACCAATTTACTGCATCCTCTAACCAAACAATTATATTGTATATAAGATGCTATTCATTTTTCTTTTACAGATCACTTTGGCTGATGCTTATGACTTGGATTTTGTAGAGTAGAGTGTGCAGAGTTGAGCCTTCATGGTTTGCCAATATGGTGCCTACTGCCATTAGTTGCCATACAATGTCGTAAGGTTTAATATTTCTAATTTGAGGTTTGGAAGGAAGTAACTTTTCGTAGCAACAGAGTCAACTTGGATTGTAAAATAGCTATGCAGAGTTTGACGTCGTTATTTTTCAGGATCTACTACTGTAAATTGTCATATGTGTTCTTAGCATTACAGACAGCTTTGATTGTGAATTCCTTACCGTCAAAATCAGCTTGCTAGAACTCATGACAAATGACCCCATTTATATTTGGAACCTTGACTTATGTCTAATGATTTCCATGTCTCAATCCATATATGTAATTTTTCAATGCGCCCGCGGCAACGCGCAGGGTTCTTACTAGTGCTTACATAGAAGTTCGACGACCACCCGTGAAATTACAGACCTCGTCTTCTTCGCTACGCCTATGTGCCCACTTCTCGTCACCTTCCGCCTCCTCCACTTCTTCGATCCTTTTGCTTTGCCTCCACCACAACTAGGGATGGCAATTGCACTCAATTACCCGTATGCCTGTGGGCAAATACCCTAATGGAGTCGAGTATAGGGGGCTTTCTTTGCCCATGGGCATGGAAATAGTGGCAATCTTCTACCCATCGAGCAAACGGGCATGGGTGAGCTCCACCCGTGCCCGCTTCGCCCCGTTTACCCAGCATCTTCCTCTGATAGGTGGGCCCTCTGAAGAAAACCATAGTACAGCGCAAGACCACCCCTCCAGTTCGGCCTCCCTTCACTCGACCACTCCAAACGTGTCGCCTCACCCTCTCGTCTCGCTCCCACATCTGCATCTCATTTCCCATTCTCCCTTCTCCAATCCTGCATCCACCTCCAACCCTCCACTCCACAAGCTGTTGTCAGCCCATCCTCTCACACCGACGCCGACGGTTGCCCCGACACCCTCGGCCCCTCCCCCCTGTTGCGGCTCCGTCAGTCTCTCCTCCCTCGCCGCCACCAACCCCAAATCCCCAATCCTCATGCCCAACCACCGCCCCCTCCTCACGCCCCGCTGCTGAGGCCCAGGTTGCTGGGGAAGCGGAAGGCCACCTTAGATCTGGCGTGGCAGACCGGTGGTGGTGTGGAGCCTAGCCTGGCAAGGGGATGGGCGGGAGCGGGCTGGGGATGCGCCCCGACAAGGACTGCAACTCTTATTCCCACCCCTTTCTTCCCCGAGCCGTACCGCCAATCGAAGGAGAGAGAGCAGAGGAGAAGCTTTCGAGGGAAGGGTGGACGAGTTCGATGACTACTGGGCGCAGGTGTACAAGGTCGAGCGTCCAATGTTCCCCCTAGGCACCATAACTAGCCACGCCTGATGCCAAATGTGCATACACAGGGCCACAAAGGTTAATTTCAAGCCTAGCCTAAAAAATAAGACAATGGCCAAGATCGGTAGAATCGCCGCTCAAATCACCTCCTTGAAGGCCGAAATCGTGATTGCGGCCCCCACACGGACACTAGCATGGCCTGATGCCCCTGTGGATACACAAACACCCCGACGGCTGCTAGCCCGAAAATGTCGTCAGCGGGCCCAGGCCAAGGGCGACATAGCTGCGTTGGACCCTTTTGTGCGGACTTGATCGACATCGAGCATCAACAGTGCCCACTTGGTACCAAAACAAGACACACACGATGCCAAACACACGTACGTAGGGCCACAACAATGGATTTCAACTTGTCTTAAAAAATAACCCGGTAGCCCGGATCAATAGAATCACCGCACAAATCACCTCTGTGAATGCTGAAATCACGTTCGCCCCTGCACAGACACCACCGTGGCCCGATACCCCCGCGGAGATGGAAATACCCCGATTGCCGCTAGCCTAAACAACGCCGTCGGTGGCTAGGATCGACATAGCTACATTGGGCCCTTTGTGTTGGTTTGACCGGTGTCGAGCATCCGCGGTGCACCCTAGGAAACATAACTACCCAGCCACCCACGATGCCAAACATGCGTACCTGGGACCACAGAGGTGGATCCCATGCCTGGCTTAAAAAATAAGCCGACGACCCAGATCGTCTAAATCACCACACGAATCACCTCCGTAAAGGTCAAAATTGTGTGCACAACCCTCCACACTAACGCCAAAGTGGCCCGATGCACATGTGGAGAAAACACCCCGACAGCCGCTGGCCCAAAATCGTCGTCGGCGAACCCCAACCAAGGGTGGCGTAGCCATGCTGGCCCCTTCGGCTCAACTGGCAGCTCAGATCAGCAGAATCAACGCATGAATCACCTTTGTGATGGAAGGAATCGTGTCCCCCCCCCGCGCACCAACACCAGCATGGCCCGATGCCTTTATGGAGATAGAAAAGTTATCAGCGGGCACCGACCAAGGGCGACATAGCTGTGTTAGGCCCTTCATGCAGGTCTAACCGGCGCCAAGTGTCTGTATTGTTTCCTAGGCACCAGAAATAGCCAAACAAGATGTGAAACACGCGTATGCAGGGCCACATAGGTGGATTTTCATGTCTGGCTTAAAAAAAAAATAAGCCGACAGCTCGGATAGATAGAATCACCGCACGAATCACCTCCGTGATGGCAATAAATTGTGTGTGTGCCCCCTCGCACCCACACCAGCATGGCCCGATGACGCCATGGAGATAGAAACACCCCTACGGACGCTAGCCCGAAAAACACTGTCAGTGGGCCCAGCCAAGGGCGACATTGGTGTGCTAGCCCTTCGTACTGGTTCGGCCATCATCGAGCTTCTGCCATGCCCCCTAGGTGCCCAAACTAGTCACGAACGATGCAAAACATATGTACACAGGGTCACGAGGGTGGATTAAATGACCAACTTAAAAATAAGCCGGCGGCCCGGATCGATAGAATCACCTCACGAATCACCTATGTGAAGGCCGAAATTGTGTGTCCTCCCCCCTCCCCGCACTAACACTAGCATAGCACGATGCCCCTGTGAAGACAGGAATGGCCCAACGGCTGTTGGCCAGAAAAAAAACATTGTCGTTGTTCCCCGGTAAGGGCCAACATAGCCATGAATGATGCCAAATGCGTGTACGCGGGGCCACAGAGATGGATTTCTTGGTTGGCTTAAAAAATAAGCTGACAGCCCGAATCGGCATAATCACCGCACGAACCACCTCCATGAAAGGCAGAAATTGTGTGCGTGCCCCCCACTACCATGGTTTCAAGAACAAAGTATATGCATCTCGTAGAGAGACGACGAAACAATCACAACGAGAGATAAAGATTTGGCGAAGCCGACCACAAACGCCTTAAGCGCAACCTTAAAAGAGTACAAATGGTTGTCGCTCTCTCACAAACTTCTCAAACTTTTTAGAAATTGTTGGACCGGAAAGGTGACTAGAGGGGGGGTGAATAGGAGCACGCTCAACTTTTTCACAAATGGTCGGATTCAACACGATGTTTACTCCAATAGCTATGAAAGCTATGAAGATCAATCAACAAGCACAGTGGAAGACTTGTATTGAATCCAATCAAAACCCCGAAGAAAAATCAACAAAAACTCAAATCACAGAGTCTCGGGCGGTCTGACCTCTCAGAAATCGGGTCGAATATTTTGCCTAGCGGTCAGACCTCTCACACGGGCGGTATGACCGATTTCCTAGCGGTCTGACCTCTCAGATGGGCGGTCTGACCTCTAGCACGATGAACAGAAAAATCAGCCGGAAAACCAAAACTAAAATCGGTGTAACTTTTGATCTACAGGGCCAAACTTGATCAAATTTGGAACACACCTTTCTAAGGATATTAGGAACCTATTTCAAGCAACGATTGAGTAGATCCACAACAAAGTTTTGACCTTTTTCCATTTTACCGAAGGAGGGTTCAAAACCGGGCAAAAACGAAAACTTGATCCAGCAACTTGCTCGTGGGTGGATGATGATCTAGATAACCTTAGATAGGTTCCCACATATCCCAGTAAGCAAAATCAAGAAGAAAAACCAAGTAAAAACTCCCGGATCAAAGAAAGCTCCAAAATCATCAAATAGGGAGGATGAACACAAAGATATACAACTTCTGAAATCTTTCCTTGGATTGATTGGATAGATGGATGATTGATGTTTACAGCCACTCCCACATGGAGGACAAAGCTCTATCCAAGAGCACACTCTCAATCCATCCCTAGAACCCTAACTCTCCACCTTCTCCCCAAAACCCTAAAACACAAAATAGGGCTATCAAATGAGTGGGTTCAAGAGGTGCTGGCGAGCACCCTACTCTATTTATAGTGGAGGCTAGATTCTAAGGAATATTCCATTAGGGCACCCATTAAACCCTAACACACAAATGGGTTAACACACGCACGTATTTTAAGGCGTTGTCTTCATCATCGATTGACCTAAACTGCTTCACCATGCGCCGACCTACGCCGCGGTTTAGCCAAAAGTCACCAAGGCGGTATTTGGTGAAATTACCAAAATACCCCTGTCTCGGTCTTTCTCCAAAAGACCAAGTCCAATCCTGGTGAAGCAATCGCCTGCTTCGCCACGTGTAGGTTGATCAACGGCTCCTTGTCGTCAAGTCTCTCCCGTCCGGATCCCACCGGCACCACTGAGCACTTGCAACAACTCCTGCGCCGCTTGATCCAACCAGTCGCACCGAACTGCCCGTTCGGTCACCTTTGTCCATTCTACGCTCCGCTTGAGTCCTCTGACCTCACCCGGCATCCTTGATCGTTTTGGACCTCAGCTCTACAATCTTAGTCCCGATCCTCCTCGCCGTTGACCGTCATAGACCTGCAAGCCACCTGCACAGCAATAGACAAGCAAACACGAATCCGGGAACAAGTTCTTCACAACTTGACCCACGTTAGCCAAAACATGCATCATGCAACACATATGCACTAATGAACATGAATTTGACCTAACAAACACACATCGCCGCCACGCAGGACGACGAACCAAGCCAAAACCGGTCAGACCGCCACCATGGCCGGTCTGACCGCTCCTCTTGCCGGTCTGACCGCCAACCAAAGGCCGGTCTGACCGACAGTCCATGACTTAGCCAAATTCCAACTTGGAAATCCGCAAGCTCTTTGGAAATTTCAAACCAATAGAACTTTTGCCTGAATGCTCCAAAAATTATGGGACCAAGAGCAGTAGAACCTCCTCTCTTGCCTACACCCTCTATTTTTGGCCCAGTCTCAAAATCCAAAGCCACTTGAATGGCGGTCGACCGCTCACAGTGGCGGTCGATCGCCACATTGGCCGGCCGGACGCGCTCGGCCGGTCGGACCGCCAGCCACTCACAAGCAAAACAACCAAAGGCACGGCCGGTCTGACCGCCACCATGGCCGGTCAGACCGCCTCAAACTTGACAGCACAGGAACTTCACCGAAAACGAGGGTTTCTCCCAACACCTCGACACTATTGCCAATTGTTCAACACACTAAGATTAGGATCATATCTACATGATCTCCACAATCTCCCCCTTGATGAACACATTGGCAATCTTCTCAAAAATGCAAATTGGAGGTTTGAAAACGAAAATACTCGCAATTTTCGCACAAAGGCACAACTTGGTCCATATGCAAGAGAAAACAATGAAAATGACCAAGCTGGCTTCAAAATAGTATAGGCAAGTGAGATAAGACAAAAGAAAGCATGAAAGCTTCAAATTCCAGAGAATCGACAAAAATCTCACTTAAGGTCCATATGAAAGAACAATTGTTCGATATGACCTTTGATCATCGTGAGTCTTCAAGAATTGCAATTCAAGTTCAGAAATGACACTAAGATCAAAAGAATGCAATTTCAATACTCCCCCTCACTATGATCATCATTTTACAAGAGAAATTTTCAGAATTTTTAATTTGACCCAAATTCTCCAAAAAGCTGAAACTCCCCCTTTGACAATGAGAAGTCATTTCTTCTCCCCTTTATAAAACTTCTCCCCCAAAACATCTTGAACTTCTTCCCTTAACCTGAAAGCTCTTTTTCACATTTTTGCCAAAACTTCTCCCCCTTTGACAATGGATTCATCAAGGAATCATCCCTTCCTCTCATCCAGAGATAACAAGTGCAACAATACAGAAGAAGCAAAAGAAAGAGCATGCATGAAGTGCAATAGGGTGGCTTCATTTTTGTTTTGAGTTTTCAATTTTTAGTAAAAAGAAGCTTTGGGGATTACTCAATTGAACAGGCTAGCATTTCTACCATTACTCAAGATACAATAAGCCTGACAAAGCTAGCAAGATCATATTAAGACATGTATAGCAAAGCTAAGCTAGTGAGCTCAAAATACCACATGTTGTTGGATTAAGTTAAGCAATGCTTTAAAATTAGCAAGTTCAACAACAGGTATCCTAAAGTGATAATGGTCATGTCAGAATGTCATTGTGAGATCCAGAAGCTAGCAAAGACCATCTTAGAGACAAAAAGTCTTGAATTGAATCATTTAGCTCAAATTGTCTCAAAAGCTCAAATTTCTCAACAGATTTCATTTTCAATAAATATTGAAGTTGAGTAAAGGTCTATCTTGGTGAAGAAGATCCTGGACTAGGAGTCATCCACAAACTCTTCCCAAGCTTCAACCAATTTTCACAACTTGTTTTCTTAGCCATGTGCTAGATCTCAAGCCTTGCCGCGACCATCCCAAGCAACAAAAGCTTAAAAGAGTGGTCTAGGTCATCCAAAACTCCCTCTGAGTTCATGCCTAGTACAATGGCAAACAGTCTCATGAGAAAGAATTGGTGAGATCAATTCTTTCGCACAAAAGAGATCATTTTTCATTGATTCATAGAGCAATTATAGATTCTTAAAAGAACAAGAAGCTCTATAAATATTCAATTCTAGATCCAAGAGCTAACAAAGCAATTTTGATAAGGTCAAAGTCACAAAAGGATCACTAGTTGAGCAACTAGCTAAAAGATCCATAAATTACAATTTTTAGTTTAAGTTGTTTAATAGTTCTAGCTCACTTAGCAAAGACATTGCTGCACATGTGAAAGCATGATAATTCTAGCAAGTCAAATAACTAGACACGATCTTTGAGCAGGAATTGAAATACTAAACCTCAAGAGGGTAATAAGCAAAGCTTCATCAAATTAAAAGACAGAAGCAGTAAATCTTATATTACAATGCATCTTTTTGGATTTTTTATTTGTATGCAATATGATACAATGAGATGCACAAAATACTTAAAAGCCTAAAAAGACCGAAAAGGATCCGAAGAAAATACCACTTGAAGAAGCCATCAGAAAAGATCCACAAAACGTTCACATGAACAAGGAAAGTTCAGATGAACAAGGAAAGCTCAAATGAACAAAGAAAGTTCAGATGAACAAAAAAGGTTAAGAAAAGAACCAACTCCCCTCAAACCAACTCATAGGGATAAATTATCCCTAACTTGCTTCTCAAGGTGGCAAACCTTGTTTGGTCAAAAAGCTTTGAGGAGAGATCTGTCAATAGAGCCTTGGACTCCACAAAAACTAGCACAAAAGACTTCAAATTCCACAAGATCTCTAGGGAAAGCAACTCGAAAAGCTAGAGAGCGAAACACCAACACTAAAAAGACCTACAGGCAACTCAAAAACCTGCTAAGGACTAGTGACTGGGAAACAAGCTCAACCTAGGCTGTGAGAGAAGTGCATCCTAGAAAACTATGGGACAAGAAGAGTGCCTAGAAAAGACACGTGCTAGAACAGAGCCTCCTATCTACCCTGAAATCAACAAGCCCAACACCTGACACGAACTAGATGCTATACAAGGTAGACTAGGGATACCATACACAAATGTAAGGTATAGAAGCTCGTACCTGAGTCGCACTGCTTGGCAGTGAGATGTAGTCATGATGAATGAAGATTCATTCCTTGAAGCTCCAAAAGGTAGTTGCGCTCACCAATCATCCTCATCTCAAAATTCCTTCGTCTCCTAGAAGTGATAGCCAGCATTGAATGCACAAATGAAGAAGAACCAGCAACTGGAGTCTTTAACCACTTGTTGGACCAAATGTTCTTCTTCTCAACTGAAAAGGCTACACTAAAGAGACAGAAGAAGTCTATGCCTTGGTACTGAGTTAGTGAGACATTATCTAGGAAAACAGTACCAATACACATGACCAGCAGGGATAGCAGCAAATGATCCAAAGCTCATAACAGCATATAATCAACAATTCAGGACATGAGCATGAAGATAGACAAATCAATTGCAGCACATGCTATCCAAGATATGACAAAGCTCAAACTATCCTTAATCTACAATAAGGCATAGGAGCAAGCAAACAAGCACATAGCATATCACACATCATATATACAATCAAAGGTAAAGCATGCTAGTGAAAGCTATGGCAAGACTCATGCATCCACAATTAACAGTAAAGCACAATAACCATGTAAGTATAAGGCATGTTAAAGAACAAATCATGGATAAGGTATGCCAAACATGGATATCAAGCAAGCATGTGGATACATAAGACAAAAATCAACAAGAGCAAGATAAATCATGTACGGAACAACATAGGCTCATGAAGACAAAACAAAGCATATACACCCATGGAAATAAGGAATAACAGTCTAATACATGGATACATAAGCAAGAATCAATCATAAGCAATATAATAAGGATACAAGACAACACAAGCTCATGATAACAAACTAAAGCTCATATACCCATGGAAATAAAGAACAATAATATGATACATGGATATACAAGCGAGAATCAACATGAGCAAGATAGTAAGAGTATAAGACAACACAAGCTCATGATGACAAAATCAAGCTCATACACCCATGGTCATAATGAATAACAATCTAGCCCATGGATACATAAGCAAGGTAAAGGCATGATAAATGATATCAAAGAAGTGACATATGCCAATATGGTATAGGTGAGCACAAAGCAAGCACAACATGCCAATAAGGAATAATCATGAAAGTAAAAGCATGAAGATATAAGATAGCTCACCAAACAAGTGTAGACACCGATCATGAAAGCACATGCCTCTTGGAGGCCATTATTGGGGTGGAGAATCATCAAATGTCCCAATCATGTGATGAAGAAAAAGACCAGAACCTCTTAAGCCCATGTTCTCCAACCCGCGTTCTCGGTACCTACACATGAGAAAGGCAAGGTGTCCAAACCTTGGATCCCGAAGGGTTAGAGAGCAAATGCTTGAGAACCCAAACCTTGGACACACCACCACCAGAAGCAGTCGACCATTATGTGAGTTAGCATGATGCGAATGATGGTCCATGCAAGAAGATCCAACATCAACCTTGGAGGCACGCCGCGAGTGGACAACTCGATGAGGGAAACGAGATCCATCTCTAGAAAAGCGGCGACGACCTTGCTTGAAAGCACTATGATGAGAACCAACAAAAGCATCAAAGGAACTCACACATCCTCGCCGTGGGTGTGTACCTCGATGAATAAAACGAGGTCCACCTCTTGAAGGACGGCGGAAATCCTGCCTCAGGACAGCTCGTGGGACAAAACCATAATCATGAAAACTAAGTCCACGATGCTGTCCAACACCACTAGAAAAGGTGTCAAAGAAGCCATCAACAAATCGAGTCTTCGTGCTAGGCTCTTTAGTGTGCATGTCATAAGAAAGATTATGCCCACTAGGAGACTTAGAAGCATGAACTCGACGCAAACGTTTTGCACGCCGGAAGCAGAAATCTACATGATGTCCATTCTTCCCACAAAATGAGCAATGGTGTAAAGGTCTACTAGTAGAAATGTCCAAGAGGACGAAGCACCATTGTCACTCAAAGAAGAAGTCCTGGAAGAACTAACATCATGACTCGTCCTCGTATTTGCACTAGACTCACACATGCCATGAGAAAGACTATGTGTGTTCCTAGAGACACGACGACGCACTCGATGCTCATGTTTCAAACGGCGAAAGCAAAACTCAAGAGTGTGTCCATTCTTCTTACAAAAGGTGCAGTGATACTTCTCTTTTGAAGATGTAGTATCATTTGAAGAAGAAACACCCTTGTCTTTTAAAATTCGTTGGACAACACAAGAAGAGTTCGATTGAGTCGAACCTCCCAAAGAAGAGCTACTCAAAACGATGGAACAAAAACCAACATCAAGTGACTCACTTTTAGCACAAAAGGACTCCAACTCCGAATGAAAATATGCAAGATAAATCTTAAAAACATCAATCTCGGATTGAAGGCAAATACAAGAGTCACATGACTTGGCGCTCATATCATCGCGCAAAGACTCAATCTCGCTCTTCAAAGAAATGCAAGATGTGCAAGAAATTAATGATGCATTTGTATTAAGTATGCAATTCAAAACATCAATTTCACTTTCTAAACAAGCACAATTCTTCCAAGAGACTAAACCATCCTTAAGCAATTTTTCATACTCTAAGCACATGCTACAAGGGCTAGTTTTAATATCAATAATTTCAGTCCTAGCATTCTCTAATTGCTCAAGGTGAATGGAATTAGTCAATTTTAACTTCTCAAATTCAGCAAGCATGCCTACACAAGAATCACAATCATTTCTAACCATAGATCTAAAATTGCCTATTTCTAACTTAGCATTATCAAGCTCATGATGTAAGGCAATACAAGAATCACATGGCATAGAAGTATTTAATTTCAATAATTCATTTTCAGATTTTAGGCATGCATAAGAGTTTTTCAAGTTCTCCATGTCTACAAGCAATGAATCATAAGCATTCATGGAGGTTTTCAATTTGGAGAGCACATGAGACAAATCACCCTTCTCTTTTTCTAGCAATTTTACTTTCTTCCTAAGAGCATGCAATTTATATTCATATGACACCAAGCCATCAATGAGTTTTTCTTTGCTCACCTTGCTTAGCTTGAGTAGGGGATCATCCTCGGAAGACTCATCATGATCATCCTTGAAAAGCTCTTCATCATGTTCATCCTCAATCGCTACTGCGCATATGTCACCGGGCTCCTTCTCCTTAGGCTCTAGGCGTATCTCATCCCTGAAACTAGGACAATCAAAACAAAAGGGATCACCACAAGTATCACATGTGAATTGCTCCTCAATTGACATCATAAAAATCGTATGTTCAAGCCTTTTGTCACAATGGACATCAACGGCAAAAGAATCACGACAAGATGCAAAGAAGCGCTCACAAGTCGGAACACTAGTCGTCATTCTCAAAGATCGGCTAAGATCACAAAAGAGCAAACGAGGCTCTGATACCACTTGTTGGACCGGAAAGGCGACTAGAGGGGGGGTGAATAGGAGCACGCTCAACTTTTTCACAAATGATCGGATTCAACACGATGTTTACTCCAATAGCTATGAAAGCTATGAAGATCCATCAACAAGCACAGTGGAAGACTTGTATTGAATCCAATCAAAACCCCGAAGAAAAATCAACAAAAACTCAAATCACAGAGTCTCGGGCGGTCTGACCTCTCAGAAATTGGGTCGAATATTTTACCTAGCGGTCAGACCTCTCACACGGGCGGTCTGAACGATTTGCCTAGCGGTCTGACCTCTCAGATGGGCGGTCTGACCTCTAGCACGATGAACAGAAAAATTAGCCCGAAAACCGAAACTAAAATCGGTGTAACTTTTGATCTACACGGCCAAACTTGATCAAATTTGGAACACACCTTCCTAAGGATATTAGGAACCTATTCCAAGCAACGATTGAGTAGATCCACATCAAAGTTTTGACATTTTTCCATTTTACCGAATGAGGGTTCAAAACCGGGCAAAAACGAAAACTTGATTCAACAACTTGCTCGTGGGTGGATGATGATCTAGATGACCTTAGATAGGTTCCCACATATCCCAGTAAGCAAAATCAAGAAGAAAAACCAAGTAAAACTCCTGGATCAAAGAAAGCCCCAAAATCATCAAATATGGAGGATGAACACAAAGAGATACAACTTGTGAAATCTTTCCTTGGATTGATTGGATAGATGGATGATTGATGTTTACAGCCACTCCCACATGGAGGACAAAGCTCTATCCAAGAGCACACTCTCAATCCATCCCTAGAACCCTAACTCTCCACCTTTCTCCCCAAAACCCTAAAACACAAAATAGGGCTATCAAATGAGTGGGTTCAAGAGGTGCTGGCTAGCACCCTCCTCTATTTATAGTGGAGGCTAGATTCTAAGGAATATTCCATCAGGACACCCATTAAACCCTAACACACAAATGGGTTAACATACGCACGCATTTTAAAGCGCCGTCTTCATCATCGATTGACCTAAACCGCTTCACCATGCGCCGACCCACGCCGCGGTTTAGCCAAAAGTCACCAAGGCGGTATTTGGTGAAATTACCAAAATACCCCTGTCTCGATCTTTCTCCAAAAGACCAAGTCCAATCCTGGTGAAGCAATCGCCTGCTTCGCCACGTGTAGGTTGATCAACGGCTCCTTGTCATCGAGTCTCTCCCGTCCGAATCCCACCGGCACCACTGAACACTTGCAACGACTCCTGCGCCGCTTGATCCAACCAGTCGCACCGAACTGCCCGTTCGGTCACCTTTGTCCATTCTGCGCCCCGCTTGAGTCCTCTGACCTCACCCGGCATCCTTGATCGTTCTGGACCTCAGCTCTCCAAGCTTAGTCCCGATCCTCCTCGCCGTTGACCATCATAGACCTACAAGCCACCAGCACAGCAATAGACAAGCAAACACGAATCCGGGAACAAGTTCTTCACAACTTGACCCACGTTAGCCAAAACATGCATCATGCAACACATATGCACTAATGAACATGAACTTGACCTAACAAACACACATCGCCGCCACGCAGGACGACGAACCAAGCTAAAACCGGTCAGACCGCCACCAAGGCCGGTCTGACTGCTCCCCTTACCGGTCAGACCGCCAGCCAAAGGTCGGTCTAACCGCCAGTCCATGACTTAGCCAAATTCCAGCTTGAAAATCCGCAACCTCTCTGGAAATTTCAAACGAATAGAACTTTTGCCAGGAGGCTTCAAAAATTATGGTACCAAGAGCAGTAGAACCTCCTCTCTGCCTACACCTCTATTTTGGCCCACTCAAAAATCCAAAGCCACTTTAATGGCGGTCGACCGCTCGGCGGTAGCCGGTCGATCCCACACCGCCGGTCGGACGCTGCCGGACCGCGAACACTCACAAGCAAAACAACCAAAGGCACGGCGGTCGACCGCCACCATGGCGGTCGACGCCCTGCACTGACAAAGACATGAACTTCACCGAAAACGAGGGTTTCTCCCAACACCTCGACGCTATTGCCAATTGTTCAACACACTAAGATTAGGATCGTATCCACATGATCTCCACAGAAATACTTTTAGCACACATCTCCAAGTCCTAGTAGGTTAGGATATGAGTTACCCATCTCAACTGGATGGGTCCTCACTAACGATGAACACGGACAACTTTGCTTGCCGTGAGGGAGTGCGGTGGAGAGGGAGATCAAGGGAGTGTTAGCGTGGATTAGAGCGAGGACATGGCGGTTGAGGTGTATCGGAGGAGGGACCGGTGTCACCAGGGAGCTAGCGAGATTGATTGTGGTTGCAACAAGAGTTTTTTTCCATTGCAATAATTGCTTTCAATTGTTGTAGTAAGAGTGTATTTGTTGATTTGTTCCAATAATTTTCCCTCTTGTTGCCACATAGCTTTAAAATATTCGTTTTCAATTGTTGCAGTACGAGTGTATTTGTTGGAATAATTATTGCCGCTTGTTGTGCCAGAGGTCTTATTTATTGTATCATGTTGTTGCCATTGTTCGTTGCACAGTGTTTATGTGCTACGTCATTCAATCGTTGTTGCATCATTTCTGGGAGGGGATCAAGCACTAGGGATGCCTCACGCAAAGAAGATCCAACGGCTATAGCAGCGTTCGACAACTGCGCCTGGATCGCACACCGAGAGCTGGTTATTTCATGATGTTTTAGGCGCTACTCGGTGTTGCAGTGGATTTTGGAATGTATTTTTCCTACTTTAGATATGATAATTAGTTAAGAGTATCTTTTGTTGCCATAATAGCAAAATATTAATAAAACTACTAAAGAATAAAGATTCACCTAGGTCATGTACAATAGGTTTACATCAGCTATCTATAGTCTCTGCAACGTAGGATTTAAGCTGATATGGATGAAAGAGAATAAAGAGAGAGAAATGTGTTATCTATAATCCTGTAGCCAGCTGTATCACCAGAACCGAGGAAGAAATGTCTTAGGTCCATGAAAAGCATTAAAAGATTGTGTCATCTATAAAGACAAATGAAAAGATAACTCATTGTATGAGCTGTCTATAGTGCTATCTACAGGTGACATAAAGATTTGTTATAAACAGCAGCTGTTTGTACCATTGTACATGCATTAACTGATTCTGCAACTAGCGCACCTGCAAAATGGTCCTTAGAGGCCCTGACTGGACACAACATATACCCTCCCAAATTATCCTCCACTTGTTTAATGCATTGAGTATTTCATGTATCGTACGATATCATGATTAGGGAACGTTCCTGTTCATTGAATTAATACACGATGAGGTAATAAAGAGACAATTTTTACAGAAATATGGTGGTAATCTTATCTATTCTTTTAATACATGTGCATTAAACATCATCAATTATAAAAAGAACGGTAGGAACATAACCATGCATTCTGTGTAGTTAACATGTAATTTCTAAGTCATATATTCCCTCCATTCAAAAAATGTAGTGTGTATTTTTTTTCTTGTCCACAAATATAGGATATATTTCATATTCCAATACAAAATAAGTGTTGTGTTCCTTCTGTATCCCTCATAAATATAGAGTACTTTGTATTCCCTGCATGCATTCATTAAAATAGTACTTCCCGGTAATAATTAGAGGTAGGTTAGTAATTTCCAATGTCTTCTTGCTCTATGTGCAAGATAAAATACTCCATACACATTTATACATGTGCTCGCTGGAATATTGTGTTTAGTTGCGTGTGAAACTCCATAAAAGTGTGCACTAACATTTAATAGAAGCATCACATATAGGTCCAGCATTATCGGTTCTGACTTTCATATGAGCATATGCCACTGCAGCAACCAAAAGAACGGTGCTTATAAAAGCATCTACAATAGTCCATGTTATTTGTTACTAAAGGATGGACACATCAGCATTTAGATTATGTGGATAAGAGATGGTGATGAGAGAATGTGAGCTTATTTCTAGATGAAGAAATAAGCAAGTTGTTAATACTAAGACACAAGAAACAACAAAATAGCTATTGGAGACTTGCTTATTACCAAAAAACTTGTTTTGTTGGTAGCAATTAAAGTCTTAGATACAAACTTAAGAAACAATCCATTGGAAGGCTTATTTCTTTTTATAAATTGAATACTCTCTCTTCTCTTAGTAACAAGCTAAGAAACAAATTATTGTAAATGCTGTCAGCGGGGATAGAAACGGTTCGGATAGTTTCTGACCGATCCAAACTATTTTTTAGTGGATTATGTCGGCTCGGATATTTATCCGATGGATCATAAACGAATACGGATTTGGTGGCGCACTATTGGTCGAATGTAGATCCGGATTGTCCGGATATTTGGGAGGATAGATATCCGCAACATGTATGCCCTATTTCAGCCTAGCCCATTTATATGATACTTTATTAGACCATTATACATTAACATATACATCAATACATGGAGTAAGGGACGGAACCCTAGCCTCAATTCCCGATCCCCAATTACATTCACTCTTATGTGTTTCCAGTTATTTTGTGTGTACAGTGTAAGGGGTTTCATGTTCCGATGAATATTCGTGATAGTAATTGTTTCGATTCATATTCGCTCTGTATTTGTATTCGACATTATTTGCATCAGTATTTGCATCCATAGTATTCTTATTCATATCCACATCCAAAAAATATAAAAATATATATCATAAAACCATTATCCCTCTGTATTCGACCCGTTTTCACCCTACTTATCACAATCTTGGCGATACGAACGATCCTTTCTCTGGCCGGGGGGCCACTACGCGCCCATACCACTAGCACCTCCTATATATTCTTCTTTCAACTTGGTAGGGCCGAATGGAGTCAGTATGGTCAGATCATCCATACACGTAGGTCCAACATAAATGTTCTTATGTTCTCATCATCAATACTTTTATTTAAAAAAACATTATCATTTTTTAAACATGTTTGACTGCATATATGCGTATGTGTCAAATTGTGATGACATGTGAAGAAGCAATTGAGGTGTTCCTTACGTTTTAAGGTTTGGATCTCGCAAGAGTTAAAAACCTGAAAGCAACCTGCATGCGAGGAGGAGGGATGTCTCAGGCGACTCTGCCTCCCCCGCTGGCCTTCCCCTTTCCTCGCCTCATCCAGCCGCCTCCGGCCACCATCACCCGCCCCTCGCTCTTCCTCCTCCGCCCGAAGAGCCCGGCTATCTCCCCTAATACCTGGGGCAAGGAGGGGGATTTCCGGTAGAAGGGCGATGTGTCTTGGGCGGCTCTGCCTCCCCCGCCGGCCCTCCCCTTCCCTTGCCCCACCCAGTTGCCACCGCCCATCATTACCCGCCCCTCGCACTTCCTCCACCGCTCCAGGGGCCCGGCAATCTTCAAGACCCACAAGTCTTCATCGCTTGCAGCACCCTACTTTCCCCCCCTCCAGATCCAGATCTGGATCGGCTTGGGAGGGGCCGACACCGTCGCCTCCACTCCGACGCAAGTGGGCCTCAGGGGAGGTGTCGGAGGTCCCCGAGTCCTCCTCGACTGGCTCTCCAAGGCTAGGCAGAGCTAGTATCACGGTGGGAGTGGCTAGGGCGGCAGGCGCGGCGGCGGCACCTGGGATGGCGGGCGCGGCGGCAGCACCTAGGACTGTGAGAGCAACCAGGCCGGCGGGCACGGCTACATCTGCAGCGGCGGGGAGAATCAAGCCGAAGGGTGCGGTCGCACCTGGCTCGGCGGGAGTGACTGGGCTGGTGGGCGTGGCTTCTCTCGGCTCGGCAGATTGTGGGGGGCTTCTGCAACATCCGTCGACTCAGCAGGTGAGTTACTCCCAAATGCTCTCACTGCCCAACCACCTCCACCCTACCACCATAAAGACCATCAAGACCACCTCCCCTCAGCCACGTCTACTGCTACGTGATTTGGGGAGTAAAGCCAGCAGATCGTCTTCAATAGCTCTTTCCTCCTATCAAGGCCACCCCCCGAGGCAGCTCCATTCCTCTTTCTTCAGCAAGTCCGCATTCAACGCCGAAGCGCAAAAGGGGAAAGGTCTTCTTTCCTCCACGTCGCCTCGCCATCCCCCTACTGCTCACCCCCCTTCTGCGGTAGCCGTAGCTCAGCACCCATCCCATCAGCACGTCGCTGGAGGTCCTCCACGAACTCCCTCTCCATTGAGCAAAGCCGCTGTTTGCGGAGAAGAAGAGGGGTGGCAGAGAGTAATGAAGTCATAATAGTGGCGCCGTGAAAACCTTCAGCGATCTCGAGCTTCGCATCAACGACATTTCCCCAAGCAACTCTCCTCTACAGGGCACCTCTTGTTTCTCAATAAAACGAGAGGTAAATGCTTCATCTACCTTGCTCCAGACCACAAAGCTTCCTCTTGCCAAGACGGAGACGATGACCACGACGATCGCCACCAACGGGGGAGCCGCCACATGACCAGGCAAGCCAGGTCAGGCGGCGGCAAGCTTTGGGGAGGCCTGGGCTGCGACCGAGATCGGTCCCCCCGTCGCAGGCATGCAAATGGCTACTATAGAGACAACAGGCACCGTTGACCTGCACCAATGGGAGGGGAGGTCCAAGCGGAGCATTTCTCAACAGGCCCTGAATGCTTCGCCCCACCCTGCCCCCACAAATCCTCTCCGGCAGAGATCAAAGACAAGGTTGACAAGACACTACAAGACCTCTTCTCTTCCTACGCCAAGCACCTAAGGGAGGTGCTTCATCAAGTCCTCGGCATCCGGCCCCTTCTATCCCGGAGCAGTGGCTTGAGGGGAGGGATGATTGGCTCCGCAAGGCGGAAGCTTACGTCAAGGCGACAAACTCACAGGCGGGCAAGCTTGGCTTGGTCGGATCCCCTCTACTTGCCACGCCAACACAGGGGCCACCAGGGGTCGAGGCTACCTCCCTTGCTGATGGAGCTCTTTTTCCCGAGGTCATGCCAGGAGGGTTGGCGGACAACACACCTCAAGCTAGTGTTGCGCGATCTCCCCCTCCTTTGTCGCAAGGGCTGATCTGCGTGGCGCACGCCATTGAGCAGAATGGGTCTGCAGGCTCTCCTATTTTGGGCCAAGACAAGGGCCGCACCGAGCTGGACACAGAGCATAATCTCGTGCATGGCACAGGGATAGCGCAAGCAAGCTCTGATCAAGAAACCGCCAATGTCGATAAGCTCTCAGGTGCCGGGCTCAACACCTCAAGCAAGCGAAGTAGAGCGCTCCAGGTGGAGGACCAGCTATTCAGCAGACTGGAGGAGCCACTTCTTGCGGCCCCTTTGGTCAAGTCCACTCGGTCGGCGAGGAGGTTCGACCTCACGGCTGTTCGACGCAGCGTGTGTTTAGCTCAAAAAAGGCGCACCGGGAATATGCTTCAAAGGGCCCAAGAGACGCTAGCCCACAAGATGGGAACATTGCCGAAAGGGGCAAACTTCAACGGAGACGCTCTGTCAGGCTACATGAAAGCTTTTGACGGCCCACTCAACCAACAGGCCATAGTGGCCCTTTCTAGTCTATTCAAGCTTGACTGTCCCCTTACAGCCCAAGTGGACGACTTTCTTACTGACCTTGGAGGCCTTGCCATGCTGGAAGGGGAAGGTCCACTTGACGCTATACCTCAAGCGGGCTACTGTACCGGCATCCCCATGACCGGTCGTGCGGTGACCTAGGCGAGCGGGTACCAGACAACGATGACGACGACCACATCTGCTGTGATAGATCACAGACTTTACCGCTTTTGCTTACCTATCGCCTTAGTTTATCTTTATTTTCATCCTTCGGCTTCTAGCTGGTGTCCTAGTAACAACTTTGGTATCAGTAATCAGGGGTGCAATGCTTGTCGCAAGTTCTTCTGTGAGTCTTCTACTACGCCCCTTCCTTCGGGCCTCCGTCGGTTCAACCACCAACTCGATTGGCAACAACGCGTCAAATCGACATCTTCTTTGGCTCGCCTCTGCTTCTTCAACCCTACAAGGGTGGAACAAGTTCGCCCCCAGGCTTGAGATTCACCGCCGCCATCAACACCACCATTTACATCAATAGCACCTCCGGCAGCTTTCTCCCATCTCAATGGTTGTCGGCAAGGCTTCGTGCAGTCACAACACAGGGGACCCAGAGGACCGACTAATTTTGGTGTCATTTAATCATGAACAGTCCAAACCTCAACGTCATCTGCTGGAATGTGTGTGGCCTCAACACACCGGCCAGACGTATGATGGTCCATGAGACTCTCTCTTCCACCACATGTCACATTGCATGTTTGCAAGAAACAAAGCTGCAAGTAGTGGACCAAGAGTTAGCATACTATCTAGGAGGACATAGGCTGCACAACTTCGCGCAGAAGCCAGCCTCTGGCACTCGTGGCGGCATCCTACTTCTTTGGAACGATGATCACATTGCGGTAGAAGATATTCAACTAGAGGAATACAGTTTGTCGGCTACGGCTCAAATCAAGGATTGCGGCGCAGTTTTCCGCCTTACGGTGGTCTATGGCCCATCTAGAGATAGCGAGAAGTCAGCGTTCTTGCAAGAACTTAAGTCCCTCCGTCCGCCGTCGGCTACCAGATGGCTAGTTCTCAGCGATTTCAACTTGATCTACAAGGCGAGTGACAAGAACAAGGGCAACATTAACCCAGCAAGGATGGGTCAGTTCAAGAGCATCCTAGACGTCTATGAGCTCAAAGAGATGCATCTGCAAAATAGAAAGTTCACTTGGAGCAACGAACGGGAGAACCCGACGAAGGTCAATCTAGATAGAGTCTTCTGTAATCCGGCTTGGGATATTCATTTCGAAAACCACGATCTGCACGCTCTGTCTACTTCTCTTTCGGACCATTGTCCACTTCTCCTCTCGAATGACATTGGCCCGAGGCGGCCGGCTACCTTCTGCTTCGAGAATTTCTGGGTCAAGGTGCCAGACTTCAAAGAAGTGGTCCAACAAGCGTGGTCGCTGAACACTCACCATACGGAGCCGTGCCATAGGCTTAACCACAAATTGGGCACAACGGTGAAGAGGTTACGGGTTTGGAGTATGAAGCTCTTCTCGCAGGCAAAGTTCCATCTTATCATGGCCCTTGAAGTAATTCTCCGCCTCGATATAGCCCAGGAAAGCAGAAATCTTTCACAATCAGAAAGAGGGCTAAGAGCAAGACTTAAGAAAAGAGTTATAGGGCTGGCAGTGATAGAACGCTCCAGGAGAAGGCAAAATTCCCGTATCACAAATTTAAAATAAGGTGATGCAAACACAAAGTTCTTCCATCTTAAAGCTAATTCAAGGAGGCGGAAAAACCACATTCAGCGGTTGCGCGTGGGGCAGGGTTGGGTGCACACGCACGATGAGAAATAGGATTTCCTACAACAACACTATCAGGATGTTTTGTCCACACCAACTACGAGAAACTATGACCTGTAGTGGGGAGCGTTAGACATCACCCCTCAAAACCTGGACGGCATCGATGGACCTTTCTCGGAGCAGGAAGTTGCATCCGTGTTAGCTCAGATGCCAAGCGATAAGGCACCAGGTCCAGATGGCTTTACGTTCATGTTCTTCAAAACTTGCTGGCCTATCATCAAGGCGGACATCATGGCGGTCTTTCAAAGTTTCTTTAGCCTCAGAACGACGAGCCTCCACCCGCTGAACACAGTAAACATCGCTTTGCTTCCGAAGAAAGAAGGGGCAGAGAGTGCGGCAGACTACAGACCCATCAGCCTCATCCACGGGGTAGGAAAGTGGATAGCCAAGACATTGGCATTACATCTAGCCCTACACCTACAAACGCTGATATCCATTAATCAAAGCGCTTTTGTAAAAAGGAGAAGCATACAAGACAACTTCCTGTATGTCAAAAACCTGACAACAAGGCTACACAAATCAAAAACACCCACGCTATTCCTCAAGTTAGACATAGCAAAGGCCCTCGACTCAGTACGCTGGGACTATCTTCTAAATCTTCTCCAAAGAAGGGGTTTCCCCTCCAGATGGAGAGACTGGATTGCGGCTTTGTGGTCGACGGCCTCCTCAAGAGTCCTCCTCAATGGCATTCCTGGTGGCAACATCAGCCATGGTAGGGGCTAGCGGCAAGGAGACCCGCTATCCCCTTTTCTTTTCATTCTGGCAATCGATTCTTTACAAAATTTGTTTAAAACAGCAACGGATATGGGTCTTCTGGAACCCAATCGTGGTCGTCTTCACATGCTCAAGACTTCGCTATACGCAGACGACGCGGCAGTTTTCATCTGCCCCACCACAAGAGATGTGCAATCGACAGCCAGCATCCTTTAGCTCTTCGGGAATGCTTTGGGCCTTGAGACTAATGTACAAAAAAGCAGCACGGTGGTACCAATAGGGTGCGACCTCATTGATCTCGACACGCTTCTCACAGATTTTCTGGCCAATCGCTCTAACTTCCCTGTCAAATACCTGGGGCTCCCGCTACATCATAAAAAACCAAGGAAGGTTGATTTCCAGCCTCTGCTAGACAAAGTTGGGCAAAGGCTAGCGGGCTGGCAGGGTAGGCTGCTCTCCTCGGCAGGTCGATCCACCCTGGTAAAATCGGTGCTGTCCTCGATGCCAACCTACTACCTCACAGCTTTCAAAGCACCAAAATCCATCCTCCGAAACCTCAACCATTTAAGGAGGAGGTTCCTTTGGGCGGGATTAGAAGTGTTAACAGGTGGGAAATGCAAAGTCAATTGGGAAAGGGTGTGTCGCCCTAAAGAGCTTGGCGGTCTGGGGATTCTCGGTCTCTCTAGGTTTGCGAGGGCACTCAGGCTTCGCTGGCTCTGGCAAGAATGGAAAGCTGAAAACAAACCTTGGGTTGGGATGGAAATTCCTTGCGACGAGACCGACAAACGTCTTTTTGCGACGGCCACCTCAATCATTTTAGGCAACGCGAAAAAAAGCAAAGTTCTGGACGTCGGCATGGCTCAATGGGACTTCTCCTCAGGACATTGCACTGGAGATATACCGTCTCTCCATCCAAAAAAACAGAACAGTCCACGCGGCGCTGCAAGAAAACTGCTGGATACAGGACATAAACCTTCAAGGCTTTACCCCAGATGGACTTGTCCATCAATTTCTACGACTCTGGGAAAGAGTCCATCAAATCACTTTGGACCCATCGGCCCCGGATGAGATCATCTGGAAACATTCGTCAAAGGCCAAATACTCGACAAAATCAGCTTATGCTCTGCAATTCCTAGGATCAACAACGACGGAGTTTCAAAGTCTCATCTGGAAAACATCGGCGCCACCTAAATGCAAACAATTCGTGTGGCTTGCAATTAAAAACAGACTTTGGACTTCAGACAGACTACAAGCGCGGGGCTGGCCAAATCAGGCACTTTGCCCCCTCTGCAGACAGTCCCTAGAATCAGTCTTGCATCTATTGGCGGAGTGCAGGTTCTCTCGCCGAGTTTGGCATTCAATGGCAGACTGGGCGGGTTGTGTGCCGCTTAGGCCACTCATCTGGCCGTTCTATCATGACATAGAGGAATGGTGGAGGACTGTTTGTCATGGTGGTCATCTGCCGAGAAGGCAACGTTCTCGATAGTTATCCTAATCTCTTGGGAGATCTGGTTAGAGCGCAATGTCAGGATCTTCAAACGTCGTTTCTCCTCGCCTTTGGAGCTGGTTTCTAAGATTAGGGAAGAAGGTTGAGCTTGGACCTGGGGGGATGTTAGGAGCATTTATACCGTTGTAGTTAGTTCTTTTTAACCGTTCTCCAGGGCCTTGGCCCTAGTTTTTGTTCTTGCTCTTCTCTATTAATCGAAAAGGCAGCGCTCCTGCCAGTTTCAAAAAAAATTGTGATGACACAGTAGCAAAATTTTAACTTTGTGCATGTCGTAGCAGCAAGAAAGATCTCATTTTTGTTTTGCGAGGATTTTTTGCGAGCACGTTTTGTAAATTCTGGATTGCCAAGCGATGTTTTCCTATTAGATACTATATCATTTCAAGGGAATCCTACAGTATGTGTAAAAAATGAAATCAATGCTAGAAGGCCATAAGACTTAAAGATACTCTATTATTAATACAGATCGTGCCAAATGCGCACATGCACCTAAAGAGTATTCATACAGATCAATTTAGTACCTTCTGAAAGGCAGTTATAGTATCTGTGCCAATCGAGCTTGCTTTTTTGCTTGGTCGTGAGGCTGTAGTAGGCTAGTAGCCTATAATGAGTTAAAATTTGTGGGATGATTACTGAAAGGAGTGCCCATGGATTAGCATGAAGCGTAAGCACACATAGCCTGGCCAGGCTAGCCCATAAAATCTCTCTCTCCTTCTCTTCCGCGCTAGGGTTCGCCGCCGTTATTGTGCTCCGCGACGCCGACTTCGGCCCATTAGCCCCTCCTCCCGAACCCCAATCCTCTGCTGCTATGTGCCGCACCGCTGACTTCACTCCATGCGCCCCTCCTCCTGAGCCCAATCCTCCTGTCACTTCCCGCCTAGGGTTCGGAGGCCCCATGTCGCCGCCTCTGAGTCACCCTGCACCGCCACCCCTGCGTCGCTGGCCCTGCGCTGCGCCGCCCCTGCGTTGTTCATGCCTATACTGATTCATGCAAAATAACCAAAATTATGGTTATTTTGGTTATTTTGCATGAATCAGTATAGGCGTAGCAGAATTCAATAATGGAACCAAATCCACGGCGTTGCTCACATCGTCCATCAAATCCACGGTGTTGCAACATCCAAGATAAGCCCGTCCAAAATCAATTTGATGCCTCGTTCATCACCGACAAAAAGAGACAATTGAAATCCAATGTACCTCAATAGGGGCACTTGATGCAGGAGGGGATCGAAGAGAGGGAGGCGCTGGGTTCCAGTTGGCTAAGAGGGGCTGCGCGAGGGGGAGGGACTTGGTGCAGGCATGCAATCACGTGCTCGACTCAGTGCAGGCCAGTGGAGGGGTGACATAGGAGGCAGGGAGGGACGACTAGCGCGGCGATGCAGCGCAGGGCGAGCGACGCAGGGGCGGCGGCACAGGGCAACTCAGCAGCGGCGACGCGGGGCCTCCGAACCCTAGGCGGGAAGTGATAGGAGGATTGGACCTGGGAGGAGGGGCAAATGGAGCGAAGTCGGTAGCGCGGCGCACAACAGCGGAAGATTGGGGCTCGGGAGGAGGGGCGAATGGACCGAAGTCGGCGTTGCGGATATATATATTGTGAGGGTCATATATAGACAACTTATTGTATGAGTTGTGTTTAATTTTATCTATAGTTGGTATAGAAAGTACTATAGACAGCCACTATCTATACCAATATACATGCGATGTGCCCCTCCTCTTCAACCTTCGTATGCATGCGTTCCTCTTTAACACATCACGACTCCTATTCGGGAATTGGGATCCCCTGATGGGAATACTTTCTCTACCGTACGTCCGTACCGCTTGGTCTCCACTCTCCAGAGTTTGCGAACGTGATCAATTTTGACTCCATGCGATCCACGGCACATGAGTAAATTTGCAATCTCTCCTAGTTTGACACTACACGATTCACAAGAAATGCAGCCATGCCGAGCAGTGGGTAGGCAGGCGGCGGTGGAGGCCCATCATTGGAGCCGAAACGGCCTGGAGCGACGCGGCGTCCAAGGAGAAGACGCCAGCGCCAAGCGGCACGCACCAACCGCGCGTCGCTCCGCGCTCGCCGGGTTAATTTGGAATTTGGATCGACCGCGGCGGTAGCCGCGCTGCCCTGAGGCGCCCGCGCCGACGGGCCAGTTGAGAGACGCTGGGCTCGAGGGCTTTGAGATCCTCAGGAAGGCCCCAATCCACCTATGGGCTACAACCTTACACGACAACAACGGCTGGAGCTGAACAGCTGCTGGACCAGGCAGAGCCGAGGGCGTCACCTGTCCCAGCCTCAGGCTCTCATCAGAACTCGCAGACCTTGCACTGAAGGTTGTCAAGCTTCAGTACTGTGTCCAAGTGTAGATGCAAAAAAAAAAAACATGGAAACCACAGAATGAGATCTCTGTGGTTGCAAAGTGGAATACGATAACACTCCGAAATCTTCATACATCAGACAAAAAAGTGTATTTGTTGAGCAACAAATAGCAGGGCACTCATGTGACAGATATACACACACACGGATGGATGGAACACAAGAACACAATGGCGCAACTCAGGTACAAATAGGTTACGAAGTCGGCCACGGCAAGCAGCAGTAAACTAGCCTTCCAGTTCTGCGTTTGTCTTGCATCTACGGGTTCAGAACAGCAGCGGTGTTGGCAGGGCAAGACCGCATCGGTGCAGCAGAGCTCACGGGCAGGCGGACTCTGGCCTTGTCCCCAACTTTCTCATTAGCCTCACAGTAGCGACGAATAAGTAACTCGTATGATCAAGGGCACTGGGCATATAGCAGCACGTTATTCTCATTTAAACGCCTCTGGAACTGCGATAAACGAGCTTGTAAGTCCACGATTCCAGCAGCTTTCTGCGAGAGTATACTGCTTAGTCTTGTGATGTAGTCGTCTAGTCGGTTGCCAGGCTGATCTGCTTCAACTAATAAGTTCATCTCCTGATCCAGACAAGAGGTTTGCAGGTTATGGAAAAATGATACGGTAACCAACAACGGCGAGACAATTTACCGTTTTGGGGAACTAACCTCTTTGATGATGTCCAGGGTCTCTTCCACCTGCTTCCTATGAGCGCTTACCAAATCTTCCTCTTCCTGCAGCATTTATCCAAAGTCAAATTGTAACTCGGCCATATTGCATCAAGAAAAATGTTGCAGAAGCAATAACACCATACCTGAAGGAGGTCATTCAGATCGTCATCTTCCTCTGGCACAGCCCTTCTAATTGGATAAGCAATGGAATGTCTCATATTATTCTCCGAAGCTGGATCTCTAGCCTTCCTTGCATGTTGCCTTCCCTGCTGGTACATTGTATCTAGTACTTCAGCTATGCCCATTGCCGCAGTACCCTTGGTTCTTTGTTCCTTGATATAACCGCCATTCAACGAACTGTACTCCACATCTTCCTTCACCTTGGGCATTCTATCCACAAGTGTTGGTGCTGGCTGTTCTTTGACATACTGCTGCCTGGGCCAACCAAAATTACTCCTTTCAGTGATATCATTCATCACCTCAGCTGCAGAGAAAGAGGGTACAACTGAAGCCAGTGGGGAAGGACTTGACTCTCGTAAAGGTGCAGCAGCCAAAGGCACATCTTTCTTGGTGTTGTTTCCTTTCGACAGACTCTTCACCCTGAAGATGAGAATGTGTTGCTTATGTTATATAGACATAGCAGCTATTGCAACAGAAAGAATGAGGATAGACAATCACCTATCAGCATATCTCAATGTGTTCAGAGTATGCTCACAAGAACCAGAACTAGGGGAAATGCATGATATCATGACAGTGCGTGAATCTCCAATGAACGAATCTCGCAAAACTTCAGTTAATTTGCTACCTCGGAAAGGAATGTGAGTCTGATCGTTATCAAGTGCTCTGATGCATTCCTTTAAGGCAAGCAAACTTTTATTGATCTCAGCACCCTCAATTCTGCATTGTATTTCAAAAAAGGCAGTTCAGTACAGCAAAACACCTACATATTCATGACGTACTTAGGACAATGGTAGAAGAAAAAAGTTGTGAGAGATGACCTTGTTTGTTTATCGTTGTCAGTTGTATCAGCACCACGCTCACTGCCAGCAAGGTCAATAAATGACAACTTGCCAACCAATCTGGGTGGTTTGGAATCATTGCCATCAATACGCCTTTTAATAGCAAGCTGAAGAATGGCATGAGATCTTGAGGACTCTTCGTTTGCACCAGTTGTACCGGTACTTCTGGTGGCATTGCCTTTTTCAATCAACTCCTTGATAGTTTCAACATCAGACACCCTATACTCTTGTAAACCGACAATGCAAACTTTCTGTTTTCCATCCTCTCTCATGCAAAGTTTACTGCATGAAGTAATTCGCCCTCAGAACAGGAGACATAACTGGCTTTCTGAATATACACTATTTCTGAACACCAAATATTTGGGGATAACTTACCTCCTTTCATTGAGAAGGTCAAACAATTTCCCACCATATATCTCAAAGAAACTGACAAATAACTGAAAGCCTTGATTGCGGTAAGTATGGTGCATCAATCTCAGAATGTCTTGGGAGGCCTTAAGAGGAAGTGGACGCATGGTGTAGGTCTTTCCACTACCTGAGTGGACAATATGAGTTAGAAATAGTATGCTGCACATATACACATATGTAGATAAGACATATACCAGTTTGTCCATAAGCAAAACAAGTTGCCTTTGTACGATTAAAAATAGCAGGCACCACAGGTTCCACTGTTTCGCGATAAACCTGTAAATAAAATGAATCCAGGTTGTTGAGAATGGATCTACAATACTTAATAACACTAACTAGAGCATGCAGTTTATAATCACCTCATCATTTGAAACGTCCTCATCTAAAACAGCATCAAATACAAACTCATGCTTTTCAACATATTCAGTGAGGTCAACCTGCAGAATAATGTGCCAGGCATTGAGGAATATGACTATAGACTGCCAGTAGGAAACAAAGATCCTAAGGAACATTGGCCACAAATAACGTATTATGATGGAAATAAGTATCTTGGCATGAACCTTAAGTTTAGTCTCATGGACAGTCAAAGAGTTTGAACTTTGTTCAATGTCTATGATATCTTCTTCTTTCTTTGATATTTCCCTCTTGTTAAGTGGTCTTTTGCGCACCTGCATTCAACTCCACATCGAAACTATTAGAAGTAGACAGGTTATCATAAGTTCAGCTGAGCCATTAATGAATATTTATCAACAATCATGGAGCAAAACCAAGAAACATACCACCACTTTGATTTTGGCAACGGGGGCTGCCTTCTCTTTCTCAGGGAAGACCTTGAGGTAGTTACTTTCCGCAAAAACAGTGGACTTGCTCATCTGTTTATTGGTAGCGAAGCTCAGATCTGGATCATCAAAGCCTCCTCCATTGGCATAGCCGAACTTTTGAGCACCATCATACATCCCTGGTAGTTGAAACTGTATATGGATTTGAGCTCAAGTTAATATAGAATATTCAATGTGCAAAAGGATTACATATCCCTTTATTGCAACATCACATTCACATATTCACATGGTCTGGGCAAGCATTTAGGTTTAAAATCGGATCATTCGTCAACAAAATCAAGTACGTCGCATCATCTAAACTAAAGAACTAAACTTAAACAAATCAATAGCATGGGCCATACAGTGAGCAGTTCAATACTGAAGCGGTGCCACATCTCAACAACCACTTACGATTACGCCAAACTATTATTTGTTTAACACTGCGACATTCTAATCCCTCAGGAATTGCACATCCAACCTAGCACGCCTAAAAGAAGACCAAAGCCAAAACAGAAACAATACACTTCTCCATTTGCTTCAGTATTGAACATCAGATCCACCACATCGGCAACAATCTAGAACATTCTGATCCAACCCAACCATGCGAGATCATCGAAGCAGACGCACTAACTAAAAATGCAACTCTCGTCTTACGTCGGGGATAAGCTCGGTGTCGAAGGCGTGGAGATCGAGCAGCCCGGGGCTGAGTTGCTGCCTCTGCCCCGGCGACTCCGCCGCCGCCGCGTCCCCTCCGCGCAGCCGCACCGGCGTCGCCGGCTCCACCGACACGAAGATCTCCCCATCCCCGCGCCGCACCCCGCCGCGCTGCACGCACAGAAGAGGACCGAAATAAAAAAAAATCCGCAAGCTCAACGAGAAGCACCTAGAGATCCCGCACTCCACGCAGATCTCGACGAATCGGTGGCCGTACCTGGGCCCACCTGCCGGCGCCGCCGGCCGGGCCGGCATTGGCGGGGACGTCGAAGAGGAGCTGCTCGGAGGAGTATCGCCGGCGTCCACCTGCGTTCATCGTCGCCGGCGAGGTGGGGTTCAGAGGCGGGGTGCCCTGCTGCCCTGTGCAGTGGGGGTAAGGAAGGGAGGGGACTAGGGGAGGGGAGGGGGAGAGGCAGGGGACAACGGGAGGCGGAGCGAGTCGTCGTAGAGCAGAGTAAAGGCCCTGTTTCGAGGAAGGCATTTTTGCGGTTTGCACCCTGGATTTCGTGAGCCATTGCACGGACGCCCCCCGATTTGAATTTGGAGTGGAGTTCAAGGCAACAGGTAGTAGGAAGGGGAAAGTGGGCCGTGTTTTGAAGCGAGGGGAGGGAGTAGGGGACCTTTTCTTTGCTGTTTTTTGGGGTTTGGTTGGCTAACCCCTGTCTCCACCCAGCTGGTTGGTGTAGATTTCGTTTTCCTCTTTTTTGTCAGCTTCTGGTGCAGTTTTTCACCAATTTTTAATGGAGAGCTAGGTCGTTCAAATCAAGGCATTCCATGTAGTTGTTTAGTACAGCACCGACCTTTTCATAGGGGGAATCGTGGTAAAGGAAAATTATTCGATGTTTTTTTAAAGTATAAAAACGTATGTAGCAAGAAACTCTTACAACGGTATTTCTAAGCTCGACAATCACTGTTAGTACCAAGGGCACTCCCAATGGTGCAAATCACTTGTTAATAAACCTATGTCACACCAAAATTTAGATGACGTGGAAGAGACAGGTAGAGAGAATAGAGAGATTGTTACTTGCATGAGTAACAAGCGGGTGTGTATTCTTTGTCTTTCCACGCAGAAGGCATAGGTGCACAGTAATTGTCGTTCAGATGATTTATGACCATTGAATGATTTACTGGATGCCCTGGATTGAGGTGGCCAAGAAAATGTGAATTTATCGTCAGATATTAAAACGTCTCAATTTCTCTTAGTGTTGAAAAGGAAATTTGACTGTATACTTTCTAAAACGTCGTATATTTCTGAATGGATAGAGTATTTAAAGCAGAAAAGGAAATTCACCTGCATTGTTCAAATTCCTAAAAGTACAAGGGCGCGGTTGCCAGATTGCTCATGGAATAACGAGTGGTCGCTTTGAAAGGATTTTGAATAGTCCCTCGGCACCGCCCACGGGCACGTGGCGGTCGGTCGCCGGCGCTTGCCAGGAGGTGATGCGTCGCTCGGGCGGCCGTACGAGTACGACCGAGGCTTGCCACAGGCCACCAGCCGGTTGCCCGGCGCTGGATATATATATATGGGCCCACATTGTAGAATTGCTTTTCTGAGAGGAGCCCACACTGTGTTTTCGAACCGATTAGCCGTTAATAACCAAAAAAATTTTGGGTGAGTGGGCTTGATTAAGAGTAGTTTAATGCTACTCGCTGGGAGTACTAGCTTTCGCGGCCCATGTTTTTGGCACTATGTCACGAAAAGGTCCAAATGTTTGAAGCGTAGCGCAGGAACACCGGCAGTGTGAGGCTGTGAGCGACGGGCCCCGCATCCCCGATTCAAACCATTTGTCAGCAGCCGGTCCAGGCGATTGCGACTGCGGTCGAGTTTGAATCGAAGCTCTCGGAACAAACAAGACGATTAGCTGCTGCAAGCTGCAGCTTGCATTGCTCTGCTTGCGCTTTTGTATGCTGGCAATAGTGGTACGGTCACCGGCTCTTTGGAAACAGGCATAGCTCTGATACGATCTATTCATTTCACATGCTTGTTATCATGTCTGGGCAAAAGCTAAGCAAAAGAAGGGATCCAAGGCCTGGGCATTCCCACTAACATGTGACGTGATGCACGCACTACAAAGGTCAAAAGGACGTAGTTCGAACACGTGCAGAAAATACTATGGCAGCGTGGCAACATCCAGGGTTGGAAACAAGCCGAGCCTTCTCGAGCCAGGTTCGGCTAAGCTTGTTCTTAACAGTGGCTCAGCTCATTTAAGAAACGAGCCAGAAACATGACTTGGCTTGGCTCGCAAGCCTAACTGTCAACCCCACAACAAGAAGTACATTCCAATCATTGGGTTGCTTGACTCGATGCAATTCACTTTCCCCACCCCATCTATCTCTCTATCTCTATCTCTATCTCCTCACACCACACAACACCCTCCGATTCGCTGGTGGTAGCGATAGATTTCACCGGCAGTTCACTTCCCGAGCTCACCTTGCTTCACTTCTGGTCGGTTTCCTCACCCATTTTTTGCCATGTGCTCTTGCAGCGAGCGATCATTGGGCACGGCGAGCGACAACTTCCAGATCCCAACCGACGCGCTTGCGCGATTCGCCGCCGACCCCTCCAAGTCCCGAGTCCAACTCGGTGGCCTTGTCCTCGAAAATGAGACAAACGAGCCTATCCTCGCCCTGCATGAGGCCGAGGATGGAGAGGGAGCAAGACAGCACGCCGCCGACGACCCAGGCACCGAGATGGATGGAGCCAGCGATGAGGCCAACCCCACTGGAGACCACATAGAAGGGGAGAGTCACCAGCTTCCACCTGATCCCCGACTAATGTTGTTGCGGAGGCGGTGAGCGTAGGCCCAGGCGTGGGACACGACCAAATCCGCCTCCAGGAGGCAGAGGTGGCGGCGCAAACGGTGCCAGTTCGGGCGAGGATGCCTAGGGCGAGGAGGGGTTGGCGGTGATGGAGGATATGGTGAGATGGAGGTCCCAGTTGGGTGCGGCGAGGATCTCAGTGCAGAGGTCGGGGTCGGAGATGCAAGTGATAGCCTGGAAGTAGCTGACCTTGTCGTCGTTGGTATCGACCGTGGCGGCTGCTAACGAGGCCGAAGTGGAGATAGGGTTTGGGGATTTGGGGGCTGGAGGACGGGACGGCGGCGGCGAGCTGGAGGACGGGGTTGCGGCGACGGCGGACTGGAGAATGGGGTGGGAGACAAGATCAGGGAGTATCTGGATTTTGGAGTTGGGGGGCAAGACAACACGCGCCCGATAGTGAGTCAGAGTCTAGGGTTTACTCACGAGTCGTGGACCTTTGTGGCCCAGCGACTAGCCCACGAGCCAAACGAGCTAACCGAGCGGCTTGAGCTCAGCTCGAAAATCTTGCGAGTCAGGAGCTAGGCTTAGCTCGGCTTGAAAACTTCACGAACCTGAGCTGAGCTCAGTCGGCTCGTGAGCCTCGAGCTATTTTTGTAGCCCTGCCAACATCCATCAAGGATTATTGGTTCCGTGACACAAAGGCTTTCATCCTTCGAGTGAATAGTGAGCCCAACTTTGGCGGCCCAGAAGTGGGCAAATCATACGGGCTAGGCTCAATATGGCCTGGTACATAGATCGCGGCAAAGTGTGAACTTTTTTGGCCTTTCGAGATGCCAATACGACAGTATCCACGCAGCACAGCGAAAGACGATTCGATAAACCGAGAGCGGGCATTCCGGATCACTAACGCAAGCAGTAAGCACCATCGCTTTTGATTACCGAGCTATTGATCCATCAGGTACTCATAGAATACGGAGTCAAAGTGTCTTGAGTTCCTTGTCTACCCAAAGAGAGAGAGTAGCAGAAGTAGTACGAGTGGACTTTTCTTTATGCTTTTCTCTGGTCCTGAGTGCTCATACATCAGCTATTCTCTTTGAGAGGGAACGAATTCTCTGATGTTGCTAAGCAATATCACAGGCGAACAGAACAGCGTCATAATAAACCACTGTTTGCCAGTACTGTAGCAGAATTCTGCAGTATTGCACTGTTCATGATTTTATGTCGGTTGACTTGGTTCGTTCTTTTCAGATCGAATTGGTCAGATCTGTCAAATATCATGGTACTGTTTATCTGTAATATTTCCATAAGAACGACAGAACGACGCAATTCCCTTTGAAAGACCTACATGGCTGCATCAGCTACATTCTCGAAATTTCAAAGTCTGATACTCATTTTATAAAACTACTAGCTAGTACGTTCGTACTTAGGTAATTAGAGTAATTGATAGTAGTATTAGGTCAGATGACAAAAAGAAAGTTTGGCATGTACGTGTTGATTTAACGTGGACGAGTTGACTAGAAAGAAATGGATTTACATGATCTCATTTGATAGAGCTAGCTACCGTATATATAAGAACAACCTTAGTACCTTACGACGAAATGGTTGCAGAAGGCCATCGACAAACAGACCCTCGGCATGTAAAGAAAACCTATACCAGGACTTGGTGTCTGTTGTCACCTATCAACCTTGAACCCTTCAACTATCTGATCTTCACCAGCACAGGTAGCGGAGCTTGAACCAAAACTTAGAGGGGTCAATCTAGCTAATGGGTCTCCAAATCCTACTAAGCACCTGCTAACTTGCTGTTTGATTAATGTATAAGTAGCAACAAGAGAATATTTCACAGTGTGATTTCAATTTGAAGGGGGCTATGGCCCACTTTGGCCTAGCATAAGCTTCGTCCCTGTCCAGGACAATCAAATCAGTATTTACAAGAGGTAAAAAAAATTTCTAGTAAATTACAGAAAACCATATGTTTTATGGCAAACTGGTTTAAGTTGCATTGTCAGTCAGTCATGTGTGTATAATAGTGTTGGAACAGACTATTTAGCTGCACTCTCTTAGTCATGCATTCTAAGTGGACTTACAATTTTACAATTTGAACACTGGAACTATAGATGACGGTAATGACGTGCGGATTCCCTAAAAAGTAGGAGGGTACAGGGTGATGGCAATATTCTAAGAATATATGTAAGATGGCCCCTGTGCTGTGCCGTCTGCATCTCGCATGCAAACTCGTCGCCGCGAGCAACCGGCGATACGGACAAGTCAATGGAGGCCCCTTCGCTAGCTCGATTAGGCGCTTCTCCCCAAAACTCTCTCGATGTCCAGCAGCAGCACTGCAGCTTAGTTCATTCCCTTGTGCAAGGGCCGCATCTAGGAAAGTCGCGAAGGATCTATTTCACTTCGTGCAAAGAGACAAGAATTTTTTTGTGCATATGTGACCGAGAGCCGTCGGCATCGCCGGCTCCAAACCCACTCTAAGCAGTGATCCTAAAGAAAATTTAGGCGGTAGGAATAAGAGAGATTCTTTTCGTTGTCAAACATTGCAATCGACTAGTGCTTTTAGCAAGTGAGCTCCATGAAGGCAAACTCATGTGCTGTTATTTTTTTTTTTGGAAAAACAAGAAAGGGCACATTCTCTCTTGCACCAACAAAGAAACATTCTTGCGGAATAAATAATAGCTTTTTTCTTTATATATTAAGTTGTATGCACCAAACAGTTCGTTCAAAAGCTTAATCATATTGAGTTGTATGTATCAACTAGTTTACACCTAAAAGTATAAGCTCGTTAAGAAAGGTAGGCAATATACTTCAGTTTTACGGGTTGACATCCTCTACTATGAAGTTTGATTCATGCATGGCTGGAAATTCATATGTGAGTCGGCTTCAAAAGATGTTGTATGAGCATGTTTGGAACATAGCGTGTAGAAATAGTGTAATCCCTCTCCGCCGTTAAGACAAGGGTTATAATCCCTACTTCTTTTAAAAAAGGTTATAGTCCCTACAAACTCCCGTAAAATTCAAATATTCTAGACGGGGACTGGGTTTATCTTCCAAGCCAAAAAAAAACACTTAACTTTCTTTCGCTCAACAAAAAGAAACCTTGACTTTGTCCCTCGTTTCCATTTCGATCATCTTACTTCCTAAGCGCACCCCGGACGTACCGGCTCAACCATAGTCAGATGACTGCAATTTGCAACCTTACCAGAAAACCTAACAACTGGAGATAGTAGTGGCGATAACGTGGACAGACCGAACCGTACCTGCTATTCCACACAGCACACTTGCTTATCCAAATCCACACATCGCACTCACTCCGTCACTCGGCTCGTGAGACGCGCAACCCACGCTACACACGAGATTCTCCGTGCCGGCCGTGTCGTGCGTACGCAACTACGCATGCACCGATCAATAATCCTCTCTTGATGTAGCATTTTGCGCGTCGGAATCGATCGATCGTTCGAGAAAATGGCAGGAGGGGGGGGGGGGGGGGGCGCATGCGGCGCAGGCCCCCGGCCCCGCGCGCACTAGACAACCGCGCACGGCAGCCACAGCGGCCGGCCGCACCCGCGCGAGACCACGGCCTCTCCTCTCCGATCCTCTCACATCCTTTTCGTCGCCAAAAGCGCCGCACTCCAGCGTCGCTTTGCCACTTATCCCCGCGCCGATTGGGCAGGTCCTCGGCGGCTCGGCCCCACGCGATAAACTAGAAGGTTTCGCGCGAGATATGACGCATATGGGCAAGATTTTGTTGCTACGGTTCTCACCCTCTCTCTATGACTCCATATATGCCCTTTGACATGAGCCCAAAGTCAGATCAAATCGAGAAAGAATAACTGACGCCTGACGGGCTCTAGTGTAGTAGTGTGTGTATGTGTGTAGGGATTGTCTATTCATAAGTTGCTTGAAATTTTCTTAAATTTAAGTCACTTGTTGTGATCATTGGATCAATATCCAATCATATGACATCTATTAGATCAATATTCAATCATATAACAATCATATGTCACACAAATCTCTATAAAAATCTAATGATCACAACAAGTGATTTAAACTTAAGAAAATTTTAGACAACTTAAAACTAGTAAAAACCGGTGTGTGTATATATATATATAAGTGCAACTGTGTAAAGTTCAATTCGCGGTTTATTCCCACACTTGAGGCTGCAGCTCCTGCTTTTTATGACGCGAGAGAGTTCGAAAGAGATTCGAGCCCTTTCTCTGTCTCTCTCCCTTTTTGACATTTGGAGCGAAGTCAAAGAAAACAATAGGAATGCCTAGCAAAGGACGATGGGGTCCCCTTTGATGACAAGTGTGCACAGCAACAGAATACCCCTCTTCCAAAGACCAGCAAGCTACCAAACATAATGCGTAGGTATATTGGCTGGTCAGTGCAAATCCGGACGCGATCTTCTTATCCCTGCTGCCGCCGTGCCCACCACTTGCGTTTTGACTTTATAGCGATCGAGCATTGGAGCTAGCCAGCCCGTGCCACTTCTGAAGTCTCCCGGCGGACGCGTCTATGCACAGACGTACGCGTATATATGCCCGGCCCGGCCTGCCAGTGCCAGAAGTCAACCCCCTCCGGTACGAGCAGCACGCGTCCTCTCTCACCTTGTCAAAGCTCTCAAGCTCTCAAAGCCGTCGCCGTTCATGTGCGACCTGCTGCTGCGCATGGAGCACTTCAACGATTGGGACCTGCAGGCCGTCGTGAGGAGCTGCAGCTTCTCCCACACGGCCGAGCCGGAAGAGCCCGCCGGTCCTCCTCGCGGCGAAGTTCCCGCGGCGCCGGAAGCAGAGGCGGACGAGCCTCGGGAGCGGGCACCGGAGGTGGTCCGGGGATCGGCGCGGGCTGCTGTGGTGGCGGCCAAGGGCGCGTCGCTGTACGACTTGGAGTACCTGGATTTGGATCATAAGCCGTTCTTGCTGCCCACGTCGTCGCAGGCGCGGGCGGCCGGGGATGACGGCCATGAGGTGATGATCTCTTTCCCCGCGGCGGCTGCCTCGACGTCCGGTATGCAGCCGCGGGTGCCGCCCGGCCGGAAGCCCAGCATACGCACCCCGCGGCCTAAAAGAAGGTAGGGACTTTGTGCGCTCGTTTTGGTACGTATGGTAGGGAATTTCAGTGCACACGAATTGGATGGATGGAGAAGAACGGAGTGAGTAATAGCTTCCTGTAATCTTCTTTGTGGTGAGCAGCAAGAAGAGCCAGCTGAAGAAGGTGGTGTGCGAGGTGCCGGTGGCCGACGGCGGCGTCTCCTCCGACCTGTGGGCGTGGCGCAAGTACGGCCAAAAGCCCATCAAGGGCTCGCCTTATCCCCGGTAACTAACCTCTTTGACCTTGCCTCCCCTTTCCACGCGTTAGAGTCGTCCTCACTACTCACTAGCTACTCGTGCATAGCCTTGACAATTACCGCTACAGAGCACTGGTAAGCTTGGTAGGATCACAACTCGATCGTCAACTGATTTCTCCTACAAAGGAAATCGCACTGCGATCACAAGATTTTCAAGCATTT
The DNA here is from genome assembly GCA_036346255.1 of Ampelocalamus luodianensis. Lineage (NCBI taxonomy): Eukaryota > Viridiplantae > Streptophyta > Magnoliopsida > Poales > Poaceae > Ampelocalamus > Ampelocalamus luodianensis. The sequence goes on from CM070617.1 coordinate 43,013,138, forward strand.
CGATAATGGCGAATAAAACAGTTTTATAAGCCTAGTACATACTGCATACTTACATGACCTACTGTTGAGGACTGGAGAGTTTGGCCGGCCGCAATAATTAATGGAAAGCCTTGCCGATTGCGCATCAAGATTAGGTCACTATACGTCACGTGTACTTTTGCAGCACAACACAATACCTCAGTAGTAGTACTAGTGGTACACTGGTAAAGTACGTAGTATGTATGTACGTGCGCCTGACCTGTATACTCAATTTTAATTTCTGTTGGGAATCTCTGACTACGTACAGGGGGTACTACAAGTGCAGCAGCATCAAGGGGTGCATGGCCCGGAAGATGGTGGAGCGCAGCCCGGCCAAGCCCGGGGTGCTCATCGTCACCTACATGGCCGAGCACTGCCACCCCGTGCCGACGCAGCTCAATGCGCTAGCCGGCACTACGCGCCAGAAGTCCACCCCCGGCGAGGACCACCCGACGACGTCGCCCAAGAACCACGAGGACGACCCTGTCGACAGAGCGGGCGGCAACGTCGGCGAGGCCATGAAGTGCGAGGACGACAGCAACGAGACGTCGGCGATGGCCGTCGACGGCGGCACCGAGGAGGCTGCGGCGGCGGCGGACGACGAGAACGAGTTCTGGTCGGCGGGGATGGAGCTGGACGAGTTATTGGCGCCCGTCGATGACGACTTTGATCATGTCTTCGAGGAGGACGGCGGGCTAGGACGACGGCTCTCGCTATAGCAGGAGGTGAAGCTGTAGCTTTAGGGCCATTGATTGGCATTTTTTCTCCTTTGTGAGAGAGGGGTCTTGCGGCAAGAGAACCCATGTATAGGCGTCTTTTTGTGTGTGTGTGTGTGTTTCTGGCACGATCCCTCAACTGAAAGTAAAATGTGCATGTGTCTGCGTGCCAGGATAATCTCTCAGATGTCGGCGCGCTTTGATTTTTTGCATATCCACTCGTGCGGTTGTGCCTCTTGAGTCAGATGTCGGCGCGCTTTGATTTTTTGCATATCCACTCGTGCGGTTGTGCCTCTTGAGTACCAATTCTATGGAAAAAATTCTATAAGATTTGGTTCACAATTTAATTTTAGTAGACTAATTTTATTGTGTGATAAGTGTATTTCCTAATCTCAAAGCATAGCCACGTAATCCATGTTAACGATTCATTCTTTCACATCGCGAGACCAGGCCACGCCCTGCAACCTGCTCCGCTGCTCGTCGGCGGCGCTCCGCCCCCGCTGGTCGCGACGGGCGTCACCGCCGGCCTCCTGCTGCGCCGCTAACCGGCCATCGCCGGCCGCGTCCACGCTCTTCGCCACCGGCGCTCCGCCCTCGCTCGCTGCGTCGTGGCACGGCCGACCTCCTGCTCCGCTCCTCGCCCCTGCTGGCTGCGGTTGTGTCGTGGAACCGCCAGCCTCCTACTCGCGACTCGTCCTCGCCGGCCACAAGACGACGGCGCCGCCACCAATGGACCCCTCGCTCTCCAACAACCATGTGGTAGCTGGGATTCAACTGCAGAATTGGTGTAGCTGGGATTCAACTGCAAAATGCCGTGTGCTTCATGCTAGCTGGGATTCGGATGCTTAGTTGCTTCTCTGTGAATTTTATTTTTCCTGCGAAATGCGGTGCTTCCTGTTGTGTAAATCAATTTGATGTATCCCTTGTCCTTGCCTAATGTCATTTGTGGATGTGTGTTGCCGTGAATCGGTGAATGCTTATTTTTGACTCACAATTTTTGAGTCGGTTGTGACAATTGTACCAGCTACAGAGCTACTACTAATAACAGCACAAGCACTATACGAAGATGGTTCTTGTTTATTCTGTGAAAAAAAATGTTATTGTTTACTCTGTGAAAAATGTAAAAACATGATGTGCACGTCACTCCTGAAACCTTGATGTACTAGCTCCTTCGCTGAAATTCAATTGACGAGCAGCTGACTGTGTTGTGCCATCTCCATGAGCTTCAAACATTTAATCTTGTAAATTATCCTTGGATAGGTGCAAGAAAAGACTGATGGATACTCTCCAAATGACCCGTCTTGCATCAAATTCCAAAGGGCCAGCTGTCTCTACTATTGATTCCTTTGAGTTTGCCTGTGCTGAATGTTTTGTACCTTTTCCTGCACATTGTGTATATATAAGAAACCAGAGTGAAACTTTGCTACTTATTTGCAAATAACAAGTAGAAGTAACTTTCTTCGATGTAGTATTATTTTTGCCTTTCTTTGCTCCCTCGAGTACATCTTTTGATCTTTTTTTCATCGGACCTTGTCTCGCTCTCGCCCATTGACAAGTCAGGATCGTTCCTTGCTGATTGCTGCCAAGGTAATGAAATCAACGAAGAGATCATATATCAGCACTTTGGTTGTAGTTGTATGTTGTACTCACCATGAGTAGACGAGCCGCGGGCAGAGAAGTTGCTGTGCCCGCCATTGGCATGGCTGTTATTGTGTTCTCCTTGGTGCCGGGCTGTCCTGCCGCGCTGTCGCCGTCTTGTCCGGCCATCGCCGTTTGACCGTGCCGTCACTGGCGAGATGAAGATCCTCCATCGAGATGTCACACCCTAGGTGTTGGAAGATGAAAGGATTGGAAGTTGGAACGAACGGAACGAACCCCTCAACGTGAGAAGGGGATTATGTGGTTGTGTGCTTTGAGATTAGGAAATACACTTATCACGCAATAGAGTTGGTCTACTAAGATTGAGCTGTGGACCAGGTCCTATAGGTTTTTTTTCCCCAATTCCATTGCCATCTACCAAGGCTACAGTGCACCATGGTAAAGCATTTTTTTTTACAGAATACAACGATTCCATTAGACCAAGGGCACAGCAAAATTACTGGCCACTAAGTCCAGTACAAAATCAGGACTCCGGAACAGAAGCAACGGTGGATCACCATGTACAATATTTCTACCGTGCGCCGCTAATGCGTGCGCCACCTGATTACAGTTTCGGGACAAAAATCAATCTGATAACTAATAAAGTTCAGGGCTAGAGACTGCTTAATCTCCAAAAACAACAATCCATTGATAGAAAGGTTAAAAGCTTCTCTTTCTAACGCCTGCTTCAGAATAAGAGAATCAGTCTCAATTGTGATATGCCCCATTCCAAGATCCAGGGCAGCTTCAAGGCCCTTCAAACACGCTACAGTTCAGCATTAAGAGCATCAAACAAAATAGGACAGTGTCCAGCCCCTGCTACTGCCACTTCCCCCATGCGGTCCTGCAGGTAAGCACCATCAATGCATCGTTTACCGCACTGAAGATAGCTGCAAAATAAGGATCATAAGGCCAACGTACTGGGATCTTATGTATTAAGGTATTCAATGTAAAAGATATACAGTATATGAGCATTAGGAATGATTTTCCCCATCCGATTGAAAATTAGTGGATCAGATCAATCACTACAATATTTTCCGGAGCAGCACAAATTCTTCTGTTGTTATAGTTTGTCTGTGCAATACACTAAAAAAAATACTGTTCACACATCAACCCTCGCAGAAATGCAGAGGAGCGCATGCGAGGTCAACCGACTAGTCTCAAGACTCAACTCATCGGGCCCCACCGGCCACCGCCATAGCATGAGTTCTTTTTCCAGACAATGAAGACAGCTACCATGCGGTTTACATTTGCGCTTTTCAAGTTTTTGTACTTCCTTGTCATCAGTGAAATCCCGTAACCGGACAGTTACCACAGATCTTCCTGTACAGACGTCTTGAACTCTTGATCACATACCATTGCACACATGGTGTGACCAAATCGATCAAGATGGCAAATGAGCATCAATTGAGACGGTTGCATTAAAAAAAGAGACATTTCAGACAAACAAAACTAGCAGCATTTCACAGATGACAGTTTGCATTTATCAGTTATCACGGACGTTTTGCACCACATACCACAGACACAGGCAGCATACTCTACGTGTCCAGTTGTATCTTGCAAACTAGGATAAGTACTCTGACAAGCTAATCTGTCATGCAAACAGCTTACAATATGGAAACGCAATGAAGAGCATTACACAAAATCCAACCGACATTGATCTGCAAGTCATGACTCACGACCAGGATTTACAAGATGCTCAAAATCCAACCGAGATTGATCTGCAAGTCATGACTCACGACCAAGATTTACAACACGCATGATCTGAACTCTTAATACTCCCACTTCTTCAGTTCCATTCCATCAGGAGGGCTTCCCTCAACCTTCTTTGAACCAATATCTTTCCAGTTTGTTGAGAGAACTGTTCCATTTGACTCGACCTGCAACAACAGACACGTAGTTCACAGGCAGTATGTAAGTACAATCTCAACATGAGAAACTTCTGTCAGCTACGTCAAGTCGTCAACACAAGTTAATTTGACTGAATGTGGCAGCAAGGAGGGTAAAGATCACATACAAAAGACTTCATCATTGCCCTTCGCATATCTTCATCAGCGTCACTGTAAATGTCGCGGAAAAACTTGTTCAATGCAGCATCACCATCAAGCTTTTCTTCTTTCTCCTGATACAAGCTCAAAATCATGCCAACTCAACATTCGAGAAACTTTAACAGCAGTAGTAAATAAACGTTGATATTAATTGTGTGCAGTGCACAAACCTCCTTTTTTACTTCAGCCTCCAACTTATCCCAATCTTTCTTGGATTTTGATGACGGATAGGATGGCCTCTGGGCTGCTTCAGCTGCAAAACATAAAGGCATTTTCAATAACAAATGCGAGACAACACAATAGAACAACCCACACCCATATATCTGTAAGAACTTGAGAACATCTAGAGTATGCTACTATGCTGTTCATTTTGAATTCTCGATCACATACACAGCTCATGCTTAAATTACCTCAGTTACTATTACGCAAAATTTAAATACTACAAAACAGTCTGTGACGTGGACCGATGAATATGTTAAGGTGTTTATATACGCTCCTTTCCATATTTTTTCTTATTTAAGTCCGTTGCATTCAGCAAATTAAACATAACTTAGGAGAACCTTTCATGTAAGTCTGAATTGTGTAATGTCTAACTACCCACACCAAATACCACAAAACAGATACTATGATCGTGATGAAATCAAGAACTAGAGTCATAGCAATAGTTTTCCCACTAGGCAAATATGGATATGATTTAACGGAAATCCAGAGCCAACAAATTTGCTTACGCTTGAGGAATTACCTGGCGTGTTTATCTTCTGTGGAAGTGCCTTTGGTTTACCATCATAATCCAATGATGTCCAAGTAACCTGCTCAGCTTTTGCGAGGCGTATCTCGACTTTTGTAGACAATACAATACATTTGCATTTCTCTGGTATAATCTGATTGTCAATAAACAACAAAAAAAGAGTTAGTAATGCAGTGGTGAAGGATCAACCTAGTCTAGTGAACCAGGATAACTGTAAAGAAATATCCTCAGAACGTAACAGATTTTCGAGAACAATAGCTTGCAGAGTTTCGATGGAATAGGGGCCAAGGGCAAAACAACTGAAGAGAACGAGTCCAGGATCATTTTTTTTGTGGTGTGTGTGTGGTGGGGGTGGGGATCAAGAAATCCATAAATCTTGATTTCCTAATTGATATAAGAGCTCCAGGTATTGATTGGTTGGTTTACAGGGTAAGTTGGAGCAAGAAACCAAAACTCTGGAAAAACAACCAATAAGTTTATCACAGGTGCCACTCACTAATGAGCTATGGACCATATCATGTTATTGTAACATCACATCACATCTTAGCAATCAACTGGCTTGATCATTAAATGTAAAGAAGTTACAATATCCAGCTTTATCAGCAGATTTTCGCTCCTAATTCCTAAACGATAGATCTGAGGATTCACCTAATACGAGTTAATTCTCTTAGAAGTATAATTAAAATATTTTACTAAGATTACTGACTAAGAACTAAGTTACTGTTTATGCTGGCTTTGCCGTGATCAAAAGTCCAGCCTCCAGAATCATGTGTTTCCAGAGTTGTTTATCAACATTTTTTTGAAGGAAATTGTACTCACATCAAGAAGCAATTGTTAACAGTTCTTATTTACATACACTTCCCCACCATAAACCACTCATCCTACAAGTGGGAGTGGTGGGGAGTGGGGAAAAGAGTGACTATGGTACATGTATATGTAGTTTATGCACCTTACATACACTTTTTCCCACCATACACCACTCACCCTACAAGTGGGAGTGGTGGGGAGTGAAAATAATGTTGGGGCAAGGAAAAGTTTAACAACTCTTTATAAAACAATGTACGTACCATAGCTATCCCCTATAAAATTCTATTTTCTGGGATCAGTCATAACTCATAGTTACAAGACCTATGCTTTTGAGCCCCTTGTCTTGAGTATAAGGAAGCAATTCTGAGTTATGACTACCTTAAGTTCTTAGCAATTCCATATCATAGAAGCGAAGGAACAATACAGCATTTTCTGTTTGCAATGCATGTAAGAACAGTAACATACAGGTAAAGTAGTAAGAAGAGAGGGTACCTTTGAAAACAGACGAGGCTGAAAATGGTATGGTTCCTCACCGGGGACTTCAATTGAGACACTCAACTAGAAAGTGAAGCTAGATTAGTCAATATAGCAAAGTAGCAACCACAGCTAATTTACAAGAACTAGGTGAGGGGAACACACCAGCTGTTCACCAAAGTCAACAACCACACTGTCAGCTGGAACACCCTTAGCAAAGATTGTCAGTACCACTTCTGTAGGACTATTATAGTAGTCATGCCTGCAATAGAAAGTGAATTACAAGAAAATGTTAGCACAGTTGGCAAGAAATGTTTGACGTGAAACCCTGTTTAGGGCAGAAGCATTTATTTCTACTTCTTAAGATAAATACAGTAGTATTTTTCAACCTTCGATTATGTACACCTGTGTATAAGGTGGTTTCAAGATAGATTCTATTGGACAGTACTAGTAGTACTAGATGGCTCACTGGATTCAAATAGTCTTATACAAGGAAACTGACGTATCTTGGGAAAAGGGGACATTAATGAAGAAATTGTGCACTGATTACCTGTATTTGGGCTTGCTTGGCACTTCTACCATTGGCTGTGTATTCTCCAAATTCACACCATCTTCCTTGTCCTCGATAGAAGTAGCCACAGTTGCAGCCCCAGAAGGTGGAGCTGATTCACCCTCAGCTTTCTTTACTGGCATCTGGCTAGCCTCCTCTGAACAGGTAATAACCAGCACCAACAGTGGCATGTGTGTGTGTGTGAGAGAGAGAGAGAGAGCAAGGAAGGCAGAGTAAGGGGATTGATTATATGCAGCTTTGGAAATGATAGCATGTTTCAAAACATCGATTGGTTAAAATGTCTTTTTCATTATCAGTTCACAACACTGCTATGAAGATTGAAGAATTTCACAGAAGACAATAAGTCACTTAGTGTGCAAACACAACAGAATCATTCTCATGTACACAAAGGATATCTATTCTCATATAATGGCAACAATACCACCATGTAGTGCCATACATTAGTCAATTTATGAGATCAAAGGTTGAGCATGCTCACCAGCAATGCGCTCATCACACTCCTTCATTAGACGAGTAAACCTTGAGTCACCAGATGCATAGGAAGAACCCAATTCAAGAGCAGCCTTTGCAGTTTGATATTCCTCAAGTTTGATGCATGCAGCACTGCAAGCAGACATTTCTAATCACATAAAACTGAAATCGCAATAAATGGAAGTATGTTTTAAAATGATATTGAACAAAAGAACCATTATGTTTTTAAATGATATTGAACAAAAGAAGCAGATAAGTGCACCACTAACCCTTTCCGAAGGTACACTTTATGCATCGAAGGATCAAGTTCAATCGCTTTGTTGGCATCAGCTACTGCCTCTGCGAGACAAATTAATATGCACTCAGTGCACTATATTGTTTTAATATGAAACATACAATTACAATCATTGCTTACTAACAAGTAACGGCAACACAACTAAACAAGTATAATTAAACTATTGAGCTTATAAGGTATAGCAAGAATGCAAGATAGGTATTTAGCAGTAGATATAATTTAGGGGCTACAGTTTACAAAAACAAGTTGCAACTGTTAATTAAGAACTGAGATAGCGACGATCTATGCCAGTTGTGGCACTATCATTTCACAACATTTCAGAAGTAATGGGTGAACAAATAAGTAAACTGACAAGTATGCAAAACCAGAAATCAAGGTGTTTGCTGGCAAACTAACATGCTGCCTGTACTTTTTTGTAACAATATCCCACCATTTGTGGATCCGTTTCTAGGTAACAACAAGGAAACCAGTATGGGTCACAAACAGACAGGAAATAGGTGGTCACAAGCTTTCCAAAGTCTGGAACATGGTTATGAGCCATAACCATTACTCCGTTTCATGAAAACATTCATATGACAACCACAACAACATACCTCTCAAATCTCCACATGCACTCTACGAGAACTTTTCCTTCATAGATATAGTAAAATCATGGTTATTAAGGCGGTAAGGCGAGGCGAGGCAACCCACCCCCCTCACATCTTTTAAGCGCTAAGGCGCAAGGCAAGGCGACGCCTTACACACATCCTAAGGCGCTAAGGCAGCAAATAAAATGAACATTTTAGCAGCTTAGGCAATGTAGGAATCCAACAAATAGCCACAGAAGATCTTAGCTCAATAACATAACAAGAAATAATAAAAAAAAAAGAGCAGATCAGACAATGGGCCGGCCCAACCAGGCTATACCTCTCCCTCACACTGCTAAGTGCTCAATCTGCCCTAACTCCCTAAGGCTCCCAAGCAGCAGCAGCCTCCAAGCTCCCACCACGCCGCCTCCTGGAACTCTTCCTCTCCTATGGCGTCATCCCAATTCCCAATTCCTCTCCCTGCTGCATCCTCCCTGCTGCTCCTCTCCCACAACGCCACCTCCTCCTTGCTCCTCCTCTTTCACTGCACCACCGACAACTAGGAGCTGAGGCCCAGATCTCATGGCCGTGGTGGTGGCGATGAGCGGGGAGCAGCGACCACGGCGACGCAGTGATGATGAGGAGTGACGATGACAGCTTTGGCAAGCAGCAACCACGGTGGCGGCAATAGTAACGACGGGAAGCAAGACGGCTGCTTAGATTAGCTCTCCCTCTCCCCTTTGATCCAGATCTGGGTTTGGAGGTGGTTGCCGCGAATCCGGTAACGAATAGATGGGCTGGAGACGGGCGATGGGTACGGGCGACGCCTTACCCCACAGCAGCGCCTTACCGCTTAGGCAACGCCTTAATAACCATGAGTAAAACCATAGTTTTATATTATTACTACAATTGTACTTTTTTAGCATAAAAGCTAAATAATCAGATACACGGATATCTACACCTTAGGAATCAAATTTATTGTTTCCTTTATTTTAGCAAACATCCAAAGTTCCAAACAAGTCCCACACCCCCCAAAAAAAAACAGTCATGTTCTCTAGTTAGATACATGTAAGTGTTAGCCTATTAAGCAGTGGGATCCATTGTCCAAATAGCACTTGGACATAGGAAACAAAGGAAAACTGACTACCAGTATCAAAATGCATCATCTCCATCATGCATCATTGGTCACAAACTGTTTTGCTGAACAAATACCTACAGCTATGAGTACTTTCACAGGCAATTCCTTGAGAAAAACAAACAACAAAAGCACGCTTCATGGAAACAGCACCGACAATACCATCACAAGGTTAACAATTTATAATGGGGTGAATTGCTCCGTAACATCACAAAGATCATTCGAGTTGGAAAATACCATCGATGTGTCAGCCTTACATGCGATGATATTTTCCAATTTATACATCTTTGCAATGGTAACGAGCTAATTCTCATTTATTAATTGGGGTTCCTTCAGAAAGCAGCTAAACAAACACATCATTAATGTCACAGGACAATCCCAAATGTTTTGATCCTTGTACTGTACTGCATGAGGACGGAATTGAAGGTTTTTAGCACTATTTTTCATTCCAGAAATTTTATCTACTACTATGCAACACTTTCAACCATGTGCCAACAAAAAACAAAACAACATTTCTGTACACTCAAATACTCATTCAGAATACAGAACAACTACAGATTGCAAATTACATACTGCAATGAGGATGCCACACAGTTTCATGTTTTTTCCTACTGATTCACATTAGCAGTTAAGACCATCAGAGATTAATACAATCTAACCCTTTGGCCGTCAACAACCAGAGATCACTGCTATCTAGCCCATACCAGGTCACCCATGTAATCTCACTCCTCTTTTACAAGTTTGCACCCATTTTGACTAAAATCCGACAAGGGATGCGCAAAAAAGCAAACATAGCATCTCAACAAACAGGGATCTTACATCGCACGCACACTAGTCATTGAGCTATATCCTAAAACACGTTACAAATAGCAGGGTCCTTCCCACAGTGCAGCTATTCTATCTGCTTATCCTCCATAGTCCACACCCCATTCTATTGATTAGTCAACTCTCACGAATCAAACTAGTCAAAACTTATTTCGCCCATTTCAGTACAATCCCCATCAGAGACCCTCTTCGAATCACACGACACTTCCATACACGCACACGAATGACTTAAACAATCGCAACGACGACAAACCAAAAGCTTATTCGGGCCTAAACCACGGGTTGACCTCCAAAATCCTCACCTAGAGCCGCACGACTTCGCTAAAACGCAACAGATAACCGCGAATCAAAGCCTCCTGCACCCATAACCGCACGCTAGAACGTCTCATGGCCACCCCTCAACACCTCGTGAATCAATTCATCCAGGCGCCAAGTCACCACACAGATCCACGACACCGCGCAGGCAAACGAATCGGACCGCGCGGGGAAAGGGGGAGAGAGGAAGGGCGGGAAGCACGTACCAGTGTAGTTCCCCAGCTTGATGTGCGCCTGGGCGCGGTCGGCGTAGAGCTCGGCGGTGGCGGGCCCGGCCTCGATGGCCTGCGTGTAGAGCTCGGCTGCCAACTCGAAGTTGTCGTCCACGAAGGCCTCCTTGGCCTTGCTCTCCAGATCCGACGCGGCGGTGGCCATGGCGGCTTTGCGGCTGCGAGGTCGGACGAGACCAGATGAAGACTTCGATAGCGGAATCCAATAAGATAGACTAGCAGGTGGTATTAGGTGAGGATGGGATGGGGTTAAGCTGCCTGCCGTTAACGGGGCGGCCTTTTTAAGGGCCCGTGGGAGTGCTTCTAGAGAGTTCGGTGCGGGAGAGGCCGGGCCAAGCAAAGGGCTCTGCATTGCATCGCATGTTCTGGGTTAATTCCACGGGAAGTTCTCCTCTTTTTTATTTTCTATTATTGCTTTTTTCTCTCACTCTTTCCCCTTTTTCTTTTGGCCTTTTGTGTGGGTCAAGTCGTCCCGGTTGCTGTCGCTTTAATTTTGTTATCGGGAAGCCAGGAAGTTTCGCGAATCACTTGGTTGATGCAAGCCTTGCAACTTGTGTTTTTGTGTTAGGGATCGCGATTAGGGAAGACAGCGAGGGCATCCTCGCTGGTCATCTGCAATTAGGCTTTTGGAGATCAGAATATGATAGGTTAATACTAAACGCTGCATCCGAGCTCGCTGAAGGCTGAACTAGGCTCACGCCCGGGACATATTGGCCAGACGGGTTTGCCCTAGTCGGGTCGGTGCTTTCACAATGGAGTGGCGTGGAATTGGACTTGGAATCGTACTAAAATACGGTAGAGATCGTAGAACCACCCAAGTGAGCTAAGAATTTTTCGACATCTTGGAGCATGGGCATTCCTAAAACACATACCAAACTAGTAGTATACGTTTTGAAAAGTGCAGTACAGATCAAGGGTGTTTGATTTGTTAATTGTTACACTGTGCCATATCTAAATTACACAAAATTGACTTATTCATTGTTTTTTAATTTCTTGTGACAATTGTGGCACTTAACTTCATCAAAGAGCCTCCTTGTATTTGTTTTTTTAATGTGTGTATTTGCATGGTTTATAATAATCCGTTCAAAAGAGATATCGGTAGGGAAGAATGATTACTCACGTGACAAACTGGCCTATGGGCAAACAATGGGGAAAACAGAGTTGTGTAATAACTGGGAGAAACGGAATTGATTTACTGATCCATGCAACTTGCGTTCTATGTTAGAGTTAAGGTGGTTTGTTTTGACTTCTGATGTTGCTGTTTGGGATCGTGATTAGGGATGGTATCGACAGCATGTGGCATCCTCGCTGGCGTTAGGCTTTGTGGCAAATGGAGGATCAGATCACATCCGGCACAATTGGCCATACGGGTTTGCCTCGGTCGGGTCGTTTTTTTTTCCATATTGGCTTTTTTCGTCACGTATTTATAAAAATAGCCATTGTCATTTATTATTTACAAAAATAGCATTATGTCGCACGGTGATCATGCGGATGCGATCTTGACGCCGACATATGAGAAACCGTACGGCCACCATGCGGTGGAGGAGCCTACCGTAAGCCATCGTGTGGCCACCACCTTTCCTCTCTCCTCCAGTCCAATGATGTTGGTATGAATTTTTAAATATAGTACATTAGCTCTTCCGAAAAAGTGTACTTGCTTGTATAATTTTTTTCATAATTTTTTTGTTCTTAATTTTTCTCGTAATTTTATTCAAGAATACTATTTGTATGAATTTCTAAATATAAAAATAAACTCCAAAAATTATGAATTTTATTTTGAATGCTACTTACACAATAGACTTGATTGTGTAATGTTTCTATAGTTTTATATGTGTTTTAAAATTATCTAAAAAATTAAGGGTTTAGGTCATCTCAGAAGTGGAAATATTGATATACAGTTCTATTAAAATGTTGATATATAATATGGCGCAGCAGTACACACATAATATACAAAATATGCATATAAATATAGCAAAACAAAATATGAATACAAATATACCAAAACAGAATCGCATAACACGGGATATAATATGGCTCACTCGTTTGAGTCACTACTCTCTGCTCGCTTGCGTCCGCGTGCGCCTGGATGTTTTGCGTCGAGCATGTCCAATGGGATACGTTAGTCGATTTGGAGAGTGTGTGTCAGATTGGAGGGGTACGAGACCGTTGAGTACGTTGAGTGGGTGGAGGTGCCCCGGTAAGCTGAGTCGGAGGAAACCGAGTCTAGTAATCGTACATGTTGTCCTGCTGAGGCATGCCGAATCGGGGCCACCTCCAATGAATTCATTAACGACGGATTGCATAAATCTACTCCTCAATTGTTAGCCCCAAGGTACGATGTCTGCAACTCTGATCGTGCGGATGAGCTCTGGCCTTGGACGTACGGTGTGCCAGCCAACCCACATGAGCTTTGGCCTTTAACGTACAGTGGGACAGTGAACTCGGAGGAGCTCTGCCCTGCATACGCTCCAAACCCTAGCTTTCATGGTCCAAACCCTAACGTCGTGTACTACTTCCTGATAGGAGCTGGGAGTCCCGTATCCTCATCATCAGTGGACGTGAACTGGCCGTCACCCCTACGGTCAACTGAAGGCTGCAAGATGAAATGATATTAGTAGAAATAAACACTCTAGACGTAAACTGAGAATCTTGTACCTCTCGGATGTGCAATGTAGATGATCGAGGGGGAGCGCTAGTTTGTGTACCGAACGCGGATGGTAGAAGTGATGCATCCCGACGACCCACGGGGAGAACGGCATAATGTTAGCGGAACGTAAGACATAACCAAAAATCAGAGCATAGATTTATACATAACTTACCTCCCTACTGATTTGGCCTGCGGATGATCGACGAGAAGCGCTACCACACCGACCGGACTCGCTAGGTCGTGATGACCTAGTGGGTGAGCATGCCCCCCCCCCCACTTGGTGCCCGATGCGTAGGATGTCGTCCGTCGAACAACCGTAGTTCAAGTTCTTTATTATGTTCTTCAACTCCGCGAAGATGTACTTTAAAGTTTTCAGCAGCCATGGTGTTGTGTCTAGGTTGCAGATGGCGATCTCCGATGCGCTTGTGATGCAATACGTCCGCTCCAACTGAAGTGATATACATAACAAGTTTAGTAATGAAGAGTACAAATATCATCAATAAAACAACCAAAGATTGTAAGTGTCTTACGGTGTCGTCACATTGTGAAGCTCTGAATGATCGAATGAGTGGCGGAGTGATGAGGACATCCCTAACTTGGATACAACCGCGCCTACACACATAACTCATCCACAACCAGTGTTACAAGGACCAATCACTCGAGCTCGTGCTCGCCAACTTAATCACTATGTGAATTCATTTATAGATTTATATATTACTCAGAATAGACCGCTACCTAATGTAAGTGATTTAATTATGCTTAGAAACATGGGAAAGGACCAATGAGAGGTATGTAGAGTCATGGACAAACATGGAAGGCGTAATGGAGGCCACCACATCATTTTGGATCCGAGTCAAGCAAGAGTTCGAGTTGAGCTCGTTCTAGATTCGAATTTGGACTACTGCGAATAACACTAAGTTCAAATGGTCGTAACTTCTTCATAAGGACTTTGTTTGGGACGTTCTTGGACTTCATTGAAAGCTTATCAAGTCCACTTTTCAACGGATCTAACCTCATCTTCAAATTCCATCCGACCTGACCAAAATCAACAAAACAATATGTGCCTATTTTTTAGCTCGAGTCAAAAGGGTGCTCCGCCACATCCTCTTGGGCCTATGAGCCTTGTAACCCTAGGGGCGTGCGTCCACTTCCCTAGGCGCCACCCCTGGTCGTCTCCCCATATAGGAGCCGTGTCCCTTTGCTAGAACTCGGATGTCGTTGAGTTTGGGTTTAGCCATTGTGCAAACTTCTGTTCTTTAGTTGTGTCGGACGACCACCTGTCAAGACAGCCTTCGGGATCACACCTTTGTTTTTCAATACACTACATTCTTATTCGCAATATCAGATTGCCTATATTTTATTCTTGCTAGTTCTTCGATTGCTCGCAGGAATTGAACCTTGTGTTCAGGTTGATCGCTCTTCTAGCAAGGTCAATAACATCTCGGAGTTGGTTCAATGATTGCTAAGGCGTAAGCGTCGTCGTACGGTTGTAGTCGGATCGTGAGTCACCTCCACCAAAATTGATATTTATCAATCTCATTGAAATATCAGGCACCCCGTCTCCATCATAGAGGCTCTCATGGTGTGTTACCTGCTCCAGGCGCTCGGTGGAGGAAGGGTGAGTCTGGCGTGCGATTGTAGTATGTACCACTCATTAGGGCGCTCCAGTGGTGCTAGGGTTTTCGGGGCAAGATGGTTTGGGGGTTCTGGATGCGGGCGAAGGTGAACCTCGAGAGCCATTTTATAGGGTGAGGGCGTGGCCAAGATGGTGTATCGGTGATAGTCTTTTTTGGAACCAAGAGAGGATAATGAGATTTGAAGGGATTTGGAAGAGATACAAGCTCGATTCGGTTGCGGAAAAGATAGGGCTTCTAGAATATGAGGTCCACGCGGAGAATCGGGCCGTTTGTACCATTGTTGGACAAAGCTTCAACGAGCAACAATGGTGGCGGCACGTCTCAACACGTGGAGGACGAAAGCGAGGAAGGTGAGGAACTAACGCATGGGCCCCACGTCGGCGAGTGAAGAGAGCGGCGAAGCGGATCGCACATGCACGCGATTGGGCTGCGAAGTGGGCCACACGTGAAGAAAAAAGGATTGGGCCTAAGATATTCGAACCGAGAGCTTTTAAGTTTTCAATTTAGAAAATACAATAAATCAAAATGGCAATTAGAAAATAGCAAATGAACTCGGACAAAATTTTAGAAAAATCTAGAAAATATATCCAAGCACATAGAACCCAAGTAAAATAGTTTTGACCATAATTGATGTTGGGATTACTCATATTAAATTGTTTTGATACTGAAAGTCCATATTAAGCTTGATTTAAATTCAAATAAATTCTAGGGTGAATTTTCCAAATGCTAAACTACTCAAGAGGTTTTGAGATTCTAAAAATTGGGATGTTACAGTAATAAGTGTAAATATTACTCGAATGAAGTTTGACTCACAAGTGTATGGCTCGTTGTAGGACCCTGCCATTCGGAGGGGGCACCACTTGGTACAAACCAAACTGTTGCATTATTCGCTATAGCGCATAAGGCTCACCATATGTGCGAACACCAAATGGCAGGTCGTCGCCCATAACCCGGCGTCCTAGGTGCATTGCATGGACAGCCCGTGTGGCGCTACTGTCTACACGAAATCTGGAGTCCATGAAGCTCAGATGATGTTATTGTAGTGCAACGACTTGAACTCGTTGTGGAACAACGAGTAGCACCTCGCCGGTCTATCCTTGACCCATCGTAGACAGGCAACAGTCCACCATAAGCCCGTAGTGGGCCCGTTTATTAGGTCGTTCAACTTGGCATACGGGTGCATCGCTGTCAAAACCTGGGATTAACATCCCAGATCCTCTGTGCATTTCTGAATTAGTCACATGATCAGTCACCAGTTCACACAGTAAACAAATATGATATCAAATTCATATCATAACTTTATTAATAAACAACCGAATTTATTACAAAGAGGCTTACAAGCCAGCAATAAAGAACACAGCAGAAGACGAAGAAGTAGTATGGACCAGCAATCTGCCACAAGCAATCGACTGGGGTAGCGGCCTAGTCGTCGAGATCCATATCGGTAGCAAAGTCCTTCTCCTCTGAAATTTGTTTGCATAAAACAAGTATGAGCACAACTTCCGTGCTCGCAAGTTACACCCGTCAAATAACAGAATGACATGCATACATGGGTGTAACAAAGGATGGCTTATTGGTTGATTTGTATAAAACAACATTTTCTTTAAATAAATGTACTAAGTTCCAAAGCAATTATTCTATAACTAAAATTCATTTTATAAATTCTCAATTTTATAGTCAGATAACATTCACACGTGAATGGTGAAGGATACCCTCCTATCACATGGCTTCCCGCCCAATTCCCATTTGGATAAACCCGTTTTGAAGAAGTCTTTTTCAAACAAAACCAAAGTCTAACTTTGAGCAGTTCTGCTAGCATGTCCATGACCGTGGACACGGCTATTCGAATAGTTTGACACTCTGCAGAGGTTGTACAGCTTTACCCACAAGACACGACTTCTCTAGTTTGTTTGGTATCCGTCGATACCACCGCTCACTACCTTAGGTAAGCAGTCTAGAGCATGTGTCAAGGCCTTTACAATGCGCCATCCTTCCGCAGTCTACCCTCTCTAAGGTTTCGCCACCCCCTTTGGAATGAAAACCTCCGGGTTCGGGCCCCCTCTTGAGCCAGGTGGGACAACATAGTCATGAAAGACAACCCACCGAAACAGTTGGATCGACCGCGATGGAACTTTGCAAATTAGTCAGCCAGGTCCTACTCCCCATACTGAGGACATGTGGTGGTACGGTATGGCTTAGTATCATGCACTCGAAGATCAGTTCTTAACTGACTTGGGCAACTTTCCAACAAAACTCATGGGCCTCAACCATACCCGATTGAGCCCATTTATGAACATGCACCCACCAAACATCCATTATGTCCAAGTACAAACCTATTTTCATTTTATTTTCCAAGTAAAGATAATTTATAAACCTTTTATGGTAAAACAATACCATAGATCCAATTTAATTCAAAATTGAAATATTTGGCTAAAAACTTCCCAAATACAAGATTTGATCTAGGCATTGGCTAAGCATTTAATTATTTTTAATATTATTTTATCTAATGGTGACAAGGAAATGATAATCAATATTTAAATTGGCTATACACAAGGAATTGGAATAACTAAGTATTTAAACAGGGGATTAAAATAACTGGATAAAAATTATGCATGCAATAGTAATTTTTAAGCAGAATTAGATAAATTAAAAATAATGGGATCGATATGATCAAGGGTATAACTTGCCTCGCTTGATGAGGTAATGTTGTTTTCCTTAACAGATCACTTGGTACTCACAAGCACTTCCTTCAGGTAGTCCAAGTGTACAATCACGATGATCATACAGTCAAAATCAACCCTCTTATGAGCTCTTCAAACGGCGTCGAAATCTGACTCTCCGAAGTCGTCAAAATCTAATCGCGAAATAAGCTAAATTCAAATAAAATTCAAATAACAATTCAAAAAGGCAATTCAAATTAATCCAAAACCAGATAATTCTATTTTATTTAGCTAGATAAATATTTTATAAAATTTTAGCAATTTGAAACACTCATATTGGAGTTGAGATTCAAAATATACAAATTTTACAAGTTAAACCTAAAACTGAAATTTTAAATGAATTTCTAAACAAGACTCAAATGAACTCTAATTTAAATAATTTTGGTTTGGTTGGCTAGATCTTGAATTTAGACAAATTTAGAAATTTGAATGGGCTCAATCGGAGTTCGGATGCAAAAGATATTGGCTTTGGAAGATTAAAACCTAATTAAAACCCTAAAAAGGATTTTCTTGATTTTTCCGATTTATTTTTCTAAAGGAAAATGCTTTTATTGCGCCAGCATGACGTCAGCGAAGCTTTTTCGACTGAAAAGAAATAAAAGAAAAGGAAATTTGGCCGTGGGACCCACTGTCAGTGAAGGGTGCACCATGGACTGGGTTTATGAGTGTTTTGGCTCGGGTTGGATCTAGGTGTGCCACGCGGGCAAGTGACAAGGCGACCACATCGCTGCCACATTGGCAAAAGAGATGAGGTGGCGTGCGGTGGCAGTGACGTGGTGACGCCACGTCAACTTGTGGCCGGCGGCGCTACGGCGTCGAGCCCGCCGGCGAACGGTGGCGATATGGCCTCCGGCGAGGGTACCAGGAGAACAAGAGCGCTTCACTGAGTCGAGTGCTCACCTCGAATGCACGGAGACGCGAAGAATTCGTCGGCGGCGAGGTCTAATGGCGGCGGCGGTTCTAGGGCGAGGACGCGATGGCGCTCCGGTGGTCCCTGGACGGAGGTGAGGCGCGCATGGGGTAGGTGGTGATGCCGCGATGCCAACGGTGATGTCAGAGCGGCCGGGGCGTGGTCGACGGCGGCGCTAGAGGCGGCAGAGTACTTGCGGTCGACGACGAGAAAAACTCCAAATTCGGCGAGGTGGGCGCGAGGGAGGAGGTGTGAGTTGGGGCGCTGGGATGCGTGCTTCAAGCCGCTCCTGAGGCTCCCTTTTATAGGGGCCGGGGAGGTGTGAAGGGGGGAATCGGGCGCGAGTGGTGCGACAGTCGTTTGCAAAATTCCGGTGATTTACGCATGTGATGAAGGGAAACTTGACCAGAGAGAGAGGCAACGGAATAAGGGGGTTTTAATGCGCATAACCGCGTGAGGAAAAGGGGGGCGGAAACGGCGGCGGGGATGGAGCTCGGCGTGGCAGCAATGGCGGAGGCGTGCGGGCTGCGTGAGGAAGAAGAAAGGTGGGGAGAAGAAGGTTCGGGCGGGCCCACGCGTAAGAGAGGGGAGGGAGGCTGCCGTGTGGGGCTGGAGCAAGGAGAGAGAGAGGGGGGGAAACGGATGGGCTGAGGTGGGCTGCCAAAACGACAAACAGGAATGGGCTGGGATTCGGCCCATTTGGCTTTTAGGATTTTAATTGATTTTTCAATTGATTTAAATCAGATAATTAGAAAGGGCTTTAGAAAATAGCAAAATAAACCCCAAAAAAATTAGAGAAAATTCACATAAACTCCCTGAGTAATCTTAGATTTAACTAAAATAGTTCCAACTTATAATTGGCAATAGTTTTTGCAAATAAATTGTTTTGGCTTTAAAATACTTAGGAAAAAGCTTAAAAACTCAGAAAATTATATAAATTAAGTAAAATTTTATTTCTCAGATCAAACTAACTGAAACTTCAAGAACTTCAAATAAATTTTAAATTTTGACTTTTAAAATTTCAGAAATTCAAATAAAGAGATGAAACTCCAGCAAATTTCAGAAAATCCAATAAAACAACAACTTTATTTTATTTTATTTTGGTAACAACACTTTGGGATATTACAACCGCTCTCTCAAAGATCGACCGCCCAACAGGGAAGTGCTCCCAACTCCACAGCTGCAGGATCACGTAGTAGACGGTCAGGTTGGGGGTAGCACCGGTGACGCACCGCGAAGCATCACACAACCCCCAGTATGTGGCGCAAAGAACGGATGATCCCCAGCTACACTGCGGCATCAGCCCAGCCTCCGCGTCAACCAAAGACTCGATGACGCGGACAAAGCTAGGGTAGCACCAATCGCCCTGTGTGGTAGGAAACATGACCCAACCAAAGAGCTGAAAAGGTAAGCAACAAGGTGCGTTCTAACGATCTCGTCAGGTGCACCCTGCAGGCATTGACTGAAGTGCCTTAGTCAAGTCCGGGGGACACCACGTGCACGCTCCAAGACAGGTAGGCCGAACCGATGCTCCAACTTGGCCTTCTAGTCCACCAGCGAATGACCTGGAACAAGTGTCTTACCTCGAATCGGGAGATCGGTCAAGAACGAGACGTCCTGCAGAGTGACCGTTATCTCACCTCACCGAAAAGTGGAAGGTGTGTGTCTCCTCCTCCACCGACAAGTGGACAACAAAGCGCCGCCTAGGGTGAACCGACGTTCGACGAACAAGGGTAACAAGCGCCATCTAGGAGATGATAACTATCGATTTTGTCCGGTGACTCGTGATCCGACTACAACCGCATTTACCGACACTTGTAACAATCATTGAACCGACCATGAGATGTTATTAACCGTGTCCCGCGAAGATTGGGACGAGGTTCAATTCCTGCGAGCAATCGAAGAACTAGCAAGAATAAAATATACTTGTCCATGACTCCACATCCCCTTGGTCATTTCCCATCTCCTAAGCACAATTAAATCACTTGCAATAGGTAGCGATCTATTCTCGTGAATATATAAACCTAGCAATTTACCTTGATTAAGTTGGCGAGCACGAGTTCGAGTAATTAGTCGGTTGTGGAGGGTGTGTAGGCCATCCGCGGGATCCACACCCGTGTCCGAAAGATTGGGATGTAGCGAGTGTCCAACTCCCAATACTCCCTCCCTGACCAAAGCAGCAGGCGCGGAGGGCCATCCGCGCGATCCACAACTTGCATCGGTGGTCCTCATCGTTGAAGTGTTCCAAAAACGCCGGTAGAGACTTGGCTTGCAACACACGGAATAGACAGAATATTAGTGAAAAGATTGATAATGACCATAAAATACCGTAAATTAAAAATTACAACCAAATGAGCACGATAAATTAATATACACTACAAAATTAAATAAGACTATTTAAACATGACTAAATTAATTGCATTAGAATGAATTGATGCATTGGGATTTTAATGTTAGGCTAAATCGCTAAGATTTACATGCAGTTGAACTAATGTTCACATGAAATGGTCGAGAAGTAGGTCAGTATCTAGCTAGAAGACAAAGCATGCAGTACCACAATGTATTGCAAAATAAAGAACATATAGTAGTATATAATTGATTGTATAATGCGATTTGTTAGTAATCTTGACATAATTAGTCCTCAATTAAACATACGCCAATGCAACATATGTTTAAATTATTAGTAGTAACCAATTAATTAATAGGTGTTAGTTGAGCCTATGCTTTCCAACTACTTGACCGCATCAGAAATGGTGCACAACACACACAAATATCCTATGATTTCTCTAATTAGAGAACAAAGCCAAGGTAGAGCTCATTAACCAATTATTCAACACTTCAATGTAGTTTTGTGTTTGCAAACACTGTTCATTATGACTAATTATTTAGTAACTAATTAACGACGCCTCAAGAATTAAAACTAATTAATTATGTAACATTAGTTCAACTGCGGCTAATTAAATGTGACTAATAAAGAATAGGTGCACCTGGAAAATAATAACTACTTAAGTACACAATTAATAAATAATTTACGAATGACGAAAAATCGACGGAGATAAAAATTACCTGCTAAATTGGCTTCTAATGATGGTGGTTAATAACACTAAAATATTCCCGTAAAATATAATCGACAGAGCAAAAGAGTGACCGAGAGAGAGAGAGTGGTGAAACGAAATCGCGCTTGCTCGTCCTCTAATTTATAGCCGCTGCGAGAGGAATCCTTCCCTCTGCACAAGCTAATTGAAACTTGCATGCATGCATCAGACAACGATGTGACAACGACGGAACGGGGAACAAAGTGACGACAACGATCGACCGATGGAATTGACTGGAGGAGAGGCCGGGCGGTGGATCGAAGGGGAGGGGCTTGGCTTCCGATGCTTGTCCGAACTATAGATGGACTAAAACCGACGAGTTTTTTTTATTTCTCCGAAGAACCGAACCGGTTTTTTGGGGATTTTTTGGCTGGGAGAGTACCTGGCGGGAGGAGAGGGCTGGCGGGAGGGGAGGGCCGTGCGTGCGGGAGGGGGAGGGGAGGGCGCGTGGTGGGTGGGTGTGGGCGGGCAGGGTGGCCGTGTGGGAGGGCCGTGTGACGTGCACAGGAGGAAAAAAATTGCAGAGATTAGTTCATATGTACTATCGCCCGTGGTTGTGGTGGTTGGATGTATTTTGGTTTGCGGTTGCTTGAAAATTATATATGTTGTTATATGTACAGTGAAGTAGTGGACCCCGGTTATTTTCGTTCTAGCTCCGCCCCTGAGGGCAGGACGTGGTGGGCGGGCACCGCACGATAGCCGTGTGGGATAGGGCATGTGGTGGGACGACCGTGCGACAATGTGCTATTTTTTTATGCAAAAACCGGACAACGACAACCATTTTTGCCAATATGCGCCAGAAAAGCACCAATACGACAAAAAAAAGTCTGCTACTCTCACTCAGCACGAAATACCTACCACAACACAATACTTAGTATTTGGTTCGTTGGGACATTCTTCCAGCCTACTTTATTTTGCATATTTTTCCACCTTTTTTTTTTTACCTTGAGCACACCCACTATTGAGGTAAATGAAGAAAATTACTTGCCGATGCATGCATGGGCAGCAGAGCCAAGTAGACATGACCAGTATTCTAAGACTTGCATAACCATATTAACCAATCTAATTTCAACAGGCATCCACGGAGCAAACAATCAAGAGTACAAGACTGTTACAGCTTAGTGCGTTCCTTATAACCAACTCAAAATCTGATAATAATGGGCAAATAAATCGGTTCGTCCACGGAACCGCAGCCACAAAATTGTTCAGAACAGGTCCCGGAGTGTGGGGAGCTTCATCTCGCCCTCGGTGGTGAGCGGGATGGTGAAGCTGCCGACGACGGGGAGGTCGATGGTGAGCCCGGCCTCCAGCACGTAGTCGATGTCCCAGTCCTTGCCCAGGTCCTTGATGAGCGACACGATGAAGTCGTACGGCACCTTCACCGGCAGCTCCAGCTTCGTCTTGCCGCTCGCCGTGATCCACCCCGGGTCAGGCATCGCGCCTGATGCTATGACCCTAAAAATCACAGAAGAACCAGGATCACAGATCAGGTTAATTAAACATGGACAAGAAGAGTACATGCATGCGTGATAAGAATCCATTAAGTTAAGGTCTAATTGTATAAATTGGAAGGTGCTCCATAAAATATTTCACTTAAATTTAGTCCATTCTTGGTAGTAATCAATATAGCCATATCCACACATTATTGCGCGAAGAGAACATCCCCACATCATTGCAAGAAGAGAATGAATATGCGCACATCAAGAAATTAAGCGAATGGAACGTGCACGAGTGCAGGGGTGCAGGGTAACGCGTGTACGTACTTGCCGCCGCTCTTGAACGTGTAGCTGAGCTCGCAGATGGGGATGCGGTGGGCGTAAGGGTTGCTGACGTCGACGTGGCTGTGCAGCGTGATACAGTCGCGGCCGACGCCCTTGAACGAGACGCGCTCCAGCGACGCCTCGGGCTTGGGGATCTGCGCGATCTTCTCCGCCACGAACCCCTTGGCCTTGCCCACCAGGCTCGCCACCACGCCAACTCCTCCTCCTCCTCCTTCCCTCTCCCGCCGCTCCTCCTCTCCCCCTTCCTCGGTCGTCACGTCCGCGCATTTCTGTCCTTCCTCTCCCGTGCTCATGCTGGGCGCCGGAATGGATCCCGCGCGCGGCCGGTCTCGGTGCTCGTGCGGTCGAGTTCTTACGTGTTACGTCGCACGCGCGGCACGGGAGGTCGGTGGAGTGGACGGACGGGGAGGTGAATGGGTGCGAAGTGGAAGCGAGGGAGTCGCGCGCGTTTGTGCCGGCCTTTATGGGAGGCGGAGAGCGCGGAGAGCGGCCGGGTGAGTCAGTGAGACCAAGACGTGGCCGTGGGTTGTGCGGAATGGTGGGGGTCAGGGGGTGGGCATGCCGCATGCACCGTCGCCTGGTTCGCCACGGCCCACGTGCAGTGAAGTACTGAAGCGAGCAACATCTCGCCGAGTTCGGTTGTCCGACGGGGGATCGATCGATCGATCGATCGGACGGTCCATACGGTCGATGGGATCCCGTGCCACTGCAAATATAGCCGCATGGGGAATCTTGGACGTGAGATCCAAGGCAAGCTCGCGTGAAGAGTGTACGATCCGTGGCAGGTGCCGGATCGGCGGCCCCTTTGTACGATCTGAACAACCTCTGCGTGCGCTGCATCACGCAGCAAACCAATCAAATTTGCAAAGGAAAAAAAAATGCTCGTGCGTACACTACACATATGTATCAGAGCTCGGCGAGATGTTGTAAGCGCTAAGGGTTGGTGAACGTACTTAGTAAAAGCGAATACGCATCTCCCCTTTTTTTTTTCAGGGAAGAATACGCACATCTAGCTGTAGCATCCTTGTGTGTGTAAATTGCAAATAATCTTCGGATGCTTGTTGAATTATTTCTAACTGGAATGATGATTGATTGCGATTTCTTTCTTTCTTTCTTTTTGCGAAGATTGATTTTGATTTCTGACGCCAGTGGTCTCCAGATTCTGGGCCTAATTGTTCCTAACCAAAAATTATGGGCATCGTCAAATTTGCATAGCATCGTTGCAGCCGACAAGAACTCTACTCCTAACAGTGAATTCCTAGAGCCCAATATAGAGCGGGCTCGGAGTGTATCACACATCATAGGCATACACACATACTTCAAACAGGCATTGGGCTTTCATCTAATGGGCTTCCGACTTCTGAATTGGCGGGACATGTTTATTCGGAATACAGCAGCACAGTTGTTCATCAGAGTTCTTGATGACAGATCGGGTTGCTGGGTGTGCCAAATCGCCACCACCAGCACCATTAACAATGGGAAATGATCAGGAACCCAAATAAGCACGCCTGCTGGCTTGAGTTCGCAGTTCACACTACGGAGTAATGTTGTTCATACACAATGTCATCTACGTGGACCGCCTTGCAGTGCTAAATATCAGCACTGTAGCTGCATGTGCAAGAGCATATGGGGTAACGGAGCCAGCAAAGTACAATTGTGCTTCTGCTTCATGGAGAATTGGAGACTTGATCGTGGGATGTTCATCTGTTTCTACGGCTTGTTATTGCGCTGGGCCACACTGAAGCGTCCTGCACGGCTGCACCTGGAAGGGAGGTGGCTGAGGGGAGACTGAAGACTACGCGATGTACACTACAGTGAACTAGTGATCGAGAGGATGAAGGGATTGAAGGCCTAGTGTGGAAGTGATCGCAATAGTTCCTGCCGCGAATGATGCCAATTTGCTTTTGCTTTTCTTCCTTCTTCTGCCTGCAGGTCTAGATCGGCCAACCTTGCATCGCATGTTTCGCCGAGGCGTGAAACTGAGCAAGCAAACGAGCTATATAGCGCAAAGCGAAATTTTTTGAAACAATATTATTTTTTAAAAAAATTAAAAATAGTCTTTTTATATATAAAACTAAGTTACTGTCGTAGTTTAAAATGACAAAATTGTCATATCGCTATTCCAAATAGTGATAGTAGCCTAGAGAATGATGACATAGCATAGAACAGTGTAGAGAGATCTCTGTCGCTAGTTGAAATGACGATAGAACCTTATCACTGTTATAGGTTATATCACCATTCTTTATGCTATTGTTGTATTTTGAAATGACGATAGGACAATTTCGTCATTTGAAAAAGCGATAGTAGCTTAGTTTTATAATTTTTTACTATATTTTTTTTTGTAAATTTCTTTTAAAATAATATTATTTAAAAAAACACACAAAGCTTTTTATTATCCGAGTCTTAATTAGCAAGTTCTTCCTCTTGAAGGCAGAAATGCGTGTTGTCGACACTCAACAAAGAAGAGGGGCAATTCGGCAAAAGACGAGAAATCTAACAGGAGACAGAGACCCTTGTGTTCTTATCCAACATTTTGGCGATTTATATGTAAGCACATGCCGTTGTACTCACACTTAATAGGACCGCGTAGGGTATGGACAACGGACTAATACGTCTAGGAACTAATGATGAATCACTAGTCGTCTAGTCTCGCTTCTGAAAAAGAAATAAATCACTAGTATTTTTGTCGAGTGTGTCATGATAATCGGATGAGCCAAGCAAGTCCACTTCTCTTTCTTTGTACGCGTTGCTGCGGCCGGCAGCTGCGTCGCCGAACCCACTCTACTATGTTTGGACTAAAAAGGTCCGATTTTTTTTAATAATATTTTTTAAAAGATTACAAAAATAAATGATCGATTTTTTTTTTTTAAAAAAAAATAGGCTAAAATGATGATAGAGGTTTCAACAATGCCTGTTGCTGGTTGAAATGACGACAGTAGTCTAGACAGTGGTGACAGGGCTTTCAACACTGCCTAACATATCGCCACTCCAAATGGCGATAAGACGTTGTCGCTATTTCAACTAGCGACAAAGATCCTAATTTTTTTAATATTAAAATTTTGAAAAACGTTATTTCAAATGGCGACAAGGATCCCGCAAGTCATTGTCGTCATTTCAAATGGCGACATAATCTACTCTATAAAAGACCCTAAAATTATAGTGTAACTCACTTTTATTCATAAAAAGGAGAAAGAAGGGAGGGATAGGAGCAGAGAAGAGAAGCTAGCGAAATGCTGCCCGCCCGGTTGCCCATCTTTCAAGTAATTTTTTTAAAACCGAATGAATAACACAATTTTAGATGTAAGGTTACGTAGCGTAGTATGTTGTACATAATCCTTTTCAGTGACTAGTTTAGTTTTAGATATATGGTTAATTGTGAAAATCTTGTTTACGGTGCAGTACTTCAAATATATCGGACGCCGCCATCTTCAAAATTTACTACGGTCAGAGAACTATTCTTGAGGATCCGGAGGGGATTGATCTGCATTATTTCCAATCGACGACCGTGACCCTAACATGACCAGAGCAGCGTATATGGGGCACTGTGATGCGGTGATTGTTCCACCCATTCGATTTGGATCATGTCGTGTATGATCTGAGATTGAGTTACCTTGCCAATCGAGCACCACATGGTACATATTGGGAGTTAGTGCAGTTCAAGAGAACAAAGTCATGGCAGTCATATGTACGCAGGACGAGAGAGAAACGGTGAGATTTTGTCCATGAGTGCATGCTATGTCGCGCTAGTTGCGTATGCATTTGCAACAAGTCTCTTCTTCTGCATAAGCCTTGCTCCCATGTCATGGTCTCATATTCGACGGTGGCGCAACATCCTGGTCAGTACCTCTTTGACTATTTCAACAAGGAAGAGGTGATGCAAACTTAGAGTGCAGAGATGTATGATTATGATGTGGTTGACCATTTCACTGACCATCCAACTTGGAAGTAACTTATCTGGGCCGCGAACATTGATAGGCTGAAGGGAAAGGTTGACCAACGATAGGTACGACACATCAGGAACAACATGGACAAAGCAAAAACTGAGCGTCGTACGAAGAAGTGCTCTATTTGCAGAGAGTCTGGACACACCTTCAAGAATTGCCCTACTAGAAATCCACAAAACGAAGGAGAAATTGGTAGTTCGAGCATCGTCGCAGGGACCTCATCCGACCGCCCCACTCGAGGCGGTTCACATGGCAGATGTTGAGGTCGCTGCCATGGGAAAGGTTCATCCTGTTGAAATATGTGGTGCCCAATGCTTTGTAATATCACTTTGATTTGTCGAAAAACTAGACGATGACGTTGTGGTGAATGGTTTGTAATGTCAGTATGATTTATCTACAAAATATGTGACGACGTTACGCTGAATATTATGTAGTGTCGGTATAGTTCCCTACATGTGTAATAGCACTTTTAAGGTTATGAGTTCAGAATAAAGAACAATTGTTGTTTAATTTATTTTAAAGATATGCTTTATGGCCGTGCTCCATTGGTGAATGGATTGTATGTTTTGAATATTGAGGATGGGCCCATCTATAACATTAATGCTAAGAGGCTTCGACCTAATGATATGAATCTCACTTATATTTGACATTGTCGTCTAAGTCATATAAACGAGAAACGCATGATGAAGCTCCGTAAAGATAGTCTTCTAAGCTCATTTGATTTTAAATTATTTGAAAGATGTGAATCTTGTTTATTTGGCAAGATGACAAAAGTACCTTTCACGACCAGAGGTGAGAGGGCTAGTGACTTGTTAGCTCTTGTACATATGGATGTATGTAGACCAATGAGCACTTTGGCCAGAGGTGGTTTTCAGTACTTCATAACTTTTATTGATGATTTTAGTATATATGGTTATATCTACTTAATGAGGCATAAGTCCGATTCCTTTGAAAGTTCAAAAAATTTCAGAATAAGGTACATAATCAACTTGGTAAGACAATTAAATATATACGATTAGATCGTGGATGTGAATATTTGAGTCATGAGTGTGATGATCATCTAAAGAAATATAGAATTGTTCCACAACTCACTCCGCCAGGAACGCCTCAATGGAATGGAGTGTCTGAACGACGAAACCGAACATTGTTGGACATGGTTTGATCAACGATGAGTCAATCTGATGTTTCATTACAATTTTGGGGATACACTCTAGAAACAACGACTTTCACTTTAAATAGAGTTCAATCAAAAACTGTGAAAACGACACCATATGAGATATGGACCGGGAAGCAGGGGTGCAAACGGCGGATATTTCCCGACCGACCGACCGAATAAATGTGGGCAAAATTTGGTTTTATTTCCGGATATCCGGAGGGTTTTTCGGATACGGATTCAGATTCGGTCATTTTTTTACCGGATGCACATTCAGATTCAGATAATTAGATATCCGGTTGTTTGAGGGCTATCCGGGATTAAACACGGATATAACCGACGAACTATCCGAATTTTTCACGCTCCCACGACGGGAAATCTCCCACCGTCCCACGTCCGCGGTCCCGCCCACCCCAGCCCCCAAAAGCCGAAAAACCCAAGTCGCTTAGTCTCTGTTTCACTATCACTCTCAGTCACACCTCCCTCGCCATCGTCGTCGCCTCCCTCCTCCCTCGCCGCCGCAACCACCGCCTCGCTCCCCTCTCGCAGCCGCTGCCACCTCCCCTCCCTCCCTCACTTCCCTCCTTATCTCTGCCTCCCCCCACCCGCGCCCTCCACCCCTGCAGTCGCCATCCTCCCTCGTCGCTGCAGCCGTCGCCTCCCTCCTCCCTCGCCACGCAGCGGATCACCTCCATGGGCCGCCGCAAGACGGCCAGCGCCCGTGTCGCCCTTCCCCTCCTTCGCTGGCGTCATCGCCTCTCTTCCCCTCCCCCGGGCGTCCCAACTCCCAAGTCCAGTTCTACACTCCACGCGCAACTCCCAAATGCCAGATCCATCCCCTCCGGGCTCCCTCCTTCCTCGCCGCCGCCGCCTCCCTCCTCCCTCGCCGCCGCCGCCACCTCCCCTCCCTCCTCATCATCGCCCCCGCCCCACTGCGCCCTCCCTGCTGCGTCCCTCCTCCTCCTTCGCCGCGCCGCCGTCGATGATGTTCTCGAGCAATTTGTAAGTCGCAGTGTGCTACTCTATATGTGCCGATGTGATGTGAAATTTGTGCTCTGTCTGTGTTTGGCACCAAGGAGAGAAGGCCTCTATACATGCTTAAGGGGCCGGAGAATGCTCCTCCGCGAGGACTTTGTTGCGCGCCAAGCTCAAGTCATCGTATGATCGGACCGGTCCGCCCGCCTCGATTGCAGAGGTCAAGAAGGCTTCACCAAGCCGGGGTTCTGAGGAGAATTTTGACCCGGTGAGTTTGTGGGATGAACTCTGATGCTAAAATTAGGTGTACGAAGCTTCAATTGTTTCTTGTATGTTATCGGAATTCACCTGTTAGCTTGATGGATGCGAATTATATTCAGTGCATAGAGTACCATTTCGGTGATAATATGTTCTATTAACTTATTTGTAGAATTGTAGTAATTTAAACCTGATCTATTATTGACTAAACTGGTTATTGAGAGTGACACAATACCTGATTAGTAAATTACTAATTAGTATTATACAACAGAAGGGTGGAGATGGCACGATGATTGTTTTCTTATTTTTCATTTTTATTGATAACACATGTGCTACAAGACAGATGTAAGACATTGAAATAGTTCATTTTGAAGTTAAAACACATATACGGTTTGCATGCCTGCTAAAAATTTGCAGAATAGGTTAGAATATTACTTTTAAAAAACGTTTAATGATAATTGGTCATATTTCTATGACATCAACCAGGTTGCAAGCTTATCTCAATCTTCAAACATTGAATTTGGATTCGGTTACATATAGCTACATTAATGCATTTCTTTATCCTTCACTTTGTTACTACCCACTTGAATTGCCCGATTTCTAGTTAGTGGTATGCTTATTTATTGACATTCTAAATAAACATGCATGATTGTCTTAAATAAACCATTCGGTTGCTTTTCATGTGTAATAAGAACTAAGAAGTACAACTGCACCTAACTGATGTTTGTTGGGACATAAAACAGGTTCAGATTGCTCAAGCATATGAGAAAAACGGAGCAACATGCTTAAGTGTTCTTATAGATGAAAAATACTTTCAGGTCAGTAATTTCTTCTCTTTGAGAGATTTGGTTGCCCTTCTATCATCCATTATAAAGTTATGCATGCTGAAGTTACTTGTTTTTTCCTTTAATATGTAATCAGGGAAGTTTTGAATATGTGGAGGCTATGTGCAATGCTGGAGTAAAGGTGTTGTAAATTTGTCCATATGTTGTACTTGCATTTACTGAAGTCAATGATATTCACACACGGTAGTTCAAATGCATGAAAGACTCAAGATCTTATTTCTAAATGCAGTGTCCTCTTCTGTGCAAAGAGTTCATTGTTGATGCCTAGCAACTTCACTATGCACGGTCCAAGGGAGCAGATGTTGTTCTTCTGATTGCTGCTGTCTTACCTGCTCTTAATATCAAGTATATGCTGAAAATATGTAAAATAATTGGCATGGCTGCTTTAGTTGAGGTTAGCTGAGTTGTTTTTTGCAATATGTTTCACATGTTAAAGCCTTTCAACTCACTTCTCTGTTTGCTCTGGAGTCATTCTATTTAGTGATGCAATTTACAAGTCATTGATGTAATTAACAAGTTGACTGTGTTGTTGAAGGTGCATGATGAAAGGGAAATGGATGGTGTTTTAGGGATAGATGGTGTCCAGCTTATTGGCATCAATAACAGTAATCTTGGTACGCTGTTCGTGTTGCTTTAATTTAGTTCAGTTACTTTGGCACACATTATATAACAATGTATTCGATTCTCTATGAGACCACATAATTCTATGTCAGATTTGTTCCCTACAATTGTACAAGTCATTGTGGCTATTTGTGCCACCACCTGAAAGCTTGTTGCTTCATATTTAACTAGTGGCTTACGCATTCCATTTCTCACCATACTTTGAAGCTGCTACTACATGGTAGTAAAGTGATTGGGAAATTATGGATAATCCAGTCTATTTGATTCTTAACAAAATTAGAAGCTGGAGCTCACTTTGGAAATCCAGCATTAAGGAGTTAAAACATGATAGCATGGTCACTATCGGAATTAGATAATTATAGATATTAATGTTGTATTCTGATGCTTCTAATTATGTTATTGACTCTATATTTGACTGTACATGAAAATGTTATTTCAGAGACGTTTGAAGTTGACATTTCAAACATGAAAAGGCTTCTAGAGGGTGGACGAGGACAAATTATAGCTCAGAAGGACATAATTGAAAGTATATTTTTGAACTTAAGTTATGTAAAAACTAAAAGCAAAAAAAACTTACTACCTATGTCTCTTGCTACAACTATTCACACTTCCATATTACTTGGAGGCTTGGAGCAAATGTAAAATAAAATATTTATGGACAGATTCTTGTACTATTTAAATGTGATACATTTTCTTCTTGCACATGTTTCACTTTCTCTGACGATTAAAATTTCATCTATCCGAGGTATCTTGCGCATACATCTGAAGCCTCCTTCTAATCAACTTTGATATGGATTTACGTCGATGCCTGATCTAGAATGGGACTTGGAATCTTCTATTGGGGATAGGAAAATTACCAACAGTCACATTGCCTCACTTATTGGTAACAAATTCAAGGTATTGAATATAGCCCTTCCTCTGAACACGTTGTTTGTTTGGTAGTTTGTTGGTTAGTAGTTACTACTTGTTTAACTAGCCTCTCATGTACTTGATACTTTCTACTTGCTAGTTAGTAGTTATTACTGCTTGCTTAACTAGTTAACTACACTCTGTCATCGTGTGAAGTATTTAAATTTGCTTGTTAAATTACTAATCTAGTTACATTTTAGACATGTAGTATGGTTGATTGATCTTTGTTTGTGCGACATATATGGTTTTTGTTTTCACGCAATATCCGAATAAGTATTCGTGATCGAGATAATCCGTATTCGGTTTGTCTTGTATTCGCTCCGTATTCGTGACCGGGACTATTCGCATTCGTATTCGTATCCGGCACTGTCCGTGTCCGATTCTGAATCCGAGAAAAAAATGAAAAAGGATACGGGATGAGCGATATCCGTCCGTATCCGCTCCGTTTGCACCCCTACCGGGAAGAGTCCTGGATTGTCTTTTGCCAGAACATGGGGTTGTGAGGTTTATGTAAAATATTTGACATCTGATAAACTCAC
This sequence comes from Ampelocalamus luodianensis, assembly GCA_036346255.1. NCBI lineage: Eukaryota > Viridiplantae > Streptophyta > Magnoliopsida > Poales > Poaceae > Ampelocalamus > Ampelocalamus luodianensis. The sequence continues at coordinate 43,046,029 of CM070617.1, forward strand.
ATCCAAGTCTGATAAATGCTCTTTTGTGGGGTATCATAAGGAAACTAAAGGATATTATTTTTATAAACGCGATGATAACAAAGTGTTTGTTGCCCGAAATGGTGCCTTCTTGGAGAAATAGTTTATTTCCAAAGGAGTCAGTGGGAGCAAAGTGTAACTCAAAGAAATTTGAATTTTTTTTGAAAATGTTTCAACTCCTACTAAACCTCTACATGATGAACAAAATATTATTGACCTATAGATGAAGCATCACCCCATATAGATCTAAAAGACCACGTCAATGCCTATAAGGTATGGGTATGACGTTTTATTATTAAATAATGATAAGACTAAAACTTATACGGAAGCGATGGTAGATCCAAACTTTGAGTCATGGCTTGAAGCCATGAGATTCGTGATAAAAATCCATGTATGATAATCAAGTTTGGAACCTGGTTGATCTACCTGATGGTGTTAAAACCATTGAGTGCAAAAGAAAAAGATAGTTATGGATGGAAATGTTCACATTCATAAGGCACAACTGATCGCGAAGGGTTTTAGACAAATTCAAGGTGTTGATTATGATGAAACCTTCTCATCTATCGTTATGCTTAAGTCTATCCAGATCATTGTAGCTATTACTGCATATTTCAATTATGAGATATAGCAAATGGATGTACAAACGACTTTCTTAAATGAAAACCTAAGTGAGGATGTGTACATGACATAGAGTGTGGGTTTTGTCGATCCAAAGAAAGCTAGAAAGGTATGCAAGCTCCAGAAATCCATTTATGGATTAAAGTAAGCATCTCAGAGTTGGAATATCCATTTTGATGAAGTGGTCAAAGGGTTTGACTTCCTCAAGAATGAAGAAGAATCTTGTGTCTACAAGAAGGTTAGTGAGAGTAAACTTGTGTTTCTGATATTATATGTGGATGACATACTACTGATCGAAAATGATATTCCAATACTTGAATCTATTAAAACTTCATTAAGAAATAGTTTCTCACTGAAAGATTTAGGAGATGCAGCATATATCTTGGGTATAAAGATCAATAGAGATAGATCTAAGAGGATAATTGGATTATGCCAAGATGTGTATATTGACAAGGTGTTGAAACGGTTCAACTTGCAAGATTCCAATAAAGGTTTCTTGCCCATATCATATGGTATTAATCTTAACAAGAGTGAGTGTCCTACGACCACTAATGAGTGAGACAAAATATGTAGAATTCCATATGCTTCGGCTATTGGATTTATCATGTATGCCATGCTTTGTACATGACTAGATGTGCCGTATGCTCTAAGTGTTAGAGCAGATATCAGTCAGATCAAGGTGAAGGTCACTGGATAGCAGTCAAGAATATCCTTAAGTACTTGAGAAGAACTAAGTGTTGGAGATATGCCCTAGAGGCAATCATTTTGATGATGATATTTCGTTGTATCCATGATTTAATAAATGTTCCTTGAATATTGCCTTTGTGTTGATTAACAAGTATGTGACTTGTTTGTGAAACTCTTTACTTGTATGGTTATTCTAAAGTTGTCCCTAGTCGGAGTTCATGTGAGGACACACGTGAATGATAGATTAGCACATGTATCGGTTGATGACCATGTTTCACAGGTCATAGACATGGAGATGTCAAACCAATAATGTGGACACATGTTTAGAACATGGGGTTGGACCGACCCAACATGAGACATAGCTTTATACTTATGGTTCTCTCTACACAATGTGTACGCCTTGTCCTTAGACTCGAGATTGTCGCATGTACTTGAGATGTGAATAGACCTACTTAGGGGCTATCAAACGCTACTCAGAATCGGGTAGTTATAAAGGTAGTTTTCGGGTTTGTCATGAAGCATGCTGCGAGGCATGGTCACGAGATGGGATTTGCCCTCTCTACCCGAGAGATATCTCTGGGCCTCGAGTGATCGGATCCGAAATGCATGGCCATGCTACTTAAGGTTAAGAGTTAACCTAGTAAGGAATTCGGATCACGTGATCGAGAAAGAGTGGTCACTTGGAGCTCGACCGAATATCGTGAGGCAAAGGGATTGTCATGTACATAACGCTGTGATAGTTCGTCCGATATAATCTTTACGTGCGCTTAGGAGTTGGCACGCCTTGCTAGAGGTCGCTACCAACTATTGACCAAGTATGTGTACTTGCGTCATGTCTAAACATACGTGAACCTATAGGGTCACACACTTATGGGTCGAAGCCTAATTCGGATTGGATCCGACTAGATCGGGCATTGAGTCCTAATGAGCCTCTATTCGTAGAAGCCCATCATAAGGACGCCTATAAAAGGAGGGCGGGCGCTCCGTTAAGGGTTGAGTTTTTCGTGACATCCCCAAACCCCGCCGCCACCCTCCTACGCCTAGTCGCCGCGCGATCTAGTAGTCCGGCGGCGCCGCTCTCCCGCACGCGTGGATACCTTTGAAGGCGCCGCATCCGTGGCGTTGGAACGAACCGCAAGAAAGGAGTCAGACGTGGGGCGCCACGACGAGGACGAGGAAGTAGTACGACTACTGCGCCCGACATACCGCATCAACTTGGTACGACTACATCGCCCGACGCGCCGCATCAACTTCCGCACTGCGCGTCAGTGGTAAGACCGTGATCTATAATCGCAGTGATCTTGGTTTACGGTAGATTTTTTAATTTGCGCTAGTGTAGCCTACCCGCTTCCCTACAAGTGGTATCGAGCGCTGTCGCCATGTTATAGGTTCGGTGATTTGCATATGGCGATATGTAAATCGGTATGATCGATGTGATCGATTGTATAGTTCGTAATGGATTCGCCATCGGGTAATAAAGGACACGTAAACCGGCTTGCGGCATGCGAAGATCAATATGATTGATCGAATCGAAACCTAGATTAATAATCGATGTACCGTGATCATGTCGCTAAGGTCGTGAAACAACATACCCCTACGGTCGGATTCGCCATCGGGTAGACAAAGACACGTAAACCGGTTGCGGCATGCGAAGATCAATATAATTGGTCGAATCGAACAATGAGTCGATTTGTGGTAAATATGATTTACCGATCAAAATCCTATGTAAAAATTGCATAGATACCGATGAGGGGCGCCGCCTTCGAACTCTGATGGGGAAACCCTCACCCCTATCCGGAGATTGCGATTCTATGCATAAACTTGTTTTTGCAGGATGTATGTGACCAAGATGGCCTAATGTGTATGTGATGCATGTTTGTAATATTTGCATGACTGCGTGTCGTGGTACGCAACACGGCCGAGCCATTGTGTTGTCAAAGTATTGTATTAACGACTGCGTGTCGACTTGTGATGATTCCTAGTATCCATGTATTTTATTACTAGTCATATGAGTAATAGCTTATAGTAGTACTCGAGGACACATCACTTGGAGGATGGCACACATGAACCATGGAGATGGAGATCATCATGGTGGATGATTCTATGGCGATGGAGATCACCATGAGAAAATGGGCCACCGAGTCACAACCGTGTGAATGCTATTCCTATTGTTTTACTCCTATGCATGTTTGAATGGTAGAAGTATAGCGATCCTCACAAAATGTTAAGTTAAACATGTGCCCTCCCAATTAAACTTTGCACCATCCCATATCTTGTAAATTGATGGTGGGTCTATAAAATTAGGGCACCATCAACTTTCCTTGACTAGATGGGTTTTGTATCGGATACTTACATGCATAAGGATTGGTGAACTTAACAAGGTTATCATAAAGGTTATGGGCCTTGGGGCATAAAGGTTGGGCGCCGGGGCATAGAGATGTCACCCAACAACAAGAGTCATATAGAGATATGATTAGTAAGGTGTTGCTTACCGAATTACCTTGTCTCCTAGCGGTGATGCAAAAGCTCACTAGTAGACTCGTTAATTGCGGATCTTGAATCGCTAAGAATCAATAGAGGGATGTTGATTTTAGTGGGAGTACATTCTATTAAATTTGTTTAATACAGTTTACTCTATCATGGTTTTATTTGTCTTAGTATTTTGCATTTCCTATTGTAGATCAATGGCATCTAGCAACCACGCACACCCTTTTGCTTTGCGATCGATTCTTGAGAAAGAGAAATTAAATGGAACAAACTATTCGGACTGGGTCCATAACCTGAGAATTGTTCTCAGGGCAGATAAAAAGGAAAACGCTCAACACCCCAATCCCGAAGAACTCGCTAACAATGCGCTCTGCTGCCAAAAAATGCTTACAAGAAAGCATGTGATGACTCTCTTGAGATTAGCTGTCTTATGCTTGCATGCATGGAACCTGACCTTCAAAAGCAGTTTGAGGATCAGGAAGCGTATGATATGATCATAGCGCTTAAGGACATGTTCCAGACACAGGCCAGGACTGAACGGTTCAATGTCTCTAAGGCTTTTCTGGAATGCAAGTTAACAGAAGGTGCACCTGTAGGCCCACATGTGATCAAAATGGTTGGTTACAATGACTTTGGATAAACTTGGTTTTCCAATTGGCCAAGAGTTGGCAATCGATTTCATTTTAGTGTCTCTTCCACCTAGCTATGGGCATTTCATTTCGAACTACCATATGCATGGGGCGGATAAGGGCCTTAATGAGCTTTGTGGGATGCTCAAAACAGCAGAGAGTGACATTAAGAAGTGTGCAGGGCCTAGCCATGTGATGGCTGTGCAGAACAAGTCTAGCTTCAAGAAAAAGGGTAAGAAGCCATGGCCAAAGAATAAGGGCAAGGTTAAAGATATAATCTCGGCCAACGCCTAAGCCTAATGCCGGACTCGAGCCGAGACAAGATGCTTCTATTGTAAAGAAACCGCCACCGGAAGAGAAACGCAAGAAGTACATGGATTCGATGAATGCAAGAAGAAGGCCGAAGTAAGACTTCCACCCATGGTACACTTGTCATAAATGTTTTAGACATTTTTCTCGCAGATTCTCCTATTAACTCTTGGGTATTTGATACCGGATCGCTTGCCCACATTTGCAACTCGATGCAGGGCTAATAAGAAGTAGAGGAGTCGCAAGAGGTGAAGTTGATTTTCGTCGTAAATAAAGCAAGGGTTGTCGCGTTGACCGTCTGCACCATGCAACTTCACTTTCTTTCAAGATTTATTATGGAATTGAATAATTGTTATTATGTTCCTAGTATGAGTTGAAACATTTTATCCCCTCATGTTTGATGAGAGATGGTTATTCATTTGCAAGTAAAGATAATGGTTGTTTGATCTCTAAAATGGAATGTTTATGACTTTTGCCCATTGTGAATGTGTTATTTATTTTAAATCTTGATGGTGCGCTATCTTTAACATAAATGCTAAAAGACTTCGACCTAATGATTTGAATCCCACCTATGTTTGGCATTGTCGCTTGGGTCACATATGAAAAGCGCATGAAGAAGCTCCATGTCGATGGTCTTCTAACTTCGCTTGATTTTGAATCATACGAGACATGTGAAGCTTGTTTGCTTGGTAAGATGACCAAATCACCTTTCAAAGGTTCTTTTGAGAGGCGCGGACTTGTTGGAAATCATACATACCGATGTATGTGGACCAATGAGCACGCATCGCTAGAGGTGGATTTCATTACTTCATAACTTTCACCGATGATTTTAGTAGATATGGCTATGTATACTTAATGAAACATAAGTCCAAACTTTGAAAAGTTCAAAGAGTTCCGTAATGAAGTTGAAAATCAACGTGCCAAGAAAATTAAGGCTCGCGATCCGATCGTGGTGGCGAGTATTTGAGTCATGAATTTAGCAATCATCCAAGAGTTGCGGAATTGTTCCACAGCCTAACACCGCCCTAACGCCTCAAAGAAACGGGTATCCGAGCGCATCGACCTTGTTGGACATGGTTCGATCGATGATGAGCCGCCGATTTACCATTATCCTTTGGGGTTACGCCTAGAAACGATAAACTTTCACACTTAATAGGTACCGCCTAAATCAGTAGTTAAGACACCATATGAGATATGGACCGGGAAGAGTCACGCTTGTCTTTTCTAAAGATTTGGGGATGTGAGGCGTTTGTCGTTTACTCACATGGACAAGCTCACACCCAAGTCTGATAAATGCATTTTCGTGGGATATCCAAGGAAACCTTTGGATATTACTTCTACAACCGACTAGAGGGCAAAGTGTTAGTCGTCAAGTGGTGTTTTCCTAGAGAAAGAGTTTCTCAACAGGAGACAAGGGGAAGAACGATGCACTTGAAGAAGTTCAAGATGAACCAATCGGGAAGACTCGACGAATGATGCCCATGTGGCGTAACAAGTTGAGGAACCCATGGCAAAGGAAGCACCACCACCACGGTTGTCTGGAAGGCTCGCAATGCGCGAGATATGTTATTGTTAGACAATGATGAGCCTAGGACCTATGCGGAAGCAATGATGGACCTGACTCGAGAAATGGCATAGTGCCATGAGATCCGAGATAGCATCCATGGGAGACAATCAAGTTTGGAATTTGTTGACTCACTGATGGTGTTAAAACCATAGAGTGCAAATGGATCTATAAAAGGAAGATTGATATGGATGGAAATGTTCATATCCATAAAGCTCGACTTGTCGTAAAAGGTTTTCGCAAGTTCAAGGAGTTGACTACGATGAGACTTTCTCGCTTTGTAGCGATGCTTAAATCAATACGGATCATTCTAGCTATTGTTGCATATTTCGACTATGAGATATGGCGATGGATGTCAAAACGGCTTTCCTTAATGGAAATTTAACCGAGGACGTGTATATGATACAACCCGAGGTTTTGTCGATCCAAACAATGCTAGAAAAGTATGCAAACTTCAAAATCCATTTATGGATTGAAGCAAGCATCTCGGAGTTGGAACATTCGCTTTGATGAAGTAGTCAAAGGGTTTGACTTCATCAAAACGAAGAAGAATCTTGTGTTTACAAGAAGACAAGTGGAGCTCACTCGTATTTCTAATCTTATATGTAGATGACATATTACTGATTGAAATGATATTCCTATGCTCGAGTCCGTTAAGACCTCACCAAAAATAGTTTCTCAATGAAGGACTTAGGGAAGCGATATATTTTGGGTATTAAGATCTATAGAGATAGATCAAAAGACTAATAGGATTAAGCCGAGTACTTACATTGACAAAGTGTTGAAACGGTTCAACATGGAGGAGGCAAAGAAAGGGTTCTTGCCCATGTCTCATGGCATAAATCTTGGCAAGACTCGTTGTCCTTCGATAATCGATGAGCGAGATGACATGAGTAAGATTCCATATGCTTCGCCATTGGATCTATCATGTATGCTATGATATGTACTCGCCAGATGTTTCCTATGCTCTAAGTGTTACGAGCAGATACTGTGTGATCCGTGAGAGTCACTGACAATGTTAAAAACATCCTCAAGTATTTGAGAAGAACTAAGGATGTGTTCCTAGTCTACTGAGGTGAGGAAGAGCTCGTTGTAAATGGTTACACCGATGCAAGCTTCCAAACCGACAAAGATGATTACAAATCGCAATCGGTTTTGTGTTCCTTTTGAACGGTGGTGCGGTAAGTTGGAAGAGTTCCAAGCGTGAGATCAGCTGTCGACTCTACAACAGAGGTCGGTACATTGCGCTTCAAGCAAAGAAAAGAAGGTGTTTGGATAAGGAAGTTCATAATCGAACTAGGTGTGGTTCCTAGTGCGTGCAACCTCCGGATCTTTATCATGATAACAAGTGGGGCCATTGCGCAAGCCAAGGAGCCGAGGAATCACCAAAAGAACAAACACATATCGCGCGTGTTTCATCTCATTCGAGAGATCCTTAATCGAGGAGATTTAAAGATATGCAAAATACACACTGATTTGAATGTTTCAGATCCTTTGACGAAGCCTCTCCAGCACTTAAGCATGTGGCGCACACAAGAGCTATGGGTATTAGATATCTTCTAGATTGACTCTAGTGCAAGTGGGAGATCATGGAGATATGCCCTAGAGGCAATCATTTTGATGATGATATTTCGTTGTATCCATGATTTAATAAATGTTCCTTGAATATTGCCTTTGTGTTGATTAACAAGTATGTGACTTGTTTGTGAAACTCTTTACTTGTATGGTTATTCTAAAGTTGTCCCTAGTCGGAGTTCATGTGAGGACACACGTGAATGATGGATTAGCACATGTATCGGTTGATAACCATGTTTCACGTGTCATAGACATGGAGATGTCAAACCAATAATGTGGACACATGTTTAGAACATGGGGTTGGACCGACCCAACATGAGACATAGCTTTTATACTTATGGTTCTCTCTACACAATGTGTACGCCTTGTCCTTAGACCCGAGATTGTCGCATGTACTTGAGATGTGAATAGACCTACTTAGGGGCTATCAAACGCTACTCCGTGAATCGGTAGTTATAAAGGTAGCTTTCGGTTTGTCATGAAGCATGTCATGAGACATGGTCGGCGAGATGGGATTTGCCCTCTCTACCGAGAGAGATATCTCTGGGCCTCGAGTGATCGGATCCGAAATGCATGACCATGCTACTTAAGGTTAAGAGTTAACCTAGTAAGGGATTCCGATCACAGGATCGAGAAAGAGTGGTCACTTGGAGCTCGACCGAATATCGTGAGGCAAAGGGATTGACATGTACATAACGCTGTGATGGTTCGTCCGATATGATCTTTACGCGCGCTTAGGAGTTGGCACGCCTTGCTAGAGGTCGCTACCAACTATTGACCAAGTATGTGTACTTGCGCCATGTCTAAACATACGTGAACCTATAGGGTCACACACTTATAAGTAAAGCCTAATTCGGATTGGATCCGAATTAGATCGGGCATTGAGTCCTAATGGGCCTCTATTCGTAGAAGCCCATCATAAGGACGTCTATAAAAGGAGGGCAGGGGCGCCCGGTTGGGGTTTGAGTTTTTCGTGACATCCCCAAACCCCGACCGCCACCCTCCCACGCCCTAGTCGCCACGCGATCTAGTAGTCCGGCGCGCGCCGCTCTCCCGCACGTGGATACCTTTGAAGGCGCCGATCCGTGGCGTTGGGACGAACCGCAAGAAAGGAGCAGACGGGACGCCACGACGAGGACGAGGAAGTAGTACGACTACTCGCCCGACGCATCGCATCAACTTGGTACGACTACATCGCCCGACGCGCCAGATCAACTCCGCACTGCGCGCCTAGTGGTAAGACCGTGATCTATAACTGCAGTGATCTTGGTTTACGGGTAGATTTTTTTAATTTGCGCTAGTGTAGCCTACCCGTTTCCCTACACTAAGTATGCATTCTTTGTATATGGTGGCTAGGAAGAGCTGGTCGTAAATGGTTACACCAATGCTTGCTTCCAAACTGACACGGATTATTTCAGATCGCGGACTGGGTTTATATTTTGTCTTAATGGAGGAGCAGTGAGCTGAAAAAGTTCCAAGTAAGAAACGGTTGCTGATTCTACAACAGAAGCTGAGTATATTACGACTTTAAAAGCTGCAAAGGAAGCCGTGTGGATTAGAAAGTTCATTAATGAACTGGGGTAGTTTCGAGTGCTTCCAGTCAGATGGATCTCTATTGTGATAGTAGTGGAGCCATTACACAAGCTAAGGAGCCTAGATCGCATCAAAAGTACAAGCAAATACTTCGACGATATCACATTATTCGTAAGATCGTTCAAAGAGGTGATATGAAGATATGCAAAGTGCGCACAGATTTGAATATTACTGATCCATTGACAAAGCCTCTCCCACAACCTAAGCATGAGGTGCACACAAGAGCTATGAGTATTAGATACCTGTATGATTGACTCTAGTGTAAGTGGGAGACTGTTGGTGATATGCCCTAGAGGCAATCATAGAGATGAGTGTATCATATCTATGTTTATAAGTTATTGAATAAATATTATTCTGTTCTTTGAATGGATCATTAGTTATAAAGATTAACAAGTATGTGACTTGTTGGTGAAGCTCTTTAACTTATATGATGTCATTCTAAATGTATCCCTGGTCGGATGTCATTGATTGGAACATTAGTGACTTATCGACCAGCACATATATTGATTGATGAACATGTTTCACCGGTCATGGATATAGGGATATCGAATCAATAATGTGAACACATGTTAGAGAACATGGTGTTGGATTGACTCACCTTAAGATATTGTTGATATTGTTATGATTTCATGTGTCATCAGTTGGTCTCAAGCAATGGTAATGTATTATCCTTAGACCTGAGATCAGCATGGTTCCCTACATATGTAATAACACACTTAGTGGTTGCCAAATGCTACTCCATAACTGGGTAGTTATAAAGGCAACTTTCGGGTATGCTATGAAACATGCAGAGGGATGCGACTGATCGAATATAAGATTTGCCCCTCCTAACATAACAGGAGAGATATCTCTGGGCCACTCGATGTGTCGGATAAAGAAAGTGCATGACCATGCTACTAGTGGTCGAAGACTCGACCAGATAAAATTATCCGACACTTGATCGAGAAAGAATTGAACAATCCATGGATAATATAACATCTGATCCTTCTCACGTTGGATGATCCACTATGACTACTTCATCGACGCGCTCTATGTTGGATCAGGATACTCCAACTCTACTTTTGCTGCACTACGCATCTGGTGGTAACGATCTATGATGATCTTTTTTTTTTGGCTTCCTGGTTTACATGGTAGAATTTTTGAATTGCCAGCTAGTGTACCTACCCGTATCCCTTCAAATAAGCCATTAAGGCCTAGTTCATTCAAGTACAACAGATTGTCATCTGCTAGATGGACCAGATCATATCTAAAAAAACAACCAAGATCACACTGCAACGTATTAATCGCAAGATCGCAACTAACCCATGGTCGTGTAGTCGTTTGACTATTTGGTTGGTGACTTAACGTGTCTCAAAAAAGTTGTGTCTATAGCCTACGTGATATCAATATTTTTTTCCCTGGCCATGCATGCCTAGTAAAAAGGTGTTTGGTGAGTGACGTGAGCAATCGAGCCTAAGAAAAGAGTGAATCTCACAAAAAATGCATTTTGAGAATGGGAAATCGTAAAATCTAAAGTACACGGGTGACAAAGATCAAGCACCCCGACTATTTCTAATTTCTTTGACCCTCAACAATACACCAATCCAATCCATAGATTATCTTGCTCAATTGCTCTTGTTGCTCAGCAGGACACCAATCCAATCATTTGATGAGTTAGCGACGCCAACCACTGCTTGCTCCGAAGCCCCATTGTCGACGATCCGCACGCCAAGAAAATTTTCAGACACGAGTGACAAGCCCCAACTAGGGCTGAAAAAATAGCTCGAGACTCGTGAGCCGGCTCGACTTGGGTTTGTGCATTTTTGAGTCGAGCCAAGCCCCTTGTCCAGCTCACAAAATATGAGCCGAGCTCGAGCCATTTGCGCAGCTTGTTTGGCTCATGCCACCTTGTCGGCCCACGAAGGCCCAACCATCCGAGTAGGGGTGTTCGTTCGGTATTTTCGGTAAATACAGTTCGGTATATACGATAAATACGGTGTTGTTAGTTTGGTAAATACGATATTTTTGAATATACGGTTCGGTATCGGTAAATCCCAATTTATTTCGGTATGGTATCGATTAAATACCATATTTACCAAAGTTACCACGAATTGTGAACGAGTAAATACCATATTTACCAAATCCCAATCCACTGCAACATTGTATCTTGCTGGAAGTGGATGCAACATGCACATGCACATGCACCACACCACAACACCACTCGATCGGTACATCACATGCACAATCATTGCCCAAATGGCAAATGCCCAGCAATCCAAAGCATCACCGACTGCACTTCCTCTGTTTGCTCTCATCATGCACATACACTTCCTCTGTTTGGAGGTCGGAGCTAGCGCCAGTGACGCATACCCGAGCCAGCCAACACACGCCGCAGCCGCAATACCACCAACGAGCGAGCTAGGGCGCCGCCCGCTTGCCGCCAAAGACCAAATGGCGACTTCAAGCGAGCAGGTAAGTAGTTTGATCGGTTTGCTCGGTTTTTACCGAAAAAATCGATTTTTTTAAAACCAGATTTCTGAAAACCGAAAACCGAATACCGGTCAAACCGAGTTGACCGGTACAGTTCGGTTCAAAAGTGAACAGCCCTACGTCCGAGAGGCCAGGAGGCAACCACCCTGTCACACCACTAAACCTAGACTCCCAACCCTGAATTCCCAATATCAAATCAACCCAATCCTCTTCCTCTCCTGAACTCCAGTCTCCCTCTCCCGCCCCTTCCGCCGCCCCTTTAGCCCCATCCTCTAGCCCACCACCACCGCCCCGTCCTCCCCATGGTCCCCCGTCCTCAGCACCAACACCCCATGTCCACCCCGCTTCATCCTCCCCAGTTCTTAGCAGGCAGCCACCGCCCGTCCACCCCGCCCCCTCTCCTCAGTCCTTAGCCGCCCCTCTTCCACCCCGCCCCATGCTCTCCTTGTCCTCCGCACCGCAGCCTCATCCTCCTTAGCCATCCCCTGCTCTATCCGTCGCGCCGTCTACTCCTCCATTCGCCGCGCCCTCTTCCAACTGACGCACATGGATTGCGAACGGAGCATGGAGTCTGATGCATGAAGGAAGAAGTTGGCCGACATCGGGGCCTCCGCCTCGGCACTAGCAGGCGAGCGTGCAACTGGTCGACGCCTCCTCAGCTCCCAGCCGCCTCTTGACCTTGCCAAACAGGCAGCCTTGATGAGTTAGGTTCGAATGTTCAATTCTGAATGATTTTGTAGTTGTTTAGTGGTGTAGTGTCTCTCATTTTGTTCAATTGTTAATAAATCTTTCCATGACTCAATTTTAAATTTTTAATGTTACTTATTTCTTAAAAGAATGTTCAGTATTTCAACTCATCCACAAATATCTGGCACTGCTATTATTGATCAATCTATGCATTCTGTTTGTTCGTCAATCATCATATATTCATATGCACTCATATATTCATAACTCATAAGTAACTTTGTATTATACATGCTTGTACTTCTGTGCCTTCGTGAATATATATGAATCACAAGTCATGACTCTTTTTCTTGTTGAGGCAGCAAAGCTACTATTATTATCTGAACTGCTGCTTTTTTAGCCTATATTAACAATCTGTGGAAGCTCTCTAGCTGTCACATTGCATGCATATTTGTATGGGATCCTTCAATTTTTATTTCTTTATGCAATTGTCATTTGTACTAAAATTTTCATGTCTAATTATCTCTAAATTTTTTTACCACAATCGTCGAGCGAGGATGCGGATGGGGAGGATATGGCTGATGATGATCACGATGGTGTACCATCTGATGAGGAGGGGGAACAAGGACATGTTTTGGTGGATTCTTCAAGTTCAAATGATGATGAACAAGCAACTGTGACGTTGATAGAAGATAGTACCATGTCTCAAGGAATATCAAAGAGTGGGCAAAAAGGCGGAAGGAATATCCAAAGGCAACTAAGAAATAAAAACAAAGATCAGATTATTGGAATATTTTTAAGGTGGTGGTTACTCCATCCGAGACAAAGAAATAGGAGATCGATACAAGGACAAAGTGTATGTTTTGCTACAGACTCATGTCTTAGAAACAAGGGGGTGCTACTTCACATCTGATGAGGCATATACCAAAGTGCACGCCATATTTGAACAAGGTGGCTAAGATGAAATCTCAAGCTAAGCTCAACTTTGGGTTGGCCATATCAAGTGAGACTGGTTTACCGCTTATTGCCACTCCTAGGGAATATGATCAAGATAAAACTCGCCGAATTATTGCTAAGATGATAATTGTCCATGAGTATCCTTTTAGGATGGCCGAGCACACTTGATTTAATGTTTTGATGAGTTAATTAAATCCATCATATCAGTTCATCGGTAGATAGACGATAAGAAGTGAATGAATCAAGATTTATGAACCAGAGAGGAAAGTCCTTAGGAAGAGTCTCAGAAGTGTCTCCCTTATAAGTTTAACTTGTGATATGTGGATCTCTGACCAAAACCTTTGCTACATGAGTTTGGTAGCACATTATATAGATAAAAATTGGGTTATGCGATGTCGTGTGCTGAACTTTATTCTCCACATAGCGGGGTTGTCATAGCTCAGGCTGTCTTTGATTACATTACTGAATGGAAGATAGATGACAAGATTATCACACTCACTCTTGATAATGCTTCCTCAAATATTGTTGTTGTATGTAGTTTAATAGCCAAGTTTACTGCTAGAGGATCAACTCGTTTCATTGCTAATTATTTTCATGTTCGATGTTATTCTCATATAGTGAATTTGGATGTAAATGATGGCCTATTACTATTAGCACTTTTGATAAACAAGCTTAGGAAAACAATCGAGTATATAAAGAAGTCTCCATTTCGTATGCACAATTTTTTTTCCAAATTTTTTCATCACTTGCTTTGCAAATTGGTCCTAGGTTGAGCCTTGATGTGTCCACACGATGGAGTTCCACATACAAAATATTTTCAGTCTGCATTGCTTATAAGGACGCTTTAGTGTATTATGCCGTCACGGATGCAAATTACCAATGGCAACTATTGGGCCAAGATTGGGCATTGTATAAAAAAGTTGCATCAATAATGAAGTCCTTGGCTATAGTGACTAGTGCATTTTATGGATCTTGAGTGGTGGAATTTGAATGCACATAGATTCCTGGTAGTGTCAAAGACGGCTAAGAATTTCTTGACTGTACCAGCTAGCACTGTATTTTCAGAATCAACTTTCGGTGCTGGAGTTAGAGTACTAGATGACTATCGAGTTCTCTACATCCGACTATGGTTTAGTATTTGGTGTGCGCCTCTAGCTGGATAAGAGGTGCACATGATGACATGAAACCTCCATATTTGTGGTAGGTTCTTTTGTACTATAAGATTTGTGGATTGTTTGCTTATGTCATGGCTAACTCGAATATTATGCCTCTTTTCAGGAAGAAGATGTTGAGGACGATGTTGAAACTATTATATTTCCTCAAAGCATCGTAGAGAGCAACTAGTGAGTGGTATTACTTCTAGGTGTGTATCAAACTCAATTTTTTAACTGAATTTTATGTTTTGGTCGTATTTGATCATAACCTTGTAGATTGTTGCTTGGGGGGCATATTTTATATACAACCAATTTTATCCCTTTAGACTGCATAACAATTGGCTTTGGAAGAAAGAAAATATTTGCCTATCATTTAGGCACAAGAAACCATCTTTTTCTCCTACCTTGTTTCGTTGGTGCCATTTGGGATGGAATTAATCAGCACAACAAATTACCTCCCAATAATCAAAATTCCATCCAAACAAAATAATCAGCACATCACAGCTCAAAATTTCCAATCCCTAGCCCATCTGAACACTAAATGGTACAAAAATTGAATTCTCAAGCCAATTAAGTAGTTGGACATCCTAAAAAAAATTGACCCCATATCACAACTACAATTGGGCATCAAGAATAAGAAAACAAGAAACCCTCAAAGCTCAAACTAGTTACATGCACAAGAACAACAATAAGAATAGTCTGAAAGCATATAAGCCCCTAAAAATAATTTTGATAATTAATGACAATAATATGTTAAGGGACTAACGTGTGTGCTAAGATGTTTTAAAGTTTTAGTCCCGGAGTTTGAATGACAACATGAAAATGGCAATGCAAATACAATAAGGGATTGGCATGGCTCAAGACAAAGGTATTATGAAGCCTAAGGACCCTTTTCGTAGCTTTTATCGGTTTCGGTGTTTTGTGGAAAGATTGAATTTATAGGCTAGATGACGTACTATAAAGAGAGATCATGGCTAGTAGCTTCAAGATTTATTTTGTGCCATCTTGATCAACTAAGAATCATGCATTGTATCTAGAATAGCTTCTGGAAAAAGTTCAGTAAAAATGGTATGACCGCATCTGAGAAACGGTAGTACCGTAGTGCGGTATGACCGAATTCTAGTTGGCGGTACGTAAATTCCAGAGAGTATGTTTTTAGGAGTTTTCCTCCTCTAGAAATTGGTAGTATCGATTGAGCCGAGCGGTACTACCGCCATGCGGTAGTATTGGACCTTGTGAGTGCAGTAGTACCACACCTTTCTGTAACGACTAGTTTAGAAGCATTAAATGAATAACGATCGACCGTTGAACAGTAGTTGAGGTAGTATCGACCGATTAATAGCGATAGTATCGCATCTACTGATTTTTTTGGGGATCTTCTTCAAACGGTCAAATTTGTGGTTATGGGCTATAAATACCCCTTCACCAGCACCAAGCTCACTACCTTGGACCTTATTTAATATACTTGAGCCTTTGGTGCACCCTTCTCTACTCATTTGCTCATATTTCATATTTCGAGGTAGTTGAGAGCATTCAAGTGCATATGCATCATTAGTTGGTCTCTTTGGCACTTGATAATCTTCAAGCAATCGTTGTGATTTGTTACTCAGGTGCTTGCCAGCACCTAAACGGCTTGAAGGAAGTTTGTGCGGTGATCTGTTCAAGAAGATTATAAAGAGGCCCGACAACGATTGTGATTGGTTCGGTGCTCATCATTTTCGGAGTGGAGAAAGAGCAATTATAGTGGGATTGAGATGTTTGAGGCTTAATTTGTGGAGCCGGTCCAATTCGTTTGGACTTACCTCAACGTAGACTAGCGAAGACCGGAAATCTTCGATATCACGGGAAAAACATTGCTTGTTTTTATTGTGTTTTTCTCTCTCATCTTTACTATTTTCACATTTACATTTCTATCAATTTATTTGTGTAAAATTGCTTAGCTAGAATTGTATTTAGTATTGACATAGCTTGGAGGGTGTCTTAGTGAAAGTTTATAATATATATCTTGAATTGTGCTAGAATTCCTTAATTAAACCATACTTGCTAAAATTATCAATTAGAGCACAAGAATTTTGTAAACCTTCTATTCACCCCCTCTAGTCTGTCATCCTTAATTCTACAAGTGGTATTAAAGCTTGGTCTCTCTTTTATTTAGGCTTAACTGTTTAGGAGAGAAAGGATGACTAGTGAAGGTATGCCAATAGGTAAGATATCTCTATTTGATGGATCAAATTATGCTTATTGAAAAATAAGAATGTCTTTTTATTTAAATGTCATGAGCCCAAGCATATAGAGAATTATGAGTGAAGGTTTCGTTATGGCACTTGATCCTATACACCCCACGGATCTTGAGGAACAGAACTCCCACCTCAATGCTTAAGCGATGGATACTCTTTTTGGAGCTTTGAACGCGAATGAGTTCAATCGAGTGAGTAACTTTGAAACCTTGTGGTCATGTGGTTTGGAGTTTAGATTGTTATTTTGAACTCTTGGATATTAAGTGTTAAGCATGGACTGTTATGTTGACCTACACGGTTAAATATGATGAGTGGATGTCTTTGTCTTGTTGGACTATTCTAGTGTTAGTCTTTCACCCTTGTTTATTGATTAAATGGATTATGTTGAATGATTAAATGCAATTGAATCAATTATTGTAAACTTGAAAACTTGTGATTTTGTCTTTAAGAAAATATTTTCTTACTTCTGAATCGAGCATATTTCTGGCTCTTGACTTGCGAGTCAGCTAGGTTTTTCGAGTGAGCCTAGCTCCTAACTCGTTCCGAAACTATTAGAGCATCTCCAAGAGGACCCTACTTGAGCCCCTAAAACCAAATTTGAGGGTTTGAGGCAAAAACAGAGGTCAGCGAGGCCCTACTAGAGCCCTCAAATTTGAGGGCCCCTAAATCCCCATCAAGCCCTCATTCCGGGGCTCTAGGCCAAGCCCCAAATCACGGTTTCTGCGCCTCTGTCCCGATTCTTCCCCGACCTTTTTCTCCTCCCGCGCCCGCTCCTCCCCCCGCCTAAATTTGATGATTATGTCATTTGATTTGCAGAGATGTTATGAACTATGCTGTGATCGACTATCATTAAATTCAGACCAAATTTGTCTTTGAATTTAAATTTGAATATTTGTATTTTCATTCATAATTTTAAGTATAGTGCTTTAGAGTTATAGTTTAAATAAATTATTATATAATGTGATGTTCTCAAATACATATGCATATAGTGTGTGAGGAAATAGAGAGAATTAAGAAGTAGAGATCTGTTTTGAGGCTCCTGTGAGTGCAAATTCTAAAACAGCAAATTTCAAAAGAATTGAACCTCAAATTAAAAATAGAGACTCTATTTTGAGGGTTCCTGCTGGAGATACTCTTAGAGCCGAGCTGAGCGTGCTTTTCAACCGAGCCTGCTCGGCTCTTTCCGGCCCTGGCCCCAACTAACCAGAGCAAAACCTGTCTCTGTCCCTCTCAACGCTCGGAGTGACCCAGGCCCACGAAAAACGCTCACGCCGGCGCGCGCACGCACCGACCCACGCCACCGCGACCTCCGGAGTCGCACTTTCCCTCAAGCCTCCCCAACCTGCATACACACACGAAACTGCAGGTCACCTCGCTACTTATTCTTTCCAAGCCGTGCCTTGGACGCTTCATCCTGTCCCCGTCGTGGTTTTCGCCACTTCTCCCTTGTCTCCGCTGCTCTATGTCCGCTGGCCTCCGCCCTCGTCAGATTTGACCCCGACTCGCCTCAGGATAGCTGTATAAGTAAACTAAACCTCAGCGCCCCCCATCCAGCGCTACAACTACAAGGCGCCCTGCTCTTGGAAATTCCAATAGGTCGCGTCGTGTCTGCGTTTGGTGTCGGTTTAAATGGCGGCGGGGGCGACTCGTCTGTGCAGCAGCAACTGAATCATCCGGGGAGTGGGTTTCGCCGCTCGCGGAGTCGCTGCCGGGGTGAGCTCGCTTCCTCTCCCCTTTTCTTTTGTCTTCTTTTTCGGATTTGATGTTAATTGGGTGCGTTTTACTGGATCAAGAAGTTAGTTGTGTAATTATGTTAGGGTTTGTGCGTAATTGATGCGGATTTGGGGTTGATGTTGTTGAGCTTCAGTGAGATGCCTGGTAGGTTGCACTGTTGGCTTAGCTTAGCTTGTATCCTGCCCAAGACTGTCGAGCTGTGCTACTCTTGCTTGTTTGGTGAGAAAATGGCTGTCCTTGTTGAGCCATTTTATTTGCAAGGAGATGGGACTCAAAATCCAAAATAAAGCAAATGAAATGCAGGAAAGCTCCCCTCACTCAAATATCTCAATTTCTCCCCCTATTTGCTACAAACCACTTGTGAGAGCAAGTAAAAGCCAAAGGTCCCCTTTGTATGTTTCTTCCCTTTTTTTACAAAATTCTTCCCTTTTGGCAATTTAGTCATCAAGGGAACTCCCCATCAAATTATGCAAGAAATTACATGAAGCAAGAAGCACAAAAGAGAGCATGTATGCAAATAAGTGGCTTTACATTTTTCATATTTTAAGGCCATAAAGCTTTGAAGATTACCCAATACGAAGAAGCAACATTTACTAATGCACAAGACATATCAAGTATAAAAGCTAGCATTTCATGAAATACAAGCTACATATTGTCATCAAGACATGTATCCAAGAGCCATCTAGTCTAGTGACAAAGCTGAAAGCACTTGTTAATAGTCTGAATTGTTCACAATTTTAGAGTGCAAAAGTATGAACTAAACCACAGCCATAGTTCTAAAAACAGGTAACAGGTACTCGCTAGGTAATAAATGATCTTTCCTTTTCACTACATTTTGGTAAACAAAGGTTCTAAAAGTATAGTTTTAAAAATGTAGAAGTGTAATACAAGGTAGATTTTAAAAAATGTTTCTTTGGTAGAATCAGATAGGATCTTATATTCTACGTCGATCCTACGATTTGCAATCCTACTGAACAACCTCCGATCCGATTCAGGATTGCGATTCTGACAACCTTGCTCTCACGTGTCCGGATCTTACTGAACCGTCCTCGCTTGCAAATGGACCCAAGTTACTTGGCACACCACATACCTTACCATGCACTATGACTGCACCTGGCTTCCCTGACCGTCCTGGACATCGACTTCTCCTTGAGCTTAGTCCCGGTCCACCTTGTCGTTGCCCGTCATGTCCATCACCGGTAGCTCTCGCTCCGGTTCCTTGTCTTCTCGGCTTGTAATCACCCCGATAGCCTCAGTCATCTTTTAGCGGCACCTTGATTGTTTTGGACCTTAGCTCCCCAAGCTTAGTCCTGATCTCGTCCGCCTCAGCATGATGTAGCTCTGGAGTCCTTCAAAGCTTCGCTCTCGGAAGCATCACTTTACCTCAAAAGGTCTTTGCTCAAACTTTGCCTTCCATGCTTCTTGTCCCTCTTGTACCTTGTTTGAGTTCAACCATCTCACCCGGCATCTATGACCGTTTTGGACATTGGTTCTCCTAACCAAGTCCCGGTCCTCCTTGCCGTTGACCATAGTTGACTCCAAACCACCTGCACAACAATAGGCCCAGCAACTATTTCCGGACACAAGTTCTTCACAACTTGACCCACATTAGTCCATAAGAGTATAATGAAAACGTATGCACCAATCCCAAGCTCCTAGGACCAACCCTCAAAATTCAGCACACCTCACCGTCAAGGTTATTAAGTCGGTAAGTCGACACTACCCTGCTAGTGACCGACTTACCGACTAGGTGACTAGTCGGCCGACTAGTCGCCGACTAGTCGACATGTACTGTTTACAATTTTACATGGTCTACAGACTAACACACACAGCATAACACACACACTCAGCCAGCAGAAGATCCCGCCGCCGCCGCCGGCGGCCTGCTGCCAGTGCCTCGCGCGCCTCCTCCTCTCTTCTCTACGCCTCCTCGGCTCGGACCGCATCGCGCTCCTCCTCTCTTTCTCTCCGCCTCCTCCGGTCCCTCAGCGTCGCGCCACCCCGCGTCGCGCAGCCTCCCCTCCCCCTCGTTCTCTCTGGCTCTCCCTCCGCGCCCCTTCGCCCGCGTCGCCTCCTCCTCGGGCAGGGAGGCGCCGAGAGCCGCGCGACGGCGACGGGGAGTCGGGAGGAGGAACCGCGGGGAGGAGTTGGCAGATCCGGAGCAACCGAGCGAGCTCCGGGCGGAGGAAGACACCCACGAGCGGCAGAGTACTCCGGCGGTGCAGATCCGGAGATAAGACAACACCCACTGGCGACGGAGTACCTCGACGGCGCAGATCCGGAGACAAGACGGTAGCGGCGCCGAGTGGTGAAGACGAGTCCGCACTTCTACCTCCCTCTCCACCGATCAAGGTGAGCTCCTGGCTCCTCTCTTCTCTCCTTTTACCTCCCTCTCCACCGAAGGTTCCGAGAGAGCGATGATGGCGGCGCAATGAGATGGGAACCTGGCAAGTCGAGTCGCCGGACCCAGTCGCCCATGCTCCACCGACTTGTCGACTAGTCGTCGACTTAATAACCATGCTCACCGTGCACTGAACCGCCATGGCCGGTCAAACCGCCGCCACAAAGTCGATCAGACCGCCAACCAACGGCCGGTTAGACTGTTTCCTATTTCAGAAAACACCCCTCTATGGACTTTTCGGCAAAACTCTTATCTAGGTTCGCTTTCAGTTTCCATTTTCAATAGCACCTGATGTAAACACACCCCAAACACTCTTACCCAAGTGTTTGGTGTTCATTCCTCAAAAGCTTGCATCGCTGGTTTGACCGCCGCCTATGGTCGGTCAGACTGCCGGTCACCTGATAGCAGGCCGACAAGATTGCAAAACTTAGAGTTTGCTCCCCAAACTCTTTGACAGTGTTGTCAATTGTTCATCACCTAGACCAGGACCAATCCGCATGGTCTCTACACTTGTGGAATTTGATTTAGTTAGAGCGTTGCGGGGGTTGCTTGCCTGTTGAGTGATGCTGCCCTGGACGTTTTAAGGAGTGTCCTCTCGAAGAGGATTTGTAGTGCAGGGCATGTGCTTAGGCCTAAATGGTGCAATTGCAGTGCAATCTTCCCCATCTGTATGTCTGGCATGCTCTTGTGCCATGATAAGGTCGAGGAATCCTTCTGTCAGGCAACATAATTTTCTTGATGCCCAATATGTCTGTTAATACTATGTTCATGTAGAGGAACTCAATGAAAGAGTGCTGCTACTCTTACTGTTTTTTCAGAAAAATTGTTTTGTTCTCGTTTCTTTACCTACTTGGATAATATACACCTCTTCCTTTGCATCATTATGCTATAATGTTTGGCGATTTTTTAATTGGCTTTCTTCTCTTTTGCAGTGTGTAGTTAATTCATCATTTTCTTGAGATTTTGGACTTGCATGAGTTGATTAACAAGTCCATTCCCTGGTTTCTGATGGAGGCATCATCTTGCTTGCACTACCAAGTTTGTGGTTTTGGTTCACCCAGGATATGGCTATGTATTCTTCTAGTTCTTGTTCTTCAGAATTGCAGCCCGGCACTATCAGCCTCTCCTTATTTGGTCGGCATGGGGAGCTATGACATAACAGGGCCTGCAGCAGATGTTAACATGATGGGATATGCAAATGCTGAGCAGATTGCATCAGGGATTCACTTCAGGCTAAAGTCACGTGCATTTATTGTTGCTGAGCCTAATGGAAAGCGTGTTTTGTTTGTAAATCTTGATGCGTGCATGGCATCACAGCTTGTGACTATAAAGGTGCTCGAAAGGCTAAAAGCAAGGTAAGAGTCAATTCCCTTGAATCTAATTATCAGAAAATCCTGACATGCTCGTTGCAACTGTGCATGTGATGTCTATTCATAGATTGTGTATAAGTTAGCATGATCCATCATCCTTTGCACATTTATCTTTCCCAAGATGTCGATTCATTATCAAGTTATTCACAATACCTGGCTTATTTTCTTGATTGTTTTTAGCCATCATTAACTTATAACTGTCTTCCTGTGTATTAAAAATTAATCAATTGAGACAGCGCCTCTGTTTAGCCATTTTGCAATGCACAAAATACCTTGTTTAAATCCAGATGCACCCAGTGACATGATCTTGTTGAAATCTGTCTTTTCTTTTCTTTTTATAATAACAACGTGGGTTGGAGTTGACTATGCAAACCTCAATTTGGCAGGTATGGTGACCTTTATAATGAGAACAATGTAGCTATCAGTGGCATCCATACTCATGCCGGGCCTGGAGGTTATCTGCAGTATGTAGTTTATATTGTCACATCTCTTGGGTTTGTTCGCCAATCATTTGATGTAATTGTTGATGGCATTGAGCAAAGCATTGTTGAAGCTCATAACAACCTCCGTCCTGGGAAAATATTTCTGAATAAAGGTAAAAATTTATTTGCATGTCCTGGGACTAGCTAGGTTTTTTCATACACTGTTGGAACTGACCTCACATCTATCTAATTAAAATGCACTTGCTGGTATTATTTGTGATTTTTCCCTTCTCATTTTAAATGCAAATGACATTAGTTTTAAGTAGGCCTTGAAATGTTATTACTTCAAGGCTGGTTGAATTATTTCTTTGTGACCATTCAGAAATCTTTATAATAATCATTGTCTAATTTTCGATGTTCTACTCCTTATATGATGCCTGCTAAACTGAGATTTAATTGCTGCAAAGACTTTGTTATTAATGCTACGCACTTGATTTTCAGGTGACCTCCTTGATGCTGGTGTGAATCGCAGCCCTAGTGCATACCTAAATAACCCTGCTGACGAGAGAAGCAAATATCGGTATAATGTTGATAAAGAAATGACCCTCGTCAAGTTTGTAGATGATCAATTGGGTCCAGTTGGAAGTTTTAATTGGTTTGCAACTCATGGAACATCAATGAGTCGTACAAATTCTTTGATTAGTGGTGATAACAAAGGAGCAGCTGCACGTTTCATGGAAGACTGGGCTGAACAAAATGACTTTCCAAAGCAGGCGGCTCATGCAAATTCTGATGATTTGGGATCTTTGCACAAGACATCTGAACTTCCGCGAAGAGTCTCTGCAATAATTCCTGAACCAAACGAGATAAGTATGTTCCATGCTTCTTGCACTGTTTAGATAGTGTATTGAAATGAAGCATGTTCGGTTGTGGCTAAACCTCCACTTTTTTCCAATTGCTTTTGTTCAGCTGATGACTTAGTACAATTGGCATCATCCTATGAGGCCTCAGGCGGCAGGCGGTTGGCAGGTTCAAGTATCACCAGGCGCATTAGAAGTACTCAAGAAAACGAAGCTAAATTTGTTTCTGCATTTTGCCAGTCAAATTGTGGAGATGTTAGTCCAAATGTCCTGGGAACTTTTTGCATAGATACCCATCTCCCTTGCGACTTCAATCACAGCACATGTAATGGGAAGAACGAACTTTGCTACGGACGAGGCCCAGGGTATTCACCATGCCTAACAAGCTAACAACCTTTCTTGCACATTTGCAATAACTAGTTATAAATGAGGCTTTCAAATGTTGCTGTCTTGCAGATATCCTGATGAATTTGAAAGTACCCGCATCATTGGGAATAGGCAATTTCTCAAGGCTGTAGATCTCTTTAATTCAGCTTCTGAAGAAATACAAGGCAAAATTGACTATCGGCACACTTATTTAGATTTCTCGCAACTCGAAGTTAGTGTTTCTACAAGTACGGGAGGTCAGCAGGTGGTGAAAACATGCCCAGCAGCCATGGGGTTTGCCTTTGCTGCTGGAACCACAGATGGCCCTGGAGCTTTTGATTTCAAACAAGGAGATGCCAAGGTTGAGTATATCAATGAAATACTTGCTTCACAATGTTGAGTATATCAATGAAATACTTGCTTCACAATTTTAGATAACGTACTCACTGGTTGCTACCACCTCTTATCAGGGAAACCCTTTCTGGAAATTAGTAAGGAACTTATTAAAGTCACCAGGGAAGGAGCAAGTTGAGTGTCAAGCTCCAAAACCAATATTGCTGGACACTGGTGAAATGAAAGAACCATATGATTGGGCGGTATGACTTCATTTTTTCAATAATCATATACATGCTTATAAGTAGTTTTCTCTGGAAATGTCTTATTTCGCTTGATAGTTGGTACCAAGGTCACCATTAATGGGGAGCAAGTATCTCTGCATCAAATCAGGACTGCATAGGCAGATATTGTTATGAATAATGTGTTCATCTATTCAAGAGGCCCAATAGGCAATATATATAGGGAGTACAAAAGGGGTTGCTATATACAGATAAGGAAATCATATACAAGAGTCCTATTATAACCCTCCCCTCAAACTCATGGTGGATTACACACACTGAGTTTGGAGAGAAAATACAAATGTTGTGCCCTAGTCTGTGGCTTCGTGAAGAAGTCAGCAACCTGTAACTCTGATGGCACAAACTGTAAAGCAAGTACTTCCTCCTGCACCTGTGAGCGAGTGTATGAAGCATCCACACCAATGTGCTTGGTGAGCTCATGCTTCACTGGGTCCCGGGCAATATTGATAGCACCTGTGCTGTCAGACAAAAGAGTCGTGGGTCCCATCACAGGTATTTCAAAATCTGCAAGTAACCATCTCAACCAAGTAACCTCTGCTGTCACTGCTACCATAGCTCTCAACTCAGCCTCTGCACTCGAACGGAAATCGAGCAGCTTAGTCTTCGGACAACGGAGGAGCGAAGAAAAACACGAAGCGTAAAGAGAACGACGATCGAAGGATCACTAGCCGTCGCGCGGAGTATGCTGAAGTCAGAGTGAGGTGGAGCTAGGGA
Organism: Ampelocalamus luodianensis; assembly: GCA_036346255.1. Classification (NCBI taxonomy): domain Eukaryota; kingdom Viridiplantae; phylum Streptophyta; class Magnoliopsida; order Poales; family Poaceae; genus Ampelocalamus; species Ampelocalamus luodianensis. Next base: position 43,071,512 of record CM070617.1, read on the forward strand.
AAAACAAACGACGAGAGATGGTCCCGCGCAAGTAGCGAAGAACACGAAGAAGGTGACTGTAGTGAAGATGGGTAGGACGAGCCATGAACTGACTCAAAATATGAACAACATAAGCAATATCAGGACGAGTGCTCACAAGATACACCAAACTCCCAACAAGATGACGATATCGAGTAGGATCCTCAAGAGGATCGCCATCAGTGGCACAAAGCTGGAGGGATAATTCCATGGGAGTCTCAGCGGTGCGAGTGTCAGTCAGACCAGACCGGTCAAGAAGATCCTGGACATACTTGCCGGAGAGGTAGTAGCCCTCGGGCATGGAAGAGACCTCAATCCCAAGGAAGTATGTAAGAGAACCAAGATCGACCATCAAAATCGCATCGAGGTGCTTCTTCACATATGTGATGAAAGAGGAATCATCACCAGTGATGAACATGTCATCAACATACAGAAGAAGCAGTGTCCTACCCCGAGATGAGACATGGACAAAAAGAGCGGGATCGTGGAACCGGCGGTGGAAACCGGCGCAGTAATCACCGAGGTAAAGCGCGCAAACCGGTGCACGAGGAGCCTCTTTGAGGCCATAAAGAGCACGACGAAGACGACAAACATGCCCATCAGGAATAGAATACCCAGGTGGTGGCAGCATGTAGACCTCCTCATGCAAAACGCCATTAAGAAAGGCATTCTTAACATCAAGCTGAGAGATAGACCACCGGCGAATCAAGCAACCGCAACAAGAGTCGCGAACGGTGGTCATATAGGCAATGAGGGCAAAGTCTCGTCGTAGTCACGACCGTACTCTCGCCAAAGCCGCGAGCCACAAGACGAGCCTTGTAGCGCTCGATAGTACCATCAGACCGAGTCTTAATCTTGTACACCCACTTGCACGTGATCGGACGAGCATGCACAGGGGTCGGTACAATATCCCAAGTCTCTGTACGTCGAAGAGCATCAAGCTCCTCTGCTATAGCGAGCTGCCACTCAGAATGAGGAGCAGCCTCACGATAAGAACTAGGCTCAGTGACAGAGAGAGCATGAGCTATCGAAGCAAATTCAAGACGATCAGGAGGTCGAAGGGATGTCCGGTCACGAATGACGTAACGAGGAGCATCATCAGGAGGATCAGATGTGGGTGTCGGCAAGATACCAGGAGAGGAGACTGGTGAAGGACAAGGAAGCCTGGAGTAGTAAATACCAGAGAAGCGAGACGGTGGTGGTGCAGGAACAAGAGGCGGTGCTGCAGGAGGTAGCACCGGAGGAAGAGGTACAGAAGGAACCACTGGGGACAGACTAGGTGAAGACTGTGATAGTGGAGAAATGGGTGAAAAGTCAGAAATAGACAACCACGAAATCGACTCAACGGTGGAAACAGGAGGAGCCGAATCTCGATAGAAGAAAGGTCGAGATTCGTCAAAGACAACGTCTCGTGAAACCCTGATCCGTCGAGCAGAAGGATCCCAGCAGCGATAACCCTTATGCTCAGAACTATAACCAAGAAACACACATTCAACTGATTGGGCCGACAGTTTAGTGCGCTCACGAGGCTGCAACAAAACAAAACAGGTATAACCAAAAACACGAAGGTGAGTGTACTGGGGGGCTCGAGAGTAGAGGCGCTCTATAGGACTAACACCCTTAAGAGCAGTGGAAGGTTGCATATTGATGAGATATGCAGCCGTAGAAACAGCCTTAGCCCAGAACTGTGGTGGAACGTGAGAGGCAAGGAGAAGAGTGCGGGCAGTCTCAAGCAGATGACGATGTTTGCGCTCAGCAACCCCATTCTGAGCATGGGCACCGGGACAAGAAGATCGTAAAGAGTGCCTCGCCGTAAAGAAACTGTCTAAAAGCGCCGAGCGATGCTCGCTTGCAGAATCACAGTGAAAAGTATGGATGGGAGAATCAAACCGAGTACAAACCATCGTTGCAAAGCTACGATAGATCGCAAGGAACTGACCACGATTAGACATAGGGAAAATCCATATAAAACGGGAATAATCATCAATGAAGATCACATAAAGTTTATGCCCGCCTTTAGAGATAATAGGCGCAGGTCCCCATACATCTGAATGAACTAAGTCAAAAGGACGAGAAGACAAGGACTCACTAGAATGATAAGGAAACTGTAGCTGCTTGCCCAGCTTACAATCTTGACAAAACATGGTCGTGTCAACAGTAACACATCCAAGAACACCCTTACGAACTAATGAAGAAAGACGGGACCCACACAAGTGACCTAAACGATGATGCCACTGCGCAAAAGCGCCAGAGGTGGTGGCAGCAGTGGCGGTGGAAGTAGTCGTAGAGGTGATAGGAGCAACTGAAGTGGACGGAAGGTGGAGGCGATCAAAGATGTAGAGACCCTGATGATCCCTACGGCGCCGGCTAGTCCCAAGTGCCGTCCCTGTCTGTCGATCCTGGATGAAACAGGTGTGAGAGTCAAAACTAACCCTCTGACCAAGATCGGTGGGTGACCCACCGAGAGAAGCCGCATGGTGGTAGGGAACATGAGAAACAATTGGAGCAGAGAAAAGTCGGTGGACAAAAGAGTGCCACAATGATGCATGAGAAGTACCATCACCGTATGCGAGCAGAGATAGGAAAAATAGGAGGTCCTCATGAGTGAGAGATGTGGAGTCCGGTGTCATGTGGAAAGAGGCACCGAATCTAGAACCCAAGAAGTACCGGAGAGACGTCGAGTTAGATCGCGTAACTCTTTGCCGTGAGAGCTGGCAGAGCCCGGCGTAATCTGCCGAACAAAGTCACCTCGCCGAGAAGGTCTGACGTCTTTGGTCCGCCCTCCCGCCGAGGAGTTAGGGCCTCCTGCTCCCCTTGGGTCGCCCACGCGCTTTGTTCGCTGCGCACCGCACAACGCCGTAGTCGTTCCAAGTTCTTGCAATAATTGTGCATCAACCCGGTTGGTGCAAAAATGGAGGCAAATGCATAACCGAGAAGATCCTGTAGTCGGCGTAAACCGCGTGTAGTCGAAGAAGAAGGGTAGCAAGCGCGATCGGAACAAGCGTCGCTAACTCGCGACGGCTCCTCAAGACGGCGTCGAAAGAGCCTCGGAATCGCTTGGTCCGTGGAAGCGGCTCGGCAGCTTGAGCCACGACAGCTCAAACTCGGCAAAGACGGCAGACGAAGTCATAAAGGCGGCGATCACGATCCGCCAAGACTTTATGACACTCTGCAGAGCGAGAAGCGAGCTCGCCCACCGGGCGCCAGACCGGCGGGGCTCGGAAGAAGTCGCCGACGGAGAGTCCTCTGGCGGCGTCTCCAACTCACGCCGAGCGAAAGAATCGAGCATCGCTGCTCTGCTGGTATCGCTCGCGCAAGTACTCCCAGATCTGACGAGTGGCACGCAGACCAACAATGTCTAGCTGAATAGAGTCGTCGACGCTGATCACCAGGATGGCTCGAACACGGGCCTCGTCAGCACACCAACGCTCAAAAGCGTCTATGGCATACTGAAAGGCCTCATCAGTAGCGTCAGCAGCAACAATAGCGACCTCTGCTTCCTTGGCGGCCTCATCTTCTGCAGGAGGTGCCGAAGTAGACTGTCTAGGAGGAGGCTGAACCGGCGACGGCGGACAAGGTCGGGCACCAGTAACATGTCCCCAGAGGCGGAGACCATCGAGCGTGATCTCCATGAGTGAAGACCACAACCTGTAGTTCGTCTCATTAAGTTTGGTTACCGAGAATGGGATCGCAGCTGATGGAACAGAAGCCATCGGTAGGCAGCGCTGGACGGCGCGGCGACCAAGGCAACGAAATCTAACAGAGCGGCGTTGGACGGCGCGGCGGTTAGATCAACGTTTCTGTTTTTTTTCTTTTTTTTTTTTTTTTTGACGGGTCGAAAAACTCATGCTAAAAAAGGCCTGAGAGGCCTGTGAAGCACGAAGAGCGCGGGGAACCTAGTTCCCCGCCAGGCGGCGCGCGGGTCCAAGCCTCAGCGACGGCGGCGACTGGAGTGTCGGTGACGGCGGCGGCCAGTGTGGCGGCGGAAGCTCAACCCGGTGGCGCTCGACAACGCGGCCACGCGGAGGCAGCAGCCCGAGCGGTGGCGGAAGCCCATGCCGGAGGTGGCGGAAGGAGCGGGAGACCCGGCGGGAGCAAGCGGAAGGCACGCTTGGCGCTTGGGGAGGCGGCGCAGATCCAAAAGGCACGCGGGGGTCGTCGGCAGCGGCGTGGCGTTAGCGGCGGCGGCGACCACGGCGGATCCTGTGGCGGGAGAGCCTCGGCTCAGCTGGGGCTCAGGTGGTGCTCGATGTCGGATGACCAGGAACACGAGGCGTCGGTCAGATGGCAGCGGAAGGAGAGCTAGGTTAGCCCTAGCTCTGATACCATGTTATGAATAATGTGTTCATCTATTCAAGAGGCCCAATGGGCAATATATATAGGGAGTACAAAAAGGGTTGCCATATACAGATAAGGAAATCATATACAAGAGTCCTATTCTAACAGATATAACATATAATTCTCTGTCATATTGGTTAATGGTACATTCCTTACTTTTATGTCTAACTAATTTGAACTTTTCCACTAGAGTTGCTTAGTTTCAGAGCTTAAATCATAGCCAATATCAACAAATTTACAGTCAACACAATTTTTTGTGGTAGAGGTGATGGGATCAAATGGGTTGTCACTTGTGAACCATAGGCCACCTGTCGCGAGTGAGCTTCATGATATGTCAAATCCAAACCAAGATCTCTAACAAGAAATGAACCAAGATCTCTAACTAGAAACCAACTTACTGAATTTACACATTTTTTTGTTTGGGGTCCTGTATTGACTTGTGTACTCTTGTGCAGCCTGCGATACTTCCCATTCAGATCATAAGAATTGGCCAGCTGGTTATCTTGTGTGTTCCTGGAGGTATAGTCCCAATTCTTCACTCCTTGGATATCTGCCAAGCTAGAAGTGCACGTGATGTCTTAATCTATTGACATGTGTTATGACATCCCATGCTCATGTCATGCACCACCACCATAAATTCCATGGTTATGTTTTGCTACAGAATTCACGACAATGGCTGGCAGGCGGCTACGTGATGCTGTCAAAAATGTGCTTACAAGTGGCAGCAATGGTGAATTTAATAACAATATTCATGTTGTTCTTGCGGGGCTGACAAACACTTATTCGCAGTATGTTACGACTTTCGAAGAATACCAGATCCAAAGATACGAGGTGTGTATATTCTCAGGGCATCCTTCTTTCAGTTGAGAACATAATATGAAATGAAACAAAGAAAATAGCTTCATGTTCCTTGCACAGTTTATTTGCAGTTATGTACATGGACATTTTAAACTGCATTACTAGGTTCCTTTGGTTTAATTAATATGGCTAAATCGGCACTTCATCCTATGTCAGATTTACACCAATTGCTTGAAATTAAGATTATTTTTGTTGCCATGTGTTTTCATGTCCCTGTTCAATGTAGAAGTATCTGAATATCAGGCCTGCACATCAGGGTCTAAGCTTAATTAGGCGTCGCCTAAGCTTCAGCGACGCTTAGGCGGTAAGGCACCGCTGGTGTGCTAAGGCGTCGCTCCGCCTTGCCGCGCATGCTTACGGCGTCATGCCACGGCCTCGGGGAGGTGGAGGCGGGCTCGATGTGGCCGGCAGCGACGTGGATCTGGCGTCGGGAGGTGGAGGCGGGCTTGATGTGGCTGGCGACGACGTGGATCCGGCGTCGGGAGGTGGAGGTGGGCGATGGGGAGAGGAGCTCTTTGGGAGATGGCCAGATGAGAGGAGAGGCGGCGATTGAGAGATGGGAAGATGAGCTCTATGGGAGATGGTCAAATGGGGGGGATGAGCTCTGTGGGAGATGGCCAGATGGGGAGATGAGCTTTGTCGGTGACTCGGTGTTGGGCAAGCTGGGCTAGCATGATGGGTTGGGCCAGGCTGCGTGGGAACTTTCTTCTCCTCTCCTTTTCTTTTTCTTTCCTGCGTGTAACGCGTGGGAATGCCGTATGCGTCACCTCAGCTTCCAAGGCGTCGCCTCAGCGTCCAAGGCGTCGTCTCAGCATCCAGACGGTGCCTTGGCGCCTCAGCTCGCCTTAGCGCCTTAATAACTATGGTCACTTCCATTTGTTTGCAAGCCTGCATTAAAATTAAGTAGCCTGTTTCAAAGATGTCCCGCAGATGTCTTGCAATACCAGTTCTTTCAACCACATCCATTTCATGTAGTGCAAACAAAAGGGGGATCCTGTTTTTTTGTTTATTTGAGACTTTGCACGATTACATCAGTTGGCTTTTATTGATGTGTTGTAGCTGAAGATCTGAATTTTCTACATCAGTTGTCTTTTATTGATGTGTTGTAGCTGAAGATCTGAATTTTCTTTTACCCGAATTTTCAATGGTCTTTCTGGCAAACATGTACAGTAGGATCACTCAGGATATGTATCGATTCATTAACAATTTATTGGAATGAATACCTTTTCTCAGGGAGCATCAACGTTGTATGGCCCCCACACCTTAAGCGCATACATTCAAGAGTTTCAGAAGCTTGCTACAGCCATGGTTGCAAACAAAGATGTCCCAACAAAATTCCAACCTCCTGATCTATTGGACAAGCAAATTGGACTCCTCCCAGGTGTTGTGTTTGACTCGACTCCTCCTGGTGTGAAGTTTGGAGATGTCAGCTCGGATGTTCCTGCAAACTCAACCTTCAATAAGGGCAGTACTGTGAGCGCTACATTCTATTCGGCCTGCCCAAGGAATGACCTTCTTACAGATGGTACATTCTCACTCGTTGAGAAGCTAGATGACAGCAATTGGATTCCTGTCTATGATGATGATGATTGGTCATTGCGTTTCAAGTGGTCAAGGCCGGCAAGATTGAGTCCAAGAAGTTTTGCAACGTTGGAGTGGACCATTCCTGAAGATGCTGCCTCTGGTGTTTACAGATTGAGGCATTTTGGTGCCTCTAAGCCATTAATTGGGTCCATCAAACATTTTACAGGGACCTCTCGCGCATTCGTAGTGCGTTAGGCAGTACACTATTGCTTGTGATGGCACACCTATCACAGTCTACACCTGCCACATTTTAGATTGAAAACTCGTCACTGCACCAACACAATTTCCCCCTTGGGTTTTACATGTATTTGAGGGTTGTAACCTTGCCCCATCATATGAGACTGATGTCCCTACGGTTAAGCTCCAATGAAAATATATATATATATATATATATATATATATATATATATATATATATATATATATATATATATATATATATATATATATATATATAGCTTGTACATAAGTATACTGTCGATTTATGTCAACACGGATCATATGATCTCACTTGAGGCATAATGGTAGTAGATCTCTCCCATATTCCGCCGACTTATATGATGTGCGCACTGTCTTTCCATCTGTATGAAGTACTCTGATAAATAAGCGTGCAACTAGGGGATCTAGTAATCTGAACGATGCTAGTAGCTCAGATGTGAACTTTCCGGTGCCTGACTCGTCAGAACGGGCCGAACCATGCTGTCCTACTGGGACGAAATGGAAACGCTCGTCTTGTCGTCTGGTCGGTGAAGATATAGTCCGTTCACCCGGTAACGGACCAATGGCTGAGCATCTTCACTCTTCAGAGCCCTTTTCCACTGTCAGTTCACATTCTGTAGCGGCAAAGTTGTCCTTAATACTGCAGAAATCTGCGGATGGGCTTCCTGTCGGCTTCGGCGGAAAGATAAGCCGCACTCTAACTAGACGGACTTGTTAAAGCTTTCTTTATGGCCCATCCACGCTACCACATTGGAAAACGCCTCCTTTAAGAAGCCCGGCCCACTAACATTATCCAACATCTTAAACTCGAAAGATGTTAAACTTTGACCACAACCCATGTGTGTGCGCGTGTGTGGACATGTGTGTGGTATGTATCCTACGTATACTCTAAAAAAAGTTTGCTGAGACACATAATTTAAATAATATTTAATAGAATTTCATCATACTCGATTATATTATATAAACATAGTACTGCTGTATCTAATAGAGACAAATCTAATCCAATTCCATTAAATAGTACTTAAATAGTATGTCTCCTTGGTATGCACGTCAGACTAATATTGAGGGAGTAGTACCAGTGCCAACGTCCTCTAAAAAAAGTACCAGTACCAACGAACTGGAAAACTCCTCCAAAAAAATGAACCGGAAAAGGGCGACATGCGCTGGTTGGGGGAAAAGGGAACCTATGCAGCTACGTTCTTCCAGGAACACATGAACTTTACATAAATTATACAGAAATTTTGTAATAAATAGTTCAGTTCTGGTAAGAACCAGGGAAAATGAGACATCAGTTACAAGAGGACTAACATTCTTTTCCAAATGTGTATTTGGTTTTCGATTCGGATAGAAATGCGTGGCGCATGATACTTTAGGTGGTAAATTGTCAAAACAGCACCCAACTTTTCGTTGTACAATGATCTCCTTCCTATTTTACCTTGGGTAAATTAGCAATTACTTACAATCACAATCATACAAGACAAGCACACGAAATGCACTGATTGATTAGTTAGTTCACAGTCCAGTGACCCGTTGTACATCACTCGCAGCCAAATAACAGTTCTGTTAAGGACTAATGATTGGGACCAACCGTTGACCACACAGCCCAAAAAGAAAGTAAGCCTGCCTGTTCGCCTGATTACCTCCCTCTAGAGGAGGGAGAGGATGGAGTCATGGAAGACACTTTGGGAAAGCAAAAGCAAAAGCAAAAGGAGAGAACACAAAAAAGTTCGTTTTTCTAGGCTGAAGGTAAAATGCTGCCTCTTGTTCTTAAATGTGGAGAGCAGAGGCACGGTTGCTGCCTTTACAAGCCATGCAGTTTAGGTAGGTGGCATGGAGTAGCAGTGTAGCATTCCAAAGAACCTGTGAGCGATTTCTTGGCTTTGGGGAAGACTAGATCCTCTTGTCACCTCGGTCCCATCCTTGTCCGTGATTTAGAGGCACGTTTGATATCTACAACTAGCCAGTGTTTTTGCCCGATGTGACGCCTGTTCGTGCATGCACCTCTGAAACCTCAAGCTTTAAACAAAAACGTAGAACCAACAGTTTAGTTACGCCAAGATGCATATCCGAGGAGGCTGCCTGTTGTTTGGCAACAGTTGCCCTCTAAATTTCGCAACCACCGTGTCTTCTGGCTCCTGTCGAGAACGAGCGAAACGCGATTCATGCACGGTAGCAGGATTGCCCGGAGCGTACTCATTCACGAATGAGACAACACCCACGAGATTAATTCTCCGCATTTTATTTTTAGTCCTCGAGACGAGATATGGGATCTGTATCCTCTTATCATTGTTAAAGAAACATAAAGAACAACGAATATACTTTTCCCGTCCTTTTTTATAAGGTCGGTCGGCTACGGCAGTCAGACGGTACGAATGACTCCAACAAATTTCCCTCCAGCGATCTTTTCACTCCAACCGCTATAAATAAATATGAAGACCAAAATTGAACCTGCTAACACCGGGAAGTAACCATAATAACAAGAATCAAAGAGTCAATCTGTCAGACCGGTTTAACCGTCAACTATCAGGCGGTTTGACCGGAGGTCACCGAGCGATCTAACCGGCGGTGAGCGGTCCGACCTCTCCCTTTCAGATGAATTGAAAACAACACGATTTTCAAGAATAGATTTTACCTAACTTTTGATCTACTCATACAAATCACACTAAATTTGAAACATAGCAACCATAGGATGATTGGAACCTATTTCAATAAACAATTTCAAGAATCATTGTCGAGGTTTTCACATTTATCCGTCATAGGGAAGAGTGTTCAAGAATAGGATAAAAGAGGAAAAACTTGATTTACTCATGCTCGTGAGTTCTAAGCAGCCAAGATGATTCTAGATGGGTTCCTACAAGCCCTAGCAAGCTATATCTTAGCATGAATCACACTAGAGTAATATGAAACCAAAAATCATCAAGAACATCTCAAGAAGGCAAGAGAATCAAACAAGAACACAAATAAGACATGGAGAATCAAATTTCATATTCTATTACCACTTGGAGAGAAAGGATTACAACCACTCCACCAGGAGGACACAACCCCAAGAGCAACACTTGGCTTTCTCAATCAAACCCTAGTTTCTCTCTTGAAAGCTCAAGTACAAAACCTAATTTTCTCTCTAATGTCCTCTTATCTAGTGGAGACTCACAAGAAACCATAACCTGGATACAAAGTGGATCACATCCACTACACACACATATGGGAACCCGTTAACCCATTACACAACTGGGTTTTTCACCTATGCACACATTTCAAAGCGTCGTTCTTCACCCTTGGCTCCAATAGCCCGAAATCATCATGTCTTGTCCTCCACAAAGTGTCCTTGACCTAATCCACTTAGGCCACTGCCGTGGTTTTGCAAACTACCTACTTTTCCAGTGTTGGGCAAATGATCATATTGCCCCTCCACTATCATTTCCCGATTCCTTCTCCTCGATGCATCCTCTATGCTTTGTCATCCTCTATGTGGCCCCAATGGCTCCATGTCAACCTTCTCACGGGTCTGGATCCTATCGAACCGTCCTCGCTTGCAAACGGACCAAAGTCACTTGGTGCACCGTATGTCCCGTTTGACCTTGATCACTGGTGCCTTCTATAGCCCTTGTCCATTTCGCACCTTGTCTGAGTCCAACTATCTTACCCTGCCTACATGACTGTTATGGACCTTGGTTCTCCTAACCAAGTCCCGATCTTACTCGTCGTCGACCATAGTTGACTCCGAAATCACCTGCACAACAATAGGCCAAGCAAATTGACGAGGATTCTTGACCAGATCAAACTTTTCCAGTCAAAGTCAGACTTCCTATCAAAAGAGACCCACTATATTATGGTTATAAATATGTAACTAGTTTATAAAGAAAGTTTAATTCTCTTTATTTTGGCCAAACTGGTTGACAACCAGTTTAGGTCATGAACGACCTGCTGTGGAAATTGTCCAACCAACTGTACAGCTCTGGACAATCCCTGATCAACAACTGATCGGGAAACGCTAACAGTTACTCACGTGACTAGCGGGAAGACGGCTTTTGGCGCATTTGGGAACTTACGACAGTTGGCTAACGGACACGACGGTTCAAACTCTCCTAGCGAACGTGCGTGAAGATTAGAGGCACCTTTAGCAGTATTAGCTACACCCTTTCAAATACTATAAGGGGGGTAGCCCACGTTCTCTGTAACATAAGTTCATGGGTTGTAAAAACTGTATTAATGCATTAGTCATGATCGTTACGATCATCCTTTGTATATTCATACAAACACTCAGTGTGTTCACAATAATACATGGTCTTCATTTGATAGCGTTCTTACATTACGTTCCCGAGTAAGTTCGATAGGGAACCATGTGTTCCGATTATCAACAGCTGGTGCTAGAAGGAGGGCGCCATCAATATGAAGATCACCCTTTGAATACAGAGATTTCTTCACTGTGATGTCCTCATGGCCTCGCCGATGGACTATGAGGAGAATTCCTTCGATCTCGATGACTACACCCACCTCACGATGGAGGACTACACCCTTGAGGAGGTGTGCAAGTGTGACTCCTTCGGTGAATACGTTCCAGAGACGAAGTCCTCACCGCTCTCAAACCAATCCATTGGGAGTAAGGCGGTGGGAACGTCAAGTCCACTCTCAAGCAATTCCGAGAGTGGCTATCTTCCAACTTCTGTCTCGAACCGAGAGACAAGTGACCATGATGCCAGCGCCATGGCAATTCATGAAGATCTTGATGATGAAGACTATATTGAGGCGTTGGAACGATCATCTCCAAGGCATCTACACCATCAATTCCGAGGTCTTGACTACTACCCCTCATTTGACGAGGATGTGGACGTTCTCACCCTCTATCTGCTCTGAATTTCGTGAATGTACAGTCGTCAATGCCAACAAGACCGACAAACAACGGGCAACACGTGAGCAACGCGAAGCCCAGGAATAAGCCGAATGTTTGGCGTAGGAGCGATGCAATCAGATTAGTGCAGCCAAGCTAACAAAGTAGTACAATGGAATCATATTGTCGATGAGGGCCATACTCTCCCACAACCAGGTATGGAGGTTTCTGACAAAAAAAAAAGAGTCTAAGAAACCGACCAGACCTGACAAAGGAAAGGCCAAAAGAAAAATAAACCAAGGCCTATACAACGGGAGGTCGTTGCCATAGAGCAACGTTCGACCTATAACAAAGGCAAGGGTTCGTGGAAGAAATCCACTGGTCATTCATTCGACCAGTCTTTCTCAAAAGGCTTTGGTATGACCAGTGGGAACGACCGCTGGTGCCCTATAGTGTGCCTGGTCATGACCTATGTAATTGTCGAATTTGGCAGAAACACATGCGTGACTTTTACTCAGGGAAAGGGTCAGTGCCCACAATACCTAAAGGTGGTGTTCCTAGTAACACCAAGGATGCGGATGGAGACGAACAAACGACATACCAGAAGCCTGACAATCATGTCAATGTCATATTCGGTGGGTCAGCTGCTTATTCATCAAAATGACAATTCAAGTCCGCATACATGGAGGTCAATAGCGTCGACACCCAACCTGGAAGCCAAGCTATTAGAAGTGGTTGGATCTTGTTTCGACCTTCAATAAAACAGATTGTCCAAAAGGTACATCCACTCCTCGCAAACTTCCACCGATCGTTTCTCCTATTATCAGTAATTGTAAGGTACAGAGAGTACTAGTAGATGGAAGGAGTTCTTTAGATTTACTTTTTATAACTGCTCTGGATGATATGCAAATTCCTTGTTTTAGAATTAAACTGGTTACAAATCCTTTCTTCAGGATAGTACTTGGTCCGTCAATTACACCAATTGGTCAAATTCTATTACCAATAACCTTCTAGTCCTCTGTAAGCACATCTATAGAAGTACTACCGACCACCTCAGAGGTCGCTGTTCTCGATCATGACGCAGATTGGATCTTGCCATTAAAAACATATCTAGCGCATGGGACAATGCCCGAGGATGCACGTGAAAAAGACATACTAATTCGAAAGGCAAGATTGTACGAACTAATCAATAACGACCTATACAAAAAAGGAGCACATGGTGTTCTAATATGATGTATTTCTTAGAAGAATGGTAGAACATTACTCCATGAAATACATAGGGGCTTATGTGGAGCACACGATTCATATAGAACACTAGTCGGTAAAGCATTCTGACAATGTTTTTACTGGCCCACTGTACTACAAGACACAATGCATCTTGTAAAGACTTGTGAGCAATGCTAATTTCATGCTTGACAAGTACATCAGCTTGCAAATCAATTGCAGACAATTGCATTGCCTTGGCAATTTTCGACATGGCGTATCGATACAGTTGGACCTTTACCAAGGGCAACAAATGGGTATAAATTCTTATTTGTAACCATTGATACATTCACTAAGTGGATAGAAGCTGAGTCAGTCATTGCAATTACTCACTACTACAAAAAATGCTAATACTAAACGCCTCATCACAGACGGTTGGCCAAAACCGTCTGTACTACATGAAATCACAGACGGTTTTGGTTTAGAAACCGTCTGTGTAAATGGATGCGCTAAAAACCGTCTGTGAAGAGAAAATATCACAGACGGTTCGTGTTTAAAATCGCTCAGGAAGTATCACGAGCGGTTCGTAAAATAATCGTCAGGAAGTAAACCATTATCACAGACGGTTTGTAACAAAAAACTGTCTGTGAAACTTCCAAGACGGTTCTTTTAACTATCAGTCTGTGATAATGGTATATGTCGACGATCAAGACGTCGATCTTACGAAAATAAAAAGGAGAAAGTGACGTGGGAAATCTCAGGAAATGATGGGGCTGCCCTTTATTAATATGAACTGGAATTTACAAGGTATACACTAAGAACTCTGCTTGCTCTCTTGCTATCTCAGGTCTATCACACGAAACTATGGTTTGTGTTCCTTCCTTCTTCGGTCCCCTTGTTACGTCTTCCTTTCCATCTTTAAATAGCCCTCGAAGAGGTGGCGCATTTCTCGAGAAGACGATCGATGCGGCATTACGTCCGTCTGAGTCAAGTGACGATTGATGCGAATCAACCGCTCGGCGATTATATGTCTAGGAAACATACAACCGCATGGAGGTTGTTCGCCGATGTGTCCGGATAAGATGCGTCGTATGGCATGGAATATACACGTGCTCCATTCATCATACGGTGAGAATATACCTTGGGATTTATTCCAGGCGTCGCTTCATACCTTCTACGAGCAGTTCTCCTGGCCGGGAGCTTGGCTTAGGCCTTTGTCCGACCAGGGTACCCATTATGTAACCTCTGGAATCTCTACGACCAGTGAGGTCGTGCACCTCAGGGTTACGACCATGAAGACGTATGGTCTTTTATATATTAAAGATAATATATAGAGGTTTTAATCCTCGTCACCTAACCCCCGAACTTTAAATGAATAAATTGTGTGAACACTTTCCTTCCGATGAAATCGTATCGGGCTGATGCTTATCTAAATGCAAGAGCATTTGAAGCGGTTCGTATTCACTTTAAAGTTGAGAACTTTGTCTTGGGAATCGAAGAGTTTTTGTGTCCGTTGGACTTTTTTTTGGGTAACTCCTTATTACAGTTAGAAATTCTGGAGCTTATAAAACCCCTTTGTAGACTTTGGGTTTTTTCACTTCCTCCTTTCTTTCTTCATCTCCCGAGTAAAAACTACCTCCGACCTTCTTTGCTTTCCCCACCCGAAAGGAACCCAACCATGTCGGACCAAATCACCAACTGGTCGGTTTCCGACTTGAGTGAGAAGAAGTTAGAGAACCTAGAGAAGATCGGGATGCTTCCAAAAAAAGACCTGATTTCTTGGAGATCTGCAGTTGGGGAACATTCCCCGATAGTGAAGATGGAGAAATTCCTGTTTTTCTTGCATATATTGAATGCGGATTTAGGCTACCAATTCATTCCTTCCTTCCCAGAGTTTTGGAGTATTATGGAGTTGAATTGGTGAATCTTGCTCCCAATGCTATCGTCAATCTCAGTATTTTTATCTATCTCTGCGAAGCGTACTTGGGGATTCCAGCAGATCTGGATCTATTCAGGTACTACTACAGAATGACAAAGTCTGGGAAGACGATTGGGACGCCTGGAGAGTGCACCTTGCGTTTCCATGACGGAAAAGCTGATAAGTACATTTTTATGTACTCGAAATCTTCGTGGTCGTCGTGGAAGAAGAGTTGGTTCTATATGAAGATCACAAAGAAAGACAACCTTTATTATTCTGGTAAGAAGGCGGTCGAGAATCAAAATGGCGCCTCTACGAGAAAGAGGGAAATGTGAAGAAATGGGCCGAAGCAATCAAGCTTCTTAGTGTCAAGGGTCTAACATCTTGGCATGTAGTAAAAGATTTTTCTACACGCCGGGTTAGTCCTTTGAAGGCCCGAGCACATAAGATGCTCTGGTACATTGGTCGAGATGATACGACCAGAGATTCCAAAGATGGTAAGCCATTAATGATTCCGACCAGTTTGCCTATCTCAGTTGATTATTTCCGTATCCTTAAATCTTTCATTTACCTTTACAGCTCTATCTATTGATGAGATTAGAAGCCGGATCAAGATGATTCATACGGAGAGCTCAAGCGACAAGGCTAGTTTCCTCGGATCTTAGCGGCTGTTTCTGCTAAAGAAATGATTGAAAGACTTAAGGTAAAAATATCAACTGCTGTTTTGTTGTCGTACATATTATTTCTGATCGGTATATCATAAATCCTCTTTGGTGTGTAGTCGGTTGGGTTGAGAATCAACGAGGCCACTGAAAGATGTGAGCCAATTGATGATCCGATCACCCCTTCGACCACACAGGATGTCAGCCTTCCAGAGGTAGGTGACCGAACATAAATAATATTTTGGACAAATTATGTTCATCGTCTAATTATCTTTGATGATGAATTTAGGCGGTTGTCATACCTTCCAGCAAGGTCACTGAGGACCCTCCAGTGCCTACTGAGGCCACTGTTTTGGAGGTCGACGAATCTACACCTACTGATCCAGAGATCAGGGACCTTGTCCTTGACGAACTGGTCGCGGATATCGCTTCTGATTTTCAATCAGTGGATGTGCAGGATCTAGTCAATCCTACCGATTCAGAACCGGTGAAATCAATTGACAAGAAGAGGAAGGCCAGCGCAACGAACTTTGCTTCGATGCGCTACAAGGGTAAATTCAGAAAATCAACAAGGTACATATATTAAATGAAGAGGTCGTATTTATACATACCTTGGATCTTCCTTACCTTCTCTCTTTGTTTTTTAGATCTTCTGGTGTTCTGGTCGTGTCCGACCAGAGCACCTCTGTAAGATCGAGGAGGCCGACTAGAGGGGGGGGGTGAATAGGCATTTTAAAACTTCTATACGCTAAAACCGATTTCTAATGCGGAAGCTTATAATAATACGGTTTTGCACAATTAAAGCCTAAATAAACTAGGTTCAACTAAGTGTACCAACAATACAAGTCTATTGACAATAATCAATCAAGTATGGACTTGTAAGCAATTCAATTTAAGCAATGTAAATAGTACAAAGCATGACAAGCATTCGTACACAATGAATAAGCAATTTAATACAAGAAATATAAATTGCACAATGTAAAGTAATAGAATGCAAACCACAATGACACGGTGATGTTTTACCGTGGTGTTCGGAGACTTGCCGGTCTCCCCTAGTCCACGTTGAGGGAAACCCAAACCAATTGGGCCGGCTCCACAAATTAAGCCTTCCTCCGAGGTATCAACACCTCGCTCCACTAGGGTTGCTCTTACTCTACTCCGGAGATGGCGAGCACCAAGCCACTCACAAACACCGGGCCTTCTCACAAGCTTCACTTGAGAAGATCACCGGACCACGACGCCTCCACGCCGTCTAGGTGTCGGCAAACACCAAGAGTAATAAGCCAAGTCCCTTGCTTGACTCTCACCGAGTGCAACACATGCACAATTGGATGCTCAATCCAATTATAGTTGCAACACATGCAACTAGAACCTCTCCCTTTTGCTCACAAGGTGCAACACATGCACAATTGAATGGAGAAGCTCACACTAGCTCAAGTGGGTGAAATGGGATGCCAAGGATTACCTCTCAACCGGCCAAGGGGGTATTTATAGCCCCCAAACAAAAAACTAGCCGTTTGGAGACGAAACAGCCAAAAACTAGCTGTTGCAGCCTTTTGCGGTCGTACCGCACTCACAAGGGGCGGTACTACCGTTCTGTGGTACTACCGCTGCTATAAGGGCGGTACTACCGTAGCCCAATTTTCAGCACAGACGACACTCGGTAAAAAGGTCATAACTTTTGACTCCGATGTCGGAATTGAGTGATCTTGGACTCTATTGAAAGCTTATTCAGAGGGCTACACAACCCACCTATTTGATTGATCTCAAATATAATTGATTGTGAGGACCCGGAATATTTAACTAGTAACACTTAACCTCCAATTGGTTCTAGCGTTACTAATTAAACATTCTAAGCCTCGATGGACATATGCTTCCCAGAATTGCAGCATATGCACATCATCACAAAATTACATATCATTTCCATACAACATACAACACTAAGTTCAATAACGACATACATAAAGTAAAGTTATTACAAAAGAGCCGACCGGCCAAATAGAGCAATATACAAGAAAGACAGCGGAAGCAAAAGGTGCCATAAGATGGCTAGAACAAAAGTCGACCGGTTAGCCATACACCCACAAGTCAACCGACCGGGCCGCCAAGCTAGACGCCACGAAGACTACCACAGCACAGCTCACAAAAGTGAGGCCCCTCAAGCTCACCTTCTTCCTCTGCAACAAATACATTTATGCAAGATAACTGAGTACACAAAGGTACTCGCAAGACTGACGTGTGGAATAGCAGACCTGTTCATAAACTACATGCAAGCTTATTTAGGTGGAGGTTGTATGTCTCATTTTGCACAAAGCCAACTTTATTTGCAATAACGTAATACATTAAAAGCAAGTTTGCAAATCTATCTTGTTGTCAACATAAAAGCGTAATAAAGATACATACAAGTAACCACCTGGAAGTGACTATCCCAATAGTCACAACAACATAGCACGAATCCCCGATTCGTACCACCCATCAAGTTTTAATTAAAAAGGTTGTAGTCTAACTCTTGAAAGCTTACCCAAGCGTGTCCATAACCTAGGACGAGGCTATTCGAATAGTTTTAACCCTGCAGGTGTACCAATGTACCCACACTTGCATCGCCTTTAAGCCACAAAGCACACTTCCAAGGTATGCAAGCACGGCTAAGTCCTCTGAGACATTTTCCAATATTGTGTATTAACCACGAGCCGCTCGTATGGATAGAAACCCATACGCTTACATTGCCACCAAAGACAACCACATTGCGGGGAAGCCTTTCGGACTCCACAATGCTCCCAACACCATCCCTCCTGCGACTCCCTGCGACCCGAAGCCAATACACTCCAAAGTACTAAGTCAAGAGAGGTCCCATACCCTCTAGTGTGGTTAGCACGCACAAATTGCTCGGATAACAGGTACTCACAAGATGTTCGGTCCTTAATTGACTCGAGCACCATTCCAGTCACACCCGAAAATCACACCATCTTACCATTGTGCCAAAGTCTAAATCCTTTTGTTTTTCAGTTTTAGTTTTCATAAGTAGACATGGCACAAGGTGGAAATCATAATCATAATAAGTTTTATGTGATCAAGGTTATCGACAAGTCGATAACCGCCCATTTCTACCGAAGCTAAACATGGCTAAGCAATTAATTCGCAAACTACTAAGTGACAAGAGCTCATCCACGAACTCTAAATCACAGCAATGCCTAGGCTCATGGTAGTAGAGGATAATCATTTGCTAAGGAGATGCATCTACTAGGCCAACTAACGACAATAGTTTAACATAAAGTAGCAATGCATACATAGAAGTTGTAATCAACATAAATACTTAAAATACTGGGATTAACATGATCAAACTGCTTGCCTTGCTGGATTTGTTCTTGCTGCAGAGGGGAGTGCTCAGGTTCAATAAATTCTTCGGAACCTAACGTGAAAAGGCGATAAAAACCGATAAGAACGAAGAACACCAAAAGGAACTCAACAGCAAAGAACATCCAAATCCAATGAAATTTCTACAGCAGCTAGAGGTTGATTTTAGACAATTTTAGAAACAAGAATCAATCCAATTGGACTTAGTATGAAAAAGTTATGGCCAAATTAAATTCTCTCAACCAGAAAAATCCTAATTAAATTAATTAGAGTTACTGTTCATGGCAAAAATTTCTAAAATGATCTGGAACTTGAAATTTTTATGGTAGGTAGATATGGTTATCCTAACAACAGCAAAATTGAGTTTGCACAAATTGGAGTTATAAAGAATTAGTTATGATTTTTCTAAGTTCTAAAACTAGCATATATCATTTCTCAGGAACATAAATAAAGACAAGGTCTAGTTCATATTAAAGCATGTCTACAGACCAATTTTACCAAGTTGAGTTTGCTCAGTTTGCAATTACAGAGAGAAAGGTTGTGCATTTTACAAATTTTCAATGAATTTCTAGACATCATTCCTCACTAAACAAGATCATGCAATTAAAGTCATTTCCTACTATATAACAGTGCCTAAATTCATTCTCAGATTAAAGTTCATACTACAACAGAGCTACAGCAACTGGAATCATTCAAAAAGGAATTGAAATGACAAAGTTATGCACTTTTGAAATTTGAAACATCAAAGACTTAGAAAATTTGAGCTCTCGGGAGGTCCAAAGGAACTGGAAGACAAAGGAGAGGTCGTGGGCCGTTGATCTTGCATCGCAGGGCCACAGCACCTCGAGCACACAAGACGGAAGACCTCCTCCCGCATTGGGGAGGTCTGGACCGTTGAGATCTGATCCAACGGCCATGACTAGTGCATGCACAGCGCACGCAAAGGAGGTCCTAGCGCCTAACAGAGGTCGTGACCGTCAGATCGAGATCTGGCGATCCCGAGCACTAGGGGAGGTCCTAAGGGTAAACCTACGGAGGGAGGTCTGGACGGCTAAGATCTCACGGAGGAGGTCTTCAACGGTCTATATCTCCAGAGAGAGGTCTTTAACGGACACGATCAAGTGAGGAGGTCTGGCGATCAAGATTGAGCGAGGAGGTCCTAAGGCTTTAAATCGAGGAAGGAGGTCTAGCCCGTTAGATCTAAATCTAACGGTTTAGACCGATGAGGAGGTCCTAACGCTCTGAGATCTAAAGGAGGAGGTCCGAGACGGTCAAGATCTCCGGAGGAGGTCTTGATGGTGGGATTGACACGAGGAGGTCTTGGATGGCCAAGATCTTCTTGGGAGGTCCTACGCGAAAGGGTTTTAATCGGAGGAGATCCGGGCGGCTCGGATTAGACCTAGGGAGGTCTGAGCGGTCCGGTCGGCGCGAGGAGGTCCGAGCGCTAAGGATTTTCCAAAATGAGATCTACGCTCGATCTAAACCGGGAGGTCGTGAGCAGTCGAGATTGAGCCTAAGAGGTGCGGCGGGGTTTTCTTTGTAAAAGGCCAGGTGGCTTTTACAAAGACGACCCGAGGGTGGTCTGAGGTGGTCTTTGCAAAATGACCAAGGGAGGTCTTTTTGCAAAGAGGACCTCGGTGGAGGTCCAGAGGGTGGTTTTGACAACACGACCAGGGAGGTCTTTTGCGGAAACACAGAGGTGGTCCTATGCGGCTAAGATCTAACAGGGGTGGTCTGCGACGGCTAGGATCAACACCAAGGGGAGGTCTTTTGCAAAGAGGACCCCCAAGGATGGTCCTACGACTCGGATTAATTCTAAGGAGGTCCTAAACGGTGGACAACAAGTCTAGGAGGTCGTGGGGGTGGTCTGAGCGGTGACCCAGAACACGACCACAGTGACGGCTTCCGACAAAACTAATGCGGCTGATGATTGGTAATAAAAGGATCTAAAGGACATTAATGACTTCGGATTTGGTCAAAACCTAGGGCCCACGGCCGGTGACACTACTGCACGATTTAAGACATGATTAATGCGCGAGTGATTAGCAATGATTGGGCATTAATGCTGCCCTAAGAAAATGACGAAAACGGGAGTTTTGAACCGGCAAAATCCCGAGCACGTTTAACGGCTTGCCGCCGGCGATGGGGACCGATAAACACACAAAAGTGTCGCGGACCTAGCGGAGGCACTCTCGACGACGGCGACGGCCTTGAACGCCGGCGAGCCGGAGAATGGCGGAGGACAAGCTTTTCGGCAAAACCGAAAACGACACAACTGAGCGCTACGAGCTAAGCTACTAAAACCTAGAGCCCTACGGGACTAAATGAACTCACCCGAGTGCAGGGAAGGTCGAGCGGCCGAGGAGCGCCGGCGGCGAGCGAGATCACCGAGTCGAGGAAGAAAGGAGGTGCTCCTCGGTAGAATCAGATCTCCGCAAAGTGGTCAACCTGTGAGAGGCAAACCGAGAGATTAGGAGGGTCCTAGGCGACCAGAGAGGACCAGAGGAAGAGAAAGGAACCAATGGAACCACTGGAGCTCGAGGCCTTCAAAGAGCTCCAAAGCCGACAATGGTGGCAGAGAGAGGGTGTGTGCTTAGGTGTTTGAGTTTGGGAATCAGCTCAACTGGGGGAGCCCAACACAACAAAGAACGAAGAAGGAAAAGGAGAGGAAGGCCTTAGGCTATACATAGCCTGGGAGCTTGGCAATGGTGTGGGCAAAAGCCTACTGTGAGCATGAACCATGCCCCTGCCATGGACTGACTGGATTTGACAAGGGTAGGTAGGGGCAGAGCAGGGTGGAGACTTTGGAGGTTAAAGCTGACTGGCAATAAATGCATGTCAACAGAAAGAGCCGTTGACAAGAGGCAAAAGGTGACATCTCACTGCCCCCACTGCTCTGACCCAGACACACGCACGCAGTGCGGGAAAACCATGATGACCGGACCTCCGTGAGGTCATGAGGAAGAGAAGCAGGCCGAGGGAGGTCTGGGCGTCCCAGATGTGCTCGGGAGGTCTGGGCGTCCCGGATCACCCGAGGTGGGAGGTCTTGCGCGGCGAGGAGGTCCCGGGAGGTCGTGAGCCACACGATGGGTATCCACGGCTTGGACCACCCGGCGCCGAGGGCACTCAAGAGCTCCTCGGATCGGGGAGGTCGTGGCGTTGGATTGAGATCAATGGCTCAGCTTGCGCGCAAACGGCTTGAGCCCGGTGCGGCGGCGGCGGCGTGGTCCAACCAAGTCGGTTGAGTTGGGCTCGGTCCGAGCCCAGTCCGACTCAACCAGATTTAGTTTTTCTAGTTTTAGAAGGAGCTGCTCTTTGGAGAATTGTTTGAGGCAGCAAACCGACTCCAAAAATTACGAAATTTTTACAGGATCTGGCTGACTCAAACGAGGACCTAGCATAAAATTTTCAGAGGCTTTGGTGCTGTGGATATTCCTCCAAAAATTTAACAAGGTACTGGTCCAAGGTTTGACCAGATTTTAAATTGGGTTGACTTGCCTTCAACAACATTCAAACAATTTCTAAAAATTGTAGAACTTTTCGGAGGAGCCCCAAGCCAACCCAAGAATTTAGGAAAATTATTTCCAGGAGATTATCACAAGATGGAACAAGAATGACTAAGAAGAATAAGATGTGGGTCGAAATGACTTGTGATTTTTGTATTCCCATAATCTCTTTACCACAATTGTCCAAAGCATACAGGAAATACAAGATGTAAGAAAAAGTTTTAATTTCTCCTCATTTTCTTACATTTGAAACACAAGCCCAAAATTGGGATGTTACATTGATCAAATCAAAAAGTACAACTCAAAAGAGTCACTACCATGGTCTAAGTCCAAAGAAATAGCAACAAGCAATCTTAGACCATATCAAGGGAATACACATGAATCTTAACCATTTGCAAAACACATTTGCAAACTTAGATCATGCCACAAGGAGTAGGTACATGGACTTCAATCATTTGCAAAACACATTTGCAAAGTATAGTCACATGCTACAAGGATTATCCATGAGCCTCAGCTATTTGCAAAACACATTCGCAAATATAGGTAACATGTTAGAGTGAGCTAGAGCAAGTGAGATTGAGTTATCAACGCATGATGAGACTCAAGCTACTAAACAAGACCCCTCTTAATAGTACGGCAACCTATACTAGCAATCCGATCTTCCAACCAAACACCAAGACCGGTAAAAGACTAGGAACACATCCGTAGCTCTAGCTAGTCATACCTTTGCCTTGAGTATCTTCTTGAAGCTTGATGACGCACATCCTCACTTCAACTTCGGGTTCTTGACTTGAAATCTCATCAACACATGATGACTTTCTTTGCTTCGGGATCTCGACTTGATGCCCATCAACACATGATGACTTTCTTTGCTTCGGGATCTCGACTTGATGCCCATCAACACATGATGACATCCTTCATCCCGAGTCTTGATATGCATCAACACATGATGCAGTCTTGACCTCCATCAATACATGATGGATCTTCTCTTGACTTGATGATCAACTCATTACCATATCTTCTTCGAGATCTTGATATGTATCAACACATGATACATCTTCTTGAACCTTGACTCGATGACGATCAACTCATGATGTCATCCAAAGTCTTCATCACCCTAGAACATAACCTATTCATCCAACTCATGGAAAATGTTAGTCCCACAATGTCATTAACATTAATTACCAAGATATAGCTGCATAAATGCTTTTGAACAAGCCATTACTGAAGGTGCGGTATTACCGCCAACTAGCATCCGGTAATACCGCTCTCCGGTAGTACCGTTTCACAGATGCGGTACTACCGATTTCCAGAGGCTCGAGAAATACAGAAAAACACCTTCTCTGGAATTTACATACCGCCAAATAACAAACGGAACAACCGGGTTGCGGTAGTTCCGCCAACACATTTGCGGTCATACCGCTACGCGGTAGTTCCACCACATGAACTCCGGTACTACCGCACATCGGTAGTACCGCTTACCAAATGCGGTCATACCGATTTTCACTGAACTTCTTCTAGAAGCTTTTCGAAATGCAGTGCATGACTCCTTTGTCTTGAGTCATGTCGATCTTTTATCACCTTTGCATTTCCTTTTTATGTCATCACTCAAACTCCGGGACTAAGCCTTGAAACATCTTAGCACACATGTTAGTCCCACAACACAATTTTAAATAATTGAATAGAGATAAATATGAGTATATACGAACTACACAAGTTGTATATACTAAGAGTATATACGAACTACACAAGTTGTATATACTAAATATGAGTGTATACGAACTACACAAGTTGTATATACTCATATGAATACATTAACTACACAAGTTGAATATATTCAAGGATATATGTGCATCTATAAACTACACAAGTTTCATATGCTCTCATATACTCATATGAATATATTAACTACACAAGTTAAATATATTCAAGGATATGTTACAAAGTAAAGATCCTTAATATATGTGGAAAGAGAATATGGATCAATACTAATGAAACCACAAAATATAGAATGAACTCCCCCTAAATGTGTGCATATACAAATGTGTAATGGAAACATATGCACATATCCAAGTTAACCTTTGTGGTGGAGTTTAACCTATATTTTGGATCCGAGGAATGCAATAGTATATAATAAGAAGTAGAATGCATACCTCTTGTATTTCCATCTTTATATCCAAATGAGACTAAGCAATAGATAATTAATAGAATTGTTAGTCTCACAAATAGATTGTCATTTATGAATACATACCTGTTTGGATTTTTGCTTTATATCCAAGCTGAGACTAAAACATGATATAGCATTAAGAGTGTTAGTCTCATACTTGCATGCCTTCATGATTTTCACCTTTATATCCAAATAAGACTACACAATATGTATATCAATTAAAAGAGTGTTAGTCTCATAAATAGGTTTGTCATTAATCATCAAAACTCCATTAACACATAATGGCGGGTGTAGATCTTTCAACCTCTCAGGAAAAGGTTCCTGAAGAAGAAATGGTCGTGGAGGTTCCTGATCAGGATACTCCTAAAGCTAAAACTGTCGAGGATGAAGTAGTAAAAGAAGCCACCGAAAGGTGTTTCACATCTGCTCAGGATCCTCTAATAATCCTTACTCCTTCTCCGGAGGTAGTCATCTCCAGAGATCCTCAACAGGTTCCACCTCCTCCTGGAAATGCTTCTCAGTTAACAAATTCCCTTTTTCTCCCGATTTATCGAGGATAAGGAACTTGATGAAGCACGGGAAAGATATCGGACCATCAAGCGAGATTGGTCGGATACAATCTTTTCCGAATATAACGATATGGCAATTCGGGTAAGTGTTCTCGACCATCCTTACAACTCTTTCTTTTGAAGTTTCTCTGAAACTTTATCAAAGAAAGGAATTTTTGTTTTTGTAGCATATGGTCGAGAAATATGCTGTGGTCGGAGGACTAACCCAGCGTATAAGGTCTTTGGAGCAGAAACACTCCGATCTGAGAAGTAAGAACATTTCTCTTTTAGTTTGACTTCCTAAATTTTATTACCTTATTTGTCTTTTGTAACCTAACCTTCTCTTTCTATCATATTGATAGATTTAGAGAAATTTAAAGAAGAGACCGCGGCCAAAGAGGCTATAATAATAAAACTGAGGGAAGAAAATCAGAGTAAAGACCGGTCGATCGAACATGCGATGACCAGACAAAAGGAGGTTTTCGACTCTTGTGAGAAGAAAATCAAAGGTAACTGGTCGTAGACTTAACCAGTATTCTATAACTCCAATTGTAAAGAGTATATTAATTTCTTTTTATCCTCTTGTGCAGAAAAAACCCAAGCACTTGAACGAGCGGAGAAGACTCTCGAGTTTGAGCGTTGTCAAAAGGCAGCCTTTGTATTCGGCCTTGATGAGAAAATCATGGCTCTTAACAAAATGATCTTTGATATGGGATCAGGATCAAACTTGCCTTCTTTAGGAGATCCAACGGAAAAGATGAACTACTTTGGTCAACTTCTGGAAGATCTCAAAGGTCTGCTCAAAACTATGAGGGAAAACCATACCTAAACAATGAAGGAAGCTATTGTAACTGGAGTTAGTGTTGCTTTAGCAAAACTAAAGGCTTCCGACCCCTCTATTAATCTTAAAGCTGTGGAAGAGGACTTCGACTGCTCTGAAAGTGAAGCAACAAAACTTCTCGAGGAAGTAAAACCTCTCGGAGAGAAAGTTGCTGAGGAAATGGAAGTCGGATCTCCATCACGTAGCGACCAGTCTGGTGGTCCCAATATGTAAATGGATGTAATATTTAGAATATGCAAAATGAAACTTACCTTTCATCAATGAAGATCCTGCTTTGTTTTATCGATGTTATTAAATACTCATATATCTCTAGCCCCATCGCTTATATTAGTAGATGAACGTTACTAAAAGAAAGCGATGAGACCAGAAATTGAGTAATAACAATGACCATGGTAAGAGTGCTGATAATGTGTATGACAATGATCCAGGAAATACTAGGAAATCATGTGGTCGGAACCAACTGATGATTTCGACTAGTCTAGATATTGCCCATTATCGAAGTACTATGAAATACCACTTGTAGTCGGAAGATATAACAAAGACCAGATTTGCTTGATAAGATATGCATTAAGAATGTATGCAAAGAAAAAGAAATGAAGAGATAAGTACCGTTGTTTAGAAAATATTCGGATCTGGTCGTATCGAATCTCAAGAGCTGAAGATTTGTAAAATATTTCGCGAAACGTGCTCATGATCAAATCCGACTGGCAGCGAGGATCGTAGGAAAATGACCGTCACTAGGAAGCTCCTTCCGCAAGCGGGACCACGTGCGAAAGGAGAGACTTCACCGGGAGGCTTTACGTATCCCGACCGAGAGCCAAACTTGAGTAGAACAGAATGTTGAAATAAAATAACAGTCTTCAAATTCAAGAAAGAAACGAAAACCAAGAAAATCGTCTGAGTTGGTACTCCTTATACTCGTATGTTTCTTTAAGAAAAGAATATCTGGTCGTGCGTGTGTATCATTGAAGCAATGATCACGGCTAAAACCAGTGTGATCGGTGACATTCAAGTCAGCAACCATGAGTAGTGGAGATCCTATGGAAAGGAATATCGGAGAGAATGAGAGTCTTCTCCGACCAACCAGCAACGGGAATGGCATATGACCAGATGCAACAAATAATAAGTATAAACAACCACACTTATCGTTTTTGTTTGTTTGTAAAAGGAAAAACATCTTTATTGAAAAATGAAAGGAAATGAAATACATGAAATTAAACATAGAACTTACGCAATTGATCTATATTCCAAGAATTAGACAAACTTGCCCATCTGTCGTAGCTAATCGTACCGATCCAGGTCGGGTAACTTCGACCACAGTGTATGGACCTTCCCACTTAGGTGAAAGTTTGTTGCGACCCATTTGGTTCTGAATTTTTCTAAGAACCAAATCACCTACAGTTCGGCTGCGAGGTTGCACCTTACGACTGTGGTACCGACGTATGGCTTGTTGGTAGATAGCTGATCATAGCAAAGCTTGATTTCGTCGTTCTTCAAGGAAATTGATGTCGTCAAGTCGTCGTTCACACTGATCACTTTCAGAAAAGGAATCAGTTCGAGCAGAACCAATTTTAAGTTCTGGAGGAAGCATGGCTTCAGCTCTGTAAACCATAAAGAATGGTGTTTCACAGGTCGCACGACTAGTTGTGGTACGACGGCCCATAATCTGAAGGAAGTTCTTGAACCCAAGCCCCTGACCGTTGAAGTAACTGGTCGAACACTCGTCGTTTGATCCCTTACATTATGATATCATTGGCTCGCTCAACTGCTCCGTTACTCTGTGGATAAGCGACAGAAGCGAAATGTATCTTGATACCTAGATCTTCGCGAATTTCAAAATTGCCGCCGAGAACGGGCACCGTTATCGGTGATTATACGATCGGGTACACCAAACCGTGTAATCACGCACCGTTAGAAATTTCTTGGCGGCTTGGCTTGTAGTTTTACAACCGGCTCGGCTTCGATCCACTTAGTGAACGTGTCAATCATGACGAACAGGAACTCAAAGCCCCCGGGTGCTCTTGGGAAAGGTCCCAGAATGTCCAGTCCCCAGGTTGCAAAAGGCCAAGAAAGAGGAATCGTTTGCAAAGCTTGAGACGGCTGATGTACTTATCGGCTATGAAACTGACATTGTACGTACTTCGTCATGAGCTCTTTTGCATCAGGAAGGGTAGTTGGCCAGTAGTATACTTGCCTAAAGGCTTTACCAACGAAAGTTCTGTAGGAATGATGAGCTCCACGGACTCCTCCATGAATTTCGGCTAGCAATTTAATGCCATCCGAGCGAGATATGCATCTCATCAACACTCCGTGAGATCCTCGTTTATACAAGGTACGTTCAATGAGAGTGTATGATTTGGCTTTTCGTGCAATACGATCAGCCTCTACATCATCTTCTGGAATTCGGTCATGCTGAAGATAATTGTAATCGATGTCATCCAATCTCTACCGTGATCGTGATGGCGCCAACCATCATCGACCTGTGGAGCATCCATGTTTGCAGAATCAAGGTGTGCAACCTCCTTGCTAACATTTATGTCCTCGGAAGGCTCGACTACCGAGGGTGAATCGAGTTTCTCGAGAAAAACTCCGGGCGGGACGGATGTCCTTGTGGAAGCCATCCGGGCCAACTGGTCTGCTAGAAAGTTTTCCTTTCTAGGAATGTGTTGGATCTGAAAACTGAAGAAATGTTTTTCGAGTTTCCGTACTTCCGCCAGATATGATGACATCTTGGTACTAGAGCATTGATACTCTTTCCCTACTTGATTCGCAACTAGTTGAGAATCGCCTTTCACTAGCAATCTGTGAATCCCGAGCGAACGAGCTGCTCGAAGTCCGGCCAGTAAACCTTCGTATTCTGCCACATTGTTAGTAGCAGGAAAGTTAAACTGAATGGCGTACTTTATTTGTTTGCCAGTAGGGGAAATCAAGACGACCCCAGCCCCCGAGTCATGCAACATCAAGGAACCATCGAAGTACATTGTCCACTCGTCGTAGTGCTCGTACTTGGGCCCTTGGGTGGGTTCAGGGTTTGTCCATTCGGCAATGAATTCTACTATTGCCTGGGACTTGATTGCTGCTCGTGGGACAAAATGGAGATCGAACGCCCCAAGCTCAACCGCCTATTTTGATATTCGTCCTGATGACTCCCTGTTTCCCAGGACTTGACCAAGAGGATATCCAGTAGGTACGACCACTTTGTAGGCCTGAAAATAATGCCTTAGTTTCCTTGAAGCCATAAGGAGACCATAGAGCAACTTTTGTACTTGCGGATACCTTTCTTTTGGTCCATGCAAGACTTCGCTTACGTAATATATTGGTCGTTGAACATGGTCTCGCTCTACGACCAGCACACCACTAACCGTTTGTGGCGTTGCAGCCACGTAAATTAGCAATGTTTCTCCCAATCTTGGAGAAACTAAGATTGGGGGACTTGTAAGGTACCGTTTTAATTCTTCAAAGGCGCTGCTTGCTTCTTTAGTCCATACGAAACTCCCATGTTTCCAGAGAAGTTTAAAGAAAGGTAGTCCTTTTTCGCCTAACGACTTAACGCTACCATACAACCGGTTAATTTCTGAACTTCCTTCTTTGTGGTTGGATCGCGCATCTGATCGATGGCGGCGATTTTCGTTGGATTTGCTTCAATTCCTCTAGCCGAAACTAGGAACCCGAGAAGCTTTCCCGACGAAACTTCGAACACACATTTCTCTGGATTTAACTTAAGGTTATGACGTCTTAAGTTATTGAAAGTCTCTTGTAGATCTAGAATATGATCGCCGGCGTTGATGCTTTTTACGACCAGATCATCAACGTAGGCTTCAAGATTCCGACCTATCTGAGGGCTAAAAGTCTTTTGCATCAACCTTTGGAATGTTGCATCAGCATTCTTGAGACCAAATGACATTTTTACATAACCATTAAGTGCCATATGGGGTGATAAAGGAAGTTTCTCTTCATCTTGTTTACTCATATTGATCCGGTGGTACCACGAATAAGCATCCAAAAACTTAACAACTCACACCGTAAGTAGAGTCTACAAGTTGATCAATGCGAGGAAGGGGAAAGTCATCCTTCGGACAAGCTTTATTAAGATCTGTAAAGTCAATACACATTCGCCATTTGCCATTGGCTTTTCTAACCATTACAGGATTGGCGAGCCACTCTGGGTGGTCGACCTCACGAATGAACCCAGCTTTGAGAAGCTTGTCAATCTCCGACTGGATTGCTTCTTTTCGATCAGATGCGAAACGCCGTAGCTTCTGCTTGACCGGTTTTTTGTTAGGCTGTAGAGTTAGCCTATGCTCGATCACCTCCCTGGGGACTCCGGGCATGTCGGACGCCTGCCAGGCGAATACGTCCTGATTAGCTCGGAGGAAGGAGACGAGCGACTTTTCCTATTTAGGGTCTGAGTCTTGCTCCGACCAGTATCTTGGCATCCTCTAGAGAAGTACTTCCTTAAGCTTGTCGTAGACCAGTTCACACCCCTTGAAGTCATCCATAAGCTTTAAATTGAGTTCACCAAGATGTCTCTGCTTAACAGTAGCTTCCTTGATGACATCTTCTTTCTCATTAAGGCTCATTTCTTTAAGAATATGCTGGAATTTGAGTTCCTTAGCTTGGTTGTCAATTCTGACCAACTTGTTCTCATACCCATGAATGAGTTGACCAACAGTACACTCATCTTTCTTAAGAAGACTGAAATAGCAAAGTTAGAATTAAAAAAATCTTTAATAATGAAATGTTAAGAGTTTATTTTTTAACATACTTTGTCAGCTTTGTAATTTCTACATCCTTGAGAGTAGTCTTGCTGGTTACGTCCTTAATGAAGGTCTTCACAAGACCAAGCATTTCAGTTGTTCTCTACAAGTATAATAGCGAGAAGTCATTTTTCTCTGCTATTTTAGCAAATCAAAAGACTTATCTAAAGAGATCATTAACTGGTCGTTTAAGTCTTTTATTTGTGTCTCCAATTCATTATACACAGAGACCTCTAGTATAGTAGGTTGGTCGACCCTTGAACTGGTCAGAACACTTTTTGGTTCAAAGGGTGGCTTCCATGCCACCATGGCACTAGTGAAAGAATTGAGGGGAGAACAAATAATAGTTTCCTATTCAAAAGACCAAGATAAAAAAAATCTTAAATAAAAGAAAGGCATATACCCAGCCATAAAATACATTCAAAGAAGTAAGAACACTTACTTGTTCGGCAGACTGAATGTTGGAATCCTGACCAATGCTCTGGTCGGGGACAACGTCACCCTCTTCTTCACGTGAAGCTTCGATGGTCGGAGCCTCTTCGACGACCACCTCAATTTCCCTGGTCTCCCCTTGGATTGGTGGGATCTTCTCGATCACCACTTCCACAAAAGTCTTCTCGACTCTTTTGTGGGAACTTGTCCTGAGGAGGTCAAAGCTTCTTCGACCACTTCCTCAGCGACCACTTTAGATGTTGTCGCCTCCTCCAAATTGATTTGTATAGGAGGAGAAGATAGTGGCTCTTCTCTAACTTCTTCAACTTCAGCAATGGGAGCAATAGAGGTAGTTGGGGGATACATACAGATAATAGCATTTATCTAAGTAAATATTTCAAAAAATCAATTAAAGTAAGTTTAAGTTGAAACACTTACTTGAAACGAAGACCGATGTTGGTCTCGAATGAAAACAGGCCGTCAGCAGCAACCAATTTGCTACTATCGACCTTAGTAATACTAACACTAGGAATAATAGTCCTAGGTTTTCGCACCAAGATTAGGGGAATTTAGTTTTCCTCCTCGATTTTATCTCCCTCACCCTGAACACATGAGAACAATGGAAGGTGATTATATGATTGTTGCAAAATCGTAATTCTTTGTTTCTTCTTGCACACCTAGGTAGAAGTCTTGGTAGCTTTTGCCAATTTCTCTTGTGCCTGGGGTCGGTCATGAATTCCCTTCGACGGGATGGCAGGTGGGGTGCTGGTTGTCTCTGCCGCCTTGCTACTCAAGGTACGGCGTCGATTGGCGTTGTACTGGTCATCGTAGCACTAGTCTTCTCAACAGTAGCCAGAGCACCCGAAGAGGACGCTGTAGTGACCTTTGTTCTGGTCGTCAGTCTCTCGACCACGACCGGAGTAGACGTTGCAACGGAAGTCTTGGTCTTCTTAGCAGTTGGTGCCTGACTGCTAGACCCAGACTGGTGAGTACTCCTCTTCCTGCCATGCATCTAAAAAAATAAAAAAATATATTAAGTTACAGTCTTAAGAAAACGTTTGAGGCTGAAGCTTAACATATACGTACCTGCATGCGTTCTTTCTTGAACTTTGCAGACACCCCAATGAGGCTGGAAGGATGCTCATCGAAGGAGATTGGCTCTAAGCCATCTCTCACGTTCTTGAGCATAATCGAGGTTCTTTCCTCAACCACCCCCTCTGGAAGAACTAAAAAACAAAATATTCATAGACTTAATAATATTTAATTACAAAGTCTCAAACAAGAAAGTACTTGGAAGAGATACGTACCTCGAGGACTGTCCTTGGTCGGGTCTTCTCCCCTTCTAACTCCCACACATAGTGGGCCCTTTTCTTCAAAGGGCTAATCTTGTGGTGGAGGAAGTCATGGATGATCCGCCGACCAGTCAACTCAGCGGACACCAAGGAGGCCACTGAACCGACCACTTTTTCCTCTTCAGTAGTCAATATCAAAGAAGCCTTCTCCTTCTTTGAATCCTATGCCGACTAGGATGGAGGTGCACCTCCAGTATACTTCAAGTGGACCCCTCTAGGAATATCGGAGTAGAACCACTCCTTTTGATAATCCTTCCACAAATACCTAATAGGAAGTGGAGGATAATTCTTGGACATTTGGTCCTGAAATTTGAAATAGATGCTCCTACAGTTCCCTTTACCGCGATTATTTTGGGTGAACTGATAGAAGTGTCTAAAAAGACGAATAGAGGAAGGAATGCTAAGGAAAGCATCGCAAAAATGCAAAAAGACACTAAGGATTGTGATAGAATTCGGTCCTAAGTGGAAGAGTTATATCTTGAAGTAATCTAGGACGTCAGCCAAGAATTCACTCTTGGGTAGACGAAACCCTAGTTTTACGAAAGAGGAAAAAAAAAGAGGATAATCTAATATTTTTGTGGAATCGGAGCATCCTCATCACCGCAGGGGTTTCATGCGACTAAGGATCGCGTTGGAATGTAGCCTTGATCTTCAAGTTCTTGAATTTTGTTCTCAGAAAGATTTGAAGCTCCAAGAATCCCTATGATCAAAGATCAAACGAGGACTTCGAAAAGAAGGAAGATTTTGAGAGCAAAGATGAATTAGAGATGAAAGGGCACTAAGGCAGGAGATAGAGATTGCAATGAGAGTGAATAGTAGTAAAGATAAAAAGATGTACTTTTATACCCTTTATTGTGAATCGTTTGCCCACTTACCGCAACCTCCGAACACAACTTCCAATAAAACACAAAACTTTTTCCTTTCTCCCACATTTTCATTAAATGATTGGAATGATTGTGTGAGATCAAATCCTATCGATGCACGTTTTGAGACATATAAACCTCAGGTAAATATTATTTTCTTAGCCTTGGGGCTAGCTGACAAGGATTCTTGACTAGGTCAACCTTTTTCGGTCAAAGTTAGACTTCCTGTCAAAAAGGCCCACTATATTACGGTTATAAATCTATAACCACTTTATAAAGAAAATTTAATTCTCTTTATTTCGGCCTAACTGGTCGACGACCAGTTTAGGTCATGAATGACCAGCTGTGGACATTGTCTGACCAGCTATACGACTCTGGACAATCTCTGATCAACAAACCGGTCGGGATACGCTAACAGTTACTCACGTGACTGGCGAGAATGCGGCTTTTGGCGCATTCGATAACTTACAACAGTTGGCTAACAAACGCGACGGTTCAAGACTCTCCTGGCAAACCCGTGTGAAGATTAGAGGTGCCTTTAGCGGCATTAACTGGTACTCTTTCAAATACTATAAAGGAGGTAGCTTATGTTCTCTGTAACATAAGTTCATGGGTTGTAAAAACTGTATTCATTCGTTAGTCACGATCGTTATGACCATCCTTTATACATTCATACAAACACTCAGTGTGTTCACAGTAATATATGGTCTTCATTTGATAGCGTTCTCACATTACAATCTTGAGTAAGTTCGATAGGGAACCATGTGTTCCGATCATCGACACAAACCATTTCCAGGCACAGATTCATTCCAACCCGACCCATATTAGTCATAAACACAACATGCAACACATATGTATCAACACCAAATCCATCGACAAAACCAAAAATATTTTACACAAATATCACCCTGGTCGGTCAGACCGTCAGCCATGGTCGGTCTGACTGCTCCCAATCCATTCACAAGTCCTGGAAACACCCTTCTCTGGACAATTCGACAAAACACTATCTATTTTCGTGTTGAGTCACCATTTTCCATGAGACCAGGAGCAAACACATCCTCAAGCACTCCTACATACGTGTTTAATCGGATTCCTCATAATTCCAAAAAAAAGTCAACCAGGCGATCTGACCGCCACCCATGGTCGATCAGATCGCCCCACCTCTGTCGGGCAAACCACCCCCAGAGCCGATCTGATAGCCACAGATGCCGGTCTGACCGATTCCAACTTGACAACATCTCTAAATTCAGTTTAATGTTAAACCCAAACTCAAATCTTAACAACACATGCAAGGCTCAATCAATTACTCATCGCAAACTATAAGGTGACCTCCACATGGGATCGCAAACAGATGCAAAACTAGCGGTTCAGATCAAATCACACCCGGTGTTATGCCGCCTGATTGAACAGTGGCAGAGTTTCCCCTATCTCCTTGCAAATGCCATGATAGCCATGCTCTGTGCTCACCGCAAGTGCGTCTTGGACCAAAAGACGGGAATCGATTGCCCAAGTACTCCTACAGTGCTACTACTAAGTTCTACAGGCCCTATTGAAACCGAGCATTTCCCTCCTCTCCAAGCAGTCAAGATCCGCGAAATCCTGCACATCGCATTTCATCATTGCACCCGCAATTTTCTGCAGGGGGATGCAGTTTTGTCATCAGTAAAAGGCAAGAAAAAAGAATAAGACCAAAAAAAAAAACTCTCCTTTCACAACATAAGATACTAGAAAATTTTCCATGGGCATCATGGCCGTGGCCCCACAGCGCGGCCTCAGATGCACGCTAGGCGCAGGCAGGCAGAACCGATGGAAAGGAAAGCTCCTGCCTCGGATTCGCTGCTAATGCTGACGACAATGCACAGAGTAAGTCACGTAGCTTTTGCTAACTTTGCTTAGCTATGCCATGGCTTTCGTAACCATAACGAGATTAAAGGCTTAAAGCCAAGCAAAGGTCAGACTAAACAATGTTTTCTCCGAGCTCCTTTTCCTCAGGGCGTCGTCAAAGCTAGTGTAGCTTTTGGGCCATTCTCGCGACCTTTTTTTCCCCTTGCCTCGCACACAGACACACACAGGTGATGGGTGGTGGTAATTGGTACACGAAAGGAAAGGGAAAGGCTGCCTGAGAGGGGGGAATGGCATCTTCTGCAGTTGCATCGGCAATGGTAGAGCACAGTATCATGACATGGGAAATCTTAGCCATTCGATTTGTAAAGGATGGTGTGAATCAATTGCTATAGTGTTACTGTAGTACTTACTACAGTGCATATGAAATCTCTTGGATCCACGGTGCTAATAACACCATACCATTATCACTTAATGTCAACGGATTTGCTGCCAGGGGAGGGCCATGCCGCCGTGGAATGGCAGCGGGTGCTGGGGATAAACAAAACCGAAAGAAATGGGCGCAGCGCGGTTCCCCGAGCGGCCGAGACCCCTCAGAATCATGCACAGATCTTTGTCTTCACCACCCTCATCGTACGTACGCACACCACTCATTGCTCTCCTCCGTCTCTCTTGCTAGCTCCACCGACTCGTCATGGCGCTGCGACGTGGGAAGGGCCAAGCTTTTTCGAGCTTTTCCGAGATCCCATTTTCGTCTCTCCCTCTGGTTTGCACGAGTTATCGATGTTACAGATTTGTAAGTACAGTGCAGACCAGTGACGGAGTGACCGTCTTGTTCCTATGGTCACCCTCCGCCAATTCAATGGGGCGATGAAGATGGAATCGAGATATCATGATTCGTGCACCGTTCTCACAATGGTAAACGAGCCAACGTGCATAGTGCGAGGCTGTGAGCCTCGACACAGTCAAAGCAAAGAATGTAGGAATGCCTAATTACAGGTCGTGTCTGCAAGTCTCTTTGTACAAGGCAAACCAAAAGATGAAAAACCAACAAAAGAGGAGAGTAAACACTAAACAGACACAACCCCACGCTTGTACGTGAGGAAGGTGGCTAAAGGAGCCTAAAAGGAGTTCTTTCCCACGCCTAAAACCACAAAAGAACTCACACACACAAAAGATGGTTAAAGATCTCTAGTTCGCTAAACCACTGCATGTTCTTGAGGCTTTAACAATTTGTACTTGAAGATTCCTCGTCTTTTCCTTGCTTCCTTTGCGAAATTCAGCGCGAAGCTTCGTTCTCGCTTCCTCCAGAATTCCGAAGCTGATTGGTAAGCATGCAAAACCCCTCAACTAGGATGTTAGGCTCCTGGAACACCCCGCGACCGCAACAACGACGACTCGCACTCCGACACGGACGCTGCACAACGTAAATAAACACGCGCGTCAGAATTCTGAACTGCTTGGAGAAAGTTAATGGGGGCAAGAAACAATACGGACGGTGACGTTAAGGCGTCGGCGCACGTACCGCGATGGAGGGACTCCTTGCAGTGCGCGATGGCGCTCGCGATGCCGTCCTGCTTCTCGAGGAGCGAGTCGTCCCGGCGAGGCGGCGGCGACTGAGCTACGCGAGCAGCCGTCTGCGCCGCGGACGCCGAGCGGCTCTTCCGTAGACGGAGGCCCGCGGCGGCGGCTCCGGGCGCCACCCACCGCAGCCGCCTGGAGATCTTGCTCAGGTACCGCCTGATCACGTCTCCCGAGGGTGCCCTCTTGGCCTCCTCCTGGTCCGGCGAGTCGTACCCGTACGCGGCGAAGAGCCTGGTCGAGTGCGCGCTGTTGGAGCTCCGGGAGAAGCTGGCGCGGCCGCCGTAGAACGAGGCCTTGGTGGACACGAAGCTGAGCGCGCGCAGCTTGCCGCGCCTGCCCGCGCCGTACCGCGCGGCGGCGTCGCTCGGCTCGGACGCGCAGAACTTGAGCGGCCGGGGAGCCGCCCATCCGCCGCCGCCGAAGAAGAGGCGCTCGTAGGACGGGGACGCGGAGCGGCTCCGCTGCAGCGAGATGACGAAATCGACCTCGCCGGCGCACGAATCATCGGACTCGGAGCCCGACTCAGCGCTGGACACGGGGGCGGAGCAGCATGACAGGTCGAGGTCGAAGAACGGGCCCTCGTCCTCGCCATAGTAGTCGCACGGGGTGGCCGGCGCCGTCGCAGTGATCGTGGACACGGCGCGGCGGCGGAAGCGCCGCGCCGCGAGCAGCCGGAGGACATGCATGAGTGCGCGCCCGTGCTTCGGACGTGCGTGTGGGCCTCTGTGCGTGCGCGTTCTGTTCGGGCGGGGTGGGGTGGGGTGAGATCGGCGTTTGGGTGGTGCTGGTGCTGGCTTTTAAACGGGGGCAGCAAGGGCAGTACAGCCGAGCGGAGGCGGGCGCGTGTAAGATTAAAGAAAGGCTTGGGGTTTTTCTTTGTTTTGGCGGTGTTTGCGCGGTGATGTGGGGTCTCGGCAGTTGGCGCGGCACGGGGATTTGGCGCATTTGGGCGTTCCGTCGCGGCCCCGGTTTGCGGCTGCGTTTGGGTGGTGCGGCCGTGCGGGGTGGGGGTGTTGGGTTCGCGTGCGGCGCACGGGCCGTGGTTGGCAGGCGTGGTGCGTGGCGGAAGCTGTCAGGATCGGGCATTTTGAGTCGTGGTTGATGGCTTAGTTTTGTATTCTTTGGGATCGACGACCTACCGGCACGTACGGCCGTCGGCTGCATGCGGACTCTTGCGGTCTTGCCCCTTACCACGCTCGGCACGGGAGATTTTACCGGACGAGTGATGCATCCCATGGTTCGGATAAATTTTGGGTGCCGTGGAAGGAATATTTTTATGGTGCAATTATTGTTCGGAGTATGATTAGGAGTATCACATCGTACGTTTGGACCTAACATCGGGATACAACTTTTACAATAAAAAAAATCTATGTGTGCAACATTTGAAACTTGCAACATTTAAAATTTACTTACGAAATATTTTGATTTCATGTGTAAAAAAAACACAGCACAAAACACAACGACTAGTGGCTACCCGTGCAACAAAATCCTACTCTAGCTGCAACATACTCATCGCAGCAATCAAAGGATGCAACAAAAACATCACAACAAATCAAAAAATATCCTATAACACTTCGAGTGAACTCGTGAAACACATCAAGCGAAAGCCTGCAACAAATCTAGTTAATGTCTGCAACAAATCGTAGTTGCAAGCCGGCGGCAGGCGATGCACGACCCGACGAGACGTGGTAGAGGTGTGGGCGCCGAGGTGACGTGTGGCCGAGGTGGCCGAGGGTGGAGTGGCTCGGCGATATGGCTGCGCTAGGAGAGGTAGCGGCCATGAGAGGCAGCATGGCGGCGTAGCCGAGCCGAGGCGACACGGTGCCAACGATGGTAGTGGAGGCGTGGTTGGTGCAGCGACAGAGGCTTGATGGGAACCAGTCGGCCGGAAGGAGAAAGGAGTTGAGAGAGAAGCTCTGGAGGAGATCGGCAGGAAAGAGATGAAACAAAGAGGAAGAAGAGAATGAGGAAGAGAAGAAAGAAGAAGAGCCAAGGGAGTTAGAGAGGAAATAGGTGGACAAGACGTTTTCGAAGCGGATAAAGATGCAGAGCGTATGAACGAGAGGGTACTATCGGACGTAATAGCACTACGATTATCCATATTTTTAGTAAAGACCGTTTTGCAGGGCTAATATCTCATCTTGCGTATGTTTGGATTGCGCGTTTCCGCAGGCAAAAGGGAACGCCGGTCTTAAAATGACTACACCAAAAATCAGCGAAGCTCACAGTAATGCCGCGTGTGATGTTAGTATCAGTGGGCAGCCATGTCAATGTTCCGGATTTTACTTTTGTCTCGTACTTACCAACCTGAAATCCAGAAGATACAACTTACCAGCAAATTAAGCAAACTGAATTTCTCCGCACACGTGTCCGATCACACGCGCACTCTGAAATGCTTATCAACCTTTTTGATATTTTTTTTGCTCACAAAAGATACATTTTCTTGTCGGGAAGAAGGTGATGTTTGATGTTTATAATTCTTCGCCTCATGGTCGACACTAATGACTAATGACCCAAAGTTGACGCCAACCACTATCCATACAAATGGAAATCGCATTTCTCCCTTTCATGCCAACATTATAAAATCAAGGGTACATTCACATACATGACGATATTTTCGGTTCCTGGCCCCTGGGACTACATATTTTATGGACTTTGCATGGAAAAGACACAGAGTCCATCCAACAGCAGGGGGCCATCCCGGGGCCAAAAATGCAAGCCACACCATACAGAAGCTTCATGGAAATCTGCAAGAGCATCCTTCCATAAATTTGCAAAGAGACGGAGCAGTGGGCAGCAAAGGAGCAGGCTGCTCCACTCGATGAGTGGCGCTGCGAGATTGTGAATTGACGTCTGCAGCAGGGCGCTGCAGTGCAGCTGCCGACGAAGCGCAACACTTGATGAGGCCAAGTCCATGGTGCAAGCTTTTACAGCCTTCTCACCTGCGGTCTTCCCTTCTCTCCTCGTCTGGTCCAACTATCTACAGTAGTCTCGGGTTAAAAACTGCAATTATTTGGCTTGACCGAGCCGGTCGTGAAAACGGCCAGCTCTTGTCATCCAAGAGACCAAGACTGGAATAGTATATTCTATTACTAGTAGTACAAACGTTCTTACCGGGTTTAACCCCCACCATTCAGTTAATGACGCGGACGCGCTACATTTCCCGTTTGCTAAAGGAAGATGTGACGTGATGGATCATGTATGACGACTTTCAGCTCTTGATTTTGGCATTCTGCGTCAGGTCAGGTCAGGTCAGGTCAGGTCAGGACAGGTGAGAGGTGAACCCCGTGCAAGAACTCTTGTCCGGATTGGAACGGAAAAAGCAACCTCCTTGCTTAAGAAAAAAAAATAGAGAATCTAAACCGGATTCAGTGGTGTGCATGTGCTTGACTAAATTATAGTCTAATCACCGGAGCATAAAGCGTCCTCTTTCATTTCCTGCTGGTTTTGCACAGTGTGGTTAGTCTTTCGGCCGTGCTGCTTCTGTTCGTGAGATTCAGAGACTGAATCGATAAGAGTACCGCAAAAGTTTGAACAAAGTTTTAATTTTTGTTCTTAAAGTCGTGCACTGTGAACAGCTCCAACGAGCAGGTACGTACGTCTGAAACTCTGATGGATCTTTTCCCTGGAAATGCAAGCAGAGCAATAAATAGATCCACGGACGAGTGGCATACCGTTCAGATCAAATATTGACGGTTCAAAGGCTCGTCATCCACAGAGACGCGATTTTTTTCTCATAGCAGTACTAGCAGTTACTTCTGTCAGTTACAACTGTTGGTAGAGTCAAAGAATAGTTTCTGTCCTCGCCAAAAAAAAGTTACTGTTCTAAGTCATTTTAGTTCCCGTTTTGAATATTAGGAAAACCGTACGGAAATTGAAAAATGCTGTGTCTATGGAGTGCGGTGTCTAGAAGAAGTGATTCAACGCAAGAAGTTCATACCATATAGGCGAAACCCAAACAGTATAGTCTTTTGACTCGCAAGTTCTATCATGGTAAACCATACCAGTTCTTGAGTCTGCAAAAAATTCTCCACAATTTCTTAGTTGGCTACGATTCATAATTTAAAATTTTAACTCTTCGTTTTTAACCCAGAAGACCGTTCTGTCATCTTCTAGACATCAGGTTCAATATTTTCATATCTATTAATCTATACATGCAAATACTATAAACCATAGCATTTTTGGAATCTACAGAAAGTTAGCTATCACTTTCTAGTTATGTCCAAAATTCAATTCTGCCATCTACCAAGTCAATTTAATAGTTTCTCACGACTCGTTCAGCAGCCACCGATTTCTGGACATCAGTCTTTCCAAAATCATAACTTCTATTCTACCCAACCAAAATTCGTGTTCTTAAATTCTCTAGAATTATTAGACAGTTATCTACACTTTTCGTGTAGAGCAAAACCCCTAATTAGTCTATTTAATAATTTTAATCTACAGTTTACCAAGGTGTTGCCAAAAGACGACAACTCTCCCGACAGCAGACTTACAATAATCATATCTCTTAATCTACCTAATTAATTTACATGATTAAGCACTCTACACAAAGTTAACAAAATTCTCTACAACTATCTAGTAGATGATATTTTCATATTATACCTAAACCGTGCCTGAACTCGCAATCGAAGATTATGGTAGATAAACCCATCTACTAATTGAAGCTCTGACGTGAAACTTGCTAATCCCTCTTCAAATCCTAACACTAATCTCTACTAAAATAGGTAAACCAAAGAAAAAACGTCCAGATCGTTGCCCGACGAAGAACGCCAAGATCGCGATCCCCTTCTCGCCTTTTCTTCCTCCTCCCTCGTGAGTTTTGCCCCTGCCGCTGCCCCCTCTTTCCCTCCTTGATTTATCCCGGCTGGTACACTGCTGACCCGGGGCAGCTGTCGGCCGGCGTGGCAACGTGCGCTAGCGCGTGTGCTCTGGTTGGGCGAGCGCTGACGCGTGCGGGCAACGCGTTGGGCGAACGGCCAGGCACGCGCGCGCGGGCAGCGACCGACGCAGGCGGGCAGCCGAGCCTTCTCGCGCGCGCGGGCAGGCAGCGCTTGGCGATCGACGACGCGGGCAGCGATGTGGGCAGGACGCGCTGGCGCGTGGCGATTGCGGGCGCAGCGCTTGGCGATCGAGCAACGCGGGCAGCGAAGATGGCGACGACGGCTGACGAGCGAAGACAGCCAACGCGCACGGAAAAACAAAAGAGCAAAACGGCTGCGTGGTTAATTTTGGGAGGCTACCTGAAGTCGTGCTTTGGTTTGGGTGAGAAGACAAGAGGCGAATGGAGGACTGACTGGTGCTACTGCTACAGGCTTCTGGTAAGTGGGGCGCCGAGCCGTCTAGTATTTCATCGTAGTAACATGTTTGCACTGCCTGCCTGAACCTGTTCAGTCAAGGCCCAAGATAAATGACAATGGCAGGCCATGCTAAACGGAGACAACATTAACCAGGAAGAAACGTCTACATATTCCACGAACTACTCACTACTGTACCCGTTGGACCCCGAGAATAGTGGGAAGCAACTCTAACATTTGTTCTCTTCCTGCACACTTGTCTTGCATTAGGCATTTCGGCTCGGTGATGTTGACGAATCCACACAAAGGACCAAAGTTTTTTCGTTTAGAATTGATGACACAGTCAGATGGTTGTGCGTACTGCGTACTGAAGCTCAGCTACTAAACAGGTTCAGTAGACTAGACTGGGGTTTGAGGTTTGGGCACCAGCAGCGCTTCGGTTCCTTGCTTCTTTCACTTGCGGTGGTCAATCGGGTACATTTGTTGTGGGATTCTGAAGTAGCACTTTGAAGAAAAATCTGTGCCGACTAATCTAACCCCGTTCCTAGTCGCCTACACACGATCCTACGTACAGCCACAGGTTCTGTTTCGGCTCAAATTTTAAAGCCTTATAGACATGCTTAAATGACTATTCTTGGTACATTGGTAAAACTATTTTGGGCAAAAATCGTATGATACATACCAACCTTGTATTTCTATCAACCATTACATACCTCTCGATCACATTCTACAAGCGTTTTGCACTGCTGCTTCTGCCCCGCTTTCTCATAAACCTCTCTGGTGCCTCACCGCTAAATTTTCGAGGAATTCTGTAATTTTTAGGAGCTAAACTGCGAATTTTCAGTTTGGAGAAAAAATTTCGAAAGGCCTTCTTGCAATTTTTTGGGATTTTTTCTCCCGATTTTTTTTCCCAGAATTCTCATGGGCCGGGCCGTTTATTTCTTGCCCTCCCCATTTTTTCCCTTTTTCTTTTGGAATTTCTTTCCGGCCGGGCCTTGCCTTTTACGGCCCATGCTTGACCGGTTCGAAGGGGTGACGGGTCCGGTTCGAAGGGGTGACGGGTAGGGTTGCCCTATCCCTGTTCCCATATGGTGGACGGCTCCGGCGGCGCGTGCGGGTGCGGCTATGGCGGCGCGTGTGAGTGCGGCTCCGACGGCGCGTGCGGGTGCGAAGCCCGTGCGGGGGCGCTGTGCAGTGGAGACGGCGCGCGACGGCAGCGTCGAGTGCTCACGGAGCGGAGCAGTGGCGTGGCTTCGAGCCAACGACGCGGGCGTGGGATGTGCGGGCGGCGCGTCTTCGAGACGACCGGCGCTCGGCGTGGAGACGGCTTCGGGCCGACGGTGGCACGTTTTCGAGTGCATGGTGTGGCCGGCGCAAGGCGCGGCCGACGCAGGCCGGGGAGCGTACGGACACGAAGGCGGTTTCGGGCCGAGTGGCGCGTGGTCGGCCGACTTCGGGCCTACGGCGCGCACGTGCAACTGCATACTAGCATCCATGTGTAACAACCAAAGCACGCAACAAATACCAAACTCGAAATGCGCACGGGCACCACAATCATCGGCTCGTCGCAACCATACATAACAAATTAACAATCGCCGCTATCAATAAAGCTAACCCTGAGACGCGGACGGGTTCGATACCTGAGTGTCGAAGACGTCGAGGAGGAGAAAAGGCCGCAAGCACCAACCGGCGAGGCCTCCCGCCTCCACTGTCGCGGGAGAGAGGAAGGGGCGGAGAGAAGAGAGGATGGGGAGGAGGCTAAGAGGAAGCGAAGCGGAGAGTAAAAAGGAAGGTAGACAGTGGAATTCGATTGCCTAATCAAGCCCACAACAAATAAGGCCTCTCGAGTGGGCTGGGTAAGCAGGCCCAGTAAAATTGAAAAACAGCTACAGTTAGGCCCATGAGTTGTAACAGTTTAAAATAGATTTTTGGAGACAGTTGTGTGGCATAAGAAATGGTATATAAATTGTCATTGCCTAGACAGAAGAAAAGAAATTAAATTCAAGGGAAATATCTTATGGCACTCCAAATTTATAAAACGTTAAACTTGCTATCCTAGTGTTATGTTGCTGTATTTGCTACTGGAAACACATGGTAGTCATGTACTAATGTTCTATGCCACGTTCAAAGGTCATGGGTGACCTTGTCGGCTTGTCCTATGCCAATTCTGCTATCCAAAATACGGCCCATCTGTTGTATTGATTGGACTTTATCTGGGTGTGCATATTAAACATGGTACAGAACAATGTATTTTGGTCTTTTTTTCCACCCTGACCGTAGAGAGTGGCATGGAGAATTAGTGGCATATGTTTCCGGTGGCAAATACAACAATCACAAAGTCGGATGAAATAATCAATATTTCGCAAAATCGGAGTGGCCCATAAAATATTTCTCTAAATTCAATTATAGGTATTAGGAGAAGACAGATTAAATTAGATCAATATTTGGAGAAATAACATCACAATCGACCTCAACTCTGGAATAGCGTAGTAAAACCCACAAATTGTGGGAAAATAACCCTCCACAGAATAAAAAGAAGTATTTGCCCTTGTATTGTTTTGGATGGGCACAATTAATTATATGACCGAATAACTTCGAATCTTCACAATACTTATATATAA
The DNA here is from genome assembly GCA_036346255.1 of Ampelocalamus luodianensis. Taxonomy (NCBI): domain Eukaryota; kingdom Viridiplantae; phylum Streptophyta; class Magnoliopsida; order Poales; family Poaceae; genus Ampelocalamus; species Ampelocalamus luodianensis. The sequence goes on from CM070617.1 coordinate 43,116,301, forward strand.
GCTCTGTATCTACCTCACAATGAGTGTCATATTGTAAATCATATAGTTATTCAGTTGTTTGTAATGCTACATTAAAAATTAAAAATGTTGTAGCCCACATACTTCACATAGTTCGTTAAGGACGTACGAAGAGAATTAAATGCACACACAGGAGATTGAAGTATCCGGATTTGTCGCTTAACTATGCTCTACTCAGTTGAAAACCTGAAATTGTAATGAGTTCCTGGCTAAATAATCCATCATTACCCTAAAAATAAGGGTTTTTTTTTTCATGTCTGGGATTTTACCCCATCCGGAATACATTAAAGAAGAAGAGCACCCAACCTTGCGATGTGTACACGGGAGCCACCACTCGAACCGTAGCGGACTTTTGCCACCTGAGCCCCAGTTCAGTCCTCAAACAACCCCGGTGAGACACGCGCGCCGAGCCTAGCTCGAACGCGCGTGGGCTGAGCACGCCACGCGCCACAACCAGCCAAGTTTCCCGTTTATTCCCCGAGTGAGAAGCCAGTGCCGAGCTGGGGCTCGAGCACGGGCGGGCAGCGCGGGCGACGCCGCTGCTAGCCAAGCGAGCTTCGCTCGCTTCTCCCTAAAAATAAGGTTGTATATTATTCAATTAACATAAAGGGTACGAGCTATTTTTATTTCACAGTCAATAGTTGAGATGAGTAATTAATATATGTTGTATATCTGCATGTTTACCAACGCCTAATTGTGTGAACACATTATCTGAACGAGGCGTATTAGCATAGTGTAGTTCCATATGATTTATTCTATCATGAAGTCACCTCACCTCTCCTTGTATAAGGAGGGGTAGGGGTTGCATATTGTACGCACAAGCGTACAGGTAAAAAAGCAACAAAGTTGAGAGGTATTTCATTCCGCAATAGCAAAAAAAAATCCCTTTTCATAGCTTATGGCTTAATCTTTTTATAAGCTGGATGAAAAAACCACCCTTTTGTTTAGACTTAGTCTTTTTTGCTTTTAACCTAAAAAAACCTAAACAAATAGGGCATTTGTCTTTTTATAAGTTGGAACTGGCTGTTAAGTTGTACTTTCCTGTAATAAAAGTTTGGTTCCTATTTGTGTAAACGTAAGCATACTCGTTGTACTATTTCTTGCTTCACAATTAAACATTCTGGCGGTTGCGGAGAGTTTGATGGTGGTCTAAGAAATGGGGTCATCACACATAATTCCGTAGTTTCTTTTAGCTGTTTTTCTTTTCTGTTTTTTTTGGTTTCCTGTTTTTCTTTTGTTTGGCGGATGCTTCTCTTCGCTCAGCGTTGTATCAGGTTTTTTCTTTTATCCTAATTAAAATGATATGCAAAGTTTTGCATGTTTAAAAAACCATCGACGGGGTGTGCAATGGCGGCTGCCCGGACGGAGCGGGGTGAGTTGTGCTGTACTAGACAAAGTTTCACGGCGGAAACTTACGTGCAAACTCACATAGTCACACTATTTGTTTGTGTTGTGCGTGGCAGTCGCTGACGGTGCGGAACTCGAGGGAGGTGGTGATCAGCGGCCTCAGGTCGGTCAACAGCGAGCAGACGCAACACGGACGGCATCCACTCCAGTCCTCGTCCACGGTCACGATCACCAGCACAAGCACGTCAGCTGCGGCCCCGGGACGACCAACCTGCGCGTCAAGCACGTCAGCTGCGGCCCCAGCACGACCAAGACCAACCTGCGCGTGCGTTCTTTACACGCTAGTGACGCTACCACGTGAATGTTGCGCGCGTGTGTACCCATGTACCGAGTGGCAGCAAGTGATTGCTTGCGTTGCAGCATAGGGAGCTTGGGGAAGGAGAGAGAGGAGAGGGGCGTGGAGAACGTGACGGGGACGGGGACGGCGTTCGTCGGCACGGAGAACGGGCTGCGGATCAAGATGCGCATGTGGGGGCGCGTACGTGCGCGGCGTCGTCTTCGGGCATCATCGACCAGAACTACTGCCCCAACCACGACGGCCAGGGATGCCCCCGTCAGGTGCGTGCAACGCAACGCAGCGCAAACATTTGTTTCAGAAAGAGAGATACACATCTGCGATTCTATACTTCTTTCCGTTGACCGTTTGTTTGATTCGCTTGCGTGTCAATTCCAGAGCTCAGCTGTGAAGATGAGTGATTACACTGACATTCAGAGGTCGTCCGCGTCGCAGGTGGCGGTGAAGTTTTTTTGACTGCAGCCCGTGCAATCCGTGCAGCGGAACCGGCCTGCAGGACATCAAGCTCACCTTCGACGGCGGCAAGCCGGTGGAGGCGACTTGCCAGCACGCGGACGGCACGGCTTCCGGCTTTGTCGTGCCTCCCAGTTGCTTTTAACGCTTTACAGAAGAAATCTTATGATCCAAAATACTTCACATAGTTCGTTAAGCACGTACGAAGAGAATTTAATACACACAGAAGATCAGAGTACCCAGAACGCAGCTTTGCTCTACTCTGTAGAATTTTTCATGAGTTCCAGGTTTAAACGATCCATTCCCAAAACAAGGTTCAACATTATTACATTAACACAAGGGATACCCGAGTTCAAACTCCAAATGAGAATGAGCATACAACTGGGTATTGATTAATTGGTATGACGACTACTCCTAATTGAATAGCCTACAATGAATCCACGGAACATCGCTTGAAACATTCCTCTGCTTCATCACCAAGCGCAGGTACATCCAGGGGCCAATGCGATCCAACCGCACATGCGTGTATATACAATTCTGGATCCTTTCCTACAGGAAGTATGTCAGTTGCTCCTTCTTTCTCGACCCGCCTTTGCCATACAGGTCATTCCATTGCTTGATCTGATTCATGACAGCGCCTTCACTAGCGAAGCTTGCGGCGACCTACATAGTGTCAAATGCGCAAGGGTTTAGCAGTCCGTTTTCGTGGTGATAAGGTTTATTAGTAGAAAATATTGTGTGGGTAGCATGCAAATCGAGTCACCAGCGACTTACTTGATCCTTTGCCTGCCTCAAGTCATCCATGGTTATCTGCCTGAGGGCAATGGTCTCTCCAGCTTCGCCTTTTACGTCTCTCTCTGATTTATCTTTCTTGCCTTTCTTGGTTTCTGACTTGTCTTTCTCGCTTTTCTTGGGTTCTGGCTTGTCTTTCTCGCCTTTCTTGGTTTCTGGCTTGTCTTTCTCGCTTTTCTTGCTTTCCGAAATCTCCTTCCCGCTTTCTTGATTTTGGGGGTTCTCTTCTGGTTTCTCCTTCACTTTCACTGCATTTTCCTTCTTATCCTGGGGCATCAAATTATCATTAGCCAATGTGAGGTGACGATATGATTGGTCAAGCTACCTAATCAAGCAAACCAATGATGGAGTTTGTAGGTCTCGTTGGGCAAAAATTACATGAAAAATGGCAAAGCCATGGCTCGTCAAATTTGGTTAAGGGATATGTTTGTCTTGGTCTCACCTTCTTTTGTTGTCGTTCTTTCTGAAGTAATTCTCTGACAGGGTGGTAAGCAGCCGTCACGCAAAGATTCTGGGAAAAAAATATAGCGTTAGTCATTCAGAGAGTGACCACTGAATAGTTCCTACTTCCTAGTTCCTAATACCACTGGGTCAAAACATTGTACAAACCTTCAGATCACTGCCACTGTATCCTTCAGTCATTCTAGCAAGCTCCTTGAAGTCAATATTTTCAATCTTCTCTTTCGACAACAGCGTCTTCAAAATAAGCTCTCTACTCTCCGAAGTTGGGAGGCCGACCATGATTCTATTTGAAACAACAGGACACATCAGCAACTCATCTACAGACAGCTAAATTTCATCAAGACAAAGTTCTTTTAAAAGCACTCATTCAAACAAACCTGTGCTCAAACCTCCTTATAATTGCTTCGTCAAGGTCAAACGGTCTGTTTGTTGCAGCAAGGACAAGAATCCTTTCGTTGGACTTCGACAAGAGTCCATCCCAGTGAGTCATGAACTCATTCTTGATTTTCCGCGACACCTCATTTTCGTTGGGATGATCACGTCGCCCTAACATGCTGTCCACCTCGTCCACGAAAACGATGGCCGGTGCAATTTTAGCAGCCAGACTGAACAAAGCCTGGATGCTCTTCTCGGTCTCTCCATACCATTTCGATGTGATGCTGGACATAGAGATGTTCAAGAAGCTAGCACCGGCTTCATTTGCTATAGCCTTAGCAAGCATCGTTTTCCCGGTTCCAGGTGGTCCAAATAGTAAAATTCCCCTGCATTGCTTCAGGAGGCCACCTTTGAAGAGGTCAGGCCGCTGAAGTGGAAGCATGACAAGCTCCTGAAGTGACTCTTTGATATCAGCCAGTGCTCCAATGTCATCAAATGTCACTCCTATTTCATTGGCGGGTATAACCGATGATCTAATCCGCTTTTCGTACTCATTGTCTGGAATATCCTGTAAGTTGAAATGGCAAAAATTTAAATAATAAGTAATTACATTGGTAAGCTACTAAAGATATAACTTGTTGCCAGTTTAAAATACAGGATACCTTCTTTGTCTCATCCTTTGCTTCCACTGTATCTTTCCCAAGGTTGCTCTCTTGGAAAATGCTTAATCCCTGAGATAAGCTGTGGAATAATCATGTTAGAAAAAGCTGGAGACAGAGCTAACAATGGATCATCATGATAAATTAGCTAACCTCTCTGAAGAAATAATGAGCTTCCCGTTTCTATATTCAGGGTCCTTGTCATTCATCAAATGGTAAGAGACTGCTGGGGCCATAATTTCTTCTATGTTATTTGCAATAACTTTAAAATCATCATCTGCGTTGATTGAGTTCAAATCATCACACTCCAGACTGTTTGCTGAGAGCACCTCTGCAATGTGGTTTCTAACTTCTTGACCCTGGATTTTCTTCAGATCTTCTTCCATTTGGGTTTTCCATTTCTCAAGATGGGTCTCCTCTTTGGGAGGTTTAGTCTCCAGAATGTATGGGAATAGAGCACTGACACCCTCATCGACATCGTCGCTATCTTCATCAGATTCAAGGAAGTATGAACCAATTATCAACACTCGTCCAGATAGTTTGTTCAACATTTTCTGGAACATAGAATATGCTCTCTGTGAACTAGCAAGGAATTTGTTGACATCCCTTATGTAAAGAATAACTAGATTGCATTCAGAAATGGAAGCTATGATCTGCAAAAATGATTCCAATATCAGCTCATAATACAAGTACTGCACGTCAAATTCGATCATGCAGCTGAATGCCTGAATTACCTTGTAAAGGGACTGTATAAGAATTTTCTCATCTAAACTCCAGCTTTGTCTAATTGAATCTGCATCAGAAGAGGAACCGTAAGTAACTCGCCATGCAAAATTGTTACTTTGTACCTGCACTATAAATCATGTGCAAAAGAGACAGGGTTGACCCACAAATAGCTAAATAGACTAGGACAAGCCCTTAAGCTTCCCAATTTCTGCTGGATGAACCGATATGGACAGGCACATTCTAATTTACTGGACAATGAGGATGCTGGGTTGTCTGAAATTAGTCAAAGCTGGCAACTATGCATTACATTTGATCAATGCACACGATAAATTGTGGCAGAAGTGAACGAGTTTTTTTAAAAAAACTCACCAAACTCTTCAGAAGCTTCTGAGTCATGGTCGTTCACACCAGGTATTAAAGATATCTGTACCCGAACTGAAGGCGTATTGTCAGTACAAGCGCTGCAGGAGCAATAGAAAAAATTATTAGGGACTCAATAGAATATCTTTATCCCACGTTTAATATCATCACAGATATGTTACCCCGTCCTTAAATCCAGAAGGCCCATTTCACGATCCAGTGATCCTGCATTAGTGTTTCATGAAAACACAATCAGAACACCACAGATATTGTAGCAAGGGCGTTGCATCACATGCATGATTAAGGGAAAGAAGACTCTAAGTAACAAGCCTGAAAGTTGATAAGCAGAAGCCGTGAGAAAACAAAAGAGAGCAAACAGCAGATCTTTCATGGACTTGCAAAGAAAAATATTAAATTGTTCAAAAAAGGAAACCGATTAATGCTTTGATACCTCTTGGTCCATCCTTCCTGCGAAACAAGTTGAAAGATCCAACCAAACCAGACACACTATCCAAGGCTGTCTTGGTTATGGATCTTTTATGGACCTGCATCAAGCACAAATCATCAGAACTTTCATAGCAATGCCAGCTTTACAAAATAGTAGACGCAACGAATGCTCCTATGCTGTAAAAACTGTACATTCAGGATCTCGACTTTCTCGAATTGTTCAACGTGGATGGGCTAGTGCTGTCCTTTTACACAATGACCCCATGATTTCATTTAAGGACAACCCGTTTCACATTCACGTTTTGTTTCCTGAAGGAAAAAGCGGCCAAAAACCTGATTGCGGAAAGGCAGAAATACAGAGGCCCTCGGTCTACTTAAGAAAACATTTGCAGGTCCACACAATCAACTGATGAACTGTACTGAAAATCGTGAATTTTCCCTGCCCGTCAAATATCAAAAACGAATGTACCATACAAAATGAAATCGCCATCTAGATGCATAAGGTGGAATTAGGGTACTAACCAGTGCATTGCTTGGGCTGCCGTACTTGTGCTGGATCTGCAATGGCATTCAACGACTACTAGTTCAGAATCAAAGCAGAACAGGGCGACAGCAAAATTACGATTGCTCGAGTAGTTTCTCACTGACCCGGCGCGAGAATTCGGCGACATCGAGCGGCAGCAGGCGAGCATTGAACTGGTGCGCCAGAGCCTTCGCGAGCGACTGCAGGTACAGCTCTGCAATAAAAAAGCCGCGCATGTCAAAAGATAATCTTTGCGATCCAAAGAATTCACATTGTGAAGTACTCTGATCACTGATGCGAGGCAAACCTGAGGTACCACAGAGCAGTATGGTACGGCTGGCGGCGGCGAGGACCCGGATGTGCTTGGGCAACCCCGTCTGGTTGAGGTACGCGTAAGCCGTGCTCGTGAGCGCCAGCTTCTTCTGCTCGCTGCAAACAAACCATGAAGCACATGCTTAATTACTCGTTGCTCTTCACCAAACACATTCTAAATTCTATTGACGGGACAGCACCTAGAACATGACTCGTGTTGATGCGATCACTAAAGAAAATCACCCGATCCTACCCGCAAGATACCAGCAAAGTCATATACTAATCGAATCTCGCTTTTACTACTAATCAAAAGATGGGAAGGAAAAAAAAAACGTTTTTCCCGCACTGGATGGGATTTCCCCACGGACCTGAGGTAGTACGGGAACTCGTCGAAGGAGACGCCGCTCTCGCGCCCGTCGACGACCAGCCGCCGCAGCTCCGCCTCCACCTCCGCGCCCACGGCGCCGCCACAGCCGCCTGGAGTCGGCGCGGTCAGCCGCGCCGACACGAGGCCGAGGCCGACGCCCACGCCCACGCCTATGGCCGACGCGAAGAGGCTCCCGTGCTCCATGTCTCGGCGTCACCAACCGCCGCATACAGAGGCATGCAGCTCTGGGCTGGGCGAGGAGCGGATTCGGAGGCGATAAAACAACACTGCAGAGGGTGCGGGGACGGGGCTGGTATTTATAGAGGGAGACGGAGAGTGGTGCGGTTCAGTTCGGTTCCGTCGAGACCACGAGTCCACGGCAAGTCGACGTTACGGAGCTTGGTTGGTTGGGACGGCGGCTGCCTACGCGGTTTCGGCAAAGACGGTGAAATTTCCGGTGGCAACGCGGCCGGGCTCGAGTTGTGTGGTGCCGATAAGGGGAAAAAAATCGGTCGGTTACCGGATTTTTTTTGTGGGTTCGGGATTTAAAATTTTGATCGGAATTCTTCAGATTCAAATTTAAATTCAAAATTTCAATAGAAACATCTTAAATTCAAATTTATTTAGACGAAATTCATCCGATTTTCCATCAGGATCTCAATTGTGCCCGGTAACAGTTCTTTGATCCTTGGTGCCGATTGACCTTATTCGAGCTTGGTTCTGGTGTGGCAAGACCTGCTTCATTATGTAAAATTTTTATACACCCTTTTGGATAACTCCAGTGTATGTGTAACCTAACAGAAGGATAGAGCGTTAACAGTAGGCCACATTGGATGCGCGCAAGTGACGAGCACAACGACACTTGGCTGGTGCGATCCATGAGAGCCCAGAGCCCCATAAACGTGTACGAGGGCAAATGTGCAAACAAACCATATTACCTTGGGACAAAATCTTTCCTCTCTTCCCTTTATCAGTGTAACGCTTCTTTACTAGTGGAACTTGGAACTGACGACACTGTTGTCTATCCTCTCGTCCACTCTTAACACACAATCCCGTCTGATGCATCCCACCTCGACACCAGATGGGCACGATCAACGAGAGCAACAAACACGTGTGGTGGGTGCAATTGATTGGAGACAAACCTATAAACAGGTCATATATCTTGGATCATCATCTTTCCACCACTCCATTTCCTAAAGCACAACCCTCCACCTCGAGTGGAACTAGTAACAGAACCGAGTGGATCGTTACCTTTCCTCTCTTAGCACACAACACCGCATTTCTCTAGGGGCGGGCGGAACTAGTAAACACTAAACAGGGAGGAATCACTATCTTCTCTCTCTTAGGGCGAAAACCAAAATCAGGTGAGCAGGGATCGCTATCTTTGCTCTGTTCCCTGTCTTAGTGTGTAATTATTCTCTAGGGCTAGAATGATAGGAACTTCCTATCAGATAAACGTTCTATTCGAGCAGAACGAAGCTCCAAGAGAACAGAGGAGCAGAGAGAACAGGTTGGAGAATATTCAGATTGTATTCGATGTCTCAAATAATCAATACATCCTCCCTTTATAATGAACTAAGGAGATAAATTTAGTAACTAATAGATAAGGAAGGCTAACTTAGGAAAGACTAATCTGAGCAAGTATTCTAAAGATGATATGAAAATATTCTATACATAGTCTTGAAGATAAGTTGGATGTCTCCTGTTCCGTCTCGGATGCGCAAGGACCTGCTGCGTAGTATTATCCTGGGCCTGTGTACGTGAGTCCGTAACACTCCCCCCTCCTTCGAAAAACACCTTGTCCTCAAGGTTAAACTCAGGATATAGGTGCTAAATGTCAAGCAACGGCTCCCATGTTGAGTCTTCAGGAGGAAAGCCAATCCATTGCACCAGTACTTGTTTTTCAAGACGGTCATCACGCAAGGCCTCACACTCGGCCAATACAGCCAACGCAGCATGCACTGGGCTACTATCAACAGAATCCGGGGGTAACGAAGTGACCTGAATCTCGTCAATCCCTCGGAACGGACGGAGAAGTGAAACATGAAAAAACGGATGAATCCGTGAATCAGATGGTAAATCCAATCTATATGCTACTGCACCGATTTTTTCAAGCACTTTGAATGGTCCATAATAGCGAGCTGCTAATTTGTTGTAAACACCACGACGAACAGATTGTTGACGATATGGTTGTAATTTCACGAGGACCAAATCACCCGTGACAAAAGAAAGTTCACGACGGTGTTTATCAGCACGTTGCTTCATGCGATTCTGGGCTTGGGCCATATTCTCGCGCAGGTGTTGCAAGAGAGCAGTACGTTCATGCAAGTTAGTCTGAACAGCCTCTACTTTGACATCTTCTAGATGCACCATCGGAATGGCCGGGGGATCCCTCCCAAACATTGCACTGAAAGGCGACATTTTGATAGTACTATGATAAGCCGAATTGTAAGCAAATTCAGCCCAAGCAAGAAGGTGCACCCATCGCCCTGGCCTTTGAAGCGTAAACACACGTAAATATTGTTCCAAAGTCCTGTTTGTCACTTCGGTTTGCCCATCCGTCTGTGGATGATACGTTGTACTGTGCTTCAAAGTTGTACCACTGAGACGAAATAATTCTTGCCAAAAAGAGCTCATGAACACAGGATCGCGATCGGACACTATGGTGCGTGGAAATCCATGTAACTTTACCACCGTGTCGATAAAAACACTAGCCGTCGAAGAGGCAGACACTGGATGTTTCATTGCGCTGAAATGTGCTGCTTTGGAAAGTCTGTCGACCACGACCAAAATAACAGAAAATCCTCGGGATAGCGGAAGACCGGTGATGAAATCCATGCTAAGTTCACTCCATATTAAAGAAGGGACAGGGAGAGGTTGCAGCAGACCGGGCGAGAGTCAAAAATTTGATGCGCTGACATTCATTACAGGAAGCAACAAAGTCCTGGACATCCTTCCGTAAATCCCTCCAAAAGAACAGTGATGCAACACGCGTAAGTGTGCGTGTAACCCCAGGGTGACCCGCCCATGGAGTTGAATGGAACTCTCGGAGGATAACCTGACGTAATGGGGATGATGACACAAGAAAACACCGGCCCTTGTGACGAAACAAGCCATCTCTATAAGAAAAGTACTCAGGAAGATCATGGTCACGATGTTGTTGGTGAAGCACTGCGTAGGCCTCATCATTCTCCTGCTCACGACGGACAAGATCCCCCAAGTGTCCACCTGGAACAGAGAGGCTGAAAACTTGCGACTGCAGCCGAACGGGAGATTCTGAGCGACGAGATAATGCGTCAGCAACACCATTTGCTATGCCTGGTTTGTATTCTACGCGAAAATCAAACCCCATAAGCTTCCTGAGATAATACTGTTGCTCAGGTGTGTGTACAACTTGCGAGAGAATTTCCTTAATGCTCCTATGATCCGTGCGAACAACGAATGACCGACCCAGTAAATATTGCCTCCATTTGCCCATTGCTTCTGTAATGGCATATAGCTCACGGTGATAGGTCGAAGCAACTCTCATGCGAGGTCCCAGACGTTTGCTGAAGAAAGCAATTGGATGGTTATCCTGAAGGAGAACCGCGCCAATACCATCTTGCGAAGCATCCGATTCAACTACAAATTCCTTCATGAAATCCGGTAAAGCAAGTACTGGCGTGCTAGTGACTGCTTCCTTAAGTTTTTGGAATCTACTGTGGCGGTCGAAGACCATTGGAAAGCGTCCTTCTTGAGAAGATCCGTCAGAGGAGCAGCGATAGTTGCGTAGCCTTTGATGAAGTGACGATAGTACCCTATCAGTCCTAGAAAACCTCGAAGACTCTTGACATCATGGGGCAGTGGCCACTGGAGCATGGTGTCCACTTTGGCAGGATCTGTGTGGACGCCGTCTGGAGAAAGAATATGACCGAGGTACTCGACTGACGTATGACCAAAGATACACTTGTTGAGCTTGAGGAAAAGACAATGATCATATAAGCACTGGAAAACACTCTGCAGATGCTCAACATGTTGTGATAGTGAGGTGCTAAACACCAAAATATCATCAAAGAAAACAATGACAAATTTGCGAAGAAACGGAGCGAGTATTCTGTTCATCATGGCCTGAAAGGTAGATGGTGCGTTGCATAGCCCAAATGGCATAACAAGAAATTCATAGTGTCCCTCATGTGTTCTAAATGCTGTTTTAGCAATGTCACCTGGAGCCATGCGAATCTGGTGATAGCCAGCACGTAGATCCAACTTGCTAAAGATAGAAGCACCCCCTAACTCATCAAATAACTCATCAATAGTCGGATTGGGAAATTATCTTTAATGGTGATGGCGTTTACAGCGCGTCGCGCTTCTTAACCAACAGAACTGGTGATGAGAAAGGGCTCCTGCTAGGTCTGATCAACCCTTGTGCTAGCATCTCTTTAACCAACTGTTCCATCGCCTCTTTCTGAAAACGCGGATAACGGTAAGGCCGGACATTGACTGGTCGAGAACCGGGAAGAAGAAAAATGCGGTGGTCCACCGTCCGGTGAGGAGGGAGGTGCGTAGGTTCCTTAAATAAGGATGCATATTTCTGAAGTATGCATGCTAGTTCTGGTGGCAAAGGTGACTGGACGTGAGGAAGACCCTTTGTGATGTTGGTGGTGTTAATGGCTAGAATCTCAAACATCTCAAGCAACTGATGGTGATGCTCAAGCTGCAACTGGTGAAAGGAAATTTGACGCGGAACTGAGGGATCCCCACGCAGCAGCACCTTATTGTTGTTCCAGAGAAAGTCCATGGATTGGTCTTCGTAATAATGCGTCAGTTTTCCCAAGGTACGAAGCCATTGAACTCCCAAGACCAAGTCTGGACCACCAATTGCTAATATGTAAAAATCTATGGCAAAGTCGTGCCCTTGCAACTGGACTGGTACTTGATGACAAACAGCTTCAGCGAGTAAGAAATCCCCATTACCCACAAACACCCTGAATGGCTCACAACGGGAGATCGGAAGTTGTAGTTGCTCAACCAAGGATGGTTTGATGAAATTATGAGTACTCCCTCCGTCAATCAGCACATGACAAGATTTACCAGTAATATTTCCGACTAAGCGCAGGGAACGCGAGTGACCCGTGCCGGCCAAGGCATGGAGAGAAGATATATCACCATCCCTGGATATAGGATCTGCTACAAGAGCTGGTTCAGACTGTGGCGCTGAAATATCTTCTGATGAATCTGGTGTGTCCTCGTCGTCAACTCCGATTAACAACATGCAACGACTTTTACAGCGATGGCCAGGTTGCCACTTTTGATCACAATGATAGCAGACTCCACGCTCACGTTTTTCGCGCAGTTCATGGGCCGACAGGCGCCGGATCGGTAAAGAAGGAGGTGGCAACGGTCGTCCTATTGCTGTGGTAGAGGACCCACTCAATGGTAGTGTTGTTGACTGGGAGTTTGCAGTAGGCGATGCGTTAGGTGGTGCCGAAGATATCGTGGCCTGCCAAGGTTGGCGAGGGTTCGCCCGGGATGAGATGGGCCTTAATTCCTCGTACTTGGCTTCATGCAAACGAGCTAGAGCGAAAGCTTCCATCAATGATGTTGGTTTGGAGATTTGTAACTCGCGACGGATGTCCATGCGCAGTCCTGCAATAAAGAATGACAACAAAAGTGTGTCTGGAATGCCAGTGATGCGATTCAAGAGTGCCTCAAATTCCGCTTGGAAAGGTGCAACTGTCGTCGTCTGCTGCAGTTTGGAGAGAGAGCCTGCCGGATCCTCATACAAGGATGGGCCAAAACGGAGTTTGATGTTGTCGAGGAAGGAGTCCCAAGAAGAAAGCAGATTGTTTGCCGTCATCCAGCGGAACCAGGCCAACGCTGCTCCCTGCAAGTGGAATCCCACGAATCGGAGACGCAATTGAGCCGGTACCTCATGCACATCGAAGAATTCCGATATGTTGAATGCCCAATCGTGCAGGTTAGACCCATCGAACTTGGGTGCGTCAATTTTGAGGGCGCGAAGGATTGTCTTTGTGTTGACGTGATCCAGGACTTCTGGTGTCGAATCGCCAGAAGAGAATACCCCTCCTGTTCCTGCTGGGAGGACTGCCGAAGGCTGACCCAATATACCACTGGCCGTTGGGCGCGGTATGTCGTAGATTTGTGCTTCGATCCATTGACGTTGTTGTTGTAACGCCTGGTTCGTGGATAGCACGTGCTGACCCACTCTGTCCTCCAATCCATCAAGACGACGGGCGATTGCCTTGACAATGGTGAGAACATCGTCATCAGCCATGGCAACGAAAGCACCAATTGATAGGAACTTCCTATCAGATAAACGTTCTATTCGAGCAGAACGAAGCTCCAAGAGAACAGGTTGGAGAATATTCAGATTGTATTCGATGTCTCAAATAATCAATACATCCTCCTTTTATAATGAACTAAGGAGATAAATTTAGTAACTAATAGATAAGGAAGGCTAACTTAGGAAAGACTAATATGAGCAAGTATTCTAAAGATGATATGAAGATATTCTATACATAGTCTTGAACATAAGTTGGACATCTCCTGTTCCGTCTCGGATGCGCAAGGACCTGCTGCGTAGTAGTATCCTGGGCCTGTGTACGTGAGTCCGTAACATAGAACCAAATTAAAATCTCACAACAGTGGACAGTGGCTCTCCTCTCTTCCAATTTCAGAGTGCAACACTTCTTGAGGGGCACAACTGGAAACTAACAAGAGGAACCAACCACTACTGTTCATCTCTTCCCTCTCTAGAACATGTGTATCAGTGTATATCTAGGTGCTAAGGAAACACTAGAGGTGTACCACAAAACTAGAAAATAGTGTGAACATGCAAAGTATGTTAGTGAATGACGATGATCTAAATAATCCTCATTTATTAACTCCATAATCAAGAAATATGACGTCATAAGATATACCCCTTAAAATATCAAAATAGAAGAACTAGTCAGGAAGACGTAGGCTACCCTACGACTACCCCCTGGTCGTAAGCTCTTCTACGACCACGGGATAATCCCTACGACTACCCCCTGGCCGTAAGCTCTTCTACGACCATGGTATAATCGTTACGACTACTACCTAGTCGTAAGCTCTTCTACGACTATGGTATGATCGTTACGGTATGTCCGGTCGTAAGTTTTTCTTTATCGGGGCTCTCTACGAGTTCCTCACGACTTCATCGACCCACCCGCTTGACGACCCATTAAACGGTGAGAATCTAAGCGGTCAAAATACGCGATTATCTCGACATAATCGTAGATAATTCCCACTATCTCTCGATCGTAATCGATTGACAAGATGGGAGGTTACTACTCGGTAATTACTCTCATTATTGCATAATAATGAGCGACTAATTAGCCCGGAAGGACAACGCCCACTACCGCTTAGTATAAATAGGTATCTCATAGAGATAGAGGAGAGACTTTGGGAAAGAAGAAACAGAGTCTTCTTTGGAGAACGATTAGGAAAATACTTATTCGATTGTAATCCAAAGAGCAAATACAAGATACACAGAGTAGGGTTGTTATTCTCACCGAGAAGACCGAACTCGTATAAAAATCCCGTGTCTTTTCGCTCTGTGATCAATTGTGGAGACCCCGAATCAAACAATCTTTACGTAAGATCGGTTCTAAAACACCGATACTTGGCGCCGTCAGTGGGATCCTGGTAATTCCTTGTCAACAGTTCTTCCTTTTCTCTTTTATGCTACCATGCCGGAGAATGGAATGAGGAGAATTGGTTCGACTTGGCCGATTACGCAGACATCGACATGGATGCCGGTCTCGAATACGAACCGAGTATCAAATCTTCTTACGGTATTGCCGCCTCTGGAGATCTTCTATCAAATCTCGAGATCGCATTACCACGAGTCGAGGAGGATCCTTATCCCCACGACGATGCACGCCCACCGAGGATCAATTTCTCGGGAGGCAAGGGTCAACTCGACCAGAGAACGACTACTGTCTCGGGGCAAACTCGCAACACGACGAGAGCTTTTCCTCTAAGTGTTCGAGTCCCCCCAAGACAGTTCGAGTTGGCAAGACAAGTTCTGGAAGCCATTATCCCGGAGCTCCATCGACATCTAATGGTCCTCTCTCTCCGAGCATTTCCGCAGGGAAGAGGATCGAACATGCTGTTCATCCAAATTCAACCGTCCCGACGCAGAGCCACCGCGCATCGAGACGGTTATAACCCGGAGTTCCCCTACCTGGAGGGGTTTACTCCAAGTCGCCAGATGGTGTCGCTCGACCACTCCTCTAGTGAGGATATCTTGAGCGCAAGTGGAAGTCATCCACGGGAGGTCTTCGTCCTTCCCTCTGATCAGGATCGTTCTCCCAGAAGAAGGATTGGACATGCTTCCCGCCGAGCATACTCTACACCACCTCGTCGTAATGGCAAGGACACCACAGCTGGCGAACGAAACGAACACTTTGATGAACGTGCGAGACATCCTCAACATTCTCGCGCCCATTAAAACAAGTTCAAGGGTCCAAATAGACCATTACGAGGCAATTCGACGGAAGAAAATAGTGGCTCGTAAGAACCTCCATGAGCGCTTATTTCGATCGAAGGAAGCTCAAGAACTCCAAAGACATCAATGATTTGTTTGGAGAACCCACCCAAGAACTTGCTCGAGCACCGGTTATGATCTTTTGCCGAGGAGATCGCGCAAAGACTTCGTGACATGATGGCCAAACTCGGCGGCGAGGTCGACCACAACCACGGTCGTAATAGTGCGGCTACTTCTTCCGCCACCGCTCAGAAACTCGTCGCATGGAAGGCGGCACGACTCTCCTCATGTCGTTCTCGACATGAGAAAATGCCACAAGCCAACGGGAGGGTGATCTTTCACCACTTCAACACTGTGACGCACGCGCGGCAAGCGGGAACGCGGAGTATTTCCGTAAGGTCGAGGCCTATTATAGGCCTAGTCCCCATGGTCGGGTATCGACGAGTTCGATCGCCCGCGACATTAACCCTTCGTTTACGCAAAAAGAAGACAAGAGGTTATGTCGGGATGCCCGCGTTCGCGCGACCTTCGAGCGGTTCGTTGGCCGCCTCGATTTCGACCGACGAATATGGAGAAATTCGATGGAACTCAAAACCCCATCGAGTTCCTCCAAATCTACACTACAGCTATCCGAGCTGCAGGAGGAGGAGAGCATGTCATGACGAATTACCTTCCGACTGTGCTCGAAGGATCGGCGCGATCATGGCTTCTAAACCAACCATTTGAGTCGATCTACTCGTGGCAACACCTCTGTGATCTACTGCTGGCTAATTTCCAGGGAACTTACAATCGCCCAGGAAAGGAGGATGACCTACACGGATAAGACGAACAACCATGAAACGCTACGACAATTCATCAGCGCCTATCGGGTTCAAAACTCTATTCGAAGTTTCGACTCATCCGTGATCGGGGCTTTCAAGCAGGAGTCCAGAGCGAGAAGAATAACAGAGGACATCGCCTTACATCCACCGCCACCGTTCTTGAGCTCTTTGAGATGGTCGATAGATATCGATCGTCTTCTTTGCGGTCGAATGGAACAATACCATCGATCTCAAGGATGGCATCCCTCGGGAAGCAGGCAAAAGTGGTAAGAAAAAAGGATAAAAAAGCTAGGAAATCTAAGAACAAAGCGAAAAGTCAAAAATCTCCAGATGCCAGTTCTAAGGAGGTCCTAGCCGTAAGCGATAAGGAGCCACACAACCCCAAGCAAAATCCCGATCGAAGTAAAGGTAAACACCAAGATCGGAGAAACGACAAACCCAGGTGGTGTCCTTTTCATAAAAAAGAAGGGCATGACCTTCGTAACTGCCGAGTTTTCTTACGGAAACTCGAGGACTATTATTCTGGCAAATGGCCACTTCCTATTCTTGAACAGGTGGGCCAAACCAGTGGACAAAAGGAGTCGGACGATGAGGAGATGCCGTTCCAGGACCCGCAGCACACCATTGATCACATCTATGGGGGGTCTTCGGCATACGAATCACGAAGACAGCTGAAAGCAGTCGAACGTGAGGTAAACACAATCGACTCTCCTCTTGTCAATAAATTACCGAAGTGGTCGGAAATCACCCTTTCTTTCGAGAAAGGTGATTGTCCGATACCTTCGACTAGACCAGGTCGATTTCCGATAGTAGTCGAACCCACCATCAACAATTGTCGAGTCAATCGAGTTTTAGTTGATGGTGGAAGCTCGTTAAATATCTCGCTTACGAGTACCGCACGAGATGCAAGTACCCAGGACAAAGGTAAGACCGGTACGATATTCATTTCATGGAATCGTACCGGGGTCTTAGGCCAAACCCATTGGCCAAGTTTCTCTTCCTTTAACGTTTGGATCACCAAGCAATTTCAGGACAGAGAAAGTCTCCTTTGATGTAGTCGATTTCAATACGGCATATAACGCCATACTCGGACGACCTACTCTGGCAAAATTTTTGATAGCTACTCACTATGGGTACCAATGTCTTAAGATGCCAGGTCCCAAAGGAGTGATCACAATATATTGTGACAAGAAGATGGCGCATTCTGCGATGATCGTTCCTTGAGATGGTTGGACAACTACCAACTCGAGACGAAAGTCAGCCTTCAATTAGCAAGTCGAAGCCTAAAGCTGCACCTAAGCCGAACGACCAGGTCAAAGAGGTTCCTCTGGACGCAGAGGAGCCCTCGAAGACTGTTCGCATTGGGGATTCTTCCGACCCTAAATAGGAAGACGCCCTCATCACCTTCCTCCAGGCAAACGCTGATGTCTTTGCGTGGCAAGCATCCGACATGCCCGGAGTCCCAAGGAATGTGATCGAGCACAGGCTAGCCTTACGGCCTGATAAACTACCCGTAAAACAAAAGTTACGGAGATTTGCCCCTGATTGACGAGATGCTATTAGGTCAGAATTGGACAAGTTGCTTAAAGCAGACTTTATAAGAGAAGTCAACCACCCAGAGTGGTTGGCCAACCCTGTAATGGTTAGAAAGTCTAACGGCAAATGGCGTATGTCGTGACTTTATCGATCTTAATAAAGCTTGTCCAAAAGATGATTTCCCTTTACCTCGCATCGATCACCGGTTGACTCTCTCGCAGGATGTGAAATGTTGAGTTTTCTAGATGCATACTCTGGTTATCATCAGATCAGTATGCATCGAGAAGATGAAGAAAAGACCGCATTTATTACACCGTTTGTAGTATTTTGCTATGTCAAAATGCCATTCGGCCTAAAAAATGCTGGAGCTTCTTTTCAACGTTTGATGCAAACAACTTTCGCTCCTCAATTAGGCCGAAATTTGGAAGCCTATGTTGATGACCTAGTCGTAAAAAGCACCAAACGACTCGAACATATCACATACTTGCAGGAGACTTTCGACAACCTCAGAAAACACCAATTGAAACTAAATCCCGAGAAGTGTGTGTTCGGGTCTCTTGAGAAAATTGCTTGATTCTGGTTTCGAGCGGGAATCAAGCAAATCCCGAAAAGATCAAAGCCATCACTCAGATGCGCCCCCCGACCACGAAAAAAGAAGTTCAAAAACTCACAGGGTGCATGGCGGCGTTAAGTCGTTTCATAGCACGACTGGGAGAAAAAGGACTGTCTTTCTTCAAACTTCTAAGGAAACATGAAGGTTTCGAATGGTCAGAAGAGGCTAACTTAGCCTTCGAGGAAGTCAAGAGGTATCTTACGAGACGCTCTTAATTTACCTAGCTGCCACGCCACAGGCAGTAAGCGCAGTGCTGGTCGTAGAACGTGAGAACATACAACGACCAGTATACTACGTGAGTGAGGTTTTGCACGGACCTAAGGAGCGTTACCCTCAGGTTCAAAAACTTCTTTATGCCCTCCTCATGTCTTCGAGGAAACTGCGGCATTATTTTCAGACGCACAAACTAGCTGTGTCGTCTGAGTTTCCCTTGGGAGCGATCCTCCAGAATAGGGAAACAGCGGGACGCATGGCAAAATGGTCAGTCGAACTTGGGGCGTTCGACATCCATTTCGTGTCCCGAACGGCCGTTAAATCCCAGATCTTGGCAGACTTTGTCGCCGAATGGACAAATCTCGAACTCGCTCAGATCCCCGACGATTCCCACGATCAGTGGATGATGTACTTTGACGGGTCACTTACGATAAGTGGCTCGGGGGCTGGGGTGGTCCTGGAATCTCCTACCGGAGAAACCTTAAAGTATGCCATACAATTAAACTTTCAGGCCACTAATAACGTGGCAGAGTATGAAGGTTTGCTAGCTGGCATACGAGTTGCGAAAGCACTCTCGATTCGACGATTGCTCGTAAGAGGAGACTCTCAGCTAGTCGTGAATCAAGTCGGAAAGGAGTACCGTGCTCCAATTCGACCATGTCCGGTACCTATCGAATACGAAAGTTAGAAAAGCACTTTTGGGCTTTGAGGTACAATTTATCCCCGAAAGGATAATTTCCTCATGAGACCAACTGCTCGTCTAGCTTCCTCCCGATCCGTAGTACCAAAGACGTGTTCTGAATGACTTGAAACCGCCCATAGTCGATTTAACGGAGACATCTTCTATAGAAACGACCTCTCTAGAGTACGAAGATACATGGATGGCGCCCATTTATGAGTATCTTCAAGAGGGTTCTCATCTGATGACGATCTAGAATCGATCGATTATCCCAAAAGCTAAAATGTATACTTTGGTCGAAGGTGTTCTTTATAAAAGAGGAACCCAAGGGGTGCTCATGCGATGTATTCCATAAGCGAAGGATTAAAACTCCTTCACGACATACACGGAGGATCTGTGGAACTCATGCTTCCTCTGAGAACAACGGTTGGTAAAGCTTTTGACAAGGTTTTTATTGGCCAACAGCCCTCTACGATGCCAAGGAGATGGTTAAAAGATGTGTACAGTGTCAGTTTCATAGCCGGCAAATACACCAACCAGCTCAGGCGTTGCAAACAATTCCTCTGTCATGGCCTTTTGCAACTTGGGGTCTCGATATCCTAGGACCGTTACCCAGAGCTCCAGGAGGTTTCGAGTTCCTGTTTGTGGCTATTGATACGTTCACAAAATGGATAGAAGCCGAACTCGTGGATCGGGATAACAACGGAAGCAGCAAAACGGTTCATGATGAGATGCGTGATCACTCGATTCGGAGTACCAAGTCGAATTATCACAGATAACGGTAAACAATTTACAAGCGCAAAATTTCAGGAATTTTGCGACGAGTTGGGAACTCGTTTGTGTTACGCCTCCGTCGCACACCCCCAAAGCAACGGAGCAGTCGAGAGAGCGAACGGCCAGATAATGAAGGGAATCAAGACCGAGTCTTCGATCACCGTAAAGCGCTCGGGGCTTGGGTACGAGAATTACCTTCATATATGAGCAATTCGCACGACGACTAGCCGAGCTACGGGAGAAACACCTTTCTTTCTAGTTTTTGGTGCTGAAGCCATGCTTCCTCCATAAATTAAGATCAGGTCAGAAAGAGTCGACAAGTTTCACGACTCGTCTCAAGAACATCTTCGAGCAGACGACATCAACCTGCTCGAAGAACAGAGGAACAAAACTTTATTCCGTTCCGCAGTCTACCAACAAGCCCTGCGCAGATACTATGATTGTAAGGTCCAACCTCGCAGCCTCGCTGTAGGTGATTTGGTATTGAGACTTATCCAATCCTAGTCTAATCGGAACAAACTTTCCCCCAAGTGGGAAGGTCCTTACACTGTGGTCGAAGTAACGCGTCTGGGATCGGTACGACTTGCAATGGAAGACGGCCGTGTTCTCTCAAATTCTTGGAACATTGACCAGTTACGCAAATTTTATGTGTAACAAACTTCAACAGCAATAAAGCAACATGTTCTCCCTATCTTTTTTGTCTATTGTGAATTTCGCTTTTATTCTTTCGACCATTTTTTTTCTCATCCTTCCTGTACAATGGTTAGCAAAAGGACGATACATTTAGTCGAAGTCTCTCCTCTCTGCATGTGGTTACGCCTACTGGAAGGAGCTTCCTAATATCGCCGTTCTTAAACAATCAAGACAAAGCTTATTGAGCTCGGAAAAATGGTCGAAAGTTGTTAAGTTTAATTCATATCACCTTAGCTTATTTGAAAAATAAACGAGAAGAGTAACCTTTTCTTTGAGATGCATTCGCTACCTTTTCAAATAACTTGATTAGTTTCTTGGTCGAAGGAAGAAACACACTTAGTCGAAACCTCTCACATCGCACGTGGTTACGCCACTAGACGGAACTTCCTAATGTCGTTCGGTTTCCTACTTTTCCGCCAAAACAACTAAGTCCGAAAGATGAATGTAGCGAATGAATCCTTAAGGTACTCGAGAAGCTTGTTTCGCTCTAGTCGTCGTTATCGAGTTAATTAATCTGTGGAGATGGTAACATCACCTAGTCGAAGCCTTTTTCTCTGCGTGACGTGGTCCCGCCCACTAGAGGAACTTCCTAGCGTCGATCTGTTTCTACTCTTTCGACTAGTGCAAACAAGTCGATATTTGACAACTCTAAGACGAACAAACCTCTCTGTTTTTGAAACCTTTCTTTACTACTTACCTAGTTTATTAAAATAAACTAAGTAAGTAGCCAGAACTAGGATAAAGTTATAAACATGACTTCGTTTCTTAGTCTAATTTTTCTAAAGATATCATCCTACGAGTTACTAACTACTCTATGAGATGATTCGCAGAAAGATACTAAGGAAGGAGGAATCGCTCATATCTGGTCTAACTATTTCTTCTTTTATCTTACGAGTTACTATTTACTCTACAAGATAATTTGCAGGAAAAAGGATCATATATTTAGGCGTCACCACCAAAAAAGACTTGTTTATACAAGAATATATTACAAGACTACTCTGTCTAGGGAGATTCTATATGCATCTCCTCCGCGACCTTCTCGCCAACCGACTGCATCTCTTCGATCAGCTTCTCGGCTTCAGATTCGGTGCAGTCGAAGTCGGCTTCAACAAAATGAAGATTAAGGTTAGGATCACGGGCCTTGAGTTTTGCTAAAATAAAACTCACAGCTCCTTTGACCGCTTCCCTTATTGAATCGTTACGATTGGCCTTGAGTAGATATCATCTCGCTCGTAGTACCGACTTGTTCCCCAATGGCACTCGTATGGCGGCCATCGTGTCGCCACGAGGAACAACCCTCCCAAAGACGAAGCCCATCGAGTACATTGTTCGAAGTGAGATATTATCTTGAAGATTGATCTTCATTGATTTTGTCTCCTCACGGGAATAAGTCGAAGCCTCATGGAGTCGCTTTATTTCATCAATCGGTCCGATAAGAGCGAGGATTGAATAAGAAAACGATTCTATGAGAAGATAGAATGAATAAATAGCGGTAAAAGTTCTACTTACTACCTAATTGAGAACCCAAGTTCTCAATCTCTTGGTCTTTCTCCTTCGCGATCCGGAGATTTCATGGACAACGGAGGTCTTCTCATTAACCTCGATCCGAGAGCCCCATATTGGGTGAAGGGTCTTATTTTCGACTTCTTTTTCTACAAAAGAATAAGAGGTCAAAAAGCAAAGGGATGCGAAACCAAGATCGAAGCAATCGTAGTGTCGTACTATTTATTTTTTCCCGCAATCTGTTTAGTCAGCGAGTTAGCCTCTGAAGCTTCTTGGGAGGTCGATGACTTTCTCCCTTAGCTTCTTTGACTCGGCTTTTTCAAAGTCGAGCGAATCAGCCAAGGTCTTTTCGTCGCTCTTAAACCTGTAAAGATAAAAGAGCAGACATGAAAACAAGTGGTCATAAGCATTTCTATGACCAATGGATAGTCGTAAGTTATTCTACGACCACCCCCTAGTCGTAAGTTTTTTTCTACGACTAGTATAAGTCGTAAGCTTTTCTACGACAACTGGTTACGAGTGTCACTCACCACCTCTCTGCTTGTTCGCAGAGTGTTTCCTTTTCTTGTCGAAGCTTGACAAGTTACCGATTGTACTCGCAAATTGTAGCGACTTGCTCAACGACTCTCTGAAAAAGAGAGAAACGATAAGACAAAGATATAAAACCCTAAGTGAGTATCGATAAATACTTACGTTCATGTTTGACCAAGCAAACATGGAGACTATTCGTGATGGATCCTTCAGCTCATCCATCTCCTCGACTCGCTTCCACCATACCCTTTCAAGTCGTTCATTGTCAAATACGTCTCCGCAATTGACAATGCTACTGGGGTGGGGAACTCGATCCCGGGAGCGGTAGGCGGAAGATCCTACGATAGAGTCAGGGCCAAAGAAGTCAGAGCAAAAGTTGAAATACTCTTCTTCCTCTGACTCTGTGACGTGAACTCCACCTGGAGGGCCGGAGGGAACATCCTCAACGACCTCCTTGACGGCACGGCGGCGCGCTCGCCGCGCCGCCGCGTCTCGTGCCTCCTCGAGGCTTGTGTGGCCTCCATCACGGTCTCTACGACTCCAGATGTCGTAGCGACTTCAACATCATTGGCCTTCGTAGCGACTTCAAGAATCGCGGCCTCTTCGCGGCGGGGACGGTAGCTAGATCTTCGACATCGTGTCGTTGTCGCACCCCGGTTGAAGGGGTGATAACGGATCCTCTATGAGAGTTCCAGGGAGTCAAGACGCCGGCCGAGAATCGCAAAGCGCAACAATAAGTCAACAAATAAAATAGTAAGTAGTCATTACACTTATGTGTTTTATTTTACATACCTCTGTCTACCGGACCTAACTCAAATTTGGGAGCAACCTTCCCAACGGAAGATTTCTTTGACTTCTTCTCAACCACCATTGGTTGAGATGCACTCGGGCAACAGAGTCATCTCTCCCGACTTCGGGTGGGCGAGATCGATCTCGACCACCACGAGAATCTTGCTTCCCGGCTTCGATTCCACCGAGCGCAGGTTTCCTTCACAAAGACATGAACTCCTTCCGCTTCTCCTTTTCTAGCCGTC
Organism: Ampelocalamus luodianensis; assembly: GCA_036346255.1. NCBI lineage: Eukaryota > Viridiplantae > Streptophyta > Magnoliopsida > Poales > Poaceae > Ampelocalamus > Ampelocalamus luodianensis. Next base: position 43,140,406 of record CM070617.1, read on the forward strand.
TTACAAAGCCGCGAGAAGCGTAAACTGCGAAGGACTTGTCATCGTAGTAGAAAGGTACCTTAACTTTGGGGACCTTGCGCTAAGGGCAAGAGCCTCTTCTTCGCTCTCTTTCTTGCGCGCTAGATCCGCGGCAAACTTAGCAAAAGGAGCGGGAGGAGCGAACTCGAACCCCTTGTCGCCGACTTTTACCATCGGCGCTTCTTAGATGGAAGGGACTTCACGACTGTCTGCGTGGTCGCCCCTACAACCACCACTCGACTTCCTCGTCGTCTCTGGCGGTTCTCCATGCCAACTTTACGTTGAAGAAGGAGAAAAGTGGTCTGTATGATCAGCTCAAAAATTATAAGTATTTATACGACATTATCTAATCGTAAGTCATTCTACGATTACGTTAAGTCGTAAGTTTTTCTACGACATTGTATAATCGTAAGTTATTCTACGATTACATCCGGTCGTTAGTTTTTCTACGATCAGTACCCAGTCGTAAGTTTTTCTGCGATAAATCAGCTAGTCGTATACTATTCTACGACAATAAAACACCTAAAAGCAGAGTCGTTTGATTACCTATAGGCGTCTTTCTTTCTCCTCTGTGGTAAAAACCGCGAGGATTTGAGGGGCCGCCATATTCGCCGGATGCTTCTCGCAGATGAGCCGGACACGTGCGTCAACCTCCGCCTGCGAAAGATCTGGGAATATGGACAATACAATTAAACAAACTAAATCAGGGTTAACTAAGGATAAAACCAAAAGAGTAAGTCTTTCTACTCACCGTCCTTGTAGTCCCTGGTTGGGTCGTCCTTTCCTGAGTACCTCCACATGGGAGGGACCCTTGTCTTCAAAGGACTAATCCGGCGCGTGATGAAGTCCTTCACCACGTGCCAACCGGTGAGCCCCTCCGACTTCAAGTCTTTGATAGCTTAAATATAGGGGGCTATCCGGTCGAGATTACTGGGAGTCGAGTCCCAGGAAGAAGATCTCTCGGTGGCTCGTCCAGCGAGCGAGAGCTATCTTCTGGGTAACCTCCCAAGAGAACCACCTCTTCTTCCAACCCGGCCAGACGACGGGTAAACATCTGAATATACTCCTTCGACTTGTTGTCATGGAGCTTGGACCACGACTACCAATGATCCGGCAGACGAGCCATTCCAAAATAATCTGGAACACTCGAGGTCCGCGAAATCCTAGGTAGGCCTCACACAAGTACACGAATACACTTAACATCGTGATGGAATTAGGATCAAGGTTCACTAATTCCACTCAAGTGCTCGAGCACGGCGTGAGGAAAGGGTGAGCGAGCAATCGAAGGCCACACTCACAATAAGCTGGAAGGCGGAATTTGGCCTACCTCTCCGAAGGCCAATGCCGCCCATTCGCGCAATCCAAGTCACGAGAAGACCCTCGGGATCTTCTCGGCGACGAAAGCGCTATTTTGCATCGTCCATCTCCGACTCGGCCCATTCGGAGACAATCCGGCCATTTTTCTCTCAAGAACGAGAAGATTTAAAGTTGGGAAAGCTTCAAGAAAATGTACGAGTCACCGTGGGAAGAAACAAGAAAGCAATAGATCGTTGGGTAAAAGGTAAGAACCTAAGTTCTTCCCCGCGCCCGCTTTATAACCGCACGATTGAGATGAAACGTCGCGAAATCCCAACGATCGCCACCGCTTGAATCGTTTCAACGGACGAGCTTTTACCGCCCTATGGAAAGTCCCAAGACACCTTTTCACACCTCAAGTGAAATTACCATCTTGACCCGGGTCAAGTGAAAGACCAACCGGAAAACCTTATTTCGGTTTAAGGCTCTGACGGCAAGTCGTAAGACATCTCGTAGTCGTGACAACCTTAAACCAATTACCTCGATCAAGCATATTCTTGGTCGAGAGAAACAAGGGTTGAAGAGTTTTTCCTTCAACGTTTTCCTAACGACCCCTTAGTGGTCAAAGGATCGTCTACGACCCTTCACTCAAGTAAGTTATTTTCACTTGAAGCTGCGGGGCTAGATGACGAGGATCTAAATAATCCTCATTTATTAACTCCATAATCAAGAAATATGACGTCATAAGACATACCCCTTAAAATATCAAAAGGGAAGAACTAGTCAGGAAGTCGTAGGCTACCCTACGACTACCCCTGGTAAATAGCTCTTCTACGACCACGGGATAATCCCTACGACTACCCCCGGTCGTAAGCTCTTCTCGACCATGGTATAATCGTTACGACTACTACCTAGTCGTAAGATCTTCTCGACTATGGTATGATCGTTACGGTATGTCCGGTCGTAAGTTTTTCACGATCGGGGCACACTACGGAGTTCCTCACGACTTCTTCGACCCACCCGTTTGACGCCCATTAAGCGGTGAGAATCTAGCGGTCAAAATACGCGATTATCTCGACATAGCGTAGATAATTCCACTATCTCGATTGTAATCGATTGACAAGATGGGAGGTTACTACTCCGGTAATTACTCTCATTATTGCATAATAATGAGCGACTAATTAGCCTGGAAGGACAACGTCCACTACTGCTTAGTATAAATAGGTATCTATTAGAGATAGAGGGAGAGGCTTTGGGGAAAGAAGAAACATAGCCTTCTTTGGAGAACAGTTAGGAAAATACTTATTCGATTGTAATCCAAAGAGCAAATACAAGATACACAGGAGTAGGGTTGTTATTCTCACCGGAGAAGGCCCGAACCTGTATAAAAATCCCCGTATCTTCTTCGTCTGTGTGATCAATTGTGGAGACCCCCCGAATCAAACAATCTTTACGTAAGATCGGTTCTAAAACACCGACAGTGATGGAAAGTTGTCATAAAATATTTCAAAGCCGTGTGTCACATCAGATGACCAAACTTATCCATCATCGTAGACCGTGTAGCAATACATGAAGCGATAGACAAAAGACAACCGGTCTTGCTGGGATGAAAAAATGTCATAAGGGGGACTCGTTTCGCTTGATTCGTTCCGTCACACCCGCACTATTCCTATTTTTTCTATTTCTATTATGAAAAAAAGGCCAAACTCATTTCGTATAGAAAGAAAGATGTGTCGGGTTTGGATCGAAATAGAATCCCTTAAAACTGAGGCTGTAATATTAGACTTGTTCTGCTTGGATAGAGGTACTGTAAGTGGAATAACAAATCATTTGGCCTCTGATGCTCAATCTTCACCGACTAACAAGTGTGACATCGAACAACAAACTGAAAGAGACAAAGTCTCCTTACAGTCAGAAGGGCCAGGCACTCCTCTGCCCCTACTCTAAACTCAACCACCAGGAGCCGCAGCAGGGCAATTCCTCTCCAATAAGGCGAGCTAAAGGACTATTACTAGCACCGAGTGAAAGAAGGTAAACCATTTTAACCTTTTGGATATTAGTTTTCTATAAAATCTGAGAGATTTTCTTTCTAAAAAAAAGAGGTAAACCAAACCAGAGCTACCTATTGGTTACCATAGAGAATAGTATGTGTCATTAAAGCTGGCATCATCTATAGCATATTCTAAAGACAATAAAAGTTGCGATTGTTGGCGCACCGATCTCCGACATGGCAAAGTGGGAATGTTGCAATCTTTTTCCTCCAGTTGTAACCAGGTAATAGTCATGTATAGTGTGAACTCCAACATGGAAATACGGGAAAGTCGCAGAAAAGTTCAGGCAAATATGCTATGCGCCATCTCAATGTGACAACGTAGCTGTCCGATGCAGCCTTTCTCCGCATGTATGCTACTTTCTGATCATCCTTTTTGCTCCTCACTGGAATTTTCGAATGTCCTGCTTTTTATTAGCACCGTCGAGGCAACATCAAAGTCAAGCAAAATTCCATTTCTAGAGGCTTTACACTTGCATCCTATCATTTAATATACCTATCTATTGTCTTATTAAAACAATGAAAAAGAAAATCACCATGCTCACTCTCATTGTTATAGATTACCACGTTAATCGAAAAAGAGAAAAATATATACACCGCCGATTATGGTTGATCCAGATTATAACAATACGGATTAATTACATATAAATATAAGAGTTGTTACAGTTGTATAGGAAATACATTTATATTTTCATCATAAGTAGACATGTCCAAATGGGTTGTGCCTGTCACGCCGGCCCGAAGCACGACACTGTTGGCCCGGCCCAGGCACGGCACGGCTCGACACCTAAATGGCTCAGGACGGGTGGCCCGACGCATCGTGTTGTGCTTGGGCAGTGACCTCGACCTCAGCCCCGCACGGCACGCATAGTCCTATGCCCCGCCCAGGCACGAAACGACACGACTGGCACGACCCGTTTGACCAGCCTTCTTCGCCTCCACCCCGACCACCTTCCTGCGGTGTCGGCGGCAGTGGGGCGAGCGGCTCCCGCGGTGGCAACAGAGGAGGAGACGGCGCGCAGCCCACGCAGCGCGAGGTGGCGAAGCAAGAGACAGCGTGCGGGCCCCGCGACGCGCGACAACAGAGGAGGAAGAGGCGCCGGTGACGCGAGGTGGCGAAGGAGGAGATGGCGCGCGGCGACAAAGACGAAGGAGGAGGAGGCGATGTGCAGCCGGCCCCACGACACGAGGCGGCAATGCCGAATGGGGAAGGGGGAAAGGCCGAGAGCTTTTAGATAGGTTGAATGGGCCGACCGGGCTAATCATGTCCAGGCCAAACAAGTTGTGCCTAAATGGGTCCGTGCTGGACCGTGTCGTGCTACCCGTTTGAACAGGTCTAATCATAAGCATAAGAGGAAATACAATTATTATTTCCATCATAAGCATAATAGTATCTACCCGTATAACTTTATGTTTTGATATAAACATATGTATTGTAGTATCTAGCCATGTAATTGCATAGAAAATTCGGCTAGTTGTATCAAAAGCACAAGACTAATTGTCTAAATGACTGAATCCTGTTAAAGTGACCAATTTTGCAATAGACTGCCCTTGTTTGTTTGAATGATTGAATCTTATTAGTCTGGAAATTCTTCTTACTTGCCTCTGGTGTTAAGATTACCCTGATGAAGAATTTGGACCCATTCACTTGTCCATGTGCCTTTTGCGTGACAACGGAGATCAAACACATGCTATCCTCTAGAGTTTGAGCATGCACTTGTTCCTTCAAACCCATTGATATATATATATATATATATATATATATATATATATATATATATATATATATATATATATATAGTCACTTCAGCATTTCTTATAAAACTAGATAAGCCTTTTAACAACATACTCCGAAGAATCCAAATGAAAACACAAACATCCAGATCACCATTAAAATATAATAGGAAAAAAAATCCTCATATGCAACTTCTAAAACTGATGATGTGAAGATCATGTGATATGATCCTAATCTTGATGTGTTGAAAAATTGGCATCGGTGTCGATGTGTTTGGGAAAAACCTTCGGTTTAGCGTGGTGTTGCATGTCTGTCCATGTTGCAGGAGGGCTTATCGGCCCTGGGCGGGGCAGTCTAACTGGCTAGAGGCCGGCTGTCAGACCGGCCCAAGGTGGCAGTCAGACCAACCAGAGGTGGCGGCCTGTGTAGGACCAGAAAGGCGACTAGAGGGGGGTGAATAGACGCTTTCAAAATTTTCACCTTAATTAGATTCACCATGTACTTTTCTCCAGTAGCTAGATAACTAAGAAGATTAGTAAAAGTGCAGTGGAAGCCTTGTGTTAAATCTAATCAACCACTCAAAGCAAAAAGACCAAAAATCAAATCCTCAGCAAGAGGTGGATGACCTTAGGCAAAAATGCGGACTAACCTCTCGAGCGGACTAACCTCGGGAAAATGTGCGTCGACCTTGGGCGGGACTGACCTCGGGCATAGGTGCGGTCAGACCTCAGGCACGATGAACAGGAAAATCAGCTCGGGTTCCAAAACGAAAATCGACGTAACTTTTGATCCGTAAGGCCAAAACCCACGAAATTTGAGACACCTTCTCTAAGATATTAGGAACCTATTCCAATCAAAGATCATAGAGATCCATGCCAAAGTTTCTATCTTTTTCAGTTTGAATTTTGGGGAATGTGATCAAACATTTGTGTGAAAGTTTTTGGATGTGTGTTTGCACCTGGTCTCATGGAAAATAGAGACTAGACACAAAACTAGATAGAGTTTTGCCAAAATATCTATAGAGAGTGTTTTCCAGAAATTGGGGTGCGATCAGACCGGCTAATGCTTGGCGGTCAAACTGGCCAAGGCGCGATCATGCACAGTGAGTTGTGATGATCTTGTAGAATTGGCCAAAGTCATAGATTTCAGTGCATATGTGTTGTATGATGTATGTTTTGGCTAACGTGGGTCAAGTTGTGTGAATCAATTTCTTGGTCTATTGTTATGAAGGTGGCTTTGAGTCAATTACGGTCAATGGTGAGTGATCGGGACTAGGCTAGAAGAACCGAGGTCCAGAACGATCAAGCATGTTGGGTGAAGTGGTTAGGCTCAAGCATGGCACAAGATGGACAAGAACAACTGAACGGAAAGTTTGGTGCAACAAGTTACTTCAAGTGGCTTGGGGTCGGTGCAAAAACCATGGTGGTTCCGTTGGGGGCTGGATGGGAGAGACTTAAGAGAGTCGTTGATGAACCTACATGTTGCGAAGTATGGGATTGCTTCGTGTTGATTGGACTTAGCCTTTCGAGAAGGATCGGGAAGTGGTATTTTGCCATCTTCACCAAAATACCGGGTTGATAACCTTGGAGAAACTATGGTGCAAGACGGTGCAGGGAGAGGTGATTTAGGTTAAGAGAAGATGAAGATTACAAAGAGATGGATTCGGGAGACCCGGATCGTCATGCTTTGAGAAGCGTACGTAAGTGTAGACCTATTTGTGTGTGGACTTGACATGTGCCCAGTAAAATTTTCTCTCTAGACTTAGCCTCCACTATAAAAGAGGAGAGTGCAAGATTTGCACCTTCAAGCCATGGAAACCCTAATTTGTGATTTGAAGAAAGTGGAGGAAATAGATGATGCTAGGGTTTTAAAGAGATGGATTGAGAAATTAGGTGCTCAAGTGTGAGCTTTTGTCCTTTATGGTTGAGTAGTTGTAAACCTTCCATCCCTCTAATCAATCCAATCAAGATTGTCCAAAGATGAGTTCTATCTTGTTCTTGTTCTCTCTTTGATGATTTTGGGGGATTTGTGTTACAAAGGTTTTGGTTGGATCTTTTGTTGTGATATAACTTGCTAGGACTTGTAGGATCTAATCTAAGGCCATCTTGATCATTTTCCACTCACGAGCAAGCTCTTAGCTCAAGTTTTGGTTTCCCGGTTGTTTAGCCTTCTTGATCTCATCCAAGGAATTCGTGAAACCTTAGCTTCGATCGTCGACTGGAATAGATTCCTGACCTTCTTGATGAGTTATGTTTGAAATTTCAGGGGATTTAGATCTTAGAATCAAAAGTTAGTTCGATTCGAGGATCTTTTGGGCTGCTGTTCTTGCAGCCGACGGTCAGACCGCTCATAGCCAGCGGTCAGAGCGGCTGAGAGGCCTTTCACTCTGGGTTTTTTGGTTTCAACGCGAGACTTTCATTACGATCTTGTGCTTTTGAGATTCCATAGCTAATGAAGTGATAAAGAAACTGAATATCATAGGAGATGAAAAAGATAAGTGCACATATTCACCGCTCTGGTCTCTTATTATCCAACAGACGAAGAGCAGCTATCAATGATGGAAAATACGAGCCCTTGACTTTGTCACCTCAAGCCAAGAAGTCTAAAAGCAGCATGCTATTGTCTTTGGCATGAGAATGCCGGTAAGCCCTTTTAAGAGTAGAATATAATTTGTCCATACATCATCCCAAAAACAGGATAGATGTTCCATTGCCTATTAGTCCATCACAAAGAGCTTTATCCACTAAACATATCCAACCGTTTCAACGCACCTCCATCAGAAAGAGATTTTTTCCACTATCAACGTGACGAGTAGAACTTCTATAATATCTTTGCCAGAAGAAGCTAACCAATGGGACATCCTTCTTGTCGTGCAACTTGCACAAAAATATCTCTGCCACATCTTGCCGTGTTGCCTAGGCCGGCCACCTGCTTGTTTAGGCAAAAGAAAATTCATTCCACGCCACCAAACATCTATCAACCATTTCAGCGAAGCCCTGAACCTGATGTGACATCTCTCGTGTTCCGAAAATTTGTGCATCTCAACTCTCATCACACGCTATTACGGCAGGAACTCGGGATGATGTGCTCTCCGTCGTCTTCTGCCTTGATGTTGGCCTGTATATTGTCGGCGTCCCCAACGAGCCGCCATGCTTTCTGGCTTTCTGCTGCTGCTCATCCAAGCCAATCAAGCTAAGCAGAAGGCTCGTCTCTTCCGTCCCACTATGTCCTTGAGGCCATCTATATTTAACATAGACGGCGCTGACTTGGCTTGTGAGTAGTCAATACAATAATACAAGCATCCACAGAAAGAAACGGAACAGGGAGAGGAGATGACTGGGGACCGCCAACAAGTCATCACAGGCAATGACACGGTAATTCGCCCAAACCTGTTTAGTTTAAACATGAATCTTTTTTTAGAATACGAGACGGATGCACACACTCAACACGTATCACACTCACACCACACACAAACGCGCACGTGCGGGTCTCCTACACATGTTGAGAATTTATCGGAGGCACTTAAGGTCTTACGGAGCACGGGCGGACTGAATGTGCGTATACTCTTAAATTAGGTGGACATCATCACCACCGAGTCTACGACTTAGACAACGGTGAGATGGCTGTACACCGCACGCATGGTCATATGGTCATATGACAGCTTTCTTTAAACATGAAACTTAATTGTACTACCTACATGCACTCCAATTTTTTAAAATTCCGAAAGCACGTATGCCGGTTCTTCCACTTTGAAATTAAATGTCGGAATCTACAAAAAAGAAGAAAGAACATATGATGCATTAGTGTTAATTCACCATTTGTTCCAATGGTGATTCTAGCTTGTTAGGTTGCTAGTTTATTGTATAGCAACTTGCACTCTTACCTCCGTAGAAAACCAAAATCCATCGACAATGGGCGTTCAGGGTGACTGTACCTAGAGTAAGAATCAAATTTGGATTTTGCGGCACTCAATTGACAGAGTCAACAAAAAAACACTATGCTATGAGTAGTGAAATGTTCTTGGAGTGAGTCAGCCTCAGCTAGATGGCTCTCTACGGGCCCTGTTTTTATTTCTTCTCTCTCCGGATGGATTGTTATCTTTTGAATTCCGTTGATTAATGAAAGCTCTCTGCTTCCCATAAAAAAAGAGAGAAGTCTGGGAGAGAGAGGGAGCAAAAGCTTGTTCGAATCAAATCTCTCCTCTTTTCTTCGTTTCTCATAGAAAAAGTGTTGGTTCGATGAGCGGTTTTGCACGAGCGAAGAAGGCTTTGAGAGCTATCTCTATTTTATTTTATTTTATTTGAGAAATTTTGAAGACGATTTAATGCCTTAACTAAAACGGTGAGCATGTTAACAACGATGTTGGGAGTTAGCGCAATACACAACTGACCTCCCGGTATGTATATACTTAGCGTGTCTAATTTGGAAAGTAAATTAAAATTTGGTCTTTCAAAGTAAATTAATGTCAGAACCTACAACAGTGCAGAGGGCTCCCCATTTTGTAGGTTCCAGTGGCGATCGATTGCAAGTAGTACAGATACTTGTACCGCGTGGTTTGTGCACGTCATCCTCGGTCCTCCATAGAAAAACCAACATCCATGAACAGTTTTTGTTCTTGATGGCTAACTGCATGCAGTAAGTATCAGAGATGGATATTTGCAGGCTTGCAGCAGTCATTGACAGTGTCACCGTACGGATGGACACTCTGAATTCCACCCGGATACGCATCCAACATTCCAGGCCCACCGTGCATCGCTGCCATGAAATTTCGTTAGCAAAGATACATTAGAGAGTAGTATAAGTTTTATGTGTTTGGTACGCACGGATTGGATTGGGACATCTTTTTCTTTTGACTAATTGGGCTGCCCTCGTTGATGTTTCACATGCATGCATCAATCTTATCCAAAAAAATCCTTGTCCAATGCAGAAGCTCCTGTCCTCTTCGTTGGTTATTTTGCTATTAGTTGTTTATTAACAGTCACCGAGATGCTGTTTGCTTCCTCGCAGAGAGAGAGAGATGCTATTTGATTTCGTAGATAAGATCACAATTTGGTGACGATGATCAGGTTGTTTGCGTTGGTCAATGCCTCAGCGGTGATCATGGTTGTTGGACCATTCGATCAGTGGTGGTGGTCCTAGGAAGGGGTACAGCGCGTCCGCGTTTCTGACAGGAATTTATCCATGGTTCCTGCGGCAGTTAGGCACGCGCAGGCTACACAGGGACGAATCTTGCATGTAAGCATTGGGGTCACGTGATCTCAATGATTTTTTGGCTTAGTCTACTATAATTTTTTTGGAGATAACAAATGATACTTATAAACAGGTAATAACACTATTATCTTAGAAGGGTGACTTGGTGATATATTTTTTTTCTGGATCCGGTCCGGAAGCTGCAGCAACACATGTGGTGGTGGCAAAGTTGGCAGCGTACGCCGTGTGCGCGGCCCCGACCCACGGGCATGGCGGCATGTGAGCAGAGCAGGTCCGGCATCGCCTCTCTGTACCTCTTGCTCCGTGTGCTACTGTGCTCCCCAGAGGAAACTAATGAGGCTCGTCTAAGCTTTGTTGGGCTGGCAGACGAATTGTTGTGCTGTGCAACATAGTGGCCTCGGCGCCGACGGCTGATTTCGTCGGATGGGCCACAAGAGGCCGTTGTTACTTGCGATACTACTAACAGCGTCCGATAGGCCTGGCCCGGCAGAGACGTGGACACTATTGGCCTCCTGCTTATCAAAAATTCCAAATCTAGCATCCTCTATACAAAAAATTGAACTCTAGCCTCCTCCTTCCACCTGCTGCGCCTGGGGAAGGCAGCAGCTAGGTGCTGGGCAGCACCTTGCCTGCTGCCCACAGGGACCGCACGGGTGTGACAGCATTTTCTATTTAAGTATATTTTTGGAAGAATTTATAAATATAGAAAATAAGCTCAAAAATTATGATTTTTTTAAGCCTCGACACAGTCTACTTGGTTGTGTAATTTTTCAAAATTTTATCTATTCTAATTTTTCTAAAAATTCATTCAAATCCCTACAAACAAGATATTTAAATGAATTTTTGAGAAAAAATTAGAAAAGATAAAATTTTGAAAAAATTACACAACCAAGTAGACTGTGTCAGAAAACTCTAAACAAAATTTCATAATTTTTGAGCTTATTTTCTATATTTATAAATTCTTCCAAAAATATAATGAAATAGAAAATTCGCTACGATGTGACTGACCACTGCTGCGGTCCCGGGGCAGCGAGGCAGGTGCTGCTTGTCCCCGAGGGCAGCACCTAGCTGCTGCCTTCCCGGCGCGGCAGGTGGAAGGAGGGGGCTAGAGTTGGAATTTTTGTGTAAAGGAGGCTAAATTTGGAATTTCTGATAACCAGGAGGCCAATATTGTCCACACTTCGGCCCGGCAAGCTGGGCACGCCGTACATCCGGATTCCGGACTGGGATCCAACGAAAACCGTCTACCTAACTAAGCCGTCAAACAAAGATCTATAGTAAAATTAGTGGTTTCAGTAAATATTCAGAATTCATTCTATCATAATTAACGATAATTAAAGCATAATTTCAGCAGCATTTAAATGACAGAACTATCATATAAGCATACAATATCTTTATGTCAATTAAACATGATAAAATACTCAAAAGATAGATCTTAACAATAAAAGAAATCAGCATAATGCTCAGATTTATATTGTTGTTTATAGCTCTCAGATGTCGGACTGCTTAAGATGTAATCTTGGCCTCCTTGCCACTTGGGTCAAGATAATAGCACAAATTAAATATAACAATTCTTTGAAATAAATTAGGCCTTTGAGTTCATATAAAATCTTGCTAGTCTAATTAGTCACTTAATGCGGATCATCAAATCTGAATTCACTGGACTGCATGTAATTGATTCTACCACTCAAGAAATCAATTGACAATAATGCATAACAGTAACCGGAAGGTATCATAGTGAACATAATTGATCTAAGATTCACACCGAACATAGATTGAACAAAGATCACAGAGACAGTAAAAATCTCACAATGAACAGACAAACATGTATGACACAATAAAAGAACAAGAAGTGATCTACAAGCTCAAAGACCAATTATATCCAATTGTTGTATTCAATTTTCACAATGACTCAACTCCTTATTGAGCATTAAACCGATCCCACAAATATTACTAAGCAATATCTCCTATTTGAGACTTCTACTAAAACAACACATCTGCAAAGTAATGCGAAAAAGGAAAACAACGATACTCACGATGCGAATCGCACTCAAAACCACTAAGCAGTATACCGGGCAAGGCACGCCGAAGGCGCTAACTTAGAAAACCAATCGCCCAGCTTTGCTGTGTTTGAACAGACGAGGTTGTTGGAGATATAATGCAGATTTGCAAAGTCGAGGTACAGAGAATGCTGCGCAAAAACCAACCGAGGAAGCACCGAGAAACCGAGGCCCTTCTTCCACACCAAGTCAATCCAAGGCCAACCCAATCCCACCTCCAAACGGCGCAAGATCAAGTCCTCACCTCACCTCAACCGAGAAGAGGGACCAAGAACCGAGATGCGCAAAATAGAGGAGTGATTCGGTCCTCACCGCTGACGGCACCGAACTCAGCCTCAGAGGCATGATGGCTCAGAAAGCCACAAGAATTGAGATCAAACCGGGAAGAACAAGAACAAAAAAATTAGGGATTGCTTACACAATTCTTTGGGGTATCGAAAAAGAGAAAGGAGTTGCTGCTTTTGTAGAGGAAGAAGATGAGGGGGTGAACCGCCCGGCTACTGCGAAGAGTCGGTGCGCAAGGTGCCCGAGCTGCTTGCGCCTCCAGAGCCACGGTCGCCCGGGTCTCCTGCTTTGCCCGCACGAGCACCAGAGAAAGAGGAGAAAGCTCCCTCGTGCGCGAGTGGATAGGGTTGGAGCACTGCCTCCAGCCTTATCCTCTCCTTCCTCTCACACCGACAAGTGGTCCAGCCATGCTCGCCAGCCGCGTGGTCAAGGTTCACGGAACATCTACATGAGATGTGGTCAAGTCGTTAAGACTCTAACTCGGTTCAAACCAAGAGCGCAGGTGTCCGATTCGTACCCTTTAATATCAGATCGATCAAACTTGAAAGACATGCTTGCACAATTCGTATATTGTTGCATGTACGCATTATGGATGTATATACGTCCAGGGAAATCAATATGCATCTGACCCAACCAACCACAACTATTGTGGAAAATCATGTCACCATATATCGTATAATAACAAATAAATCAACAATAAAAACTATCAAACCTCTTAGTAGGCGGTAGAGTCGGAGGAGTACAAGATAATCCACCAAAGTTTAATATCTAAATTCCGCCACCTATTTTTATACACAAGCAATCGCATCTTAGTAGGAAAGTACGTGTCCATACTCCGTAAGATCGCAAATCTCCAAATTATGTGAGCAAAGAACGTCCCTTCAATTCGCGAGGTGGGGGTACATGTTCCTCCGTCCAACATTTCTGCTGTGGGAAGCAGCAGGGCATGCGGTGCAATGAACAAGGCGTAGAATTAGAACCGCGGATGGAGAAAAAAATGGCAATGCCAAATTGTGCAACGCGGATGCGGTACGATTGAATGTACCACTCCATCATGTTATTCATGCATACAGCAGCCGTTTTAGCTGTGGGAAGCAGCGGGGCATGTGCTGCAATGAACAAGCCGTAGAATTAGAACCGCGGATGGAGAAAAAATGGCAATGCCAAACTTGTGCAACGCATATGCGGTACGATTGGATGTACCACTCCATCATGTTATTCATGTATACAGCAGCCGTTTTAGCTGTCAGTACTGGGCTCCTGGCCATGCACACCTGCCAGTACGCGTGCGTCAGGCGATCCGGCCACACAAGGACATGTAAACATATCACACGCCGACGGCGGGCCACCAGCGAAATGAAGCCCTAAACGACCCCGCCTTCCGTGATGATGCCATCGCCACTCGGCTAGGGATGGCAATCGGATGCGGTGAACATAGATAGTGCTCGCCTATAATTATGCCCGTGACTCCATTTTCCCTCACGGGCATGCCCGCGAAGGATGATAGACGAAGAACCTCACTCATGCCCATCGTCCCGTGTACCCGCGAACAATGCATCATATTCACACATCATATGTCGACTAATGAAATGCAAATCCACCATCAACTGCAATAAAAAGTATGTCAACTAATGAAATGAGAGGCCTATTGAACTGAAAGTATGTCAACTAATGAACCAAAAGAACAAAAGGAGAGGCCTACTTAATTCGGATCAGCAATGCATCACATTCACACATCAATAGTGCATCACACATCAACAACACATCATATATTCACATTCGATGGCTACCTCGGTTCAGTAGAGAAGGATGGCTCCCAGGGGCCAGGCGACCGGGAGATGTTGAGAAGGAGGTGACCGGGCGAGGTTGACCGAGCTTTGAGGTCAGCTAGGCGGGAGGAGGGAGTCAGGCCGGCGTTGAGGACTGGAGGAGGCCAGGTGGGAGGAGGCGATCGGGCGAGGTCGGCCGAGCTTTGAGGCCAGCTAGGCGGGAGGAGGGAGTCAGGCCGGCGTTGAGGAGGACTGGAGGAGGCCGGGTGGGAGGAGGCGACCGGGCGAGGTCGGCCGAGCTTTGAGGTCAGCCAGGCAGGAGGAGGGAGTCAGGTCGGGCGGGCAAGGTCCGCCGAGCGTTGAGGTTAGCCGGGCGGGAGGAGGGAGTGAGGCCGGCGTTGAGGGGGAGGTCGGGTGGGAGGAGGCGATCGGGCGGGAGGGAGGGGGCCAGATCTAGATCTAGAGTGCAGACTGCTTTGTCCAGAGTGGCGGCGGCCGGGTGTGAGTAGGGGCGATGGCTGGGCGTGAGGAGCGGCGGCAGGCAGGGCGGGCGAGGGAGGGGTGCAGTTGGCCTGGAGGAGGACATGGGCGGCGGTCCAGGAGGAGGATGAAGGTGGATCTGGACTTCGCGTATTGGTGGCTGGGGGTTGGCGGCTGGGAGTTGGACTTGGGGAGTGAGTAGTGCGTCGAGTAACCCTAGCACTGAATAGGGTTTTAGTGGTAGTGTTGGCCCACCTGTTAGTGTATGTTGTAGATAAATGGGTGAAACAGACATGAGTGAAACTCACCTATGCCCATACCCGTTTACGGGCAGAGAATTTCATCCATTTTTATTCTCATAGACAAAGAAAACAGCCCATAATAAATTGGGCACAATTGCCTCGGCGGCCGTGTTAGCCCAGTTTGGTGCGGTTTCACCACAGAATGCGTTGGATATTTGCTCCGCGTCCGTACTTGGATTTGATCTGGCCGGACGGCTCGCCGGCTGCGTGCGGTTGGGGTGGCTTACTACACATTTTTTTTTCCGGCTCTGCTTGCCTCACGCTGTCACGCCCATTTACTTCGGTCGGGACAAAAACTAGAAATGGCACGTACGGGTTAGCAATAGTGCTTCAGCTCGGAGTGCATTGTCCGCGCTCCTAATCAATCTGTCAATCAATCATCAAACAAAGGGGTGCAAGCATGATGCAATGGACAATGAATGACGAGTTTGTACGGTACAGTACGTGCCGACCGGGACTTGGCAATATGTTTGGGGGCGATCTGATTTGAGTTTTGGGTTAGCACTAATTTTGGCAGACAAAACAGTGGATCACCTTAGCACAGAAGTTGGGAAAAGTTAAGAAGACCAACTCAACACGGAAGGATCTAGAAGCACTAAAATAACCAGCAAGTAAGGAAGACTGATTTTGGAATGATGGAAAAATAAAAGATTTAACTGAATTGGAAGGATCCATCAATTAAAGAAAAATCCGGCACAAAGACAGACATCGAAACGAGAAGATCAGGATGAAGATGGAAAGGGATTTTTTTTCAAGAAGTTAGGCTGATATATAGAGGAGTTTGAAGCGGAATCTATATTAAGTCGGTCGTGTTTAGAAGTCGTGGCGTAAGCTATATAAATCTTATACCGGTTTACAGAAAGACATTCAATCAATAAAATAATTTTACACTACATTTATCTTTAGGCAAAATTAGCTATATAACACTCAACTTTTGTGACATTTGCTTCATGATACTGATTTTTATTTTTTGTCTTTGCTGAAAGACACTAATTTTTTGTGGCTCTTTGCTGTAGGGCATTCTGCCATTAAAATATAATATCTGGATAAGAGCGGAGAGAGAAGGTAGACAAAAAGTCTATTTTGCCCCTGATCCCTGGAAATTTTTTGGGCTGTGACGAGGATCTAATAATTTTCAATTAATTAAATTGTTTATCTATAATTGTTATTATAGATAGCAATATCTTCATATTATTCGTAAGAATACCCCTTATCATTAACAAGGGAGAAACTTAGCCAAGTGATCGTAACTATTTTACGACCACCCTATATGGTCGTAAGTACTTCTACGATTACCTAGTGGCCGTAAGATTTCCTACGACCACCTCATAATCGTAAGACTTACTACGATCACTTCATGGTCATAAGCTTTACTACGACCATCCTATGATGGCCAATAAAGCCTACAGATATATGGGCTCAATCGACTAAGGACACTTATGCGATGTGTTTAATACATACAGTAGTTAATATGTGTTGTTATTCTCTGAGATAACTGCACGTATTAAACTACGCCATCGACCATAACTGCAAGGCGATATGAAAGAGATAGTCTTTAACAATAACCATCACTGAACGTGCACATTTCATCAAACGATGATACGTATCTTGCCTTGTAGCCAATCTTACCTTATCTTTGTCGTACCTTAGGAATACTTTCATAGCTAGTAGATCCAGCCATTCGTCTCTAATGCGACTTTTGTTCATCTATTAAATCGATTTTTCCGGCGGCAACAGAATGAAATGAATGTGACTATTTAGAGCTGATCGGATGGCCTGAGAGCAGCTGTATCATGTATGACCGTACGACGTACCATTGTTCAGGGAAACACTAGGGATGGAGCTGTGCTTAGATCGGATGGCAAAATTTGGCGCAACAATGTTGGCTCAGGCACATTTGGCGCACAGTATGAAGACTTTGGGAGCATCTAGAACTGAATGGACAGGTGAAAACACTTGAGCGCACATTTGTAAGTGGGTGAAGCTAGTGGGTATAAATTGAAGGATGGAATGTATGGAGATATAAAGTTGGAAGATGAGCCCTACAACTACGCACTCCAGTACTCCACTATGAGCTAGCTCTGTTTCCGATGGTGGAGACGGTAATGTACGGTACTGTACCTCTACATGCAACGGGCCGTCTTAACTGCTTCTAGATAAACTACGCAGTTAGGGAAGAAACCCTACGAGCTCGATTTTATCACCTCTAGGCCTGATCCTTTCAATCTTACGACACCCGGCAAAATAAATCAACTATCTCTTTATATGTTTAGATATCATGATTTGAAAGTGATCTGAGCAAAGATCTATAGATAAGGAGGTCTCATGTGATTTATTTCCCAAAGTAGGTGATTACAAATTTACAAGAGAGTAATTTCATCCTCGGTTATATTTGTCACTAGAACAAGTAATTTGATGTATATTTAATTTACATGTGGCAGTTCCGTTGCTCGGAGTTGTTGTTAGGATTTGATCTTACTCTTCCAATATTTTATAAGGAAATAGTAAGGCGCAAGCCCCCAATATTTGGTGTGAGCAGCTTTTAAGTACATCGTCTGCTAATTGATTTCTCATTTCCTCTGGGAAATAGAATCTACAGCTCCAATTCACCGGCCATCCTTATTCGTAAAATCCAGAAAGACCACACAAGTCATAAAAGATGGAGAGCGTCAATAATCAAATTTACAACCTTCCATTGCATAGAGACACGTCTAACCATCTACGAGGAGTGGAAATGTTAGGAAAACTACCGCCAGTAATAACACACACCATCGCAGTAAATCGTGTCTCTCGAGCATATATACGCTACATCATCGAACATTTGGGCACTGTCGGCTCCAGCCCAGTGACAAAGCAGACCGTCACCAAACCACGGATTTTCTCTATCCGTTCAACAAAGTGAAATCAAACCTCTAGAATCTTCAGGCCCCCCAAAAAAGAGCACGATGTAAAAGCAAAAAGGAGAATTTTTTCTCTTAAACCTCGGAACGTGCCGTGTGATGTGGACTGCAACATACTGCGTTCCGTACCGACGATCTGATTAAGATAGTTTTAGGTCAAATTGCGGGCCCCACCTGGCCTCCACTAGCAAAGGAGCCCAGCCGACTTGCTCTCGTGTTGCCGCCACGCCACACAAGCGGGGAAAAAACACACCAGAAGAGAGGAGCTAAGCAAGCTTAGTGGTCGATGAACACGGCTTTAGTTAATCATCGGTAATCAATCTGTCCACGGCGAGACGCGTAAAACTATGGCGTTTGCCTTTTGTTTGGAGCGAAAATATTTGGTCTTTTTGGTCATGAGAACGATGCGCTCAATCGTACACTAAGCTTGTCCTTTCGCGAAAGTACAACACGGTTGGTGGTTTGAGCGACAGCCGTAAAAGATTACCGCGTGAATAAGGTAAAAAAAAAAAGAGCACCACTAGAGGTGCTTGGTACCTCTGCAAAGTGGAGACGCGTGCTACACTGGAGACTGGAAATTAAGATGCCCAACCGTGTGATGACCGTAAGTCTTCGCGCTCCGGAAAAATGGACAGATGGAGTCGTCAGGGCATCTGTGCGGCAGAAGAAAGACGTACCCCCACTCGCCATTCGCCACATTGTGTGAAGCAGGTAAATGTAGGTCGAAAGCAAGATGGTAAATCATGTCTGCTACTGCAACCGGTTGTTCCATTCTCTCTCTCTCTCTTTCTTTTCCCTTCTTTTTTTCTGAGGAGAAAGTGTTAAGTGAGACACCCTTAAAGTTGTCACAAGTACGGTAATCTTGCCCTACTGATCAACATGAAAGAAATGGGGTGACATGTGTCTATGCAATTCAAGAATTCCTTCCTCGACAACGCAAAGAAAAAATTATCTCTTTTTGGAGGAAGAAGAAAAAGAATCATATATGCAGTTGGACATGCATTAATCTTTAATTCCTTTCTCGTGCCATGCACGCCCTACAATTCAATTTGCAGCGTACGTATATAAACAAACTAACTTGAACAAGTAGGCGGTGGTCTCTGTACTATATTATACTGTAGTCTAAAGGTTCGTTTGACCCGGATTTGACTCATCTAAATGACTAAATCCCAGTTCTATTTCCTTATCGCGCAAGCATATCTATGCCTTGAATAATACTCCACAGTCCACACAAAGTTAAGCATATAATTAGGTCATGAGATATTACCGCTACAGATGTGGGACATTGCGCTAAAAAGTTTATAACGCAATATGAGAAGGAAGGAAATATCTTCAAACGCGTTAGGGCAAAAACAGAAGGAAATATCGATATGCCTTTTTCACTTTCCGTATTCAATTTCAAGTTGATCTTCGCTTAGCTTTACCGATAAGAGTTATGTCAGTCTTCAACAAAGAAAGAAAGAAAGAAAGACAAGAGTTATGTCCAGCGCCGTGGACGCGCAAGAAGAAAAGAACAGCTTTCTTGGATATGTTAATCTAAGAGCTCTTTTACAGCACCCACAAACAAATTAATATATGCTGTATTATTAGTTAGGATTTAGTTGTACTACACCACCAAATACGATTGAGCATAATTAGCTTAAGAATATAATTGTGACTACACGTTCCTAAACAAACTATACATTGTTAATCCAAAAAATGCATAATGTGCAAATCAATAGTTTCTGTTGCCGCCAACATCCATCCCTGTCATGGCAGCGACAGCGAGGGCCGCCAGTGTAGAGCTGCTGGAGTTGTGGGAGGCATTGGGGTCTCCAACGTACGGGCGCGGTGTGCATAGGTGCGCCGGCCGTTGATCCGCATTGCGATGATGCTGGACTCGAGCACCGCCGCGCCGGAGTCCCGGATCTAGGCCGCTCTCAATTAAATCAAGTACTTGTAGCAGCCGAATCCGGACATTGTCCTCACGGAGAGAAAATTTTGATCATTTTGTTATGACGTAAAGAACATGTCTTTCATCAGATTGAGGATGTATTATCATGTTTTTTTCTGTAGCAACTGGAATATGTCCAATTGCTAATTCAGTTTGGAACGAATCAGAATTCATTCATTCATCCCCAACTTACATTCATTCCAATTCGATTATTGTTGTTGCTAGCCAAGTAGCCATCCTCAGTCTCACAGCCAGCAAGGTCCATCCATGGCCCAGCCGGCGTCCAGAATGAAGACGGGCATCTACATCTTCATGGACTCAGGACGAACCTTGATATGCTCACATGTGCGGCGGCGTGCAAAATTGCGACTTATGACAACAAGCAAAGGAGGGCTATAGCCTATAGGAGGTGATACTCTGTAGTCTGAACGGCGGCTGGCCATCGCTCAACGACGAGAGCTTCGTTCGGCACAGGCTGCGGCACACAAGATTGAGATCGGATTTAGTTTAGGTTAAACAAATGGTCCATAATAGCATTAAAAAATTTAGAATAAAAACAAAAAGTTCATAATACATTGAGAAATCGATAGTCATATTTGATTTCTACTATCATTCTTTACTACTTGTAAAATATACCATAAAAATTCTCTAATTTAATCACAAGCAAAACATCTATTTGAAATAATTACATGATGCATGATTCTTCACGAGTATCAAATCATCATGTGTATCGTTCGGTTCAAATTAAATAAGTTCTCAAGTCTCAACAAACGGGGGGAAATCACCTTATTTTTCTACAGTAGGTGCAAGATATTGATTCTTGATCCAATGACCTCATATCAACGTACTTTTGACAACAATTGAAGGTGATCTGATCCCACCGGCATAATATCGACGCATGAACTTTGAATCGGAGAGTACTGGCCGACTGTTCTCTTGTTCTTTGCCCTTTTCTCCCCTGCTAAATCAAACGCTTAAGGCATCAGAAAAGGGCCGGGAAAAGCAAAAAAAAAAAAAAAAACCAAGATTTGGCCCGGAAAATCTCGATACGGAACTTTCCCGACCGAAGAAAAGTTCGGCTACGAAAACGGTGATGTTACTGGGCAGTAGTTCTCTTTCCACGGCTTATCTTGGAAACACATGCGATGCGAGGTCGGAAGCGTGTGTCAGACGACGTGCAAAAGCCAATAGAAAAGGAAAAGGAAAGAATGAGGTGGACCAGCGTTGATCCGATGGGTACGCATCGTCGACGACCCATCCCGTTCGTACGAAGACCTTGTACTGCTCGATGTGGGTCCAGCGCCCCGTCCCATTCCGGTGAATCGGATCGCGTTCGAGTTATTCCTCTGATGGGTACGCGAGGAAATGCACAGGCACGCTGAAATATAGGACCAAATACAGTGTAGTAGTAGCACTATACTCATCTGAACAGGCACTACACCTTCAAGTGCTGAACACCATGAATCGCGTGGGCCCCGGCGCCCATGATCTGCTGCATCAATGCACTTGTTCGGGGAGTGCACGCACAGTTGCACACTGTTGGATCCGGCCAGAATCACCCGGGGCAGAGCCAACTAGGGTGCACTTAAAATATTTGGAAATTATGTTTACGCCTTTGCTGGCTGTAGCTTTCGATTGAATTTAGACAAGTTGCAATCTATCTTTCTTTATCTTTACTAATTACTAATTAGAGGTTTTTTAGAAGCCCTTTATTTATTAACCCTAGGAGTAAAAAAGTTAGAAATTGTCATGTTAACCCCAAAAAAAGAAAAAAAAACTCTAGGAATTCCTACGTTAATTGTAAAAAAGAGAGAAAACATCGTAACCATCCAACCTTTCTAATTCAATCATCGTACGACTTATACCATGCAGTGCAATGAAAGAGTTTGATTACAATTGGAAACATGTCATTATTCGAGTCAAACTACAAAACTTACCGTATGCACCCAGCCGGACAAACCAAGTATCCCTATAGTTAAATCTGGAGAGAAACTGATGCATGTACACAAGAGGAAGAATTATGGATGCAAATTACAATGGTTGAATGTTAACACGCAACGTGACTAAAAATCTGAAATATTTGCAAGGAAATGTTGGGCTGGTCAGCCGTAAAAAAGGGCGGCAGCAGCTTGCTGTTCTCACGAGAGTATATTTAAATCTAGAATATATAAATTCAAATTTCAATGCCATAATTTTGGAATTGAAATTGAAACAAATTAAAATTAGGAAAAATGTTAATTCATCATGAATTAATATTAAATACGGATTTAAATGAAATTAGGACATAAAGTTTAATATGGAATAATAATAAATTAGGAAGTAAAATCAAATTTGACAAAAAAAATATATATTAAATTCATAATTGCAATTAAATTTGGGATTACATTAAATATGTAATAAAGCCAAATTCGAAATACATACCTTTATATTTGTAGTTAAAATGAAATCCAAAATAAAGTTAAACTAGGGATAAATATTAAATGGAAATTAGATGATACTCATATAAAGTTTAATCGAAACAAACTTAAATTCAGAATTACTACATAATTAAGAATATATAAATGTAAAGTAGCATTAATTAGCATTAACCCAAACTAAATTAACTTAGGGATATTCACACACACACATGCATGTGTGTGTGAATATATATATATATATATATATATATATATATATATATATATATATATATATATATAGGATGTTGTTGGAATGGCTGCAAATATTGTTTCAGATAAGTGAAAACTAAATTATATAAAATTTTGATCCAAAATTAAATCAAAAATATAATTTATTTCGGAATTGAAGTTCAACCTGGAAGAAAATTAGATTCATAATATATAAATCCAAATATGGAATATAACGCAAATTATATAAATATGCTACCCTAATTTATAAAACCACGGAATTAAAGTGGTTCGAAGTTGCATATTGAAATGCAATATGGAACATATTATTATGGATTTTTTTTATTTCTAATCTAATTATTAAATTTTGTAGATTATTTTATTTGCAGTTCAGAAGAAGTTTGCATATGTTACATGATTAATTTATTTATAGCATATAGCGTGTGCGGTTGCACGAGTTGAAATTCTAAGCCACTAATCCTTAGTATCGATGGCTCTAATTTCATGATATGAGTCCATGCATGACAATAGGAAGGCAAGTCCATCCATACTACAAATATAACTCTAGCCAATGCCGGATGGAGTTGCAGACGTGCAAGAGTAAAACTGAAACATGACTATGGACGGCAAACAATTCCAAATAACATTAGGACTTTGTGAACAGCAAGGAATCCCATATTCAATTATACTCCATAGAGAAAATTTCTCAACATATTCTAATTAATACAAGCCTTCACCCATTTCGATCCTACATGTCACAATAATTTGACACTTAATTTAGCTGTCTGCTTTTGTTGTAATCGTTCTGTACATCACGTGCTATCTTCCTACCTCACTACTAGAAGTTTAATGTACATATAAAAAGAAGAAGTTTAACGTATCAGTAGATAGAAATGCTCTGTTTACGAACCAGAATTTCTTAATACTACTTATGTGAATATTGCTAATGTAATTTCCTTGCTACTAACAATTAAGTCATAAGAAAATTTCTTGCAAAGATTATGTGTGCACTTTTATTTTTATAGCTTTCGTTTCTGTACAGTTACATTTATATTTATATTTTTACTAATTGGAGACTCTTCGAAAGCACCCATGTTATTATAGCTAAGAGCATCTCCAGCAGGAGCCCTCAAAACAGAGCCCCTACTTTTAATTTGAGGGCTCCCCCTACTTTTGAGGGCCCTGTTTTCTGGTGCACTCAGCAGAGCCCTCAAAGCAGGCCCCTACTTAATTCCTCTATTTCCTCACACACTATATGCATATGTATTTGAGAACATCACATTATATAATAATTTATTTAAACTATAACTCTAAAGCACTATACTTAAAATTATGAATGAAAATACAAATATTCAAATTTAAATTCAAAGACAAATTTGGTTCGAATTTAACGATAGTCGATCACAACATAGTTCATAACATCTCTGCAAATCAAATGACATAATCATCAAATTTAAGGGGAAGGAGCGGCGCGAGGGAGGAAAAAGGTCAAGCGGGGAAGAATCGGGACCAGGCGCGAGAAACCGTGATTTGTGGGATTGGCATAGAGCCCCGGAATGAGGGCTTGAGGGGATTTTAGGGCCTCAAATTTGAGGGCTCTAGTAGGGCCTGTTTGGACCTCTGTTTTGCCTCAAGCCCTCAAATTTAGTTTTAGGGGCTCAAGTAGGGGCCTGCTGAGATGCTCTAAGTAATTGGGCACGATTACAATGGGACTCGGACATGCACTACTACACACGGCCTCATCACGAGCGGTTCGAGCGGTCATCACGAGCGATTCGACCGCTGCGTGTTTATATACGTCTGTGATAAGCTGCGGTTATCACGAGCAGTTAAACTATCCGTCTCGTGATAAGTCACAACACGGCGGTTCTAATTATAAAACCGTCGTGATATCTAATTATCACGACGGCTCTATTCAAGAACCGCAGTTATAGGCGCATATCACGACGGCTCTATTTACGAACCGTCTATGATATACACATATCGAGCGGTTATCATTATATAACCGTCATGATGATACACATATCCCGAGCGGTTCGTAAATAGAACCGTCGTGATAAAAGGATATCTCGAGCGGTTATATTTACGGCAACCGCTGGGATACGTGTATATCACGACGGTTATATAATAGAGCCGTGCGGGATTATACATATCACGAGCGGTTTGATTGATAAACCGTCTGCGTGATAGTTATTTCAAAGCATAACTATTTTTAAAAAATTTCGCTAGCCTCGGATTGCTAGCCATGCCCTCTGAAAATAAGCGGCGAAAAATAGATACATCACGGATATCAATCGTTGACAACCCAAAGTGATCATTGTCATACAAGCGAACATATATCAAATACGATCAAACATTGTAATATCAACTCGTTGAGAAAATATTGTCATACAACCCAAAGTGACAACCCAAAGTTTACCATTGAATCACAACTATTCAAAGTGAATTTCAACTATATCAAATATATTAATTGTTTCAAGGTCGTTCAAGAGTGAAACTCTCAGTTGGCATAATGATATCCGTTGTGATGAAGGTGCAGAGCCTCCTCGAACATCCGAGATCTCTTTACGAGCAGTGAATCTAAATCTATATTCAAAACCTACAAACAAGAGTAAAGTGTTACACATATATATTTAAATTTATAATTAGCAATTATTGC
Source organism: Ampelocalamus luodianensis (assembly GCA_036346255.1). Lineage (NCBI taxonomy): Eukaryota > Viridiplantae > Streptophyta > Magnoliopsida > Poales > Poaceae > Ampelocalamus > Ampelocalamus luodianensis. Next base: position 43,165,731 of record CM070617.1, read on the forward strand.
GAGATTGACCAACCTCGGGATCAAGCAACCTAGCACTCATGAGAATCGCATATGATGGCAAGCGTAGAATGCACATTCTTACGCTTTTCTTTGTGGCTTGAAAAAATAGAATTACATATATAGGTATAGTCGATTGAGGCGCATTATTACAGTATGATATAGGATTATTGTGTTGTAACACGTCTGAAATCGCGTCCCGTGATTAAGTGTGGCGTTCGTTCCCTTGTATAGCCCTCCTCGGCAATATAGGAGATGAGCGACCTACATGTTTCAAAAAGTTAACCTCGGCCATTTCAAGCGAAGGAAGACTACAATAGAGTTATGTATGGAGGAAATGAGCACACTGTCGACTACTTCTTGCACAAGGGTGAAGTCGTGACCTTTTTCATTAGGGAATCAAGGTATAGTACACATTCCTCTTTAGTATAATGACTAGAAGGATCGGTGATGCCTACTCATGTATGTCGCTATAGTCATTAAACCTAAGTTCATCACTGCATATAAAGTACAAATAAAATTTGTATAGCAAGTAGTGAAGCACTTACTTCGTTGTAGGGCACCATTATGTAGTCCACGTAGTTTTGAGCAAGCAATCCTGCCGTTATGTATTTCTCGGCGTAGGATGTGTGCGCCAAGATGGTTTGCTCGAGACCACGTGTGGAGTCGAAACCCAGGTTCTTTCAATCGCGGGCGGTTTAATCATGTATCTATACATAAGCAATGAGTTGTTATATTACGTGAATGTGCGTGAATGTAGAACTTGATTGTACACACTTACGATGTCGGCATCGTAGAAGTGAGGCATCGAGGGCTTTGAGGTTGAATAGGTCGAACAAGTCGTTGAAGCCCACGATGAAGAAGCGGCTCGTGGAGAAATAGTCCTCCGTGTATCGGCGGTGATTCCATCAGTGCACCCTTTCTCTTTGGTCTTCTTCAAGTACCGGCTATGCAAACTCGACAACCTAATCCAGCGTAGGCTAATACTGTGCTCGTCGCCAGCGGACTTCCGAAAGAGTATTTCTTAGGGTTAGGAGGCGGAGCGCCTTAATGTTCTTCGATTTGATTTGTCTGAGCGACTTGCGCTCTACGCGTCTTCCTCTGTCGACGACTCGAAGCGTCACGCGCACGCTTTTTGTTCGTTCGGTGTCTTCTCCACGGAACCGATGAGCGGGCTTACGGCGAAGGTTGAGGTGCGATCATGGAGGTCTGTTGGAGAGACATGGTCGTGTCGAGGTGGTTGGGGTAGAGTCATCAAAGGTTGAGGCGCTGCGCAGGTCGGGGCGATGTCCTTCAAAAGTTGAATTGGAGGGCATGGTCGTGTGGAGATGGTTGGGGTGGAGTCATCGAAGGTTGAGGCGCGCTGCGGGTCGAGCGATGTCCTTCTTTGGCCTTGAATAAAAGCATGCAGGCATCCCTAGTGTTATGATTTCGTTGTTGAGGCGAATCTCAGTGGACGGCCCTAAAATTATCATGTACCATGTCCACTGGACCACTGGCGTAACCTGCGCCACACGGGCACCGTCTTTGCACTATCCCTTCATTGCATGGATACACCACCCCGCCCGACCTCAATAGACATCCCAACCATCCTCACTTGGAGTGTGCGGTCGTCGGCTCCTACAAAGCGATCGCAATTAGCTAAGGCGTCCTATAGGTCTATCTTTGGAGCATTCGAGAGATGTACATTACCTTGATGTCGTCGATAGGTAATTGGACATCATCGTGTTCACAATTTTGCGTGGGCGGCGCTACTCCGATGTTGAGGAGGATGCCTACCAAAACAACGGGGCGACTGCGGGGTTGTTGAGGAGTAGTAGTTGATTCACTTGGTCTGCAATCTTGCTATCTTTTCTTCAAATTTTGCGATGAAGCACCGTTCTCTTCCTTCAAATTTTGAAGTAAGCACATGTTCCAACAACGTGTCGTACTCGGCCTTGGATCTCTTCCTGCTCCTATACGTGCATGAGTCGATGCAGGAATCCATCCCTCCAAGATCGTTAACCTCTTTGCCTCGCGTGCGACCAGGTGCTCCTTGTTTCCCGGGGCGTGGTTAGTATATCCTTCTCCTGCCTGCGCTTGGAAGGAGCCTTGAACATGCGGAACTCAATTCTTGCTGCAAGAGGTCATCATGTTATTATATACATTATGAAGTTATAGACTTATTAACAACTAGGTAGTTCGAAGACATTTACCACACGTTGGCCACATCCGGTCTGCAGGGTTTGTGAAAGAGATTTCGCAGAAGAGCGTGGCGATGCCTCGCTCTTAACCGGAGAGAGCGCGTGATGCAATGATCTCGACAAATGGCCTTGTTTAGTTCGCGTCCTCCGCGCCCATTGCGCGGTTTTACCCGCGTACCAGTGATGCCGAGTTTGTGGGGTGAGTGTTAAGTGTCTGAGAGCCTTGTGCGTCGCACTTTCCTCAAGAAATTGGGCGTCGTCTTCATTTGCACAAAGGCGTCCCATATATCCCGCGACAAAATTTATACGCCGTGAAGGGTGTTCGACCGTGTTCACGTACCTTGTGACAAGCACGCTCTTGAAGGTCCTCCACGCCTTCCGATCGAGAGCAGCGCTGTCGTTCCACGCGCCAGTCTGCGGTGGGAAAGTGAGCGATTTTAAAACTTCGTCCCGGTGGCTTCTCGAACATCCGGCCACGGTGTCCCACTCGGTGTGGTGATGGGGACCGTTCCCTTCAAGTATCCCGCACAAGGTTCGGAATCTCGCTTGGCGCTTTGGGGACTCACGGGGATCCCATTGGCATTGACCTCCGTGGCGGTCATTATGCAGGAGGAATTCTCGATGTTCCTCTGCCATCTCGCGTCACGTACCACTTTCCTCGGAGATCCGGACGGCGGCGAAGATGGTGCGGACACCATGTCGCTTACTTGCTATCTATATATGCGCGAAGCAATATCGTAAGCTCTAAGCGACCGATTCAAGCGGTTTACTCAACAACGAAAATGATGCACAAGCGTATAATATATAAAGAAGGATTGATGGTAGTTTGTGCTCTCGAGAGAGAGTTGCAAAAGAACAAGTCTTTGCCATCTCAATCCTATTGTCTATACTCTTCATTAAATGAATATGATAGTATAAATTCAAACTATGAGCTCTAAACAATACTTTGCTTAAGCGTCAAATGATCTCAAGCTATTATCAAAATGATCTCTTAACTATCACATTCAATCTCGATATAAGAGAAAAGTTCATCACAGGCGAACGAACAAAGCCCACCGATCAATTTCAGTTCACATTATCAAAGACTATCAAAGTCACATCACGGAGGGTTCGTCAATACAATAGAGCTCATGAATGAACTAACGATATATCAAATTGACGGATGCATTCAACCGTCTGTGATAACTAGCATTCAACAAAGTAACAAATTAACGGTATATGAAATTGACGGTAGCAAGTAATTTGTACAATAGAGCTCAAGAATCAACTAACTATCACATTCAATCTCAGTATAAGACGAGTTCATCACAGAGCATGTCAACAAAGCCCACTCGATCAATTTGCGGATCTTTAGGAATACTCACGGAGGATGCCGCACAACAACTCACGGTGCAAGGAGGAGGCGGTGCGGGGAGGAGGCCGACGCGGGGAGGAGGTGAGGCGCGGGAGGAGGCCGACACGGGAGGAGGACGGCGCGGGAGGAGGCGGTGCGAGAGGAGGAGGCGGACACGGGGAGAAGGCCGGTGCGAGGAGGAGGCCGACACGGGGAGGAGGCCGCGCGTCGGCGGAGGCGCGTCGTCGATGAAGGCGGCGGCGTCGGGTCTTACGGCCGGGAGGTGAGCGGCGAACCCTAGAGGAGCCGAGAGGCGCGAGAGCCTAAGGCGCGGGAGGCGAGTGGCGAGTAAAGAGCAAAACCCTAGGTGCGCCTTTTGATAAAAAGAATATCACGACGGCTCTATTAATGAATCGTCGAGATATCATCAATATCACGACGGCTCTATTTAAGCACCGTCGTGATAATATCACAGACGTTTGCTTAAAGAACCGTGCGAGATATCCTCAATATCACGACGGTTCTTTGGCACCGTGCGTGATGTGAGATATCTCGAGCGGTTCTTTAAGCAAACCGTCAGATATATTATCGCGACGGTGCTAACTAAATAGGCCGTCTATTGATGATATCTCGACAGTTCTTTAATAAAGCCGTCGTGATAATATATCGCTGCGGATCCATTATAGAGCCGTGCGTATATGGATCTCATTCCCTTCATCTCCCGCGCGAGTGTCTCTTCGTCTCTGCTCGGCTTTTATATAAATAGACAACCCTTATCAAAGGGATTTCTCACGGCTCCTTGATCATCCCTCTCTCTCCACAAATTCCAAATGGCTTCCTCTCGTCCCGGTATGCATGGCCTACATTTTGGTTGTGTACTCGCACCTCTCGATCGCAACTGGCCCAAGCTGCGAACAAGGCGTCCGTTCGCAATGCAATCCGTTGTAGACCCTCCCATCTCACCGGAGACCATAACGGCGCTCATCGGTCGATTGGAGCTCCTCCTCCACAGACGGTCACGAGGCTCTCGGCATCCGGCGAGTAAACCTCGTCGTGGAGATTGTCCTATGGAACTCTTTGGTCGCGAGGATGCAGCCGAGAGTCGAGGCGACATCGACATTGCGGAGAGCGGGTCCGCCTAGCCGAGGCTGTGGAGACCAGGGGTTGATGGCCTCGGGCTATATGGGACTTGATTACGAGTCCGAACATCTACAAGAGGAAATTGGCGTGCAAGGTCACAGTGGGCGTTTGGTGAGGCGATCGGTGATCCGCTCCACCTGAAGCGAGCGAGAATGCGTCGAAGATTTGAAGACTAAGATAGGATCGCTCATCCTTTTTTAAATGCGTGATGTAAAAGCGATAAGGCGATCTATTGTCCATGCGTGATGTAAATATGGTCTTTTGTCATTGATGATATGGTCTTTTTATAAATGCAGTGATGATATGGTCTTTTTATCATCTAATTATTATTGGGCAAATCAGATGCGCTATCACGAGCGGTTGAATAAAGAACCGCGTGATAATATACTCATCACAGAGCGGTTCCTCTCACTAACCGCTCGTGTTGACCATCCTGAGCGGCTCCATGTGGAACCGTCTGTGATATCCTCCATATCACAGACGGTTAATAAGTATAACCGTCTGTGATATTGAGTATATCACAGACGGTTCCACATGGAGCCGTCTATGAAAGTTCAACACAGACGGTTTGTGTAGAACCGTCTGTGATATACTCGTATCACAGACGGTTGGAAATAAGAACCGTCTGTGATATTTCACCCCTATAAATATAAAGACCAGCGAGGCCCCCTTTCTAGCGCCTCGATCTCTTCTTTGGAATAGAGGGCTTGAGAAGCTTTTGCTCTGTGTTGGCTGTAGGAGGCTTGTTTATTTGGCTTGCCTTGTTCTTGGTTGTGGGTTGCCCTAGCAACTTATGGTCATTTGGCTTGCATGCATGCTTGCTTTGTGAGGCTTTGGTGGTAGCTCTCGGTTTGGGTGTTGTGAATGAGTGTTTTTGTGAGTGGGATAAGTCGGTGTATTTATTGTGGCTCTCTTGCCTGTTCATTGGCACGAAGGAGAAGGGCGGTGAGAATCTCGCGGGATATTAGGAATTTTCATGTGTGAGCTCCGAGGGTAACGATCTTTAACTCTTTATATTTGCTTAATAGGAGGAGTAACGTATTTGCGATTAATAGGAGAGTAACGTATTTGCAGTTTATTAATATAATTTAACACTACTAATTGTTACATGTGTAGCGTAGATGGACCGAAAGCTGGATGTACGGTGCGAACCGTGTGAGTGAAGAGTACATTAATGGCGTGATTGCTTTTAAAAGAGCGCGGGCGGGATATCTTGAATAAGGATAGAATTTATGTCTTGTCCATGCATTGATTGCGATAATCAAGATTTTTAACAACCCGCGCGAATCGTAGGGCACTTGATTGAAGGGTTTCAAAAAGGGTATACATGTTGGACGATCACGGTGAAGAAGCGATTATACAGAAGTTAATAATGATGACATCGGCGAGGAAGTCAGCGATATGCGGGATGTGGGTGTGTTTTTGATGGCGATAGGTCGTGCGATGACAATCTGGATCGGATGCTACGCGATGTAGAAGAAACTACGATGAGAGAGAGTTTTGTAAATTCGAGCGCTTAATGGAGGACTCGGGAAACCTTTGTTCCCCGGCCGCAAGCCGGAATACACAAGATTGTCAACCGTACTTGAAACTGCTGAAATTGAAGGCGAGCAATGGTTGGTCCGACAAAGAGTTTCACGGCGTTGTTAGGTCTCTAGCGGACATTCTTAGGAGGGAAGCGTGTTGCCCGGCACCACCTACCAAGCCAAGAAGGTTCTTTGTCCATTGGGAATGGAAGTAGAAAGAATACATGCATGTCCGAACGATTGTATCTGTATCGTAAAGAGTATGCAGACTTGCATGTATGTCCGTGTGCAAAGCATCCCGATACAAGCGTAAGAATACTACTAAGGTGAAGCAAGGACCTCCTGCTAAGGTGTTGTGGTATCGCACGTGATCCCACGTTTGAAGCGTTTATTTGCGAACGAAAGGAGGCAAGATTGCTGCGTTGGCACTCGGAGGCGTAAGAAAGATGGAAAACTAAGACACCTGCTGATTCTGCGCGGTGGAGAAACCGATCGGACCTTCAAAGAGTTCGGTGCGGGCAGGAACATAAGGTTAGGGTTGAGTCTGATGGAATGAATCCTTTCGGTAACATGAGCGGCCGACATAGCACATGGCCCGTGAACCTATGTATGTACAACCTTCCTCCTTGGCTGTGTATGAAGCGGAAGTACATTTGATGTCACTACTTATCCAAGGGCGAAGCAACACGGGAACGATATTGATGTGTACCTAGCACCATTCTTTGGATGATCTTGTGACCTTTGTGGAGCGAAGGGGTACAAGTATGGGATGCGTACAAGCGAGAGAACTTCTCTTCTACGCGTCATGTTGTTACTCGCACTATCAATGATTTTCCCGCCCTTGGTAACTGTTGTCAAGGGCCCGATGCGAAAGAGCCAAAGCTATCATGCACCGCTAGATGCTACGGAGAGTGTATGGTGAACAACTCGCATAAAGCGTGTATATCGTCACCGTAGGTTCCTTCCGAGAGTCACCCATACCGCAAGATGAAAAAACAATTCGCGGAAATAAGGAGGACATTCGGCTCAAGGGCTTTTAGAGGGAAAGAGGTCTATGATATGGTTAAGGATATCCATGTTGTGCTTGGGAAGGGATGTAAATTAAAACCCGTCGGAAGAACATCTGGAAGAAGCGGTCAATTTTTGGGACTTGCCTTATTGGGAGCACTTAGAAGTTCGTCCTTTGCATCGGCGTCATGCACGTGGAGAAGAATGTATGTGAAAGCTTGATTGGTCTCTTCTTGAACATTAGTGGCAAAACAAAGGATGGTGTTAGCATACAGACGCGACTTGGTTGATATGAACATAAGGACCGAGTTAGCACGAAAGAGACCGATAAAGGCGAACATACCTTCCACCCGACTTGCTACACTATGTCCAAGGCGAGAGAAATGAATTGTGCCAAAGCTTGCATGGTGTCAAAGTCCGTCTAGTTACTCGCTAACATTAAGAAACTTGTTTCTATGGAAGATTTGAAATTAATTGGTATGAAGTCTCATGATTGTCATGTCTTGATGACACAAATGCTTCTGTTGCAATTAGGGTATCTTGCGAACAAGGTCAGAGTGGCAATCTTGAGGCTGTGTTATTTCTTCAACTTAATTGCTCGAAGGTCATCGATCCGAAGGACTAGATGCTCTGAGCCGAGGTGGTGACGACTCTATGTCAACTTGAGATGTATTTCCCTCCGTCATTTTTCGATATTATGGTCCATCTCATTGTTCATCTTGTGAAAGAGATAAAGATATGCGGTCTGTGTTCCTCGTCATATGTACCGTTCGAGAGGTATATGGGAATTCTCAAGTCCTACGTCTGAATCGATCTCGGCCGGAGAGCGACATCATCGAAGGTTATGCAACGAAGAGGTCATTGAGTTCTGCGTCGACTACATGGCTCGAGTGGAACCGATAGGTGTGCCTCTATCTCGTCATGAGGGAAGGCCGGATGGTATCGGGACCATCGGAAGGAAATCAATCACTCCCGATCTGGATACGTGCGCTCAAGCCCATTTCACGGTCTTGCAACACATGACCCAACTGTTCCGTACATCGACGAGCACAAAGACATGATGCGCCAACAGAATCGGACCGGTCGGAGGTTTGGATCACGAGAGAACACAACCGTCGGTTCAACGAATGGGTAAAGTGCGAATCATGGCGGGAGGTCATCAAGTGATGATACGCTGCTATGGTTGGCAAAGGGCCACAATTTACAATTGTCACATGGCAGAATCGACATAAATGGGTACACATTTTATACGGCACTCGGGATAGGAAGAAACGATCCGAATCTGCGGTATCCGCATAGATGCATTCGATACCGATGGTGAGGAGCTCGTACTATGGGCAAATAGAGGAGATATGGGAGCTCGACTACGTGCTTTTCAAGATCCCCTATTTCGGTGCCGTTGGGTCCATCTCCCACATGTGAAGGTCGACAAATGCGGCGTCACTACAGTGGACCTCGATCGTGTCGGATACAAAGGCGAACCATTACGTCTTGGCTAACCAAGTTGTTCAAGTCTTCTATGTAACCGACCGGCAAATAAGAAGCGTCACGTAGTTCTTCATGGAAAAGAAGGATTGTCGGAGTTGAGAATGTAGTGGGCGAGGAAGAATACAATCAATTTGACGAGTTGCCTCCTTTCGGAGACGGCATCGGGCTCGAGGAAGAACCCAATGAGGAAGCTAGCTATATCTTGCGTCGATCATCGTGAAGGACTATATTTTAATTAAGAAATTACTCCATTGTAATTAATTTATTCCATAACATCATGTGTTATGAACTTGTAATATATCGAATGCGTATATTTTGATGTCAACGTGGAATTGTAATCGCTCTGTCCTTGTGGACCGTATATTTTGGTGCATTAAAAATTCATTTCATTTGGAAAATAGTCCACCGCACCACCTTTCTAGAAACCTAAAAACTAAAATTTTATGGCAAATAGTCTAACACCTTTGCAAAGCGGTATACTCATGCCTAATCCTGCGATGCGTCAACTGCGAGAAGGCGCGTAGTCGTCCCACCCTTCCACACCGCACCAATGCTCGCACGGTGGCCATCCTCGGCAGCGCCCACACCGCCCGGTGGCGACCTTCTTCCCCACGCCGCTTCGGACCATGTCCGCGGCGAGCCTCACACCACCGCACTCCCGGTTGGTCTTGGCCGTCTCGCACCCGCCGTCGGTCGGCTCGTCCTCGACCTGCTGATGTAGTGCTTCCCAACGTCGCGCGTCTCGTCGGTGTGTGAGGAGGAGACCGAGCACGTGGCCGCGACCTTGTGGCCGACCATGGCCGCCGTTCAGGAACATGAGGCGCGTTGCATGTCTTGGGGCGCGAAGACAAGCCCGAGGCCGGCGATGAAACAAGACCGGGTTGCGCGGCGGCGGTGGTTGGCGGCGGCGAGTAGCGCTCGTTGTCTGCCACTTCATCGCCTCCTCTCGCTCGGCGCCACGCGCCTCCCCACGGCGCGTTCCTTGGACACCTTGTACAAGGCCTTACAACTATCGTACATACATTCAAGATGTTAGAATAAATAGTAGTATGCGTCACGTATATTGTAGACATAAAGATGTACGTCGTTAATCGTAGGTGCGATAGGTCCTCCATGGGCTGAGGAGAGCTCGCGGCCACCGCGCCGGCGATGTCGGCGACGACATCGTGAGAAAGAGCGGCGATCACCGACCTCCTCGCCTTGGTGCTGCTTTGGCGCTCTGCATGCTAACCTTGGCGATTGGCGTACTCAAAACCGTGAGACGAAGAGCGATGGGAGGAGTTTAATCTTGGTGATTATTCCGTCTTATATCAAGAATTAGGAGTAATCGCACGTGAGGCGAAGAGATGCATGTATCGTCGGCGTGCGAGGCGAAGAGACGGTTGTGCGATGGTGAAGAGACACATCGCGCGAGCGGATATCACGAGCGGCACTATATGGGAAACCGTGCGTGATAATAATATCACCGACGATTATTTAATAGAGCGTATGCGATACTGGTATATTACGAGCGGTTCTCAAATTGAACCGCCTGCGCGATATTTCACGACGGTTTTATTTCCAAACCGTGCGTGATAAGCGTCCTCATCACGAGCGGTTCATATTACCAACAATCAGTGATACTTCCTGACGGTTGGTAATATGAACGTGCGTGATATGTCCTCATCACGAGCGGGTCATATTACGAACCGTCGTGAAGTATCTAAGCGGTTGGTAATAAGAACGTGCATGATGAGGACATATCACGAGCGAGTTCGAGCAGTTCAAAGGGAACCGTGCAGATAAGATTCAACACAGAGCGGCTCCTTTGGAACGAAATGCAGCGATGAGGTGTCTGCTATTGCCTGTTTTGTAGTAGTGATGAAAGAACAAGAAAAATTGAAGAAAATAACGTAAAACTAATCCTAATGTAATCTCTACATAGATAAGAAAAGAAAATTAAGATATGAGATCTGATTTTTTTCTATCAAAATATACAAATTGCAGAACTAGAACTACAAAAAATAAAGGTAATTTTCGAATTCCTAATTATGATATTCAAATTATTAAAACTATAGATTGCCTTTGGAGTCATATCTGTAGTCCAACATGCCAATTAATGAAATATAAGTCTGACCAATTCAAACTAGGTAATAGCCCTATGGTTGATTATAATTTGATTATATTATAAATTGTGTGAATCTATTATATTATCACATGGTCCCAATATAGAAGTAATGCTGTTATTTTGATACATCCTAGCCACTAATACTATTAGTGTACGGATCTACATATAGAGTACAAAAATCTGGATATTATAATATATATAAATTAAAATTAAAATTTTCAAAACATTGTAGTTCGTATCAAAGCCTATGTAATTCCCAATAATTGTGTCAGCGAGACTTCAAATATATATATATATATATATATATAGGAAAATGATATGATACTCCCGGGAGTACATACTCCTACCTCTCATATACCACTTAAATCGTATGATGATACCTCTTTATCTATTTATGCATACTCCAATAATAATTATAAGATACCTCAAAGTGAGTTTCATGAAACAATTCATTAATTTCCACTTTTTATAGCAAAATTTGTGTATATACTTCTTTTATATATGAAAATAGGTATATAGCAAAAAAAAAAACTAAGGGTTTCAATAAAAAAAAATCAATAAAATCGCATTGAATTATCTTATAATTGGTATTTAAGTATACTGAAAATGATAAAGAAGTATAATATATGCGTTTAAGTGGTATATTCGAAGTGGGAGTATGTACTCCCGGGAGTACAAAACGGGTGTCCTATATAATATATATAGGAAAATACTTTCTACTCCCGGGAGTAGTTACTCCCACCTTTGATATACCACCTAAAAGAACTTGACATACTCCATATCACTTTGGGTATACTCATATACTAATTATAAGATACTCCAATGTGAACTACGCGAAAAATTTGCAAGAGAGTCCATAATTTTTAACATATTTTATAAATACCATTATATTTGCACATAAAAAGGAGTATGTCTAAAAATTGTACATACCACCTCTGAAAATGTGTAAATACCACCTATATGGTCTTATATACTAAGTAAACTACACATACATACTCTCGGTTCATAAGATACTCTCTACGTTGTGAGATCTGAAATAGAGTAACTACTCAGGGAGTAGGAAAAGGCTATATATATATATATACTTTTCCTACTCCGGAAGAATTACTCTATTTCAGATCTCTAACGTGAAAATATCTTCTTGCTAATATATGTATGTGTAGTATCTGTATATAAGACCATAAATAGTATTTACACATTTTCGAGTGTATGTACAATTTTAGACATACTCCTTTTTGTGCGAATATGATGGTATTTACAAAATATGCTAAAAACTATGAACTCTCTTGCAAATTTTTCGTGTGATTCACATTAGAGTATCTAATAATTAGTATATGAGTATACCCAAAGTGATAAAGAAGTATGCCAAGTTATTTTAGGTGGTATATCAGGGGTGGGAGTAACTACACCCGGGAGTAGAAAGTATTAATCCTATATATATATGGAATAAGAATTTTTATGTCATGGTATATAAATATATATAGATTCATAATTGTGTATTCCAAAACAAATGCTATATCCGAATATATAATTTCGTAATTTGAAGTTGTACAAATTGTGGTCACCAAACATATAAACTAGAAATATATAAAAACTAAGAATTTAAAGTTTAAATATTATAATTCTGAGAAAACAATTGATCTAAATTTTGCCAGTATGATTTTCTAACAAAATTTTATATATTATCAATAACAAAGTATTGTTGAAACTATGTAGCCCGTGCAGATGCACGGTTTGATGACAAGTTATCTTATTAAAGTAGAGTCAAAAGAAGCCACAACCTTTGCTCTCAAGGGATAGAATTTTCACGTTAATCGGTGCAAAAAGAAAAAGATCTACACCGTCGATCGTGGTGGGTCTAGATTAAAAGAAAGATTTATGTCAAATACAACAAAACTGAAATTCAAAAAGTAGAGTCAAAAGAAGCCACCATGTTCGCTCTCAAGGGCTAGAAATTTTCATGTTAATCAGTGCAAAAGGAGAAAGATCTACACTGTCAATCGTGGTGGGTCCAGATTATAATGGTCTAGATTAAAAGAAATGTTTCATGTCAATACAATAAAATTGGAATTTGGAATAAAAATAAAATAAAATCAGCAATTAAATTTTCATACAAATTTGAAAGTAAAAGAGTTCATGTCAAATACAATAAATTCGAAATTCGAAATAAAAATAAAAAATAAATCTGTAATTTGGTTTCCATACGAATTCCTAAGTAAAACCCCTAAATAATTATATTTAGAAGAAAAAACAATATATAAATTTGATTTGTATATGAAATCCAAAAAAACTAAAATTTGGAATAAAAATAAAATAAAATTAGCAATTTAATTTTGATACAAATTCCAAAAATTATAATTAGGAATAAAAATTAAACAATAAGTGGAAATTAGATTTGTATACGAAATCCAACCAAAAAATAACTGAATTTTGGAATTAAATTAAATTAAATGAGCAATTTGATTTCAATACAAATTCTAAAATAAAATCCTAAATAACTATAATTTGTTAGAATTTAGGAAAGAAGAGAGAATGAGGGTTGAATTGTTCATCTATTGCAAGAGCCCAAGGGGCAATATATATAGTGTACAAGAAACCCTAGACTAGAAACTCTAGACTACTACAATTACATTACTACCCCTAACCCATACATAACTATTACATTACTACTCTTAACACCCCCACTCAAACTCAATGCGTATGTAATAGCATTGAGTTTGAAAAGGATAACACTATAAAAAAGATAAATCTGAAGTCCGAGCTTGAAGATGTCGTCGAAGTATGCAACTCTTGAACAAAAATTGTCCTTCGCCTCTTCACACATGAATGTCTTGATTTGGAGATGTTGAAGCCGACAGGAATAGAGAGATATGTCAAATCAAATCGATAAAGAGAGAGATGAAGACGCGAACCAGATCCGCCCACCCAAGAAGTGAGGTGACGGTGTCGAATCTGGCGCTCGACAAAGGCAAAGACGACGGACCAGATCCACCCACCCAAGATATGAGGTGACGGTATCGAATCTGGCGCCCGACGAAAACAAAGACGAAGAGTTGATGATAACGACAAAAAAGCCATTGGTCAAGAGTCGCAATGATGCGAAGATGTGTAGCAAGATGGCTACAAGAGAGGACCAAGAGGGCAAAATCACATCAACAACGATGATGGAGATAACCACACTCGATCTAATGGACGGACCGCGGCAACTCGAAAAGGAAGAAGCGATCGGCTGATCGACAAATGATTTGATGGACTAGCAACGCTTCGATGAACTCAAAGAGAGATGCAGCGGACTTGGATGGACTCGATGGAAATCAAAAGAAATAGACTAAGGATACTAACAGCAGCATACAAGCATCAGCATCAAATACTAGCAGTGATCACACCAGCACCAACATGAAGCAGAGCAGGAAGCTTGCAAGAAAGAGGCTGTTTGTAACATCCCAATTTTCAGAGCTTAAAAATCTTTTAAATAGTTAGTAGGAGAAAACTCACCATTTGAATTCTATTTGTTTTTAATTTCAAAAGCTTAATATTGGACTTTATAATCAAAAACATTTAATGTGAATAATCCCAACATGAACATTAACCAAAACTATTTTATTTGGGTTCTATGTGCTCAGATATATTTTCTAGTTTTTTCTAGAATTTTTTTTGAGTTCTTTTGCTATTTTATATTGCTTATTTGAATTTCTGGTAATTTATAAAATAGAAAAACTATTTAAAATCTCGAGATATTTCCTTGGGCCTAAACCCATTCCTATTCCCTAACCCCGCCCTTTTCCTTCGCTCGCGGCCCATCAGCGCCAACCCAACTCCGCGCGCGCGCCGCTGCCTCAGCGACATGCGGGCCCGCATGTCGGGATATATATCTCTCTCTCCGCGCGCCTCGCTTGTTTCCGCGCCCGGATGCGGATGGGCGGTCGAGATCTTGAGTCCGCCGTGGCCGCGCCGCTTCGCCGCGCGCCACGTCCGAACCACTGCGCCGGCGGTGGGCCCGACCACCACGTCACCGTCGTCTCAGAGCGGACTCGCTCGCCGCCCGATTTGCGCCGCCGCGCCGTGTCGCCAGCGGACACGCCTCGGGCTATTTAAAGCCCAGGACCCTCGTGCCACTGCACCGAGCCTCGCGCCCGAAAACCCTAAGCGCCCACCGAAGCGCCGTCAACGCCCGGCGCCGTCGTCGTCTTGGCGCCGGCGAAGGAGTTCGTCGCGTGCGCGCCGTTCAGCCCTCCGTCGCCGTTGGAGGCCACCCTCGGGATCGCCGCGTCGCGCATCTCGGGCTGCGTCGCCTTGGCCGGAGAACCCCTCCAACGCCGTCGCCGTTGAGCCGTACCTCTCGCCGCTCGCGCTCGCCGGCCGCCACGAACATCCCCGACCACCGGTGAGCACCTCGCCGGGATCGCCATCGCACTCTCTACCTCGGTACCACCCACCACCGGTGAACGCCGCCGTTCGCGGAACCTTTGTTCCCGAGCCGCCATTGTCGGTCGGCGTGGCGTCCACGTCGGCGCCGGCATCGACCCGCACTGCGTGTCATCCCACGTGGCGCGCGTCGGCGTCCTCGTCGGCCGCGTGGCTTGGTCCACGGACCGAGTCGAGGCTCGGTGGACATAGTCCACCGTGAGCCTAGCCTCGACATGTGGGACCCACATGTCGAGATTTATTTATTATTTCTTTTCCGAAATCCTCGGCGTCGACTGCGCATTAAATCTGATTTTCCTTTAGGAAAATAATTGGTAAATTCATAAAATCGATTTTGAGATTTTATGTAATTTCAAACTTCCAAAGCTCATAACTTTTGCATCCTAACTCCGATTGAGCCCATTCAAATTTCTAAATTTGTCTAAATTAAAGCTCTATTTATCTGAGATTTTTATTTAATTTTTGGAGTTTGTTTTGCCTCTGTTATTTATTTGTTTTGTTTGTTTGTGTCTCGTTTGCAGTGAGACGTCGGTCAGTAGGAATTTTGTGGAAGAAGGAGCACCCCAAGATCAAGACCAGTACATAGACCTTTTCCAAGACAAGTCATACCTTTGATCATCTTGAACCCAGTTTTCAAATTACTTTGTGTTAAATTATTGCATTCTATTTTAATTATTTATTTAAATGCTTTGGGCATAGTTATTATCCAAATTGTTATCACACCTTGGCCTTGTATGTCATATTTCCTTGTCACCCTAGATTGGTTACTAGTTGGTATTATTATAGCACCAACGTGGGTTGGTTAGATGCGAGTACAATTGCTTAGCCATGCCACGAGTCATCATCACATGTAGGTTGCAAATGTTAATTATGACTAAGTGACTATGGAACCTCGTGTAAAACTGTGTGCTATGTGTTATTACTTCGTGATGGCATGTGTTGCACTAAAACCAACTGGGTGGTAAAGGATTTAGGCGAGGCAAGTGGTGGAGCGTGTGACATGGTGGTCTATGTGATGGGAATGATGGTCTTTGTGACTTAGTTAGAAAATGGAAGTCTTGCCTTGGTCAATTAAGGACTTAACTTTGTGCCATTGAACCGAGCCTTCATGCGACCACATGCAGTATGGGGCGGGCCTAACTTAGTAAGTTATGGATTCTCGGCATTGATGTTCGTGGATAGGTTAGGTGTGTGACAGGTGGAGGTGTGACTACTTGGTGGTTGCATCGCGGGGCGATTCGTCTTCCTTGTCGGTGGTGTGTGTTATACCAATTCTATGTGAGCTGGTATAGCGGTTTGTAAGCGCACTGGGAATATCAATGTTTGAGATGAAGTTTCCGAACTGTTTTGTTACGTTTGGTGCTTGCTACACTAGTTGTATCTTGTGGGTAAAGTGTACAACCTCTGCGAGTGTTAAACAATCTATTCGAATAGCGCGTCATGATCATGGACATGCACGGGGATTTCACACGAGGGGTAGTTTTCATAAAATGCTCGGATGAGAGCTGTGTGATCTCAATCATATGGCTATGTGAAATAATCTGTTTAGCTGTGTGTGTCTTTGTGAAAACAACTGTTAAATTAATATTGTCTATTTGTTTTGAAGTATGTTTTCAATCTATTATTCGTATTCAATTGCAAATGTTGCTTTTATGCAAAAGAACCACAGAAGCCTTTTTCTTTGGAATAAGCCTGCATCTATACATTGCATTCGTGGTATGATTGCGAAATGCGGTTGTGTACTCACGCTTGTTGTAAAACTTGCGCCCAATCCTCTGAAGAGGAGGAGTCTCACTTTGCTTTCGAGGGAGTTCGAAGGTGATCGTTCGTTAAGTCCGGATCGATCGGTTACTGTGGTGAATTGGTGGGATCTGTTGGAGTTATTTCCGTTCATTCTTTGCTTTATTTCTGTTAGCCCTGCGTGGCTTAATAAGTGTAAACTCGACCTTAAGGTCAAAACCCTTATTTGTTATTCAAACTAATCATTTACTTTATTTATCGCTTGTGTGGATCGATATTTACCTGTGTTAACCCTGTGTGCACTAGCGTGATCCTGGACTAGTGCAGTATACACAGAGGGTTCCAGAATCGTAATTCTGGGTCCCGACACTGTTGTTGCCCAAGATGACCATAACATGGTGGGCTAGCGGAGGCAAAGACTCTCCACAACCAGCAGCAGCGCAAGGACGAGCAGATAAGATGGTCGAGCAGCGGGTGGAAGGCTTATGGTCGTCGCCGGATCCAGAGGAGATGGCAGCACCGTCGGCCTAGAGCCCCAAAGGAGGCGGCGCCGAGTGATTCTCCAGGCGCCAAATGGTGGAGCAGAGACGTCGGATCCAGGCGCCAGAATGGTGGAGCAGAGAAGGCGTAAGGAGGATCCGCCGTGAGATGCTGGAGTAGAGGATCCGGCGTGGACGAAGCGCCGCTCGAGCAGAGGGGAAGATGCTCCGCTCGAGCAGCGGCTCGGACCCGCCGATCTGGTCGGTAATGGCGAAGGTGAGCTCGGACGACGAGGATGGCCAGATCCCACCCGGATTTGGCGAGGAGGATGAGCTCCGGCGACAAGGATGGCCAGATCCCACCGGGATCTGGCGAGGATGACTTGGCGATGCTAGTGCGAACCAGTCCGGCGAATCGGCGGAAACCGGTGATAAGCGGAGGCGGCGAGGCACAACGAGTGGCGGCGGCAAGAGTGGCGTCGGCGTGTCCCGCGCGAGCGAGGAGATCCGACGACGGCGATTGCGGCGCCACCGGGTGATGATGGCGACGGTGGGCGACGATGGCGATGGCGGGCGACGAACTCGAGGAGGTGCAGCGGCGCGGATCCTCAAGCCAGCGGCGCAGATCCGGAGCTCGAGGAGATGTGCGGCATGGATCCACGAGTCGACGAAGCAGAGGAGTCGATGAAGACGAGGCGGCGGAGGAGCGACGCTGGATCTCGCACTTGTGGATCCGGATGAGGCGGCGACGGAGAGGACAACCCCGCACTCGTGAATCCAGATGAGGCTGCGACAGGCGGTGAATGATCTGGTTGTTGATGCTGTGGATTTGCACTACAAGACGATTGGCGGTGCTGATGCTGCTACTTGAAGAAACAAAGACCGAGACTGCTAGCTACTACTTGACATTGAGAAACTACAAAGATAAAAATAAGATTCGGTGCTGCCCCCGGGAATTGAGACTTCTCCCCCGGGGGCTGCAGTGGTGAAAGAGGATGGAAGGTAGCTTATGGATCTAGGCTCTGATACCATGTTAGAATTTAGGAAAGAAGAGAGAATGAGGGCTGAATTGTTCATTTATTGCAAGAGCCCAAGGGGCAATATATATAATGTACAAGAAACCCTAGACTACTACAATTACATTACTACCCTTAACCCATACATGACTATTACATTACTACTCTTAACACAATTCAGAATAAAAATTAAAGAAAAATTAGCAACTAGATTCAGATACGAATTTTAAAAAAGAATTAAAATTTGGAATAAAAAATAAAATAAAATTTGTAATTTTATTTCCATTTGAATTCCAAAATAAAATCCCTAAATAACTAAAATTTGGAATAAATTAAATAAATTTAGCAATTTGATTTGTATACAAACTCAATAAAAATAATTGAAATGTTAAATAAAAATAAAATTTATAATGAGGATGACACGAATGGTGTTGGAGGAGACAGAAAAGAAGTCGTCACGTTCGCTCTCAAGATCACTTGTTTCTATTGTTGCTTCATATGGAATACAAATAAAAATAACTAAAGTTTTGATTAAAAAAATACAAGTTGTAACGAGTATAACACGAATGGTGTCGGAGGAAACCACGAAAGAGTGCAATGACACCGATCTATCCTGCAAGAAGACATTGACCCACAGGGAAGTGAAGAGCCGAGGCAGCAATGACGGAGATGAGAACAATGACATGCTGCTCGTTGAAGCCATTGAAGAGAAAGTCCAGTTTTGAAGGAGCAAAGGGCCATGATAACAAGTGGTGAGCGCCAGGTTATTGAAGAAGTTAGTGGCCGAAAAAGCTCAATGATAAGGAAGTCCTAGCAAAGAGGAGATAAAACTTTACATTGAAGATGAGCTATAGACGATATGAGATCATTAGGTAGCTAGGTGCGTATCATTACTGGTGAGAGACACGTCGCCGCCAACAATAGCGAAAAGATTCTTCACCAACCAGACACATACTCGTTGATCTATATAATTAATGATTCATTCAAGGAACATAATAACATTTATTCAATATCTCATGAACATAGACGTGATACAATCATTTCTATGATTGTCTCTAGAGCATATCACCAACACGCATGACTCTGTAGTTGTCATTTCATCTATCTCCTATATTCTATTCCCATCTAGGTCTTGGCATCTTGTGTTATTGGTAACTGGCCATAATCCAGGAAGTTTTCAATTTTCGACGAGCAGCAAGCAGCGTAGGATGGCAATATTTGTAAATTGTTTTTTTTTTGTAAACCATGAATATGACAAGTCTTATATAAATTGCAGGTATGTTGATGTGACTAAATCTCGCAACAAGCATGATAATACTAACATTCATCACCATTATAAAATGGATATCTTCAATATCGCAATAGATCAACAATTGCATGAGTTGAACGAAAGATTTGGACGAAAGATTTGGTGTACAATCAATGGAGCTTTTGACCGTATCCTTGGAATCAAGAGTTTCCTCTTTCAACATATTAGATATACGTACTCCGGTAGAGAAGTTCTATCCTGTATATTTTTCTAGCCAAGAGAGAGCTTAGCTGGAGTGTCAACTAACACATTACCAGCTTGATGCATGTAGCCATCCTTATCTAAAGAGTTCGTCCTCGCTTGGCGATTTGACAAATGGATTAGTTAAGATCGGTAAAACCTATGTTTATCCAATGGTTGATAGATTGCTAAGGTTAGTGCTAACTCTTCTTTTGTCAACTGCAACCACTAAGCGAGCATTTCCACCATGAAACTCATCAAGACCCGTCTTCGAGATAAAAAGGGAGATGGCTTCCTTCGATATTCCATGATGGCCTATATTGAGAAAGAAATTGAACAAAAGTTCAGTCCTAATGAAATTATTAATATATATGGTCTTATCAAGTAGCAGGAGGCCAAATTTAAAATTTAAATAAATAAAGATGAAATTTCTTTTGTATTCAGCAAATAAGAAAACACAGTACTAATTACTTGGCACTCCCTTTTGCAATTTCTGGTTCCGCCACTACCACCGGAATCGACAGTCCCAATTTGAAACGGTTGTAAAAAAAACACGGGTAATTTTTATTTTTTTATTAGCGGTGGTTAAAAAAAACACGTGGTAATTTTTAGGAACCGAGCCTAGCTTAGTTGGTGGGAAGGTGTGGATGTACACCTCACCACCCAGGTTTAAATCCTCTTCGAGACGAATTTGGGTGTCTATTATGGCTGTGTGCATTCTTAGTTGGTGCAGAGACTGAGAGTTGTATTTTCATTTTTTTTTAATGCGATAAGATGGGTTTGTCCGCGCCTTTGTGGCACGCCTAGCTAGCTAGAGCACGAATATACAACTCAAACTTTGTGGGTAAAAAAAACGACGGCGCGCTTGTCGACAAGCCCATCGGTCGTCTCTGCGAAACCGACGAATTGAAGCTATACCAGCAGGGTACAGTAAATATTGGTGCGCACACACGTACGCCGCGCGCTTTCCCCCGTGGAATCTCACTTTTGCACTGTACCGCATCACAAGGAGCTGAGAACTATGCGCGCGCCATTGGCGAAGTGCGTCGTGATCGAGCGGCCGGTCAGCTATTATCTCTTGGCTAGCCAGCGACTGCGCCCGCGTCGCCGCCGCAGCGGGCACGCTGGTTTTGTGCCTGCCATCTGTCTCCCAACTCCTCACCTACGGATCGCTTAATCTGCATATCAATTACTATTACTATACTACGCGTACCAGCTATCACCTGCATTATCTATCTTGTGTTATCAACAGCGGCAGCATTATACAATTAACTTTGTGCGGTCACATGCTGCATTCTGGCTTTAAATGCAATTGTATATATATGTATATGTGTGGTAATTGAACTCCCACCCATGAAAAACGTTGCATGGATGCATGGCGCCGACCTAATACGAGCTTACACGTAAAACCCTGCCAACGTCACGGTAGGAAGATGAGATGCATATATCCACTCCTGATTCCTCCGTAGTGCACATGAGCGGGTTGTAAAGCGCTGCGAACAGATACGGTATCATCGGCCAGATTGATCGATATATATGTGCATGCATGCGTCAGACGTCACCGGTTTGTAGTACCGAACAATCGCATTACTAGTTCTCGGGTCCCTCCGGTTCCTCCTCCTTGTCGACCATCAATAGACCGGAGTTGGATCATGCCTTCCTGGCAGATCTGATCGGCACGACACGACATATGGCAAGCCGGGTTAGCACGACACAAATGATCGGGTCAAGCCTAAGAATCGGGCTCGTCACGCGGCATATCATGACACGCTCCGTCGGGCCATGCTCAGGCCAGTAAGGCCCGAAAAGCACGACGCGGCATGGTGGCATGCAGACACAACGGCGACACCCACTTTGTCACTATCACCTCCCTCGTTTGCTCTGGCCATGTCGCGGTGGCGTTTCCTTCATCACGCCGTCTTTACTGTTGCAGTGATGACGTATAAGCCCTCCGAGCCCCTCTGTCCCTCCGGTTCCTCCTCCTCCTTGTCGACCGCCAACCCCACTGGCCACCTCACCCTCGTCTGTACACACCGGGGCCTCCATGAGCTCAACACCCTCCTCACTTGTCCAACTTCCTCATCAACGCCACCCAGGCGGTCCTCGCCGGCACGCTCCGCTGCGTGCCCTACCACCACGCGGTGCTCCACCAAGGCCGCGACTCCCTCTTTGCGCGGATCCTGTCCGCGGAGCAGGCGGCGGACAACCTCGAGCACAGATGGTGTGTGTTGTGCCTGTGCCGGCACAGCCCACTGGCGGCCCGGTGTGCCATCGGGTCATGCCAGACCTCGCCAACGGCTGTGCTAGCACGGCCCGGCGAACTCGAGCTCACCATCGCTGCGACCTGAGGCCGGTAGTGCACGTGCCGTCACGGCCCAACTCCCGGCGGCTAGTTGTATCCGGGCTTACCATCACCCCAGATACTAGCTAGCTCTTGCGATCGCAATCGACGATAGGATATGTATACGTAGCTTTACTACACCTTCTTTATTTGATCACCATGCATATATCCATCCATCCATCCATGACACCCCACCTCGCCCTGCACGATGGATTTGAACCACCCAAACTTAAAGCGTACGTACGTGTGATTCCATTACGCATTACTACAACCCCTACGATTAGGTTTAGTTTAAAGCGTGTAAAAGCAGGGGCGCGGCAGGAACCTAATCACCTAACTAGCCGAGGTGTGCATCACATGGAACGATCGAGAGGTGGATGGGATCCCATGCATGCATCAAATCAGCATAGTTAATTGGCTTCTACACACTAGAATAGTAGTTAAGTCAGCGTCTAGGCTGCTTTAGATTTGATCTTGGGCCAGTTTCGGTACATGTCCGGGTTAATTGCCTCGCCCACTCGGAGTTGGGGATCGCTTTACCGGCTCGACCTGGACCCGTAAGTTGTAGCGCAACGCGACACCAAACCAATCCGACTAGATCGATCGGCCTAAGGCGAGAGCCTGCAACTTTCGGTTGGCTCTGCAGCGTCCGGCATCTTTCGTCGGGTCGAGTTGACGCCGCGAAAGGAGGACCCGCGCGTACGTCGCCGATTGCGTCGAGACGCTTCGTGAGTGGTTCGGTCTCGAGTCCGAGTGTCGGTTTGGTCCGAGTCAGGTGCGGCATGCGGATGCGGTCGATCGAGGGTGGCCGCTCGATCAGAGTGTGGATGCGGATCTCGGTCTGAGAAGGATGACTGCTTTTGCACGAAGTGGTCACCTACTCGATCTCCTTGAATTGAAGCTTCAATTTGTGATATAAGTAACACGGAATCGATTATATATATATATATATATATATATATATATATATATATATATATATAATATATATATATATATATATATATATGAAAATGGTATGGTACTCCCACCTCTCATATACCACTTAAATCGTATGATGATACCTCTTTATCTATTTGTGTATATTCCAATAGTGATTATAAGATACTCCAAAGTGAGTTCCATGAAAAATTTCGTTAGAGGCTACTTTTTTATAGCAAAATTTGTGTATATACTTTTTTATATATGAAAAAGGGTATATAGCAAAAAACAAAGGGCTTCGATGAATTTTTTTTAATCAAATCGCATTGGAGTATCTTATAATTGGTATTTAAGTATATTGAAAATGATAAAGAAGTATAATATATGCGTTTAAGTGATATATTAGAAATGAGAGTACATACTCCCAGAAATACAAAACAGGTGTCCTATATATATATATACAAACATCACACTTTTCTTGTCCCTAGCTAGAGCCACCATGACGGGTCGGAACCGGGTAGCCTAAACGGGTTTCGATGGTTGTATACTTCTATTGACCTATAAGCTTAGCTGAGTGGCGCCTTTTGGTGCATGCTAGCTTTAGCTTCCCCTCGTCCTGGAAATCCCAGTCGGACCCGCCATGACCACGAACCCAACACTGAACTACTTTTTTTCACATTCCTCGACGTCGCACTTCACGCTGAAACGACCCTCAAAACCCCTACGCCACCAGCTTTTCTACCCTCGAAATTTCCCCTCTGCCACGACCCACCTGCCAGAGTAGAACCCACGTACAGGAGAGGAGCTAGGTCCCACTTGTCACTCACAAACTCGGCCATTGGCCTCGGATGAAGACGGTGGCCACTCGCCACTGATGTATAGCCACCGGCTGCCTTTTTTTGCGTGCGCGCGCGCGCGCGCGAGAGGGAAAGCACTTTGCCATGTCGCAGAGCATAACCATCGTGCATGACCTAAAATCCTCGCTAATTAAGCTCGACCGGCCCGTCACTGCACATTCTCTCGTCACTGCTAAGCTTTATCGCCTCCCTATAAAAACAACCCGGCCGGGTCTCTCTGGAGCTCAAGAGATCGAGTGCGAGAAGCACTAGTGGCAACTAGCTAGCTACTTGCCTTGCTTCCCTCTATAACTCTCTACAGCCCAGCGACAGCAGCCGAGAACTTGCCGGCCGCCCTGCTCATTGTTCGTGAGATCGAACCAAATCGCGTCGTTTCCGCATCCCGTGGCTGCGGCAACCGCAGATATTCCGCGGGGATTGGATTCGTTTGGAAGACGCCACCGCCACTAGCCGCGGCCGCGCGCAGCCGTCAAAGTTACACGGCGGCTGAGCTTGGATTCTAGCGTCTGGGCAGGCACTAGGCAGGTATGTACCGTGGTGATATACTACTCCGGTTCAGATTTAGTCGTGATACGCTCCGCTTTGTCCACGTGCCTGGGGTACGTGAAATGACATGGACGTGGACGTCCCACGGTGAAAGGATCGGATGCTTAATTGCTTCGTCGTTTACACATGTAGCATTCGTTTTTTTTTTATTTTCTTCCCCGGAAAGGATTTGGTCGAGCTGTCTGAGTTTCTGGTGTCTGCTTGCTCCAGCTGAGCTTACCTGAAGGCTGGAGCTTAGTTAAGCTAGTGTGTCGTACGGCAAGTACTCTTAAGACAGTTGTGTGTTATAGCTGTCCACAGCTAGCGCTAGCTGATGTATATCGATCGAGTTGTGCATGCACTATATTGCAACTAGGTGATATGTATGCACTACTAGTTGCTTGGTTGGATTCAGCTAGTTAACTTGCTCCCAGGGTTGCAGGGCCTAATTCAACAACAAATTCTCAACTTATTTTGGGAATAGAAGTATAGAACTACCAATGAGATCGTCAGTATTCTCTTTTCTACACTTTGGAGTCGGTTAAATTGTTTTGAGCCATAATCCTCTAATAATGGAATATGTAATCCATGCTAAAACTTTCAAAAAAAAAATGAGAAAGAAATAAAGAAAAGACAGAGCAGGTAATATGAGCTGTTTTTGGCTTAAAATATGCTAGGCAACGATATTTAATTGAAATATATATTTAATCCAACTAAAAAACTGGGTACATTAACCAGGCAATCTACATGTGTTCACCACTTGTTCGATGACTCACATTATTTAAAGCTTCCTGGAGTCTTGACTCTGGTATGGTCGTATTCCCTTGTCTTTATGTAGTGTTCATCTGTTCCTACTTAAATATATACTACTAACATATATAAATACGAGCATCACGTTGTGGTCAAACAATTTGTTTGCGTATGGTTGGTCGGGGAGCTACGTTTTTTTAATCTGAATTCAAAGATAAACTCAGGGGGTCCTCCTTTCATATTTAATAATTAATCTGGACCTGTTTCGGTCTATTGAGATTAGTTTGAGGTTACTCTCATTTTCTTGGCGATATTCCACCATGGCTGCATTCCAAACAAGAACCAGTAGCTTTCAATTTCTTAATTTAATCAGATTTTCATACTAGCTAGCAAGTACACAGCTACTGTTTTCTTACGTTGGGCGACTAGAACATATATACAGAATACTATTTGTTCATCAATTGTATATTTTTTTCACTTGCAAGGTATATGATGCACTGATTTATTTCTTGCATTAGTCGTGGCATCAATTTTGATAGACAAGCATCGCATTTCTCTAGAGATCTCAGATACTAGGAACTGACCTGATTTTCAAACCATGATGTAATTCCCTCGGCATATTCGATTCTTCCTAGGAAAATTATGAAAATGTTGGAACTTCGTTTCTAAAAGTACGAGTTGAAAGGAAAGGCTGCATGATGGTTTTGGAAATTCTTTGATCAACTCTTAACATGCAAGAAAGACTGAATTATATTGGAGGGGCATCAGAATGTAATGTGAAAAAGGTACTCATTAGCTAGTGGTGGCTTAGTGTTAGCGACTGTAGCTTGGCACTATGGTAGCTAGCTAGTCCCCCTGGTTTGTTGAAATGGAGTAAGGCCGTAGACAATTACAGATTCATGATTGATGTTGCGTGATTTCCGAGCTGTCCTTTTACGAGTATTGATTGCTAATTTGACATACTCGCGGTAGGAGGTCGTAAGATACGCACACTTCGTCCTTTCATTTTCGCTACTACAAATGACATAGTGACCAGGTAACCAAAGACTAATCTAGTCCGTATAGACCATCGCTGCGGCAGACACGAGGAAAAAAATACTTTCCAAGAGGAATCAGAGTGAATTAATGCCCCCCTGGTGCAAAATTCCTTAGGTTGGGAGTTTTGCAAGCGTTCTGCAATTTGTTTCTTAACTCTTAAGCATGACAGAACAATCATCGAGCACACCATCAGTCCCTTCGATCTTACTGTAGTTACTTTGTCCTCAGCAACCAAGTGAACCAAAGCTTTTACTCATTTTTAGCAACCTTAATTGTTTACCTCGAATTTAGATCTAACTTGCTAGTACCATAAAAAATTGTCAGGCAGCGCCTCCTGAACTTACGATCTTAAGATTCTTCCACTAACCTACACGCCATTCCCTTTCTTTCTTCTT
This sequence comes from Ampelocalamus luodianensis, assembly GCA_036346255.1. Classification (NCBI taxonomy): domain Eukaryota; kingdom Viridiplantae; phylum Streptophyta; class Magnoliopsida; order Poales; family Poaceae; genus Ampelocalamus; species Ampelocalamus luodianensis. Next base: position 43,192,489 of record CM070617.1, read on the forward strand.
CCCTGGCCTCACAATGCCATGTGCACAAGAGAGACCGTGCAATGAAGCTCGAAAAACGTACGGCGTTCGCTATTCACTTTTGATCACTTGTCCAACTAGTACATATTCGTTTTCCTCTGATTCGGCGCTACTATCAGTAACCACAAACCGAAAATTCTCCGAAGAGTACCGACCATCATTATCGAAACCCCATTTTTCTCCTCGACATCCCGTGACCTCTTGGAAAAATATATTCCGCGGCCTCTTAGAAAAATATACATCCACGGTCTAAAAAGGCTAGTTCGCGTTCCTACACCATGAGCACGATACAAGGAGGATGTAAATCCTCTGACTTTGTGGGGGTAAAGGCACGATGCTACAGCGCCCTGCGCTTACTTTTCAGGCATTGGATCAAGAACCAAAGGCCTACATCGGTTCGCACACCGTAGCAGATGCTGCGTCGAATTCACTGTAGCAGAATACCTCGACCGTTGCTTTCTCGAAGGGATGGATGGGATGGAGAGAAAGGCATGCTACTGTGCGCCTCTGTCTAACCGATGGAAAGGCAGAGGATATGCTTCCGGTACAAGATCGGAAAGCATTACGATTTCGCAGGCACGAGGGCGAGGCGAGTGAACGGGCTAGTTGCCAGTACTACCGCGAGAGTTTGGGAGAGAAACAGAAAAACACGTGGAGTTTATACACAAGTCGGAGTTTCCTTTGGACTATTTTTTTAGAGAACGTGCAAAAACTTTGTAGATATTTGCATTAAAAGGATGGAGGGTCAAGGTGAGCCTGGATTGTGGGCCCGAGGAGGAGGACACAGCTGCTGCCCGGCCCCTGCGCGCTTTGACTCGACACCGTTCTATTTCCACACTGTCTTCCCAGAATTGGCGCCTTTCTCCTCCAATTCTTCTGTTCCTTTTGATTAAAAAAAACCACTCACCAGCTAGGCTTGCCTCTATATATACTCTGTGAAAAGCCCTTGTGGCTACTACCTCCATTAGCTCATTGCCAGCTTCCAGTCTTAGGTTGCGACTTGCGAGCTAGTAGCTTCTCACAGCTGTCAGCTCTGTCTCCCCTTCCACTGCTCACAGCATCCGGTTTACCATCAGGCCACTGCGGAGTGTTGCTGAAGAGATTCTTAAGAAGAAGGTAAATGCTTAGGAGCAGGCATGCATCCATACTAGCAGCGTGTGTGCGATTCTGCACGGTGGTGCCCGTGTTTTGGTGTCACTTTTGCTAGTTTTCTTGGCTGCAAGGGAAACCGAAACCGAAGGGGTTCTTCTTTTCTCAGTTTTAGTTTTCAGAAACCTGATTTTAGAGGGGATCTAGCACTAGCACTATTCATTAGCACGGCTGTCCGGTTGAGTTACTCTGTTCGCAGTTGCATGGCTCATGGCAGCGCAAAGAGTGTACGCCATGCAAAGCAAGCCTAGCATCCAGGCAAGATGTAGCTGTTGTGAAGGATTCTCGGTCACGTCTAGGGAGGGTCCAATCCGGTAATGCACGGAAACACCGGGTGCCGCTAGATTGTGGCATGCCTCTGCAGTTTACTAGCTAGTTTCTATAGTGCTAGTTAGTTTACTAGATTGCAAAATCACAGTGATTATTCTGAGCACAAGCGCAACGAGTCAAAGATCTGACGTATCGATCCGGTAGATACATGTTACATCGTGTCGGACTGGCCGGTCCGGCTGTAGCTGTCCGTGAGTACATGTTTGGCTTCCACACGAGTCCGTCTTGGACCACAGCTTCTTCTCACGGAATTAGCAGCATGTCAAACTCGATCCTGGCTTTGGACTCGCGCGCGCGCGTGCGTCGCGTCCAGTTAACCCTTTCCTTCCCGGCCGGCGCATGCGAGCGACGACGGCCGCCAATCGTACGTACGTAACTGCCAATCAGACTGTCAGAAGAAGAGCATGTGGGTTTATTCCGCTGCGTTGGTACGGCACTGTACCAGCAAAGACCATAAAGATCTTGTGTTTTGCGGAGGAGGAAGTGTCAAAATTTTACAAGGAAAAATATTTAAGCTTCAATCCCTGCCGATGGCGACGCGCGCGTTTGGCGGTGCACTGAACCTTCCCGATGTGTGGCGATTGTGGCCAGCGTCGTCCCGTCGCCGTCACCGGCCGGCGGCGTGCTCTGCCGCTCCACTGGCATGCACCACCCGCGCGCCCGGGCACATGCGGGAAGGAATCGGGGTTTTTGAGTTCCCACTTGCGCTCTATAAATCCAGTGCTGGTCACACCGAGCCGAGCTGCAAAAACTTGAGTCTGATACATCGCGAGCGTAGGGAAACTCTGTTGTCTTGTTGATTAGGGAGTTCAGAACTGTTTGATGGTACACGAACACGTTGTAGTCGAGGTAAGAACTTGGAATTAGCTAGGATCGATATGGCAAGGGTCGCCATACGGGAATGCCCAGCCGTGCTTCGGCCGAATTGGTGTATCTGGTATTGCGATACTTGATGATGTTCTTCTGATTTTGTTTTTGTTACGCATGCGGTTTTGTCGTAGTTGCAGGAAAAGCTTTGCTAAATGGAGTATGATTTTGTATGATTGTGCAGGTTTCTTGATCGGTATGGAGTTCGGCAAAGACGTCCAAATTCAATCGGCGGGACTGCACAACGAGCAATCGTCGCCGGAAGCACTCCCGGCGCGGCTCATCCAGGTTCCGTCGCGGACCATCGCCGGCTTCGACTGCGTCGGCGGCGACGCCACCACTGCCTCCCTGAATGAGCATAACAAGGAACTGCAGGGCTCGGAGACGAGCAAGGACATTGTCATTAGCATCCAGGAGCCGGTTACCGCTCCACCGGCTGCCCCTGTACCCGCGTACGACGACACGCAGATACCATACTCCCTTTCGCTCAGCATGCCGGCGTCGCCGTCGGGGTTCCACTTCTCGCAGTTCAGGACGGCGGCCGACCACCGCGACGAGGTGCGCGTGGCGCCCGCGGAAACCAAATTCGACGCCCACCCGGTAGAGCAGGTGGAGGTTCACTCCCCGCGGCTTTTGAAGCAGACACGGTTCCACTCGCAGCCCATCCTGCACGCGTTCAACAACGAGCAGCCGCGGCGGTACGACAGCACGCGCGACAAGCGGTTCGACCCCTTCAAGACCTTCTCCGGTCGCCTCGAGCGGCAGCTCTCCAACCTGCGCGGCCGGCCGCAGGAGCCCATCGACGTCGAGGCCCCCGAGTCGAAGATCTCCGAGGAGACCGAGCAGGTCCCCGCCGCGGATCGCTACTTCGACGCCCTGGAAGGCCCCGAGCTCGACACTCTCAGGGTAAGCAACAGATATCATCTGTCAGTCACTAGTCGGGAACACGTTCTGTTGATTTATTTTCGGGGAGGCTAAAAATTGTATCTTTCGGTACGTGTCATGTGCAGGCAACGGAGGTGACGGTGCTGCCGAAGGACGAGAAGTGGCCGTTCCTGCTGCGGTTCCCGATCAGCGCGTTCGGGATGTGCCTCGGGGTGAGCAGCCAGGCGATGCTGTGGAAGACGCTGGCGTCGGCGCCGCCGACGGCGTTCCTGCACGTGAGCCCGGTGGTGAACCTTGTGCTGTGGTACATCGCGCTGGCGCTGACGGGGCTCGTGTCCTGCATCTACCTGCTCAAGGTCGTCTTCTACTTCGAGGCGGTCCGGCGCGAGTTCTACCACCCGGTGCGCGCCAACTTCTTCTTCGCGCCGTGGATCGCCTGCCTCTTCCTCGCGCAGGGCGTGCCGCGGCCGGTGTCGGAGCTGCACCACGGCGTTTGGTACGCGCTCATGGCGCCCATCTTCTGCCTGGAGGTCAAGATCTACGGGCAGTGGATGTCCGCCGGCCAGCGCCGGCTGTCCAAGGTGGCCAACCCGACCAGCCACCTCTCCATCGTGGGCAACTTCGTCGGCGCGCTGCTCGGCGCCAAGATGGGCCTCCGCGAGGGCCCCATCTTCTTCTTCGCCGTCGGGCTCGCCCACTACATGGTCCTCTTCGTTACGCTCTACCAGCGGCTCCCCACCAACGTCACTCTCCCCAAGGAGCTCCACCCCGTCTTCTTCCTCTTCGTCGCCACCCCCAGCGTCGTCTCCATGGCCTGGGCCAAGATCCAGGGCGAGTTCGACTACGGCGCCCGGATCGCCTACTTCATCGCACTCTTCTTGTACATGTCACTGGTACGTACGTACGTAATTAACCTCTACTTCCCATCTAGGTGTATCCAATTTACGTACACTTGTACTGATTCTGGTTGTTAATTTTGTGATCATGATCAGGCCGTACGGATCAACTTCTTCAGGGGATTCCGGTTCTCGCTGGCGTGGTGGGCGTACACGTTCCCGATGACCGGCGCGTCGATCGCGACCATCACGTACGCGACGGAGGTGACCAACGTGCTGACGCGGACGCTGTCGATCGGGCTCTCGGGCATCGCCACCGTCACGGTGACCGGCCTGCTGGTGACCACCATGTTCCACGCCTTCGTGCTCAGGGACCTCTTCCCCAACGACGTCTCCATCGCCATCACCCGGACGAAGCCCAAGTTCAGCAAGATCCTCTCGCACTTCCGCTCCTCCAGCTCCGACATGGAGGAGCTCGTGCTCTCCATCTCCAAGCAGTCGCAGTCCGACTCTGACTCGTCGGTGTCCAAGTCCACCGGGTCCTGTCCGTCCGTCACAAAAGGCAAAGCAGAGCCTTAGAGCAACCTCGCGCGCATTCTCTCTCTCACGTATAGCTAGCTCCTTAGCTGTACATACATAATTCGTTCCAATCTCTTCAACAAGATCGCCTTAGAGAGTAAAATGGAAGCATGCAGTGATCGGCCTTCGGATTCTGATGAGCTCTCCAGTTGGTCGGTGTAATTAAAATGGTTGCACATACGATCGGATGGACATCCTTGGAGCGTTTTTGTGATGATGAGGATGTAATGTGAGCCACGTAGGTCGATCGATCAGTATGTAAATCTACGGATATACTATATGGTTGGAACCGGCGACAGCTCTCAGCACGAGAGAATAATCACACCAAATACACAAGAGACATGAGGATTTATTTACAAGATTCGACAAAGCCTACATTCCTGGAAGAATAATCCCTTGTACTCTTTTGAGATTGTGCTTAAAAAATTTGCGGTCGGTTTCATTAAATCTTTCTCTCTCGTCATGATTGTTTTGTCGTTATTATTTTGGTTCTCTCTACGAGATCATCTACTTTGTTTTTGATACCGTGCGCGCTCGTACTGTATCTCACAACTCTGCTCCTATCCGGGAGCTACTGCGGATAAGGAGGGATATCAGAGTATAACATATATATAAGTTATGTGGATTTTAAGTAAGAGTAAACAATGGACATTTTTGTAACCTTGTAGATTGTGTGAGCTGAAGTTTGCACCGTTGGTTGAATCAATCTCTACAAAATTAACTCTTTATTCTGTGCCATTTGTAGGACTATGTAGAGAAAGAAAATGTTGGCATTCCTGCATGTTCTCCAAAAAAAGAAAGAAAATGTTGGCATTGTGCAAATTGTTCCTGCAAGGCTTGGTCTAGGCTTGGATCAGAAAGACAGGCTGCTTCCTGGGTTCCGGTTCAGATTTCAGAAAGGGACAAACTGAGCAGTCAGCAGGACGTACACCATGCAGTAGCATGCCATTCTTGAGAAGTATAAATTATAGGCAAATAATAAAGTAAATCAAGAACAAGGAGACAATGATTTTTATGTAGAAAAACCCTTTCAGAAGAAGAAAAAACCACAAGTACATGACGGTGATTTTTACTATATCAGAAAAAGAGTTTACAAAGCATAGAGATTTTAATGAGTCGTCAACTCTTTCCGTACAACTTACAAGAGATATATATGGTAGTATAAAATTAACTCGAGTTGAAGACGGAAAAAAAACCCGAAAAAAGAATAATCTGTACCGCGGGGGCTCCACACCCCCGGGCTACGTCGTGGACCTCCATATGGTGAAGTCTGTTAACGCAACGCGACGCTTCACGTCTCCAAACCTTGGTCTTTTTAGAACTCGGATCACATATCAACACTAATGCTTATTGACTTCAACTACAAATTCCTTGTGGAAATGTTTGCACGTATCGATCGGTTCTGATCTGTAAATGATAGCGCCGCCGAGTTCAGATAGAGACATTCGGTCGCTACATGCTAAACGAACTCACCGAACGCTTTCTGCATGGTTATCCATTTAGGGATGAATCTACTCAACTTTCACAGTACTAGAGTACACAGCATTTGACAGCACTACTCTCATGTGTATGTTTTGACATTGGTCTGACTCTTCGATGTATACATCTCTCTTGGCATGCTTTCTGCAAACTAGCCAGCTGACTCACCAATGGAGTTTGCTGATTATTCAGTAGTTCAAAGCATGCCGTCTAGCGTGACTTGTGATTTTGTTAGTTTACTTATAAACAAATATCTTAATGGCTAAGACACGGTAATCTCACAAAAAAGTTGTTCATTCGTGATAAGCTCCAGATTGGTTTCAACTTAGGTACAGAGCCCCTGCATAATGTTAGGTGTGGATCCAATCAGAGGCTTGATCTTTGCAGCATGCTAGGTGTATGCACAATTGAAGAAGGGCATGTATAACATATGGAGAGAAAAAAATGCTTTGAGAAAATTTGTAAGGAAAAGAGACCTCTTAAAGACGCGGAAGACAATCTAAGGACCACCTACAGCCTGTACGTTCATACTTCATATTGATTTCTCAAAAAATAAAATGTGTCTTCAGATTGGACCTTAACAAAAGTCTTTCGAGTTTCCTCTGTGTGTAAACCGATAAGGTGAATTTACTTGGTGATGAGGCCTTTGGGCCTTGTATTGGGCTAGACAGATTTTACTTCTCTATTCTTGTATTTTTTTTTGTTTACCCATTATTTAAGCCCTGGGCAAGTGCAGCCGCAAGCCTGAAAAGCTGAAACGTCAGGCCAGAGACGAAAGAACTGAGCGTCTGGATTAGCAGAGCAGGAAAGAAAAAGATCAAGAAAAAAAAAACTACTCCGTTTGGCCATTGCCCATGCTTTGTCAGTATGCCCTGAAGGCTTGAACCTTCGACCACTCTGTTCTCACCCTTGCTGTCCCAGTAAAAAAGGCCAGTAGCCATCAGCATTTCAGTTTCTGAATAGGCTGTAAAAATGGCAGGAAGCCAAAACGAAAAAAGGTAAAGAGCAGTGAGCCAGTGACAGGGATGGCAGTATGACATTAGTAGTACATCATTAACATAGCACCATTACTGGTGTTGGTGTAGCTTGCAAAACAGCCCAATAAAGCATCACCTGCTCGGCTGAAGTCTTGCAACCAATGTATTGTACACTGCTGCACATAAAATGACTTTTTGATTAAGAGTCAGTGCTCAGCATCATCATCTCCATCTTGTGTGCAGATTAGCTTCAGCTGGTGCACGATCAGAGCGGTTAATTCACATTATTTTTTTAGATCGGTTAATTCACATTATTGAAGGCTTGAAGAAAGAACTAGCGTTGCTAGCAGCTCCTCCACCGCAGTTTCAACTTACAACAAGTTATCAGTATCACGATCCGTGTCGTAATACCTTACTATCCAGTCGTATCATTCCGATCCTGATCCTACGTAGGATCGGGGTTATAAAATAAGGGGAAATTTATATGTCATTATAAAGTTCTCAGATCCCTCATCTTTCATTACAAAATAACATCATCCTTCCATGCCATTACATTTTACAAACATTACCATTTTTTTGTTATTGCCTTCAACTCCGTTAGATTTTTGCCATCATTTTTTTATTATCCAAAATGCCCTAATCACACTCGGCTTCTTCCTCCTCCCTCCTCCTCTTCTCTCCCTCACCGCCGGATCCGACCTCCTGTCATCGTGGAGTCGTCGCCGAGGCTTGATGCCATCGCCGTAGCCGTCGGACCTCGTTGAACACCCGTGGATGACATACCTACCATACAGCACTAACGTCGTCGCTGAGCACATGTGGATGCCACCAGAGGTCACCACCGTCGCTGGCAATGGAGAAGATTGCCGGGTTTGATTGAAGTTGCCTCCTCCTATTCATCCGTGACCTCACCTCTAGGGACCGCTCGGTGCCGCTGCCTCCTTCTACTCCTCCGTCGCGGCACCGTGCATGAGCCGTCGTGCCTCCCCGACCTCCTACTACCCTCACGGTTTTTTGCGCGTCCATGCAATGGAGGCACAACAGGGGACAGTGTCGCCTATCTAAGCGTCCGCAGTGTTATTTTTGCCTATTCGTTCGTGGAGGGCTATTTTTGTTATTCCTTTGCGAAACTGTGTCATTTAAACCAATAACTCTGATTTTGACTTTACAATGACATACGAGGGGAATGTCACTTTGCAACGTCAGGATCCGAAATATTTGCATGACATATAAAAAAATTCCTGTAAAATAACAGGTGCACAGAAATAATATATAGTACAGTACCCGATTGAATTCTGTATGAAATCTGCTAGCGCACGCTCGACCGCTAGCTGTCCCATGCCACTGAACGAAGCAAATACTGCGTCATCCCGAGATTTCCCGTGAAACCAATTGAATGCAAGCAAATCCTCGGTTCATTTACTCCCTTTCTTCCCCATCCCGTGACCAACATTTAATCGGCCTTGCATTGAATTTACCACTGTTTCCCCCCTCGTCTCTCCACCCCTCCGACACTATAAAATCTGCGCCCTCTGCCACTTCTTCCCTCCATTTTCCAACGGTCGTGACATTTCCAGCTCCTATACCGAAACGTGCAAATTTACAAGTTGCAAGTTCGTTGCAATGGCTTCTGTGCTCTATTATGCAGCGTGGATGGTCGTGGTGCTGTTGGTTGGCGTCCCGTCGTCGTGCCGGGGCGAGTTCACGGTGGTGCTGCCGGACACGTCCGCGGCGGCGCTGGTGGACGCGCCGCAGACGGGGTTCTCGGACCGGGCGCGCACCGACCCGGCCGAGCAGCGCGCGGTGCAGGAAGTGATGGCGGCCACGGGCAACGGCTGGGCGTCGGCCATCGCGGACGTGTGCCGCGGCCGGTGGCACGGCATCGAGTGCGTGCCCGACCGTGGGGACGTCTACCACGTGGTGTCCCTCTCCTTCGGCGCGCTCTCCGACGACACGGCCTTCCCGGCCTGCGACGCGGCGCGCGCCACGCTCTCCCCTGCCGTTCTCGCGCTCCCGCACCTCCGGTCCCTCTTCTTCTACCGCTGCTTCTCGGCCAACCCGCAGCCCATCCCGGCATTCCTCGGCCGCCTCGGCCCCGCGTTCCGGTCGCTCGTGTTCCGGGAGAACGGCCACGTCGGCCCGATCCCGGCGGAGCTCGGAAACCTTTCGGGGCTGCGCGTACTCGACCTCCACGGCAACCACCTCACCTCAGCCATCCCCGCCACCGTCCAGTCCTTGACCCACCTCCAGCTGCTCGATCTCAGCTACAACCGGCTCGCCGGCCAGGTGCCCCCCTTTAAGTTCCAACATCTCAGCATCCTGGACCTCAGCCACAACGCCCTGCAGGGCCGCGTCCTGGCGAGCCTCGGGCAATGCCAGTCTCTGCTAAAGATTGACCTCAGCCAGAACCGCCTCGCCGGCACGATCCCCGACGAGCTCGGCGACCTGCCCGACCTCATCCTGCTCGACCTCAGCCACAACGCGTTGTCCGGCCCGATCCCGGCCGCGCTCGGCCGGCTTTCGTCGCTGCGGTCGCTGATCCTCAGCGACAACCGGATGCAATTCTCTACGATCTCCGGCGACTTCTTCACCGGGCTCAAGGCGCTAACGACGCTGGCGCTGTCCGGCATGGGGCTGGAAGGGTCAATGCCGGAGTCTATCGGGGAGCTGAGCCAGCTTCGGGTGCTGCGGCTGGACAGCAACGAGTTCACCGGCGTGATACCGGCGAGCTTCCGGCGGCTGGAGAGGGCGAGCGAGCTCCGCGTGGACGGCAACCGGCTGGTGGGGCCGTACCGTTCGGCAAGGAGATGATGTGGAGGCTGGGCAAGAAGCTGCGCGTCGGCGGCAACGAGGGGCTGTGCTACGACGCCAAGCAGGAAGGGCTGGAGGGCGTCGTGGCGCTGGCCGGCGTCGCGGACTGCGACAGCGTGAGGAGCAGCACGACGCAGCACTTGGGCTTGACGAATAGCGATGGACGCGGCCGTGGTGTCGCGGTGGCTAACGTGAGCGCATCGTCCGCTTCTGGCCGCAACGCCGGCGGGGTTTGCGCTGGGAGTTGGCACGTTTTCTTGGGCGTTTTGGTGTTTCTGCAGCTTGCATGGTACTCGTAGGTAGGTAGATGTTGGGTTGCGGCAATTGGTTAACAAGTGTGAGTTGTATGGTGTAAAGAGTGTAGATTTTCTTTTAATCGGGAGGAATTGTACAGTGTGTTCATGCTGATCGATGAAGATCCATTCGATATCACATCTATATCCCTAATCTAATCTCACTTCCCACCTCTCTCTCTCTCACCAATCACATAACACTAAAATTGAAAGATGTATAGCGTTCTCTTCTTTAATCGGAGGAATTTTGTTCATTAAGTGATATATATCAGTCTTGCTACTTTTAAGTCGTCTGAAATTTTCTTAAGTTTAAGTTACTTATTGTAACCATTGGATTTGTGTAGAGATTGATGTGTCATATGATTGGATATTGATTCAATGAATAAAAAAGATAACTTATGTTTAAAAAAATTTCAGTCACCTTATAAATAGACCGTCCTATTTGATATTTCCTTTGCGACTTCTGTTTTGCACGGTAACGTGAAATATGAGAAGCGTGTTTGAAAATGTAAAAATGTCAAACTTCTTTGCATGTTGTATGATTGATGGCATAGGATCTGAATGTTTTTAGAGACAACTAACTGTAACCAAGTAACATTCAAATGTCCACTGCATGTGGTCCCTGTCCTTGGGTATATGGGCGATTTAGATTTGTCAAGGTGGACAATAGGAGGTGGTATTTGTGCAAACCCTACCACATCTTATACGTGGGATGCAAATCAGACAACTGCAGTTCTCTCAGTTGCGACAACAGCTATGACTACAACAAATCCTTTCCTAGTTCAGTACACAAGACAACGGATGATTTTAGCTTGTGCATGGTCCATGGTGGGGCTAGAATTGTCCATTGCTAGTGCAGTTATTGCACACATATAACCCTCTTGTCAAAAATGGAATTGTCTTAATAAAGGCAGGAGGTTTTCGGTCCAACACAAATGTGGTAACATGATCATGATGACAAAACAGAACATGGACCATAGGAGGCTAATTAAGCTCGCACGTTAACATTGAGAAATTCCTAAAGATATGTTGTCACACATAGGCGGATCCACCGTCCCTCCAGCCTGGACACTACCCAGGCTTACTGGCGACACGCCACGGTAGCCTCGGTAAAGTTCCACGGTGACCACGACCGAAAAATAGCCTAGGCAAAACAAGGATGTTGCGGCTTGGCTCCGCCAATGTTGTCACAACTCAGTAGTGTTGTTACATGTTATCACCATCTATTGGTAGCTCAAATGTTAATAGACTTGGTTTTTACTTTATGAATCATCGATTTGAATTTCACCGCCCAAATTTTAAGATTTTTTAGGTTGTTTGATGACCTAAATATAATTCACCACATCGTATCCGTGTCTTTAAACTTCGACCATGTACTATGAGGCGCAAATGGCACGTCTGCGATGTGTTATTACGGAAGTAGTGGCCGTCGCAAAGGAATTGCAAAAATAAAGCCTCGTCTGGCCGATCATGGGCCGGACGCGATGTCCAAGCGACACGTCGCCTTGTCCGACCCGTGACTGGCTAGACGTCTCACCACATGGCTCGTCTGGCTCACCACGGACCGGACGCCACTGCAGCTCCCTCATCCCGTCCCTCATCGGACGGGTGCCAATTAGTGTATCACTAATTAGCCAGCCGAAGCTACAATGCAGTGTTCGTGGAAATTATTTGTTTAAATTTTTAAATATAACAAATGAGCTCAAAAAATTATAAATTTTTTGTGGAGCCTCCCGACACAGTGTACTTGATTTTGTAATTTTTTTTATAATTTTATTCGTTCAGAATGTTTCTCACAATTTTATTTAAGTATATTGTTTGTCTAGCAGTTCACTCCATACACCAACTGTATATGATGCCTGGTGATTTGTCTGCAGGCACCGAAAGCTAAAAGGCTCTCCTTTCCATTTTCACGTGAACATACAAGATCCGCCCCGCACGCGGCCAGATGCGTCGAATGTGCCCTCATGTCTTGTCCGTCATATATGTCCCTGCATGCATGCATGCATGAAGTCCCCCGCGTGTAATTCTCTCCCAATGGACTGCGCTCTCATCCTCGCTATAAATGCGGCGTTGCGAGCGAGGCTCTTCGCTCGCACTCACTCATTTTCACTCACCTTAATTTTGGCCCGCGCTCTCTTGCCGTTTCGATATTTCTTTTTCGTAGAGGATTAAGTGTTGTTTAGAGCTGTCATTAGCGGTCATATCAATAGGTAATTTTTATGTATTGTCTTTCTTAAATGTGTAGTTAGCTAATTAGTTAATTAGTCATAATTAATTACCTGTAGGTTTTTAGGCGTAATTAATTTAGTCCCTATCATTTAGGTGTTATTAAATTTGTGTTGTTAGTTAGTAGCGATAATTTAGGTCATAATGAATTAGTCGTGTTGATTACGCTTGTTCGAAATAAGTGGTTGAATCTACGTGGCCATAATTAATTTATTGCTATGTAACGACTTATAGTTAGTTAGTGGTAACTATTTAGTTAGTGACAATAACGAATCAACTTCACACTTAAGTTTAGGTAGACTTTCAGGCCTCAGAGATCAAATAATATTATATGCATGACACTGAATCAAGCAATAACTAGCTATGAAAACAAACTGGAATGGAATGTACATTTTTAGTTTTACGCAACATAGTCGAAGATGTGAGTAATATACAATTTACATCCTTATTACGTTTGTTATTGTACGATCCACTTACATCATGGAATCGTAGGATATGGACGACTTCGACACTCGCTGCCACCGTGGGCAGCCCCGAGACAAGGGGTAGCGATTATGGTACCGCGGAGACTAGTTGATAGATAGGCAGCCTCGGGTATTATCACATGTACCCCGATGAAATAGGATATTTTTTTGTTAATTTATCAGTTTAATATGGATGATATTATTTAATATTGTATTATACCACATACTAGATAAGCTTGTATATTAACTAACTAAGGAAAATGAGTGTCATACAGATCATATAACAACATACCATAGCATGCTAAGTATTTTGCTTAGTTGGTTTATATTCAAGCTTATCTAGTATGTGGTATAATACAATATTAAAGAGTATCATCCACATTAAACTGATAAATTAATAAATAGTGTCCTATTTCATCAGAGTAGATGTAATAATACCCTCTCCTCCTTCATCCCGATTGCAATAAACCCGCGCGTGTATCACGTAATACTTATAACGCTTGTAATATCATCAATTTTATGTATGAAAAGTTACATTGCAACTCTATTGGGAATTCATGAAACCCTAATTCTGAGACTTAAACCCTTAATTTTTGACATAATTTCAGAACACATATAAAATTGTAGAAACATTATACACTCAATTCCACTATGTAAGGAGCCTTGAAAACAAAATTCAAAGTTTTTGGAGATTATTTTCTATATTTAGAAATTCCTGCGAAAGTATACTTCAATGAAATTGCGAGAAACATTCTGAACGAATAAAATTATGGAAAAAATACACAAGTAAGTACACTATGTTTGGAGGCTCCACAAAAATTTCATAATTTTTTTAGCTCATTTGCTATATTTTAAAAAAAATCAAACAAACAATTCCACAAACAGTGCATTGTAGCTTCGACTGGCTAATTAGCAATACACTAATTGGCGTTCCGTCCGGTGAGGGGCCAGACTGTCACATATCGGCCTATACTTGCTGGGCTTGCCGTGGGCCGTGGGCCGTGTAGGCGAGTCGTGCTACAAAGGAGGGGATCGACAGCAATACCAGATCATCGAAAGAACAAACACCGAACTACTTCTTCCTTCCTGCTGTCGCTTCTCCCTGTTCCCCATTCTGCTCCTCTCCCCAAATTCCTCTTATCTGATTCCCAGTCTAATTCTTCTCCCAGTCTAAGTGTTCTTCCCAATCCTTACTTCCTATTCTCCAATTTGTATCCCAAATACCTTGTATCCGGTGTCGGATTTGCTAATATATCTCTTGTGCTTGGTGTTGATCGGTGATAACCTAGTAGGATCATAACAATTGGTATCAGAGCATTCGATCCTGATGGTTCTGAGCTCCGATGTGGCCATGACCGACGCTGAGAAGGAGAGCGAAACACGGTGCAAGGAGATGTTGAACCAGTTAATCTCCGTCGTGAAGAAACAAACATTGGGGATTGAAGAGTTGGCAGAGAGCATGAACGAGCTCGTGGTCAGCTTGAAGACCATCGTCCAGCCGCTAGGAGCAAACGCTCATGCCTTTCCACCGCCTGTGACCGCGCCGACGGCCACCCTTGTCACCGCGGTGGACCACACTGTGGCGGCAACTACTCCATGAGCAGAAGCCGCCCTCGCCCCCGAGTTGCCCACTAGTGCTCGACGTCGGGCCCCGACACCAACGCCGGCGACCTTCAGGTCATGGCCAAGTCCAACCCTGAGACAGGAGTGCCCATAGTCGCTCCAGCGCTCGCGGAGCACTCGTCGACCCCCCCGTCGAAGCTGTTCTCCACCATCAAACAAGACACTGTGAAGCCCACCAGGTGTTCGACAGTGTGTCGCAGCTGCAAGACCGACGTCGCCATCACCAGCCACGCTCCATCCATCGGCGCTGATGTCGAACACGCCGAGGCAGAAGCCACTCCATGCACCGACTCCATCCGCGCCACCGTGACGATCACCAAGTGCTCAACGCCGAGGCAGCGCCTCTACGAACAGAGCGGTCTCAAGGTTGAAGGCATTTCAGAATTACCGCTGAGAATAGCCAAGAGTAGCTTGATCAATGCTTGGTTCAGAGAGCTCCTGGAGGATCTTTGGACTCATTCTTGCGACGAAGAGGTGATGCGGTGCTAGTTGGAGGAAGATGCGCCACTCCGCACTGTGTGGATGATGAAATGCCAAGGAGGTGGTTCGACTGCTATCAAGGCAGAGTGACATGGATGCCCCTATGGCCACCACCTCAAGGACATGATCAGTTTGATAGGAGTGTTGATTCTTATACAGTTGAGGTGGAGTGTGAGTTTTATGGTGACAAGGACAAAGGGAGAGAAAATGCTCATGCGACATATCTGGTAGGGCAGGAAACCGCCAGCGGAGAAACAGCAAATGAATCTATGGCCAATTGATGCGATCACCCAAACACAAATGCTGATTCGGGTGGAGTCCTACGCAGACTGAGGTTTGTCCCAAGGAGAGGGAAGTGGCACAAAGTGTCAGAACCCGGGTATTAATACACCCAGATCCTCTGTGCATTTCTGGACTAGTCCCATGATCAGTAGCTAGTCCACACAGTAAACAAAATGATAACAAATTCATATCACAACTTTATTAATAATTAACAACAGAGTTGATTACAAAGGAGGCTTATAGGCCAACAATAAAATAAACACAGCGGAAGACGAAGAAGTAGTAGGGTCGATTAATGCGCCACGAGCAATCGATCGGGAAGCGGCCTAGTCGTCGAGATCCACATCGGTAGCAAAATCCTTCTCCTCTGAAATTTTGTTTGCATAAGCAAGAATGAGCACAACTTCCGTGCTTGCAAGTTACACTCGTCAAGTAACAGAATGACATGCATATATGGATGTAACAAAGGATGGCTTATAAAGTTATTTGCATAAAGCAGCATTTTCTTTAAATACTGGTACTAGATTCCAAAGCAGTTATTCTATAACTAAAGTTTATAAAATTCTCAATTTTATAGTCAGATAACGTTCACACATGAATGGTGAAGGATATCCTCCTATCACATGGTTGTTTGCCTAATTCCCAATTGGATAAACCAGTTTTGGAATAAGTCTTTTTCCGACAAAATCATAGTCTAACTTTGAGTAGTTCTGCTAGCATGTCCATAACCGCGGACACGACTATTCGAATAGTTTTACACTCTGCAGAGGTTGTACAGCTTTACCCACATGACAAGACTTCTCTAGTTTGTCCGTCATATATCTATGCCACCGCTCACTACCTTTGGTAAGCGGTCTAGAGCACGTGTCGAGGCCTTTACAATGTTCTATCTTAATGTATTTATGCCCACTAAGGTTTCGCTACCATTGGACTGGCCATCCTCCGGAAGCCCCCTCTTGCGCCAGATGGGTTTAATGTCTGACCAACGCCCATACCAACAACATAGCACAAACGACATTAAGACATTACAAATTATTTAGCCAAGTTCCGCCCATACGGGACATGTGGTGGTACGGTTAGGCGTAGCATCATGCGCTCGAAGACCGATCCTTAACTGACTTGGGCAACTTTCCAATAAAACCCATGGGCCTTAACCCTAACAGATTAAGCGGTGCATGAACTCGCACCCACCAATCATCCATTCCGCCCAAGTCCAAACCATCATTTTATTTTATTTTCCAAGTCATTTGTAAAACTCCCATGACACACGATGCCAATGGTACAATTTAATCAATAATTGATTGATGGTGAAATTCCCCAAAACAAGTTTGGTTTAAAAGCATGGCTAAGCAATACGTTTAAATGATCCTAGTTCATACTATCGTATCAACCAGGTTTGATCTAGGGTGACAATGTGTTTGATTCAATATCAACATTGGTCATACAAAGGATTTTAGGCATAACTATATATCTAAAACAGGAATTTAAGATACTGATATAAATAAGCATGCAGTAATAATTTAAAACAGAATATAAATAATTTAAAATAGTAGGATGAATATGATCAAGGGTATAACTTGCCTCGCTTGATGAGGTGATGCAGATCACCTGATATTGAGGTGATGTTGTTTTTCTTAACAGATCCCTTAACAGAACGTCTGGTGTTGAGGTGACGTTGTTTTTCTTAACAGGTCATATAGTACTCACAAGTACTATCTTCAGGTAGTCCAAGCGTACGATCACGATGATCACACAGTCAAAATCAATCCTCTTATGTTGCTCTTCAGTCAGTGTCGAAATCTGATTCTCCGAAGTCGTCAAAATCTAATCGTGAAAATACGACAAATTCAACTCAAATTCAAATAAATTCAAAAGGACAGATCAAATTAACTCCAAATATAAATATTTTACTTTAGTTAGCTAGATAATAATTTTATATGAATTTACAAACTTGAATGGACTAAAACAGAGTTCGGGAGTAAAAGATATGAATTTTAGAAGATTGAAATTACATGGAATGATAAGCTAGGGTTTAAAAGAATTGCAGGTCAAATGAACCCAAAATCAAATGATTTTGGTTTGGATGGCTAGATCTTGTTTTTATAGGAATATAGAAATTTGAATGGACGAAATCGGAATTCGTATGAGGGAGAACGAACCTCGGGAAGTTCTAAATCTAAATAAAACCTAATTTTCAGATTTTATTGAATTTCTTGAATTATTTTTCTAAAAGAAAATCTAATTATTGCGCAAGCATGACGTCAGCACGGCATTTCTTTTCGGTGGAATCATTTTTATACAGGAAAAAGGCTTTATTGCGTCATAATGACGTCAGCGGCTGATTTTCAGATTTTAAAGAATTAAAAGAAATTCCGACATGTGGGGCCCACATATCGGTCTCACGGCTCACATGGACTGAGTCCACTGTGGTTGGGGAATGGGATTGGGGCGGATGTAGCAGGTGTATGCACATGTGGCGCCACGGGGATGCCGCATAAGCGTTAGCGCCGACGTGGCTCCGAGGTGGAGGCGAGGTGGCAGTCACGTGGCTGACCACGGAGGCAGAAGGCCGGCGGCGGCTCGGTTGCGAGCTCACCGGCGATAGATGGCTCCGGCGAGGGGAATGGGTGGCACCAAACGAGAGAGTGGAGTGTGGGGGTCACGATGCTCACCGGGGTTGCACGAATGCGCGGCGAAGGATTACCGGCGACGAGGTTAAGCGGCGGCGCGATGCGGCTTTCGGCGGCGATGGTGTTCGGGTGGTTCTCCGACGATGCCAAGGTGCGCGCTGGGTAGCAGGCGTCGCGGCGATGTCGAAGAGGGGATCGAGGTGGCCGGAGCGGACTTGACGACGCTGGAGAAGACGATGGACCAAGCTTCGGGGCTCGCCGGAAAACATCAAATTCACGGCGATTGAGGGGGGGAGAGGTCTCTGGGTTTGGGGCGCTGGGATGGGCGAGAAGGAGCGGAGCTCGGGCGCTACTTATAGGGGTCGGAGGGAAGCCGGAAGGTGGAGACCGTGTGCGGGGAAGGTGGCGGCGGCGTTTAGTACTCGCGGGTGAAAACGGCAAAACCGACGCGAAGAAAGGAGATCATGGGCGGAGTGGAGGCGGCGAGACGTGGGCATTTTAATGCGCACCTTCGCGTGAAGAAAGGAAGTGAGAGGGGCGGCATTGATGGAGCTCGCGGCGTGTTAATGGCGGCCGGGCGTGGCGCGAGGAAGAAGAAAGGAATGAAGAAGAGGAACGCGGGGAGAAGAGGGGTCGCGGGCCGTCGGATGGGTATCTGATGGTGTGAGAGAGGCGGCGTCGCGTGGGGGCGAGGATGCCGTCTGATTTAAATCCAACGACTCACAACGAATGAGTCGTTCGGAGGTCCCGAAAGTCACGAAGAATCTTGGCCGTTGGATGCCGATCCAACGGATGAGATGCGTGCGGGGTTAAACACGCGGGAGCACGGGATGACGTGGGAGAATAATAGCCGTCCGATGTAAATCGGACGGTGGGGACGAGAGAGAGGAGAGAGAGAGGTGCGGGCGGCTGGAGTGGGCCGGGGGCGCGTGGAGATGGGCCGAGCGCGGGAGATTTCGACCCGAAGGCTTTTAGGGTTTTTAAATTGATTTTTCAATTGATTTAATCCAGATAATTCAAAAGGACTTTAGAAAATAGCAAAATATATCCAAAAATTCTAGAAAAATTCACAGAAATTTCTAGAGTTATTTTGGACTTAAATAAAATAGTTCTAACTTAAAGTTGGCTATAGTTTTAGCAAATAAATTGTTTTGGTTTTAAAATATTTATAAAAGGCTTTTAAAAACTCAGAAAATTCTATAAATTAAGTAAATTTTTATTTTTAAATTCAAATCCAATAAAACTTCAATAACTTCAAATAAATTTTAAATTTTTGACTTTCAAAACTTCAGAGATTCAAATAAGGCAATCAAACTCTGGCAAATTCTCAGAAAATCCAATTAGAACCAAAACTTTATTTTATTTTATTTTGGTAACATAACTTTGGGATGTTACACAAAGTGCTGCTGATGGTGTGGAAATTGTTGGGACTAAGAGAGCCCTGAAGATTGATTGTCAAGGATCAGAGGGGGATGCAAAGGTAGCTAACAGCAATGTGCCTAGAGAAGTGGAGGTCCATACAAATGGCCATGGCCATTCTGAAGAAAGTGTTGATGTTGTTGCAGAGCCAGAGCTGAAAATACAGTACACGTTGAAGACTATTGGAGGAGTTCTTGACTTTGCATGCAAGGTGAGCAAGCTGCTGAGGTATGATAGCTTCCCCGGTAATGAGCGGAACAAGTACTGTTTGAGCTCCAAGATACCTCTTGGAGTAGTTTTGGCAATCCCACCGTTCAACTATCCTGTCAACTTAGCAGTCTCCAAGATTGCGCCAGCCCTAATAGCTGGCAATGCTCGTGTTCTCAAGCCTCCAACTTAGGGTGCGGTGGCTGCACTTCATATGGTACACTGCTTCCACCTGGCTGGTTTCCCAAAAGGCTCGATCAGTGGTGTCACTGGGAAAGGTTCTGAAATAGGTGATTTTCTTATAATGCATCCTGGAGTCAACTGCATAAGTTTTACGGGAGGTGATACTGGTATAGCGATTTCAAAGAAGACTAGAATGGTGCCACTTCAGATGGAGCTTGGAGGAAAAGATGCTTGCATTGTGCTAGAGGATACAAATATCGAGTTGGTCACAGCAAATATAGTAAAAAGAGGCTTCTCTTACAGTGGCCAGTGGTGCACTGCTAACAAAGTGGTGCTGATCATGGAAGATGTGGTTGATGCCGTGGTAGAGAAGGTCAATGCCAAGTTGGCAAACCTGAGAGTTGGCCCAACTGAGGATGACTCTGATATCACCCCAGTTGTAACATAATCCTCGGCTAATTTTATTGATGGTGCGGTGATAAACCTGAAGGACAGGGTCAGAATTGGTGGTACTATATCAGCTAATGGGAAGAGGGAAATTGGTGAGCTCATTGCAAGGGCTGATAACTTGTGTTTTGGCCATGTTGCTCCATTCGATGCTGCTGCTTGCTTTCTAGCAATAGGCATGGCAATCATCAATTCATGCGAGGATTTTCTGGAACCTCAACTGGAAAAGCTTTTAAGGCAGTTGAAGGCGGTAGATGATTTAGTTAATGGTTGGCTCTATGAGCAGCTCACAAGTACCCTGTCAACACTTACCTCACCAGATGATTTGTTCAACTTTTTCGATAAGCTACGAGGCGTGCTCACTCCACCAGAGGGTGCAAATGTGGAAGAAGTATTTCTGGATCCAAATAGCCAGCTTGGAGTTTTCCTTCGTTGTTGTATACTTGCCTTCAATTCAATGACTTTCGAGGGTGTCTGCCATCTGTTGGCAAATCTTGTGGTGTATTGTAGCTCCATTGACACTTCATGTGACTTGGCAGAAGATGAGGACTTCAACAGTGAAATGGAAATGAGTAACTTGATGGATGCAGATATAGGTGTTAGGGCTGGCATATTTGACATATACAGTCAAGGTTATGCCGCTGAGAGCCATATGGGGGACAGCTCTTCATCTCTAATTCATGCACAATCGCACTCCATGATTTTGATGAAGCTAATAGTTTCAAAGGAGACGATAATCCAACTTGTCTGAGATCAAGGTGGCAATTAGAGGCATATCGTAACCAACAAGATGATATTCTTGAGAAGGATCCCAGCTCAGTTCCTTTGAATTCATTTAATGCCACTATGACGCAGCTTCAGACATTAGCTCGGGAGCTTCATCGTGTCCAATTCTTGCAAGAGATTAATAGACTTTTCAATGTCCTTATCTCTGAATCGGGCAAGGGAATGTTCCTGCTACCACAGTGCTACACTGAGAAGCAGGACCTCAGAAAGGCAATCCAGGAATTCCTTGAGATGAGAATCAATCTAGCAATCTGGGAGCTCAGTGGCCATTTGGTACTAAAGAGGAAGTGGCTTGAACACATGACAGGGTTGTCGATATTATGGATTGAGTTGAAGCCATGGTCATCATCTCGTAGAAGTGCAACAGTGTTTCAATTTATTATTACCTGGTCAAGATTCAAAACAAAGATCACAAAGCTCTTTGAGGTCGAACTGAAGGCGATGAAGTCATTCCTGCAAGAATTACTTTGGGTGGTAGATTTGTGCTATCTTGGCGTGCTAGTGCAGCAGAAGCATGGTGGTGATTGCATTCAAGTCAAGCCGGGCATGGGGGATCTTCTGGTACCATGGGATCCAGGTGGCAATGGTGGTGACTATTCTTTTGTATCGGCTTAGGAACAAGCCGAAATTCAAGGAGGGAGGAATGTCACATACCAGCCTATACTTGCTGGGCTTGCCGTGGGCCGTGGGCCGTGTAGCCGAGTCGTGCTACAAAGGAGGGGATCGATAGCAATACCAGATCATCGAAAGAACAAACACCGAACTGCTTCTTCCTTCCTGCTGCCGCTTCTCCCTGTTCCCCATTCTGCTCCTCTCCCCAAATTCCGCTTATCTGATTCCCAGTCTAATTCTTCTCCCAGTCTAAGTGTTCTTCGCAATCCTTACTTCCTATTCCCAATTTGTATCCCAAATACCTTGTATCCGGTGTCGGATTTGCTAATATATCTCTTGTGCTTGGTGTTAATCGATGATAACCTAGTGGGATCATAACACAGACGAGGGAGTTGCAGTGGCGTCCGGCCGGTGACGGGCCGGACGAGGAGCGTGGCGAGACGTCCGGCCGATCATGGGCCGGTCAAGGCGACATGTCGTTTGGACATCGTGCGAGGTTTCATTTTTGCAATTCCTTTGCGACGGTCGTTACTTCCATAATAACATATCGCAGACGTGCCATTTGCGCCAAAAATACAACAACTCTTACTGCTCTCGGGGACAGAAGAGTGATATTTTTGGAGCGAAGAATGAAGAGTAATAACATCTATTGTATTTTATTTTGAGAATGAAAGCTGACTAATTAGAAAGTGCAATTGCGTAATTAGGTGTACCTAAATCCTAATCAACCCACCCCTCACCCAGCCAAAACTAAGTGCATTCATGAGCTACATGACCAACAATGAAGATAACCCCACGGAAGCAGTACAGGCAACAACTCGAGTTTTTTTTTTTTTTTTTTGCTGAATTGACATGTTTTTTTTAATCGTGATAGCCTCTCTGTACTTTGCAAATTGTAATTTACTCCAACCAAGTACCAACTACACCAACTGCTACATAACCAAAAGGAAAGAAGCAAGTGCAGAGGACGAGTGGCCGTAGCAAAAGCACATCCAAATCGTCCAAATGACGAGACAATCAAAGCATTTTTTATGGCTGCAAGAATCAAGATCCACCAGCCGAGGCCACACAAGCGAGCGAGACAGGCACGAGCACGCAGTAAAGCTTCCGGTCGATTCCCTGGCCATCTGCCAAGCGAGCTCGCAGCTGCGGACGGCTCGATCACCCATTGACTGGAAACTGAAGTGACCAGTAACCACCACCCACCCCGTCGCCCTCCGCGCCCACCCCACCCCACCCTCCGCCTCCACTCCCACTCCCGCACCGCACACGGACAGAGGCACCACCACAAGTACGCTACGCTGCTGCTGCACCCGGCAAGCGAGCAAGCAAGGAGCATCGCTTCCTTGCTTCCTCCGCACGTGCCTTGCCCTGTCCGCTTCCCACCCCGTTCTGGTTCTGTTCCCACCGAACAAGAACCTGCAGGAGATCAGAGGAAGAGGAGGCGCGCGCGAGCGAGCAGAGGAAGGGAGGCGAGGCGATGCAGCAGCAGGCGTGGCGGCCTGGGTTCGAGCCCGCCGGGGCGGGTGAGGGCCCTGCGCCCACCACCGTCGACGAGGCGTCCATGGAGCGCAGCAAGAGCTTCGCCAAGGCGCTTCAGGTAACGCGCCGCCGGCTCGGATCCGGGAGATCCCGCCGCTCGCTGAGTTCGTTGTCGTCAGAATTGGTGTGCGAAGATCCGGGTTTCCCGGGGAGCCGCGCTTATTACTAGCTTGCGATTCTTGGTTCTTGGTTTGGTTGACACTACCTGCGTTTGTTGCGCGTGCAGGAGCTCAAGAACTTGCGGCCGCAGCTCTACTCGGCCTCCGAGTACTGCGAGAAGTCGTACCTCCACAGCGAGCAGAAGCAGATGTGAGATTCCTTTTTTTTCCCTTTCTCCTGCAATTCCCAGCTCTAGTAGGCAATTTTGTAGCAAACTCAGTTCTACGGTATCAACTATCAGGAATTCGTGCATGTAGCAATTATTGATTACTTGTTCCTAGCCCACCATGGTCTTATGAACGTTCAGTCTAGCTAGTTTCTCATTTGGTGCTACAAGGCTATGGATGGTGGTGTGCAGTAGGTTTTAAAGATGCATTCATTCAGAAATATAGCATTCACCTACCTAGGAGCTGAGCATAGGCAAAGAATGCAGCAGGCACCACAATTGATTCTTGATTCGTGGAGTGGAGACTTAAGTGTTTAGACACCACTACAAAATTAATCTTGGGCAGTGAATGATGTGTAAATTTGAGTTTTCTTGCGAGGGTCCGTAAATTGTTTATTTCAGTCTACTTTGGACGTTCTGAAATCTGCATTGCACCTACTGTCACGTACTTCGCGGAATTGCAGCGAAATGGATGTGTCCGTCTTCTGCGTCTGACTGCAGTGCAAAAGGATTATGTAATATTGAAGAACAAAAGGACACTGCAAGTGGAACGTCCCCTAAAAGATTCTCTGATCCATTTTCACATGCTTCTCGATGTCAGGGTGCTGGACAACTTGAAAGATTATGCTGTCAGGGCCCTGGTCAACGCTGTCGACCATCTCGGCACCGTCGCCTGCAAGTTGACGGATCTGTATGAACAGCAGGCTTCAGAGGTCTCAACTCTCGAGTTAAAAGTAGCATGCTTGAACCAGGTACCGTTTGTCTGGAAACAGGAATTTGTGATGATGGAGCAACGGGAGTTAAACTGACATTCTTATTGTTCAATGTTTAGCAAGTCCTCACCTGCCAAACTTACACGGATAAAGAAGGCCTTAGGCAACAGCAAATGATGGGAGCCGGCACAAGACACAATAAACATTATGTCGTACCATGTAAGGAACTGTAAAACTAAGAGGTCATTCTCAGTAAATGAAATGATAAGCACCTAATTTAACTTGTTAATTTTCTCTCCGAGCTAGATGTTGGAAATAAAAGAATGCAAGCCTTTTCCGAGATGCAAATCGACGCTGACATTGACTCAAGGCCTAGACCTTATCCCTCAGGTGCAGCTTCTTGCTTCTGTGAACACATTTGAAATTTTGATATAGAGCACTTTTTGTACTAAACAAAATGTTTTCCGCTTCAGAAAAGACCCTTTACTGGCACTTGGCTTCAGAGAAGAACTCCAAAACCAATGGAGCACGTCAATCTGAATCTGCGTAAGTCTGTCATCTCCATTTTGCTCCACTCTTGCTAAATGTGCCATTAGTTCTGCTGTACTTCTTCCAATGATTTTTTTTTGTGAGGATTCAATGTAATATTGATGTCATCTGCTTTTTGCAGCCTAGGTGAAACAAAAACTACTAAACCTGCGTCAAGTGGCTTCCACTTTCTTGGTATTTGATTGCTTATAGTGCATGCTCCAGTAGTTTCATTTACACATGATCGGCACTGAGCCACTTAGTGTCTCTTCATTAGGCAGATTTTTGCATATTTATATACAGATGGCAAACACTTCATCTGAAACTGCATACATTTCAGGTAAGGAATCGCCTGCGTCTCCCTTGCCCAAGCATCTGCAGTCGAACATGACCAGCTCAGATATTGTTTTGCATAATGTTGGCACGAAGGTAAACCACAATATGATGGAAACATGGCTTAATATTAAAGCTTAATTTTTATTTGATGTTGTATAACTTGCAAACAGTCACATATACTTTAGGCTGTATTTTTATATTTTCCCGCATTAAAGCGGTCTATTTCCCACCCAAGGCAACTTTCTCTTCTGTCATACTTCGATATCTAAATTGCCTGGTTTGCATTTTCAGGATCAGCCTGGTGTGAGGCATTTGTCATCATTTAGTTCTTTTGACAACGCAAGAGGGCGTCAAATCCAAAAGGCTCCCATCCGCACAAAAAGTATGCTAGCTGCTTTCTTTGTCAAGCACAGGTCAGGAAAGATGAAAAACGTCTCTATTCGTTGATCATCTGAAAGCCTGCAGTTTGCTCCAGCGGTACCACTGCGAAGTACATGCAAGAAACTCAGTTTACATCTCTTATATTGTATTTGTATCTTGTATATCAATGGTCTAGAGATAAATATTTTTTTCTGATACCCTTTTCATCTCTGAATCCTAATGTCATCTACATGTAATGGTTTATATGGATATAGAATAACAGTTTATACCCTTGTGTCACCTCACTAGCCAGAAGTTCTCAGTATAAATGGAACACGTATAAAGAGAGTATGCCAATGCTGAGTTCATTTTCATTTATACAGATCATATGGTGTTTGTACAGAAAACAACCACTACAGATTTGTACCCCCTTGAAAGTTGTTTACATGCTGTATGTGGTTGCACTCATAAACAAAACATGCTCTGTGCCACTGTCTTGGCTTGAAAAGCGAGTCTCCGATAGACGCTTATACATGGCTAATCTTTGTCGACGTGAAGTAATAAAGGGACCAAAGTGTAATTGACGGGGGCAATAAGACTAGACAAGCCAGATTGAAAGAACTCTAATCAACACGGTTGTGGATTGCCACACCTGCATGTGTGCGGTGTTCGTCTAACTTGTTATCTGAAAAAGGGGATTCTAATCAACACAAGGAACACATAGTTTTAATGAGGTTTTACCCTCTGGGAAGTGAGAAGAATCCTCCGGTGTCAACCGCAAGTGTGCCACAGCAAACCAACTCGAATATATGTTTATTTTTAGGCGGCCAAAAGTCCAAAAGCAAAATGCGCTACTTGGCAAATTCGGAACCACGTTTTGAGGTATGTTTGTCCAGATAGCCTTGTCTGATTGAATCATTTAAAACTGTTTTACAATGCCTGTTCTAATATAAATGATACAATGGGCAAGTAAGCATACGAATGTGTAAGCACAACACGCTCGGTAGAGTAATTGATCTGATCATCTCATTGAGGATACACGCCAAATTGAAAGATGAGGAAACATTTCTCGAATGATAATGGGGCCAGGAAAAGATGTCACAGCAGTATTCATTCAGCAATTGTAGAAGACAATTAGAACATGCGCCGCCGATTTGGAACAATCTCAGGGTTGTTGTTCCTCATCATGGCAACAAACTCCTGGTAGTTAATTCTTCCATCCTGAACAATAAATAAAAAGGGAAGTATTAGTACTGTGGTAAATTGAGCTAGGCAGCCATTGTTTGAACTCAAATTATAACTTTGAGAATGTAAAATAGGATTAGTAATCTTTGCCATTTCTCTGCGCAGGTTGGTCAAGCAAAGGTTCCTAATTCAACCAATTCACTTATTTAATCTTGCTAAATTTATCCAACAATAATTCATTTCAGTGTGTATGCATCCATGATATAAAAGAGATGACAAAATATTAAACATACAGACACGCATCAAACCTTTCATCGTGAAAAAAGTGGTTTTGGCCTTTGGGCAGTGGAATGATTTTGATGTTTGTAAGGTATACTTACATGATCTGTATCTACTTCAGCGATGATTTCTTTAATTGTTTTATCATCCCCCATATCATACTTCTTCAGAGCTTCTTCCAACTCATCTACTGTTATGTATCTGCGCACAAAGATTTGAGCAATGAGAAAAAATCAATGTAAACAGTAAAAAATATATTAGAATAAGTCATTCCAAGTTTAAAATTAAGTTACCCGCTATGGTCCTTATCAAAATATTCAAATGCTTTAAGTATGTGGTCTTCCTTCTCCAATCTATTCATGTGCATTGTCGCTGATATGAACTCAGCATAATCAATGGTCCCATCTCCATCAACATCAGCCTGTTTGAGTAATGAAGGAAAATGAATAAGGAGACAAAATGGCTTGTGCTAGAACTACCGGAACAGTTGCAAATCACTTTTACATGGTAGTCAAATTCTTCCTTCCCACATTTCTTTTCAAACTAACACACTATAATGATCTTGTGGTCTACATTCATAAATCATCATAAAGGAAGCTACGTGAAGTTCAATGCGGTCTCTCCATTTTCTAAGTAAGATAGTTGCTTCGAAATTTCCAACCTGGAGAAATGGATTGGAATATACATATGGAAAATTATATTCTATGAAAAATGTGTAGTTTATATATATATAAAATAAGAATGCGAACATACCGCCTCCATCAACTGTTTAATTTCCGATTCAGAAATTTTGGTGCCAAGTTTTGGTAAACCAGATCTTAGCTCTTCAAGAGTAATTGTCCCACTGTTATCGGTATCCAAGGATCTGAACATTTCTTTCAAGCCTGTAATCTCTTCCTCTGACAAGTTCTCTGCAACGACCTGGTTATAATGAAAGAAAATGTAGTTTTCTGCTAATGAAACTCAAGTGCTTAGCAGGCAACGTAAATATTCCAAAGCATTCAATCACCTTCAATGCAACTTTCTTAAGCTTGTTCATCGCCCTGAACTGCTTCATTCTACTGATAACTGTAATGTCAAGTGGTTTATCTGGGGCCTCTCCATCTTCTTTAACCCATGGGTGGTCTGAATGCTTAAAGTATTAGATCAAGAAACTATATTTGCAAACAGTAAAGAAATGAATATTCAGCTCATACAGAATGCAGACGGGTCTTCAACAACAAGAGGAGACTCAATAGTTTCGTCAATAATTTCTTTCTGAGCTACTACTATAACTACTACCAGCGCTTTAATGCTTTTGTATAAAAAAAAGTACAAAAAATGGAAGAAACTAGGAGGAATGATTACTCTCAATTTGCTACTAACCTACTGCGCAAGTGCACATTTATCGACAAATAAGAACACCATCTTATGATATGTGAGTCTGCAATTAGACAAAGACAGAAAGAGCAATTGTAGACTTACTCAAAATTTCAGCAGCAGTCAGGCGCTCTTTTGGGTCTTGCCGAAGCATCTTCTTAACCAAATCTTTTGCACCATTAGATATTGAAGGCCAAGGGTCAGATGAGAAATCAATGTGACCATGCAAGACAGCCTCAAATATGCCATCCTCATTCTCTGGGAAAATGAAGGGATAAATAGAAAAATAGAACAGCAGTGTTAAGGCGATAAAAAATATATATATGACTGATATCATGAAATGAGAATTAGCAAACAGCACCTGCCCAAAAAGGAGGAACACCAGACAGAAGGATGTAAAGGATAACCCCAGCACTCCATATATCAGCCTCTGCTCCATAGCGCCGTTTCAGCACCTCAGGAGCAACATAATATGCACTTCCCACAAGATCCTTAAATTGCTCCCCTGCAAAATCCATAGTAGGTCTTCATTCAGTTTGAGCATGCAGCGAATATAAAGACAATAACAGCCAACTTCATTTTCTAGTGATAACCCAAACAGCAAAACACCCTCAGCGCCACAACAACAAAATCATCCACCGCCACCAACAGTTTACATGATGAAGAATCCCAGTTTTATCCTATAATTTTAGGTGTCATTTCTGATATCTGTGCATGCATTTTTTTTTGCAGGTTTTATATTCTACGATGCTTCCTTCACTTAACAAACAATGATGGAAACAGCGAGTGCCTAAAGTTTAAATAGTGAAAATCTACAATGCCACCTCAGTATAACCCAGAGCTTGCCCAAAGTACTATGCAGTTAGGTCGATGCCGATACAAACAACAACAACACACAACAAAGATCAACACTACAATATCTGAGACATGGAAGTATGGCATAAGCACAATGCCGATTGGTCTTGCATCTACATCTAATTTTAGCAATGCTCAACTTCAAACCTGTCAGACCCAGCAAATCGGGACATGTCAAGTCAAACCAAAATCCCAATCAAGTCAACCACCAGAACAATCTCTCATAATTCATTCCTCTCAACTCAGGTAGCCAAATGAAGCACTCACCATGCTTGAAGAAGACGGAGAGGCCGAAGTCAGTGGCCTTGAGCGGCGAGTCCTCCCTTTTATTCAGAAACAGAAAGTTCTCTGGTTTGAGATCCCGGTGGAAAACCCCCATGGAGTGGCAGCTGTGCACGACGGCGACGATCTCGCGGCAGAGCGCGGCGGCAGCGCGCTCGGAGTAGTGCCCGCGCTCGATGATGCTGTCGAACAGCTCCCCGCCCTCACAGAGCTCCATGACGAGGTTGACCGAGTGGCGGTCCTCGTAGGCGCCGCGGAGCTCCACGATGTTGCGGAGGCCAGTGAGGTGGTACATGATCTGCACCTCCCGGCGCACGTCCTCGATGTCGTCGCGGTGGACGAGCTTCCGCGTGGCGATGGATTTGCAGGCGAAGCGCTGCCCCGTGGCCTTGTGCGTGACGAGGTAGGTGACCCCGAACTGCCCCCGGCCGAGCTCGCGGCCGAAGGTGTAGGTCGCGCGCACGTCCTCCATCGGCCGCCCCAGCACGCGCCCCATCGCCACCGCGCCCGCGTCCGGCGCCGGCTGGGGCTTCTGCTGTTGCGGCTGGGGTTTGGGTTGGGGCGCGGATGGGGCCGGGAGCTGGGCCGGCTGGGCGGGGCCGGGGGCGGGATCAGGACGGTGGTGGCGCGAGGCGCGGTTGCCCATGGCTGGAGTGGGTGGGTTTGACGAGGGGAAGAGGTGATGGGGGCCTGGGGTTTGAAGCAGCAGCGCACAGCTCTAGAGTGGAGATCTTGTGGAGAAGACCGGGGAGACCGCGACCTGCGCTGATAACGCGTGGGGTGTTGCCTGTTGGCGTGGGGATCGGGTGCGGAGGCGAGCACAGTACGCCTGCGTGGGACTGTGGGCGCGCAGCAGGCGTGGCGTATGGATCTGGGCGGTTTTGGGGGAAAACGCGGGGAGGGGGGTTGCCCGTGGCCGCGTGGGGGATAGGTTGCTGAATTTTTTAATTTAGCCTTTTTCGTTAAAACTTGGCATTTATATCGTCTTATTTCGATTTTGGACCGGTGGGTGTGCCGCACTCACGGCGCCGAGCAGCTCGGCGCCATGACTCATGGCGCCGAGGTCTACGCCACGAGCATGACTCACGCCGCCGCCACGGCGGCGATTTCTACGCCATGAGTCATGGCGCCGAGTGTGTTAGTTTCGGCGCCGTGAGTCACGCCGCCGGTCCAAAATCGGAAATAAGACGAGAAGGGGTATAAATGTGGAGTTTTAACGAAAAAAGGTTAAATTGAAAAAAATACGGGATAGGTTGTGGCTTGTGGGGCGCGGACGCGGCGGGGTCGTGGAGTCGGGCTGTTCGGAGAAGATTTTGCCTGGCCGGAGACGCGCCGGGACACATCGGAACCTTGTTTAGTTTGTGCCTTAGAAGCATCTAACCCTGTCTGGCCTGATCCACTCCGGCAATTCCTTAGCCAAAAAAACCGGATGTCGGGGCTCCAGCAATCTAAGCGGCCGACTAAGCTACAGTCGGCTAAAATTTTCTTAAAAATTCAGTTATTTTTTCCGGTACGTTGGATCACTGTCCAATAATTTATGTTTTTTTGCGTTGAAATTTTTTAAATTAGACAAAAGTAAATCTAGTTGAACCCTAAAAATACAAAAACAAAACAAAACAAAAATTCTAAACTAGATAAAAGTAAATCTACATGAACCCTACAAATACAAAAATAAAACAAAAAAATCAAACTAGACAAAAGTAAATCTACGTAAACCCTACAAATACAAAAATAAATAGAACTAAAAGTTATAGTAAAGCTATGCTAAAATTTCACGTCAATTAGTAATACAATTTTAGTTTTAGTACTGTGCAATTGTAGGTGACTTGGTTTTAAGAAAAATTCAGGCGACTAGGAGCTAGCAAAAGCGATAATCTAATTAAAATGGCATTTTTTGTTGTACACTTTCAGACTTTCTTATTCATAAAGCGTACGTTTTTACTTCTATGTTTTCACTCAGGCTTAGATCTCCACCCAAACAATAAATCTTCAGGCATGCCTAGCCAGCCAAAAACCAAGATAATCTTTTGTTCCTCTAAGGGCATGTATAATGGTATAGATAACTGTTGTCTAAATCAGACATGTTATCTGTAGATAGCATTAAAGGCAACCTATATAATGAGTTGTTTGTTAAGTTGTTTATATGAGACCCTACAATCTTTTAATTTTTATTTGGAAAAAACATTTGTTATAGACAACAACTCATACAATGATATTTTGTATTGTTTATAAGGGTCTTATAGACAGCCTATTGCATGCCAGACCGTTTCTTTCTCTCTCCTCGTTCTCTCTCATCTACATTATAAAAAATCTTACGTGATAAAAATTATAGATGGCTAATATCATCCTATTGTACGGATCCTAACAGGCCCTCGGTGCCTCAGTGGCTGGTTGGTGGGCTGCTACTGGTTGTTGTGGCTCGCGGGGCGGGTGTTCCGTGTTCGTGACCTCGTGGGGTATTTTTGGACAGCGTGGGGAGTGCCATAACTCATACCGTCGTGTGTTCATGTGGTCTGGTCCGGCTGGACGCTGCCGCCGGCCGTAACCGTTGTTTCAAGCTTGAAGGCTACTCGGCCGGGTCTTTTGCCGGTTGCTCCCATGATCCCATCGTTAGCTGCTTTAGACAGGATCACGTGGTTGGTTGGCGCATATTTTTGTGTATGTAATATTGTGATTACTCCGCAAGGATGGGTCTTAGTCAGCTCAGCTTGATTTATTGACTTGTTCAAGTAAGATTCATCCGTGTGTCTGGTCAATGAAACATGTACAAAGTAGTATCTTTACTTGTAAAACCTGCTCAAGAAGTTATAGTTTTACTTAAGGTTACCAAGAGTTTAGCGCCAGTTTGGAATACCCTAAAGAAAAACATAGAAATAGAAGTCAAGAATACCATATCATGCGCAATAGAATCCTACAAGAATTGAGAATAAATGACTTAGTAGAAATATGTGCTTTGATGCTTCACATAAACAAATACATAAAATCTCTACTACTTAAAAATACGAGTCGGCGATGGTTCGTTCTCTCCACGCTCTCCCTCCCTCACATAAGTTTGGTGTCGACTTGTAGCCCATGCCAAACAACTACGCCTCTTCCCCGGTTTTTCCTGTTCCTCACACAATTGCTAGGGCGCTCCTCTACTCTAGTCTTTCTCTCCCCATGTACGTTGCCTTCGATTCGTCCTATCCCATTAACTGAATCCTCAAACCAATTGCTCCTCTACTGGACGTTGCATTGCTGTTGCTCCCGACGAGCTCCTTCCCCAAGTATGTTGCCCCATCGCGCTTGTCGTCGTTGTCGGCAACGATTTGGAGGTTTCTCTGGTAGGCAGCGGCGATCCATAAATAGTGTGGCCTCATGCTCCATAACGAGGATACCATCGCCATCCTCCACGCCCCCCTTGACCACCCCCTGTCCACCGAGGGCTTCGACGACTCCGGCTTCACCTCCTCCCTCGCCACCGCAGATACAACCAATGATCTCCAGTCCTCTGTTTCGTGATGGGCAAGAGCCTTTTGGTTGTTCGATTTTTTCTATTTTGTGGTTTCTTCTCTATTTATTGGTTTTAGTTGTCTAATACGAATCCTCTTCCATTCTATGACCTCGTGACTTTGCGGTGGAAGAAGTATTTTGTATGTGGGAAAAAATTTCCATGCTTGTTCTTTTGGGTTTTGAGGTTTTCGCTCTTCGATTTGGGTACTGATATGCTTTTCTCCATCTCTTGCAACTCCGACATGGTAAACTTGTATGAGGAGCACATAAAGAAGTTGAAACTAAAGGGCGTCCAATGTTGTAGATACTAGAGAACAGCGCACAGCTCTAGAGTGGAGATCTTGTGGAGAAGACCGGGAGACCGCGACCTGCGCTGATAACGCGTGGGGTGTTGCCTGTTGGCGTGGGGGATCGGGTGCGGAGGCGAGCACAGTACGCCTGCGTGGGACTGTGGGCGCGCAGCAGGCGTGGCGTATGGATCTGGGCGGTTTTGAGGAAAACGCGGGAGGGTCGGAGGGTTGCCCGTGGCCGCGTGGGGGATAGGTTGTGGCTTGTGGGGCGCGGACGCGGCAGGGTCGTGGAGTCGGGCTGTTTGGAGAAGATTTTGCCTGGCCGGAGACGCGCCGGGACACATCGGAACCTTGTTTAGTTTGTGCCTTAGAAGCATCTAACCCTGTCTGGCCTGATCCACTCCAGCAATTCCTTAGCCTGGCTCAGGCGGAAAAAAAAACCGGATGCCGGGGCTCCAGCAATCTAAGCGGCCGACTAAGCTACAGTCGGCTAAAATTTTCTTAAAAATTCAGTTATTTTTTCAGATGCGTGGATCACTGTCCAATAATTTCTGTTTTTTTACGTTGAATTTTTTAAAATTAGACAAAAGTAAATCTAGTTGAACCCTAAAAATACAAAAATAAAACAAAACAAAAATTCTAAACTAGACAAAAGTAAATCTACATGAACCCTACAAATACAAAAAAATCAAACTAGACAAAAGTAAATCTCGTAAACCCTACAAATACAAAAATAAATAGAACTAAAAGTTACAGTAAGCTATGCTAAAATTTCACGTCAATTAGTAATACAATTTTAGTTTTAGTCTTGCAATTGTAGGTGACTTGGTTTTAAGAAAATTCAAAGCGACTAGGAGCTAGCAAAGCGATAATCTAATTAAAATGGCATTTTTGTTGTACACTTTGAGACTTTCTTATTCATAAAGCGTACGTTTTTACTTCTATGTTTTCACTCAGGCTTAGATCTCCACCCAAACAATAAATCTTCAGGCATGCCTAGCCACCAAAACCAAGATAATCTTTTGTTCCTCTAGGGCATGTATAATGGTATAGATAATCTGTTGTCTAAATCAGACATGTTATCTGTAGATAGCATTAAAGACAACCTATATAATGAGTTGTTTGTTAAGTTGTTTATATGAGACCCTACAATCTTTTAATTTTTATTTGGAAAAAACATTTGTTATAGACAACAACTCATACAATGATATTTTGTATTGTTTATAAGGGTCTTATAGACATGACTCTATTGCATGCTGAGCCGTTTCTTTCTCTCTCTCGTTCTCTCTCATCTACATTATAAAAAATCTTACGTGATAAAAATTATAGATGGCTAATATCATCCTATTGTACGGATCCTAACAGGCCCTCGGTACCTCAGTGGCTGGTTGGTGGGGCTGCTGCTGGTTGTTGTGGCTCGCGGGGCGGGTGTTCCGTGTTCGTGACCTCGTGGGGTATTTTTGGACAGCGTGGGGAGTGCCATAACTCAGACCGTCGTGTGTTCGTGTGGTTTGGTCCGGCTGGACGCTGCCGCCGGCCGTAACCGTTGTTTCAAGCTTGAAGGCTACTCGGCCGGGTCTTTTGCCGGTTGCTCCCATGATCCCATCGTCAGCTGCTTTAGACGGGATCACGTGATTGGTTGGCGCATATTTTTGTGTGTGTAATATTGTGATTACTCCGCAAGGATGGGTCTTAGTCAGCTCAGCTTGATTTATTAACTTGTTCAAGTAAGATTCATCCTGTGTCTGGTCAATGAAACCTGTACAAAGTAGTATCTTTACTTGTAAAACCTGCTCAAGAAGTTATAGTTTTACTTAAGGTTACCAAGAGTTTAGCGCCAGTTTGGAATACACTAAAGGAAAACATAGAAATAGAAGTCAAGAATACCATGTCATGCGCAATAGAATCCTACAAGAATTGAGAATAAATGACTTCGTAGAAATATGTGCTTTGATGCTTCACATAAACAAATACATAAAATCTCTACTACTTAAAAATACAAGTCGGCGGTGGTTCGTTCTCTCCACGCTCTCCCTCCCTCACATAAGTTTGGTGCCGACTTGTAGCCCCTGCCAAACAACTACGCCTCTTCCCCGGTTTTCCTGTTCCTCACACAATTGCTAGGGCGCTCCTCTACTCTAGTCTTTCTCTCCCCATGTATGTTGCCTTCGATTCATCCTATCCCATTAACTGAATCCTCAAACCGGTTGCTCCTCTACTGGACGTTGCATTGTTGTTGCTCCCGACGAGCTCCTTCCCCAAGTATGTTGCCCCATCGCGCTTGCCGTCGTTGTCGGCAGCGATTTGGAGGTTTCTCTGGTAGGCAGCGGCGATCCATACATAGTGTGGCCTCATGCTCCATAACAAGGATACCATCGCCATCCTCCACGCCCCCTTGACCACCCCCTGTCCACCGAGGGCTTCGACGACTCCGGCTTCACCTCCTCCCTCGCCACCGCAGATACAACCAATGATCTCCAGTCCTCTGTTTCGTGACGACCTATGGTGGTGATGGGCAAGAGCCTTTTGGTTGTTCGATTTTGTCTATTTTGTGGTTTCTTCTCTATTTATTGGTTTTAGTTGTCTAATACGAATCCTCTTCCATTCTATGACCTCGTGACTTTGCGGTGGAAGAAGTATTTTGTATGTGGGAAAAAATTTCCATGCTTGTTCTTTTGGGTTTTGAGGTTTTCGCTCTTCGATTTGGGTACTGATATGCTTTTCTCCATCTCTTGCAACTCCGACATGGTAAACTTGTATGAGGAGCACATAAAGAAGTTGAAACTAAAGGGCGTCCAATGTTGTAGATACTAGAGAAATTTACATTATTTTTGCTTGATTTTTCCAGGAAATTTTATACTATTGTTGCTTGATTTTTCTTAAGGGTATATGGAGAAAACATAATTAGTTTGGTACCATTCTACATGAACAATTCAGCTTTTAAGCCTCAATTAATTCGAAGTGCTAAGGTTGGTCTCTTACAATGCCTGCATCCCTGCAGTATCATTTTTTGACACTACATCTGCTCACATTGCCACATTTGTTGAATGCCTGCATCTCCTGAGGACTAAGTCAGCATTGCTTTCACATGATTTATCTGCTATTAAGTGTCCATCCAGTACTGATATGGTGGTTTGTTTGCAAGATGCATGCTTTGAATAAAATGATGGGATCGGGGGGGTTAAGTTCTTCTGAAAAGCTATTATGTATAAGCCTTTGGTGAAGTGGCACCCCATTTGGCTGCGAGTGATACGACACAAGGATGGCAACAACGAAGCCATGGATGTGGCGCAGCCAGGTGTGGTAGTGGTGCTGGAGGCTTGGCACAGGTAGAGCATGGCAACAAAGGTACTGGAAGCTCGAATGAGTACGGTTGAGGAGCCAAGGGTGAGGCGCTCACAAAGGTAGGGAACGGTGGACATTATTGGCTAGGGGTGTAGTTATAGTTATTTTTATGTTTCTAGGGTTCTTAAAATAAAAATTTTTGACTAAAATTAATTTATAAAACTTAATGGCTGAAATGAAAAATGATGGGCTAAAATGTGATTTTATAATTTGTATTATGCTCTTTTTTATCCGTAGCAAAGTACGTACACTCAACTATCTAACAAAAAAATATCTTTTCTACAAACAAATTTCACATACCTAAAAACTCTCTAACAAAAAAAACATCTCCTAACAAATTAGCTTCAATACAAATGAAGTTCAACTGGACACATCAGCAGAGCCGAGGGCACGGTGTAGGTCGGACACTTCACTGGAGGCATAGGGTAGCCCAATCCAACTGATATCAATGTGTTGGAGTAATGTTGTTGTTTTTATTTATCCGTAGCAAAGCACGAGCATTCGACTAGTTTGAAAAAAGATATTACTTGAAGAGAGGTGAGAGAAAGAGAGAGATTGCCTTGGAATTCTCAATAAAAAAAGTTCCATAGGGTTTGAGCAAATGCTTGTTTTCCTCCAAAATATGTAGGAAAAAGGAGATTTGCATATGATTTGGGGGGCGGGGTAGTCCTTTGTTCCAAATGAACATATAGAAAATTTTCTAATGGGATTTGACTCCTACAAACAAAAAAATCAATGTTATGTATAGTAGAATCCTACAAGAAACAAAAACACATGAATTGCTCACATGAGGTGTTTGTATGCTTTACATGAAAAATACATTGAAACTTTTAAAGGAATTAGATGTTTGTTAGTGAGAGAGAGAATGCATAGGAACTCTCAAAGGAATTTGTAACATGAGGTTAGACCTTATGTTAGAATTCCTACAAAATGAGGAAATTTTGCTACCTTATGAAATTCCTTTGAATCAATCCTACAACCCAACATCCCTCGTAGGAATTTTTCATTTGGATTAAATTCCTCCCTTTTCCCTCAAAAATTCCTTTGTTCCAAAGAGGCTCTTGCTCTTAAGGTGTCATGTTGAGAGACTAACGCTTATCTCAAAAGATGGTTTCACTAATTGAAAGCATCTAGGCCCTAAAAGGTGTTTTGGTAATTAATGATAATATATTATATGGGACTAATGTGATTATTGAGTGTTTAAAAAGGTTTAGTCCCAGTGATGAACATAACAACATGGAGATGCATGCTAAAGGACAACATGAAGATCAATATGGCTCAAAGACAAGGTACAAACAGTTTAGGATTCTTTTTCTGTTTACTCGTTTCAGAGAATTGGTTGGGAGACCGGATTATAGGTTAGATGACGTACTATTAATACCGATCACAACGAGTAGCTTTATAGCATGTTCTTGTGCATATTGGATCAATCTAGGATCATTTATTCTTTTGGTATTTGTGTTGTTTGCCAATATCTGTTTTTTTCGAGTTTTCGGTAGTATCGATGTGTTCTTTGTGGAACTACCGCAACTCAGTACATCCGAAATAAGTGGCGGTACATTTTTTACAGAACATATGTTTTTCGGAGTTGATTTGATCTTTTGTGGAACGGTAGTACCGGAGTGCAACTCGGGAACTACCGCAATTCCAGTTCTTCCGATGGTTAAGTACCGGTACGTTATTTCCAGTACTGATGTTTTTGGAACTCAAGATAAACGGAAGTACCTGCTCTTAATCGGAACCTCCGCTAAAACGGAACTACCGCATGATAGTTGGCGGTAGTACCGCGCTGAACTTCAAACGGCTTTGTCAGAACATTTAATGCTTGTCTGTGCTAGCCGTTACTAGCCGTTTTGGGATGGTGCGGTAGTACCGGCCGTTCAATGGCGGTACTCCGTTTGTGCTATTTTTCTTTATAATCTGGTCTCAATGGTCGTATTGGTTATGGGAGGCTATAAATATCCCTCCACATGCTTTTGGACAGAACTAGTGCTTACATATTTTACATCTTTGAGTCAAAAGCATTTACTTCACACCTCATTTACACTTGTGCATTCATTGTGAGGTTGTTGAGCAAGTCTTCAAGTGCATTCATTCTAATTTCATCCATTGCACTTGAGAGCCATCAAGCGAAGTTCGTGGTTTATTACTTTTGGTGATGTTAGCACCTAGATGGCTTGGCGGGAGTTTGCACGTGATCTCTTCAAAGAAGATTGTGAAGAGGCACGGTGCCATTTGTGATTGGTTGGAGGAGAGGGAGACGAAAGGGGAGAGGAGATCCTGTGGGGTTTTCAGCGAGTTCATTAGTGTCTTCAAGGGTAACGATTCGTCTCCTCGCTGTTTTGAATCAAGTTAGATTCGTTATTGCCATCAATTAGATAATCATTGAACTACTACGTTTAATTCTAGAATTCTGTCCATTACTTGCGTGTCTGTTTTCGTGTAGATAGAGTCCGAATCAGAGGATCTCATCTCCTAGAGATATGTAGGTATTGTTCTTAGCTTTCGGTGGCCGCCAAGAACACTGAATTCCGACATACGGATCAAAAGTTATGTTAGTTTCCGTCTCTGCTGTCCAGAATTCTGACGAGAATGAACTGTCAAGTTGCCTTTTAGAATATGAGTGTATTAATGGAAAATTCAGGGCTTTCACCCAACTAGGTTATTGTAGGCCTTGGTATTAGCTTTTGATATTGATAAAGAACGCTAAGATTGGTTTGGCCAATTAGAAGTTATGGCCTTTTCGTACTGCTGCCCGAAGTGTGTGCAGTTCTGACAGAGAGGTGTTCATCGGCCTTTTGGGACTTGGTACATTCAGAATTTGGGATTTTCATCAACTGGGTTGTTGTAGATAATCTTGTTACCTTTCAAACAAGCCTGAGTTTATATTTTTACGAATTTCAGAGCAAAAGTTATGTCAATTTTAGTATTGCTACCTATTATGGTTTTATGATGGAATGTAGTTCAATTGGAGTAAAATTGTGTAGTTAAACGTTGGGGTGTTGGGGTATGTGTTGCAAGTAGTGTCTTGACTTCGTGGTTCTTATTGAGTAAACTAATGGTGTAGGAGGTGAGGCTCGAGATTAGCGGCATCGTCGTTACCTCCTAACGCATCAACGCTAAAGGCAAGTACACCAAGCGTTTGTATGAATTGTGTATGTTGGGTGCTTGATGTTTGTATTGTGTTTTCATTTGATACGTGAGAAGTTTCGATGATTATGTTCCTTCCGTATATGAAATTCATATGTTCGGTGCGGTGTTCACCATCTCAGACTCAGTGGAGAAAGAGCAACCACCATATTCGATGAAATCGAGGAAGGCTTAATTGTAGAGATTTCCCCATGTGGTTCTTGACTTGGCTTGATTGGTTCAAGCTTCCTCAACGTGACTAGTGAAGACTTAGGTCTTCGATACCACGGGAAAAACTTCATTGTCCTCACTGTGGTTATCTCCTGTCTTTACTTTCCGCATTTACAATTTTAGTTTCTTTACTGCGATTTATTTGCTTAGCTAGAATTGTATCTGGTATTGACTTAGCTTCACTGTTCTGAGTAGCTCTTTAGTTCTATCTCCTTGTTTCTAGACTGCTCTGTTAGAATTGTGTTGCTCAAAGTTTAATTTGGTCGATTAAATTTAGAAACCTCCTATTCACCCCCCCTCTAGTCGGTTATTCTTGATCCTACAAATGTATCAGAGCTTGGTCTCTCTATTTTTGGACTTAACAGTCTAGGAGGGAAAGGATGGCTAGTGAGGGAATGTCTATAGGCAATGCTCCTTTGTTTGATAGCTCAAATTATTCTTATTGAAAAATTAGAATGTCTGTCTATCTAAAGGCTATGAGTTCGAACATATGAAAAATCATAAATGAGGGTAACGTTATGCCTCTTGATCCACAAAACCCCACAGCAATTGAGACACGTAATACTCATTTAGATGCTCAAGCTATGAATGCTCTTTTTGGTGCTTTGAACGCGGATGGGTTCAATAGAGTGGGCAACTTGGAAACAGCTCATGATATTTAGACTACCCTCTCTGAAATTCATGAGGGAATCCACGGTCAAAGAAGCCAAACTGCATAGACTTCGGATTAAATATGAGACATTCATAATGTTGCGAAATGAAAACATCACCGAGATGTACTCAAAACTCAACAACATTGTGAATGAACTCAATGGCCTTGGTACTAACCTTCTTGATGTTGATATTGCGCGCAAGATTCTCGGGGCCCTACCAGACAAATACGAAACATTGGTGACACTCTTACTCAACTCTCCCGAGTTGCCAAGAATGATGCCAACCGGATTATTGGGCAACCTCATCACAAACGAACTGTATAAGAAGGACAAGGAAGAGTTCTTGAAGTCATCTTTCTCAAAGAAGAAGATTACCGCTTTCAAGGCAAAGGCGAAATCAAGTGATGATAAGGATGGTGAAGAAGAATTCGATAAAATATGCTCTCCTTGTAAGGAGAGTGAAGAAATTCATGAGAAAACGCCAACATAGAAGCTTCAACTTCAACAAGTACAAGAAAGGGCAATCCTCAAGTGACAACAAGCGTTATAGCAATATTCGTTAATATGGTTGTGATGAGAAGGGGCACATCATTTCGAATTGCCCCAACAAGAAAAATGATAAGGGAAAATCATCAAAAAAGGAATTCAATGGTAAGAAGAAGCTCTTCAATAAGTTTCACAAAGATGGCAAGAATGAAGCTCATATTCGAGAATGGGACTCCGATGAAGAATATTCGGATTCCGACTCCGATTCAAGTGATGAAGAATCCTCCAAGAAAAGAGGACTTGCCGGTATTGCGATTAAGGAGGCTCCATCACTCTTCTCCACTCCTACTTGCCTCATGGCAAAAGGAGATAAGGTAAAATCCATTGATGATAATGATCATTTATATGATAAATTAATGGATATGCTTGAAAATTTAAATGAATATCTTGGAAAGGAGAAATCAAAATTTAAGGTCTTGAAGAAAGAGTATATCTCTCTAAAAGATTCTTATGAGGAGCTAAAAGAAGCTCATGATTCTCTTCTCCTAAAGGATATTAATAAATATCATTCATATGTTGGAATTGATTGCAACTTAATGGATGAGCTGCATAGAGTAGAAATTGCTACAAATGTTATATCCATATCCAGCATTTCTACCTCATGTGAAGATTTGTTATCTATGCCATGCTGCTCTAACAATGATTCTATTGCTAGTATAGATAATGCTTGTGATCCATTGCTTATTGTTGAAAATCACGAATTGAAAGAGCAAGTCACCAAGCTAAGTAATAGCTTGAAAAGATGCTTTAAGGGT
Organism: Ampelocalamus luodianensis; assembly: GCA_036346255.1. NCBI lineage: Eukaryota > Viridiplantae > Streptophyta > Magnoliopsida > Poales > Poaceae > Ampelocalamus > Ampelocalamus luodianensis. Next base: position 43,234,280 of record CM070617.1, read on the forward strand.
AAGGTCACCATTGACAAACTTTTGAGTGAGCAAAGGTGCTCATTCAACAAAGAAAGACTTGGGTATGTGCCCAAGAAGGGTAAAAAATTGATAAACAAACCCTCAAGATTTGTTAAGCAAAATAACAAATATTGTCATAAGTGCTGGGAAATGAGATATGTGTAGCAAATCTGTCCCATTGGTAAGACTCAGTCTTTAAATCTATATGATTCATGTTATATACTTAAGAAAACTAAAGATGGTAAAGTTATTGCAAGATTTGTTGGCACGTCAAATCTAAGCGCTAAAAAGAATGCTATTTGGGTGTCTAAAGCCTTGGTGACTAACCTCCAAGGACCCAAACAAATTTGGGTACCTAAAAGATCTTGATTCTTGTTTTGTAGGTGATCTATAAGACTGGTGAAAAACATTGAGTGTTTTATAGCGGATGCACTCAACATATGACCATGATAGGAAAATATTCACCACATTAGAAAATAGAAAATGAAGTGATAAGATTACATTTGGTGATAACAGCAAAGCAAAGGTAATTGGATTGGGTAAAATCGTTGTCACAAATGACCTTTTTATTTCTAATGTGTCTCTAGTTGAATCACTAAATTTTAATTTGACGTCTGTTTCTCAAATATGTGATCTTGGCCTAACTTGTATATTCTCTCAAGATGGTGTTTTTATTTTAAATGAAAAAGATAACACTTTAGTCTTCAAAGGTTTTAGATTGAGAAATCTGTACTTGGTTGATTTTTACTCAAATGGTTCATGCTTGAAAACTTGTTTAATTGCAAAAACCTCACTGGGTTGGCTTTGGCATAGAAGGCTAGCTTACGTTGGGATGTTTCAACTCAAAAAGCTCTTCAAACATGATTTAGTTGTTGGCTTGAAAGATGTGAAGTTTGAAAAGAATAGACTTTGTGTGCTTGTCAAGCCGGTAAACAAGTCGCGAATTCTCATCCTTTTAAAAGTATCATGACAACCTCTGGACCATTGAACTCTTACATATGGATTTATTTGGGCCAACAACTTACAAGAGTATTGGGAGAAATAGTTATTGTTTAGTTATTGTGGATGATTACTCTAGATATACATGGGTATTCTTCCTAGATGACAAAAGCGAAACCTCCGGAATTTTCAAAAAGGGCTCAAAATGAATTTGATTTCAAAATTAATAAAATCCGTAGTGACAATGGTTCTGAGTTCAAGAATACTAAAGTTGAAGACTTTTGTGATGAACTTGGAATAAAATACGAACTTTCCACAACCTACACTCCGGAGCAAAATGGAGTTGTAGAAAGGAAAAATCGAACATTAATTGAAATGGCTAGGACAATGCTTGATGAATATAATACTTCGGATAGCTTTTGGGCTGAAGCAATTAACATCGCTTATCATGCTATAAATCGTCTGTATTTGCATCGTTTTTAAAAAGACTTCTTATGAACTTCTTGTTGAAAGAAAACCAAACATATCTTATTTGCGTGTCTTTGGTTGCAAATGCTACATTTTAAGAAAGGGTGTTCGTCTTTCAAAATTTGTAAATCGATGTGATATTGGTTTCTTACTTGGATATCCTTCTAATAGCAAAGCATATCGTGTCTTCAATCAAAATTCCGGTTTAGTTGAAGAAAGACACGATGTTCAATTTGATGAAACTAACGGCTCTCAAAAAGAGCATGAGAATTTGGATGATGTAGGTGATGAAGCCTTAAAAAAGTTATGAAAAACATGAAAATATGCGACATCAAGCCTAAGGATGATCCATCATCTTCTACTCAAGTTGAACCTTCTATCTCTTCCACTACAAGTCAAACTCAAATTAATGAAGAGGACAATAAAGAAGATGATCAACCATCCAATCTACTACCAAGAATCCACAATGCTATTGCAAAAGATCATCCAATAGATTAAATATTGAGTGATGTAAGTAAGGGTGTTCAAACTTGACCTCGTGTTGCTTTATTTTGTGAACATTACTCTTTTGTCACTTCTCTTGAGCCAAAATATGTAGATGAAGCACTTGAGGATCCGGACTGGATGAATGCAATGTATGAAGACCTTAACAACTTCACGCGAAATGAAGTTTGGACCTTGGTGAAAAGACCCAAAAAATACAATGTAATTGGTACAAAGTGGGTCTTTAGGAATAAACAAGATGAGAATGGATTGGTTGTGAGAAACAAAGCAAGATTGGTGGCTCAAGGTTTTTCACAAGTTGAAGGTTTAGATTTTGGTGAAACCTTTGCTCCCGTAGTTAGACTTGAATCAATTAGGATACTACTTGCTTTTGCATCATACTTTGATATTAAATTATTTGAAATAGATGTTAAAAGTGCTTTCCTAAATGGTGAAATATCCGAACTTGTATTTATTGAGCAACCTTCTGGTTTTGAAAATCCTAAAAATCCTAATCATGACACAAACTCTCCAAGGCGCTCTATGGTCTTAAACAAGCTCCTAAGCGTGGTATGAACGCCTTAGAGATTTTCTAGTCTTAAAATGATTCAAAAATAAAAAATTGACTCAACCTTATTTACTAAAGTCTTAGATGATGATTTCTTTGTATGTCAAATTTATGTTGATGATATCATATTTGGGTCTACTAATCAAGATTTTTGCAAAGAATTTGGTGATATGATGTCTAGGGAATTTGAAATGTCCATGATTGGAGAACTTAGCTATTTCCTTGGACTTCAAATCAAGCAACTCAAAAATGAAACCTTTGTGAGCCAAACAAAGTATGCAAAAGATTTGATCAAGAGGTTTGGAATGGAAGATGCACAACCAATCTAGACTCCCATGCCAACCAACGGTTATCTTGACCTTAATGAAGGAGGTAAACCGGTAGATTTAAAACTTTATATATCTTTGATTGGTAGTTTACTTTATCTTATCGCATCTAGGCCCGATATTATATTTAGTGTTTGCATGTGTGCACGCTTTCAAGCAACACCAAAAGAATATCATTTGATGGCTGTAAAAAGAATGTCATTTGATGACTGTAAAAAGAATTATAAGATATTTAAAACATTTCTCTAACATTGGCTTATGGTATCCCAAATGTGCTAAATTTGATTTAATTGGATATTCGGATTCCGATTATGCGGGTTGCAAAGTGGATAGAAAAAGCACCTCAGGTAGTTGTTAACTCTTAGGAAGACCCTTAGTATCATGGTCATCCAAGAAATAAAACTCCGTGGCCCTATCCACTGTCGAAGCCGAATATATTTCAGCGTAGTTGTTGTGTTCAATTACTATGAATGAGGCAAACTTTGATGGATTATGTAATTAAATTTGATAAAATGTCTCTTTTGTGTGATAATGGTAGTGCTGTGAAAATAGCCAATAACCTTGTCCAACACTCAAGAACCAAGCATATAGATATAAGACATCATTTCTTAAGATATCATATTGGCAAAGAAGATATTGTTATTAGCCACATTTGCACTGAAGATCAATTAGCGGACATTTTCACCAAACCATTAGATGAAAGCCGTTTTCTGCAAATTGAGGAATGAATTAAATATCATATACTATTATAATGTTGCCTGAACTCATGCTTTATGCACCTTGCTCTTGTTTGATGTTATCTAAAGGTTTTAATAAAAGTATTTTAATTCTTTATTAAAAGGATATATATGTTCATAAAAATTATATTCTTAAGTAGACATAAGTCATTCCAATACATAATGATTCTAAATGATTCTTATTTGAATGCAAAACTAGGGATCATTTGTATTTCTGTCAAAATCAAGCTCAAATCTGAGCTCTCTGTTGGAAGCTCCAGGAGGTTCGGTACTACTGTTGGCCTTACCGCGATAATATCGCTTGAGCGGTACTACCGGCGGCGAGGTCTCCGCGGTAATACCGCTTGAGCGGTACTACCGGCGAGGTCTCTGCGGAACTACCGATTGACTTAACCGCTTTCGGAGTTCTCTCTTCTACTCCTCTCAAACCAGTCATTCCGCTCCTCTGTTCTTCTCTCTTCCGAAGAATTCCACTGAAAACCCCCTCGAAAAATCCTCAAATCTGCTTGGGATTTTTCGTTGGCTGGCTATTTCTAGCATCTTTAGGGTTTCTCTCCCTCGATTCACAAGGTAACCTCCTCTCAAGATCCTCTTTTTACCGTGTTCTTGAAACCCTAAGTCTTTTTCGGTTGAGATTGAAATGTGGATGAGTGAAAGAGTTCTTCTCGGGCAAAAATGGGCTTCTAGTGTCGTATGGTGATCACTCACCCAGTCCATGGAATCAATCCATAAGAGACACTAGAAAATCCAAGCATTTTCGTGCCCTAGAACGATCTCAGTGAAAACAGTATTACCACTCGTTGAACGCAAATACTACCGATTTCACTAACATAACCTCAAGGAAAATCATTCCTTTCTTTCTTAACAAATCTTGTCTGATCCTTTATCTATCTTATCAATGACAAGATGCCAAGAACAAGGGGTTTGTCTCGCAAGTCTGGTGTCACCACCAGAGATCAATCTTCTTCAACTCGACCTCCTACTGATTCAGTTCAAGAAAATCAAGATAAGGGCAAAGGACTAGCAGCTAATGAGTCTAAAAGTGAGGAAATGTCCTCACAAACTGGGACAGGATCTGGGTCTGACTCTGACTCAGAAACAGATACTCATGCTCAATCCGATGAAGAGATGATGGAATCATAAGAGCCTTAGATTGATTTGAGTAAGATTTCAGCTGATGCTTATGCCATTCTATGACACAAGAATTGGTACATCTTTCCTTCAAACTCTATCAATCCAAGATTCCACACCAGATTTCAAGAGCAAGTCCATGATCAGATATATGGACATCACAAAAAGTTTACAGATCATAAGTGGATCAACTGGGTGCATATCAACTCTTTAGACAAATATAATGGAGTATACAGTCTGTTTCAAAAGAGTTGGTCTTCATGATCTTGTGGAGCTGAGAAATGACTATGATGAGGACATAATAAGACAGTTTTATGCCACAGTGCATATCTCTTCAGATTTCGCAAGGATACAATGGATGACAGTGACTCGCTATATGGAAGGTAGCAATGCTGATTTTGAGCGTGTTCTGAGAACACCATCTGGTAGATGGGACAAGTTTTATGAAAGACCTGCTCTGCTAGCTCCAGCTTGGACAGAGTTCTATGACAGAAATGTCAGGACCACTCCAGAAAAAAATTCATGGTCTGCTACCCATACTCAGTCTGATTAATAGAATTATCAATCACACCTTCCTGTCAAAAAGTGAGAATTTTGATGCTGTGAGAGGACATGCCTGGAACATCATTGATAACTTCTTACATGGGAGAAAATTTGATGTGGTGGATGTCATCATTAGGGGCATAGATTCTTCAAAGAATAATAGAGTCAAAAGAATATACTATGCACCTTATATCATGGCATTGATCCTCAATAAGTTTGAGTATCATGGAGGTCTAGGATCCGCACACAAGGCTTACAAACCACAAGAAGAACCTCCTATTTCATTTCAGGGACTACAAACACAGCAAGATCATACGAAGATAATACTCTAGAAGAAGTGGTTGCAGATATTGGTCAGGGTCAAAATTCTCTTGCTTAAATTCTCAAAAATCAGCAGCTTATTCTCAACAATCTACTACAACTTAAAGTCACTCAACAGGAGATGAGGATAGCACAAATAGAATTTCAGAATGAGACCAACAACAAGATAGCTGCCCTATCAGAAGCAGTCTCTTCTGTGGAAAGATTTCTATCTACTCCTCAGCACTTTACTCGTCGTCGCTTTAACACACCACTAGGGACTTCCATTTCGACTCCAGTAGCTCCAGTGTCTCCAACTCAATTAACTCAAGTTCCTTCGACTTCAGTGGCTCTTCTCCTTCAAAATCAAGATCCAGTCATTGATCAAGCTGCACCTTCTCCGCAAGAGCCAGCTCCTACTCTTGTTGAAAATCAATCTTCTCCTGAAGATCCATCTGCAGAACAACCTCACTCAGACCAAGCCTTCGGAGCCCTAGTGCGTGACATTTTTTGTTCTTTTTTATGCCAAAGTGGGAGAAGACTGCAAGGACAAGAAAGGGAAAAGAATAGGAAAAAGAATAGAAGATTAGTTTTTATGTGCATCTCTTATAATATGACTTGTGTCTTGATATGACTCCATGTTTATGCTTGATGAAATTACTTCCTTGGTCATATTCAATATTTTCATATACTTCAAATCTCTCTTATTTACATATGCACATGTTTAGGGGGAGCTATCTTAAATAACTTTAACAAGCAAATAATTATCTTACTTCTTTAAGCTCATTACAAGAATTATTTTGTTCAAGTCACAACAAGAATATACATCTCACTGTCAAACAAGTGATATATTCTAAAATTTATTCTTCTCGCATATTGGTAGTGTTGTCATCAAATTACCAAAAAGGGAGAGATTGAAAGCATCTAGACCCCTAAAAGGTGTTTTGGTAATTAATGACAATATGTTATATGGGACTAATGTGATTATTGAGTGTTTTAAAATATTTAGTCCCAGTGATGAACATAACTACATGGAGATGCATGCTAAAGGACAACATGAAGATCAATATGGCTCAAAGATAAGGTACAAGCAGTTTAGGATTCTTTTTCTATTTACCGGTCTCAGGAGAATTGGTTGGGAGATCGGATTATAGGTTAGATATCGTACTATTAAGAGGGATCACAACGAGTAGCTTGATAGCATATTCTTGTGCATATTGGATTAATCTAGGATCATGCATTCTTTTGGTATTTGTGTTGTTTGCCAATATCCGTTTTTCTCAGAGTTTTCGATAGTACCGATGTGTTCTTTACGGAACTACCGCTCGAGCGGTAGTACCAGCGTTCGTGTGACGGTACCTCCGGTGTCTGTTCAGACCGTTCGAAGGTCTGTCAGATCATGTGGTTAAAACCTTCGGTCCGAACGTTTTCTTTGAATTTGGACCGTCCACGTGGACACTCTTTGAGTTAACTGTTCTGATCGCTTTGTGTATACGCGGTAGTACCGACGTTCAATTTGCGGAACTACCGTTTGGCGGTAGCACCGATCTTTGTGCAATACGTTTTTTTTCAGAACACTTGTTTTTAGGAGTTTGTCTGCTCTCTCAAAAGAACGGTAGTACCGCAGTGCATCCAGCGGAACGACCGCAACTCCGGTACTTCTGAAATAAGTGGCGGTACGTTTTTTACAGAACATATGTTTTTCGGAGTTGATTTGATCTTTTGTGGAATGGTAGATTTAATCTTTTGTGGAATGGTAGTACCGGGGTACAACTCACAGAACTACCACAATCCCGGTTCTTCCGATGGTTAAGTAGTGGTACGTTATTTCCAGTACTGATGTTTTTGGAACTCAAGATAAACGAAAGTATCTGCTCTTAATCGGAACCTCCGCTAAAACGAAACTACTGCATGGTAGTTGGTGGTAGTACCGCGCCGAACTTCAAACGGCTTTGTCTGAACATTTAATGCCTATCTGTGCTAGCCGTTACAGGCTGTTTTAGGATGGTGCGGTAGTACCGGCCGTTCAATGGTGGTACTACCGTTTGTACTATTTTTCTTTGTAATATGGTCCCAACGGTCGTATTGGTTGTGGGAGGCTATAAATATCCCTCCACATGCTCTTGGACGGAACTAGTGCTTACACATTTTACATCCTTGAGTCAAGAGCATTCACTCCACACCTCATTTACACTTGTGCATTCATTGTGAGGTTGTTGAGCAAGTCTTTAAGTGCATTTATTCTAGTTTGATCCATTGCACTTGAGAGCTATCAAGCGAAGATCGTGGTTTATTACTTTTGGTGTTGTCAGCACCTAGACGGCTTGACAGGAGTTTGCACGTGATCTCTTCAAAGAAGATTGTGAAGAGGCACTGTGCCATTTGTGATTGGTTCGGTGTTCACCATCTCCGGAGTGGAGAAAGAGCAACCACCAGTGAAATCGAGGGAAGACTTAATTCGTAGAGCCGGCTTGATTGGTTCAAGCTTCCTCAACGTGACTAGTGAAGACTTAGGTCTTCGATACCACGGGAAAAACTTCATTGTCCTCACTGCGGTTATCTCCTGTCTTTACTTTCCGCATTTACAATTTTAGCTTATTTACTGTGATTTATTTGCTTAGTTAGAATTGTATCTAGTATTGACTTAGCTTCACTGTCCTGAGTAACTCTTTAGTTCTGTCTCCTTGTTTCTAGACTGCTCTATTAGAACTGTGTTGCTGAAAGTTTAATTTGATCGATTAAATTTAGAAACCTCCTATGCACCCCCTCTAGTCGGTTATCCTTGATCCTACACTAATATATTGATTAAGATGAGTTTCTTTTTTATATACAAATGAAGCTTAAGCCTCCACTGAGGCACCAATTTATCATCAGAAGGTAGGTTTTAGAGGATGGTAAGACCCCTGTACTCATCATTTCCTACCAAAATAATACGAGAGGGCAAACTAGAATGGTATGTGAGAATGAGACCAGTGTCAAGATATCTATTATCTTATTGAAGCAAAGCTAAAATAAACCACCACGTTTGCTTTCAAAGACTAGAAATTCCCATGTTAATTGGTGAAAAAAGGGAAATATTTACACCAACCATCGTGGTGGGTTTAGATTATAACGGTCTAGATTAAAAAAAGAGTCCATATCAAGTACATCAAAACTAAAATTAGGAATAAAAATAAAATAAAATCAACAGTTTGATTTTCATAGAAGTTCCAAAGTAAAAGAGTCCATATCAAGTACAATCAAACTAAAATTAGGAATAAAAAATAAAATAAAATTAGCAAATTGATTTCCATATGAATTCTTAAGTAAGATCCCTAAATAATTATAATTTAAAATAATAAATAAATAAAAATTCATAATTAGATTTGCATATGAAATGCAACAAAAATGAAATTTGGAATAAAAATATAATAAAATTATAAATTTGATTTTGATATGAATTCTAATAATTATAATTTAGAATAAAAATTAAATAATAATTATCAATTAGATTGTATGTGAAATACAACAAAACAATAATTGAATTTTGGAATAAAACAAAATAAAATTAGCAATTTGATATCAATACGAATTCCAAAGTAAAATCCCTAAATAATTGTAATTCATAATAAAAATTAAAGATAAATTAGCAATTAGATTCGGATACAAATTCCAAGAAAAAAGAACTAAAATTCAGAATAAAAAATAAAAGGAAATTTACAATTTGATTTTCAAATGAAATCCAAAGTAAAATCCCTAAAGAACTAAAATTTAGAATAAATTAAGTAAATCTAGCGATTTGATTTGTATACGAACTCTAATAAAAATAATTTGAATGTTGAATAAAACTAAAAGTTATAACAAGGCTGTCATGAATGGTGTCGGACGAGACACAAAAGAAGTCGCCACGTTCGCTCTCAATGTCATGTGTTACTATTATTGCTTGGAATAAAAATAAAAAATAATTAAAATTTTGAACAAAAGTTATAATAAGGATAGCATAATTGGTATCGGAAAAGACCACAAAATAGTGCAGTGGCATCGATCTGTCCTTCAAAAAAGACATTGACCCACGGGGAAACGAAGAGCCGAGGCAGTGACGACGGAGATGAGGACAACGTCGTACTGCTCGCTGGAGGCATTGAAGAGATTTTCTAGTGTTGAAGGAGACAAGGATTGTGGTGACAAATGATGAGCATTGACGTTGTTGAATAAGTTTGATGACGGGGAAGCCTTGGAAGAGAGGTGATAAAGCTTTGCGTTGAAGACGAGTTATGGACAATATGGGGGACCATCGGGTAGCTAGGAATGTGTCATCATTGATGAGGGGCATGACGTTGCCGGTGATGGCGAAAAGATTCTTCATATCGTTATTCAATGATTAAAGCAGGCATGCTGACATTAGTGAAGATGGGATATCGTTGTGGTCAGTGAGGAAGCAACAACGTTGAGTTGGCTAACGTCGAAGAAGAAGAGCGATCGACACGAGAGAAGAAGACATCGAGCATATATAACATCATGCATGCGTATGTGCATGTATGTATCCATACGAATAGAAGCACGAACATACAGATGTAGATGAGCAAAAGGCTTAGAGTAGAAATGGCACAACCGTGGGGAATATGCTCGGGGTCACCAGAGATATCGTGACACGTGTCCCTAGTTGGGATCGACTATAGTTGTATATGTATGTGTGTTGATATCGCAATGATTAGCATTAAGCAATAGTTGGGTAAAAGTAGAAGATAACTATGGGCGTGTTTGGCATGGCTCTACTCCAAAACTCTAGGGGGAGTTGACCAAAACCAGCCAAACACCAAAACTCCATAAATTGATGGAGCAGCTGCTCTTCGTGGAGTTGGTAGAGCTCTAGTTCATTTTGGTGGAGCACCTCTTTTCCCACTCCAGTAATCCTCGATTGAATCTAGACACGGAGTTTCAAAGTAATTACCCACCTTTGCCACTGGTTATAGAGAAAAAAACGTTTCGAGTTCTGGAGTGACTGCTCCCTGGAGTTTTGGAGTGGAGCTGCTCTGCTGTGGAGCAGAGCTATGCCAAACACGCCCTATATAGTAAAGTATTGTGTTGAAAGGGGTAGCAGCTGTGACAGATCGATCAAGATTTTGGCTTATTGTTGGAGGTTCAAACAAAAAAGTAGTGACGACGAGTAGAGATAGAAGACACACGGTTTGTTCGGTATAGATTATAATGGTCTAGATTAAAAGAAAGAGTCCATATCAAATAAAATAAAATTGACATTTGAGATAATAAAATAAAATAAAATAATAAATTTGATTTCCATACGAGTTCCTAAGTAAAAGAGTTCATGTCAATTACAATAAAACTATAATTTGGAATATAAATAAATAAAATTAGCAATTTGATTTTCATACGAATTCCTATGTAAAATCCCTAAATAATTATAATTCAGAGTAAAAAATAAGCAAAATTTGGAAATTAGATTTGCATACGAAATCCAACAAAAATGGAATTCAGAATAAAAAATAAATTTAGCAATTTGATTTCAATATGAATTCCACTAATTATAATTCAGAATAAAATTTAAACAATAATTGACAATTAGATTTATACACGGAATCCAACAAAAATAACTGAAATTCTAAATAAAAATCAAATAAAATAAGCAATTTTATTTTAATACGAATTCCAAAGTAAAATCCCAAAAGAGCTGTAATTTGAATACAAATTAAAGAAAAATTAGCAATTTGATTCATATACGAATTCTAAGAAAAATAAATAAAATTCAGAGTACAAAATAAAATTTGCAATTTGATTTTCAGCAAATTCCAAAGTAAAATCCCTAAATAACAAAAATTCTGAATAAATTAAATATATTTGGCAATTTGATTTGTATAAGAACTCCGATTTAAATGATAAAAAAATTATAACAAGTATGGCACGATTGGTGCCGGAGAAGACACAAAAAGGCACCATGTTCACAACTATTATTGCTTCCTCTGGAATAAAAATAAAAAAATAACTAAAATATTGAATAAAAACACGTCATAACGATGATATCACGAATGGTGTTAAAGAAGACCATGAAAGAGTGCAATGACATCGATATGTCCTACAAGAAGACATTGGTTCACAGGGAAGCAAAGAGCCGAGGCGAGGACGACAGAGATGAGGACAATGTCGTGCTATTCACCTTAGCTGTTTAACAAGAACAATGTCGTGCATCTTGCTGGAGCCATTGAAGAGATAGTCCAGTGTTAAAGGAGGCAAAGATCGCGATAGCAAGTGGTAAGCGTTGTTGAAGAAATTAGTCGCCAAAGAAGCTCAATGATAGGGAAGCCCTGACAGAGAGGAGATGAAGTTTTGCATTGAAGATGAGATATGGACGATATAGGGCCATCGGGTAGCTAAAAGCATGCCATCACTGGTGAGGGGCATGTCGGCAGCGGTGATAGCGAGAAGATTTTTCGTATCATTAGACAACGACTAAAGCAGACACACCGACCATAGTTTATCGATGTATGCATGAGCAAGATACTCTAATACCATGTAAACTAACTAGCATAGTGCCCGTGTATTGCAATGGAAACACAAACTTTTCACGAGATGGGAGGGTGAGAGAGGAGATGGGGGACAGGGGAGTGGGTGAAGCAGCAACGATGGAGCCTAGGACGAGAGAGGGATACAAGGAATGCGACGTAGGGGCTCTATAAGCACCGAGGGATAGGGGATACACAGGAACGGTTGGTGGCGAGGGTGGTTCTGGCGACAGCAAGGTCAAAGGCGCATGAATCAAGGTCGGTAGCACAGACATGGGTGTGAGGCGGGGCGGCGATGGCGCAAATGCGAGGAGCGGACACGTTAGTGAGGCATCGAGCTGACACAGTGGTCCCAGTGTGCGCGGGGGTTTCGTTGGATTTTTTTACGTACGTAGGGGTGAGATGATCCTTCCGCTGCGCAGGGGGTAAACTCCTTATTTTATTAGTTAAGATAAGATAATTTGTACCACAAATAATCAATGTATTGCTTGAGATTAATTAGAGTTACATGTGCATGCATATAATTTGGAAAAAAAATAATAGAGTGAGAATATAGGTATACAACTACATGATCTATGCATGATGAAGAGTGATTAGTTTCTAAGAACCATAATAACTTATTATACTCAACAATTTTCTTCCATCGAAGCTCATACTTCAATTACGTTCCTCAGATTGTAATTTTCTTCAAGTTTCTATTGTCATTTCCAATGTTTACGACATCTTAAAAATTTAAATAGCCTACAAGATACGTAAACATATTCTCAAACATTTATATAAACTTCAAAACAAATTTAGCCTCGCAAATGCGTAGGCCACTTGCTAGGTTCATACGTCACAATGTTTCTCCGCTACGATAACGAACTCATTTTAAAAGAACTTACGAAGCAAAAAAAGAAAACATACATCAAGTTGATTACCAAGTGTTATAAGGTGGAAGAGATAAAATAGTGGCGTAGCTAGGATTTAGTAGGAGGTAGGGAGACTTACAACATCAACGCGAATATGCCTTTCTGTTGGGGGAGAAACAATCGCAAAAATACCTCTAGCCGACACAAGCTTCTTTTCTAGTCTAATGTTCATCGATAGGGAATGCCCAAACAACAACCCTAAGTAAAAGTAGGAGTTAAAGAATACATATTTTGTTTTTATGTATCACTGAGTAGAACTGAAATAGACACTATTTTTCTTAGGACACCACTAAAGAGTGTGTGGTCGTTGTTTAGTATTACAAAGGGAACCCCTCATTCTCTACCTCTAGTCCAACGCCAACTCTGTCATCCATCTTCTCCGCCTCTGGACTATGGCTCCCCCTCAGCTGTCACTCCCGCTCACCGTCCAGCGTCGCCTGCTACACTCCCGCCGCTGCCTCGCCGCACGGCCTTTACTCCCCGCCTGTCGCCACCGCAACCCCTACCCAACCTAACTTCTCTACTGCTGTCTTCGTCGTGCCTCCCGCCGCTGTAACTCAGCGCCCTCCTCCGAACCCGCAGCCATCGGCTCCACCGCCTCGCCGCACCACTGAGCCACCCCGCCTCCTCCCTCTATACTTGGGGTCCTGGTGAACCCTCACCCTAACCAAGGCAACCATAACTCTAACCCCTCGCCGTCGGTGGACGTAGTCGTTGAAGAAGGAAGCTTCACTACTCGTGGAGAAGAGGAAGTGTAGCGCCTGAAGCGTTTTCCCTCTTGGCCCTTCATTGTGCATCGTATAGCGCCTGAAGCGTTTTCCCTCTTGGCCCTTCGTTGTGCATCGTATGGCTCCCGCGGTGGGCACTCGTTAAGCCAAACGCGTGGCCACGCACGAATTAGATTTGTCATTTTTGTTATTCTTTGTATGGTACATATGAATTTTGATGTGATTTTTTAAATATTGTGCAAATTATAGGTTTCCTCATAAAACTACTCGTTCTATGTAACCACAAAGAGAAAACACTGCAGAACCGTGCGTGGCTAACCACGGCGTGACTCGGCGGGCGATGGCTACTCGCTAGTGACCGACCGCCGGGGCAGGCGGCGCAACCTGCGCCTGCGCAGTTGCACACGAGGGCGCGGAATCCAGACCGGCCGCTGGGCCCTCGGAGTCCACGCTCCATCGCCACCCAAACCAAAACTTCCATCCCGAAACAAGATTAGATAAGCAAAGGCAAAGCAGCCACCTAAACCCACACCGCGAAATCGCCGCCACAATGATGTCCCCGACGACCACCGCCGCGGCTACGGCCACGGCCGCCGCCTTCGTCTCCGCGGCACCCGCCTCCTCCTCGTCCTCCACCCGCCGCCGGCGCAGCCGCCTCCCTGCCATCTCGGCCTCCCTGTCGTCCTCCTCATCCGGTAAAACCAACCGCTCTAGTACTACTCTCCCTCGCCACCGTTTCCGCCCTAATCTGACCTATATCCATCGCATCTCCAGACGAGCCGCTGCTGGTGCGCGCGGCCAGGGGCGAGGACGGGCTGCCGCGGCCGCCGGCGTGGATGATGCGGCAGGCGGGCCGGTACATGGCGGAGTACCAGGCGCTGGCCAAGCGCCACCCCTCGTTCCGAGAGCGGTCGGAGACCACCGACCTCATCGTTGAGATCACGCTGCAGCCGTGGCGCGCCTTCGCGCCCGACGGCGTCATCCTGTTCTCGGACATACTCACGCCGCTGCCAGCTATTGGGGTGCCGTTCGATATCACGGACTCCAAGGGGCCAGTGATCCACTCGCCCGTGCGGTCGGAGGAGCAGGTGAGGGAGCTCGTCCCCATCGACCTCGATAAGCTCCGGTTCGTCGGGGAGTCACTCAAGATTCTGCGCAGCGAGGTAATGCATTATGTCGATACTTTTTTTATGCTACGGAAAGTTGAGTTCTGTTAAATTATGTTGTAATAAATTGGGATTGGGGTTTACTGTGAATTGATGTTAGCTAAGTAGTTGTATCGGGTGTTGTGAAAAGTCAACCCTTGTGTAGGGATTTGACTGAGAAGATATGCTGGTCTTTTATAGGATTCAAGTAACATTTGGTTCAGTGTTGTGTGCTATGAAAATGCCATTAGGGGATGAAAATTGAAAATTGTTGGTTACTAGTGCTATCATGGTGCAATTATCATGATTCGTTAAAGTTAGTCCAATTGGTACCGAAGTAGTATCTGTGTTTGCTTGCTGCTTGTTTTGTTTGTTGACTAAAGTGAATTTGGAACAGCGGGTGCATGGTTGACACTTGACACTCACAGTGCCTCATCAGCAAAACAAAACACTGGTGATTTAACTTGGTGTCCTTTAGTAGCTCCGAGATTATTTCTGCTTCTATGCCTGACCACTAGATGCAATCAAATACCAGGAAAATTGTTTTTGATACATAATGTGTGATTGGGAAAAAACTGAAATTTTTGGGAAGCTATCCTCCTACACTCCACATGGTTGGGAAATGTAAATTAGAGGCTGCAGAAGACATGGGAACTATGGAACTGGTCAAGTTTTCCATCGTTTTTTAAGGGAAGTTTTCCAGTGTTTGAATGCTAGTAGGTAGGTTATGCCGCTGCATTTCTTCATTCTAGACATTGATTATGTATAGATATTACCAGATGCTCTCCTCTTTTCCCATGCCTTGAAATAAATGTTTATGATAAGAGTTGTTTCAAATCTCTGATAATGGTTGTTTCTAATATCTAATATCTGGTTATCCACTATATTGATTAGACAAATTCAAACCTTCCAGCAAGCAGAGCTAGCAGTGAATTATGGACCTTGTGGTAAAAAATTAGTATAATGATATTTGTATATTGCAACTTATTGTCATCATATTTTACTTGTTTTCTTTGTTCAGTGTTCTAATTGTATGTTTTACACTTGTCACATAATATTCTCATAAGCATCAAAAACTTATTTATAAGTTCCCTTTGTGAAATGAATCAGATTGAATTCAGTTTAGCTATGCATTTTGCACCGGACTTCCTTTTGATGCTTATACACCTCGTTTCCTCTTCTACCCTCTAGATTGATGGAAAAGATGCTTTGCTAGGATTTGTGGGGGCCCCATGGACAATTGCAACTTATGTTGTTGAAGGGGGGATGACCAACACTTATACAAATATAAAGAGCATGTGCCACACAGCACCAAATGTCTTGAGGGGCCTTCTCTCTCACCTCGCAGATGCGATATCTGACTATATCATTTACCAAGTAAACTCTGGGGCTCAATGTATACAAATATTTGATTCATGGGGTGGCCAACTTCCACCTCATGTTTGGGAGCACTGGTCAAAACCATATATCAAACAGGTAACCGTTCCTTCCTTTTCTTGCTCTTATGTGTTTCATTATGACCTGGAGCTGCACTGTATAATAGAGCATTAATGATCATGGGCACTAAATATTTTTGAAGTTCATTATCTGTTAAAAAATATCTTTCTTTATGTTTGCACTTTCTACTCAAATACTTCCGGTATGATGTATTACTATAACTCTTTGCAACTGCCGGTAGGACATTCAACGAGACTAGGTATGGAAATATGATTACAATTTACAAGTTCCTTCATAACCTATGAAGAAACACATAATGAACATAGAAAGAATCAATCCTTTATAAATACTCAGAAACTGATGTTCATGTCTGCAACATGTTCTCATATAAATGTATTTGGATACTATATTTTGCTACAGTTGAGTTTACACTGTAATCTTGGTGCATATTATTGACTTAATTTTGATTATAAATGGTGATTTCCTTAAGCTCCAGCACTTTTAAAGGAATACGTAATACAAGTGAAAGGCAACATATGCTATGCCATCACCCTTTGTGGTGCACAACTTCCGGTTTGGGTATCAAATTAGCATGAAAAATTCTGAAAAAATTGATGATGTAGTCTATAGTGTGTTCCAGCACCCTATAAAATTTCAATTTCAAATTCAAAATGTATTAGAAGAAACAAAAAGGTACGTGTTTCTGTGAATAGTGGCATTTGTCTTTTTCTTTTCCTTTTGGTTTACCGTTTGTCAGATTGTTCTCATTTTTGTTACTCTTAACATAGAGTGAATTTGAACCTGAAATTTTATACATAGGTAGAGTAAATTGAGAAGTACATCTAGATTTTTTTTTTTTTTTTGGAATTTTTCATACTAATTTGGTGTCTAAACCATGGATGATTGCATGAGTGCACCACAAAGGGTGATTGTGCAGCATATGTTGCCCGAGCTAAAAGGTTTTAATTCAACTTTTTAGCTTGATAGCTTGTAAAGTTGGCAAGATTTAGATATAATTGTTGATTCTGTCCTTTAGAGCCTCATGAAACTATTTCATTGGCAGATTGTGAGTAAGATTAAGACAGAATGCCCTCATGTACCACTTGTGCTGTATATAAATGGAAATGGAGGCTTGCTCGAGCGCATGAAGGACACAGGAGTTGATGTTATTGGGCTTGACTGGACAGTGGACATGGCAGATGGAAGGAGGCGCCTTGGTAATGGAATTAGTGTACAAGGGAATGTGGACCCAGCATATTTATTTTCCCCATTACCAGTATTGACTGATGAAATTCATAGGTTAGTTAAAGCTTCATCATGGACTTAATTTATGCTCTTTTGAATTTTTGATAGATACACTTGGGAACAATTTATCAGTGAGGCCTCCTGAAGTTCTCTGTTCGTATTATATGTTTTCTTATAATTTATTCACGTTACATCATCACATCGCTGTTCTTCTTTCCTAGTAATGCCATCTTTGATCATCTCAATTCAGCTGTACAGTTTGTGCAGCTGATTTCATTCCTGAAGCGTGTGTTCGGTTGCAGACCAATGCAATTATCTGCAGCGTTCATCTTTAAATGTCTTCAACTCTTGGTTGTAGAATGGTAAAATGATGATCACCTCACATGATCTTAGGATGTTGCAGTCCCTTTCTTCATCTTGTTATTAATCTTGTGGAACATGTAAAATTGCTGCAATTTTAAGCTCTTGAGGTTTGTTTTATGTTGCGTAGGACTTGTTTTAGTTGATGCACAATCATCTAAGTGTGCTGCACCTTCCACTCATTATTTTTTGCAAATACCTTTCTAGGCACTAGGAACTGCTAATGATTTTATCGCATCATTTTCTACTCTGCAGGGTTGTGAAATCAGCTGGTCCAAAAGGTCATATACTTAACTTGGGCCATGGTGTTCTTGTAAAAACACCGGAAGAAGCTGTAGCACATTTCTTTGATGTCACGAGGAGCTTGAGATATGACACCCTTTTCCAAGGTTATGTTACTGAAGAATTGCAGCCTGTTGCTTGACAATGGCCAATGGCATTGTCATATTTTTTATCAACTGATCTGTTTGATCTGTGATGTATCTTCTTACTGTCTGCAAGCTTAGCACCTTCTACTTTTTTTAGAGCCATTCCTTTTGTTGAAGCTGTTTTATAGAGATACCATGGCCAAACCAATGCAATTTTATTCATTACTTATCTGGTTAATTCATTCATTCATCTGCTGAATAAAGAAAAGCACGCCAGTACGCCACCTGGTTTTAGAAGGGAAGCTGGAGTGGATTCAAGTGGGTTGTTCAATTTCTTTCTTTTTGAGCTCCTTGCATTGATCATTGTTCTAGTTAGAATGAATATGTTGCAGGTATTGCAGTTTTTTTTTTGTGTTAATGGGCATCATATTTTAGGTACCCAAGGATCATGATCTGGACTGGTACCAATATTTTAATAATGAATCTGTTGCAGGTATTGCAGTTTTTGTTTTTTTGTGTGTTAATGGGCATCATATTTTAGGTACCAAAGGATCATGATCTGGAGTTCTGGACTGGTACCAATATTTTAACCTACCAGGCTGCCATGCTTTAAATTGAATCAGTCCTAGACCCATCTGGGAAACTATTTGTTGCAGTGTCAGTTAGCCCATGCGCTGACATGCTGTCTAGGTTTTAACATATCACAGATCTCTATTTCTGGTCATCTGTCTGGGTTTAAAAGGATGGTGTAACGAGTAACAACAAATGCTCACCCTTTCAGAAATTTTATGGCACTTTCATTATTCATACATGTGGCATCAAATTGAGGCCATTTTTTTTTTCTCTGAATTCCTTTAATTTATCTTATTAATAGAGCCAGCCAACGTCATATAAACAGCATATGTTTTCCTCCCTATAGATTGGTTGATATCAATCAACAACACCGAGTTTGGAGAGGTGGTCCGGCCGTGCTCGAGTCCGGGCCTTCGTGAAGAAATCCATCCAAGCCTCCAAGGCACATACAAGAGTAATCACCGATCATGCACACAAGTCCTCGTGAAAGAAGCATCAACACCAATATGCTTGGTGAGCTCATGCTTCATGTGATCACGAGCAATACCGGAGAAGCACTCAGATCGCCTCGACAAGAGAGAGTTGGTGTAGTGACAAACACCAAAATCTCAAGCAACCACCGTAGCAAACGCTCACCACGAGACAAGTGTGGACAAAGAGCGCAGATCATGATCACTCAGCCGGAAAAACCAGCAGCAGTGACTGAGGAGAAGCGCCAAACCAAGCACAGGGGGCTTGCTTAAGGCCATAGAGAGCGAACGGCGCCATGCATCATGCCCTCGTGAATGAATACCCGTGTGGCGATGCATGTGAGACCTCCTCACGCAACTCGCCATTAAGAAAGGCATTCTTGACATCAAGTCAGAATGCACCAGCAAGTGCAACGCCACCGAAAGAAGAGTGCGAAAAGTGGTCATGGGCCACAGGAGCAAAAGTCTCGTCAGTCAACACCATGCTCCTTGGAAGCCACGAGCAACAAGGCGCGCTTATAGCGCCAAGAGAGCCATCGAGCGAGTCTTAATCTTATAGACCCACTTTACAGTGATGGGATGAGAATGAGATGGAAAAGGAACAAGATCCCAAGTACAAAGACGCTGAGGCAAGAATCTTCTCGGCCATGGCAAGCCGCCACTCGTGATGAGTAACAAAGATCCCTGGTAGGAGACAAAGCTCACGCAGTCACGCGCCAAGAAAGGCAAAACGCGGTGAGGCCGAATCGACCGGCGATCGCGAAGAGCGTAGCGAGGAGAAGATGACCCATCAGAGAAGATGGAGCATCGTAAGAAGATGGACCATCGTGAGAAGATGGCTCATCTCGAAGATTATCATGGAGTCGTAGAAGACGACACAAAGCGGCTCAAGACCCTTTCAGAAATTTTATGGCACTTTCATTATTCATACATGTGGCATCAAATTGAGGCCATTTTTTTTCTCTTAATTCCTTTAATTTATCTTATTAATAGAGCCAGCCAACGTCATATAAACAGCATATGTTTTCCTCCCTATAGATTGGTTGATATCCTTTTCAAGATGATAAATAAGATTGGTGTGTTTTGTGGCTACTCGCGACTAGACATTTATATTTACAATCTTGTTAAGTCCCATACCGAGTTCCCAGAATTGATGATGGTTGAGACTTATTTTCTCGCAGCATGTGATCTTTCATGTTTTCCCCCCTCTGCATCCAATTGAAATATGTAGTTATAACTTATTTCAAGACATGATATATGATGACCAGAATATTTGTGCATAGCCTCCATGAGATCAGCATATCATCAGGATGACATGATATGCTTTGCCTGGACAGGATATATCAACAGTCTAGAGTTGTTGCAGCAAGTCTGACGTTCTTCTATCTTCCAGGGTAGCTCAAGTTGAGATATATTGTCTACCGAATGCCACTGGTTCGTTAAGAGGCTATTCTGCTATGCAGGAAGTGTCGGCAACTTTGTGGGGTGTGGGTCAACCGCCCTGATGTCTTGATCAATCAGATATGAGTGCGTTTTCAGACCCAGCACAATGGACCATATATGATGTTGATTCGAGTGGGGCATTGGCCTGGTCCAATTGGATAGCTTTTCTACCCTCCTAATGGATGGTACGTTTACTGTTCATGCATTATTAGTACTACTGTTCAAAAAAATTGCGAAGGGTCTTGGTCGGAATGATGGATGATGCCGTGCGTTTGTGCAAACTCTGCCTTCTGGGTTTCCATTGGTTTTGAGTTGTAGCGTATGACTGAATTGATGGGTTGATTGTTTTATGCTATACATGATGGGGGAGGATCTTGCTTGATGCTTTGCTATTATTTTTGGATTGCAATGATTAATTTGTTTGTTTGCTCGATTGTGAAGCGAGCTGCTGGGACTCTCCACCTCATAACAGGATTTAGTGCAATGGCAGATCTGATATCAGATAGGTTATGACGATCTCTAGTTCTCGATTGCTCGGCACATATGATGTCAGGCGCCGTGCAGACACCAGACTGCTATGCACACTTGTGCAGCACAGAACTCTGCTATGTACTTGTACCTTTCAGCGCAGAGGTGCTTCTTTCTGTAGGGAACCTAGAAAATTTACCCATGTTTGTGCACATAAATATCCTGATAACAAGCGCCGAAGCGTAACCCAAAAGAAACACCAAAATCTATGTTCTCTCAAATTTGTACGCTTCAGACTATTGAGGTTCATGCACCGAATGTTTGTTTACCCACGAGATTAAACCGATGAGAAAACGTGGACAATGCACTCTTTTTTTTTGAAAAAAAAGAGAGCTACAAGGTTGAATCGACTACTTTCGTCCCATTGGAACTAATAGAAATCACCTGATGCATTTTCTATGGTACTTACGACACCCCTGCTTTTGAACAAACTTTCTCGAAGGGGAAAAGAATAATAATAGCCGGTATATTCTTGTGTGCCAAACGTAATTAAAGGTCACGCTTTCCACATTCTCCCGCGACCTCTGCGCACCGCATTCCATTGCATCAGCGGCAGATCTCCTTTTGCCGCCCTGGACGCAATGCCCACTCTGGCACTCAGCCGCGGTTGGAGCTTTCGGCCACAGAAGCCGCCTTGTTCTCCGTGTGCGTGCCCCACGGCGCCGAGACTTTACGGGCGGACGAATCCTCCTGCCACTTTTCCACGCGGGCTCTCGTAGACCATAATGACGGCATTAGCCACGAAATCCCGATTGATTATCCCGTGAGGGCGTGAGTTTCGTGGGCGCGTGAACACAACAGCGCTCGAGAAAAACATCTCGGTAGGCATCGAACTGCCGAAACGTAATTAAGGTAAGGTCCTAAGCCGCAAAAATGAATGCTCCACCGGGCGAGCGGTTCACCCCTGATACTGCCACCAGGGCCCCGCGGGCGCGGGACCCACCTGCAGAAACCACGTCGGCGCGGCGACAGCGACAGCGCGTACGGGGTGCGGAGCCCGAGACGTGGTAACAAACACCATCCTATCCATCCGCCGTCCCGGTTCCCGGAACACGCGGCCCATGCTCCGCGCGGCAAAACCCCCGTCCTGGCCGTCCGATCGGGATCCGACGCCCGCGCGCCGCCCTCCCCGCGCGCCTCGCCTTGAACGCCACCACCCCTTCGTCCTCCTCCCCATCCCCATCTCTCAGACGGTCAGACCAATTAAAACGAACGAAACAAACGCGACTCCTCACAAGTCTTCCGCAGTCTGCACACTCCAGCTCTCGTCAACTGCTCCGCTTCGAATCGCTAGCCATGGCCATTACCCTCCAAACCCTAGACTAAACCCTAGCCATGGGCTCCCTCCACAACGGCGGCGGGGCGGCGGCGGCGGGGAGCTACAAGCGTGGGGCGGCGCCGGTACCGCGAGCGTCGGCGGGTGGCGGCGGCGCGCGGAGACCTGGCGTGAGATCCAGGCTCGCGTGGTTCCTGCTGTTCGAGAAGGTGGACTACCTCCAGTGGATCGGCACCGCCGCCGCCTTCTTCTTCGTCACCATCGTCTTCGTCGCCTTCCTCCCCGGATCGGTCGTCGTCGAGCGCCCGACGATGCCGCTCCCCTCGCGGCGCACCGGAGGGGTCCTGGGCGGAAAAGAGGCCTCGCTGCTCCGCGGCCTCGGGAGCTTGGAGACCGGCGAGGGCCTGGCGTTCGAGCCGACGAGTCTGAGGGAGAGGTGGGCGAGGGAGCGGAGGGAGGAGGCTGAGAGCTTGGCGGAGCTCGGGAGGCCCGTGAGGAGGGTCGGCCTCCGGAAGCCGCGCCTTGCCATGGTGAGGAGTTGAGCCGGGCGTTGTGGGGGTAGGATTTTGGTTCCGTTTTTTCCGCGATGTGGTCTTTGATTTGTTCGATGTTTGCGGTTGGACTTTGTGTAGGTGTTCGGGGATCTGTCTCCCGACGCAATGCAGCTTCAGATGGTTAGCGTCGCCTCGGTGCTGGAGGCGATGGGCTACGAAATTAAGGTGCGTGGCTGAACTAGTTTGCCATGAATCAGAGTAATGTAGTGACCTACTGATTGAACGTATTGTGTGTAATTGTGTCTTTTGTTTCGTTAATTTTTGCTTCTACAAGTTGGATACGGAGATGCCTTGATGGTTTAGCTGTTTTGATTACATTCTATATCACAGAGCAAGTTCAGATGTCATGTGTGATGTATCCCTAATACAAGAGCTGCATTGCTAATCTGTTAGTTCTGACTTGCAAATCAAAAGCTAGAATGAAGAAAGGTAAAGCTAAATTACATTGACTATTTGGTAGTTAAATGAATGTATAAGCATTTGAGTGTTTGCATTTCCCAGTGTGGAAGTTTTCAGGTAAACAAATATATGCTGCTTAATACAAATAGAGGGATTATCAATTTATCATAGTTTGTTAAGAGTCATGTTAGTGCTGCTCATGTGCATGGAAAAAAAATCTAGGGGGTCATCGCCCTTATAGTCCTTCTGAAATGCTTTGCTCTACTATATTATTTCCCACCATTAGTTTCATTTGTTGATAAACTTGCCTCGCTAGTGTTTGTTTGGCCTAAGAGGAGGGTCTGCTTCCTTGTGCCCAGATTTCAACTGTTGGCTATATGTTCAATGGAAGGACTTGTGTTGCTGCTTCAGTACTTTAGCTCTGGGAAGCCTATTTATATTCGGATTGAACTATTAGTTCTTGCCTCTTTGGCAACTACGAGCTTATGCAAAATTGTGTATGGAGTACATCTTTTTGTTTTTTGAGAAACTCTGTAAAGAAAATGTTATCTGCAGAGGTGGTAAATTGGCAAAAATTTGAGACTAATACATGCCCAGGAGACATGATAAGACTAGAGCATGCAAACAAAATTTAGTGATTTTAAATTTAATGTACTAGATGCAAATGATCTTTGCATGGTCAGCTCATTCTTATTCTAGAGCATTTCGCCCTTTTCATCGAATGCCTTAGTCCTTTATAGCTTTCATGGATTTTAGTGACTGTAGTGTAGGTTCCTTGACCAATGTTGGGCACAAAGGCAAGAACTGGTTCTGCTGGCTTCCTTCATCCAGTTAATGTTATTCAATGTTGCTAGCTAGATACTTGTACTCCAATAGCAGTTTAAAATGAATCGTTTCTAGAACTCTGGATGTGCCTCTTACCATGTGTAAAAGTTATTCACGATATCAATTTTCTCGCTCCTCTCCAAGTTTGTCAGAGCCTTGTAAGAACTGAAAAGTGCATCTGCTTTGTAAGATCACATATCCATTTGGGATATGGGAACCTTCCAGTGGAAGGGTATTCATTGATTGCTTTGATATACTTTTCCCCGTTTTTCTGTGGAGATCAGTTGTATTGCTGTAATTGATTTGCTCATGATATTGACTTTATCTGTACCACTACCAACTTGTGGGTGTGTATAGAGAAAATCATGATAAATGTTGATGCTGGCATTGGTACCGTTCATAGTATGCTGGATGCTAGTATCTGAGCCAACAGTTTCCTACACATTTTATTCGATTTATCATTTTGCCTACAAAAGACAAGTTTGGTGATATTGCCCTAATCCGTTTTGTGAATCGTCAATGCAGGTTTTCTCATTTGAGGATGGCCCGTGTAGTAATATATGGAGAACTATCGGTGTACCCGTTAACATCATACCTGTGGACACAAAGTTACCTATTTCTGTAGATTGGCTAGAGTAAGTTTCTAAAGTATATCTTCTCAGCTGTTTGCTTCTATTACTTTCTGCATGTTGTCTCATTATGTACCATTTCTTTCGTTACATCATATGTGGCCTCAGCCTCACTTCCTGATCATTTACTCATCAGGTTTATTTGCATTATTTCTGCAGCTATGATGGCATACTTGTAAATTCTATTGAAGCAAGACCAGTATTTTCAAGGTAGTTATGAAACAAGGATCGCATGAATCTGTTTATCCATTTCAGATTATGATAGAATGTTTGCTCAAAGTCAAGTGTTTGATTTAGACTGTGTCTTCCTACAGTCTTTTGCAGGAGCCTTTCAAATCCATACCTGTCATTTGGACTGTGCAAGAAAGTTCCCTCGCTCATCGTATTAGTGAATATAATTCTAGTGGAATGATTCAGATCATAGGTGGTTGGAAAGAAGTCTTCAGCAGGGCAAATGTTATAGTTTTCCCAAACTATATATTACCGGTATTTACAGCTGTTCTCATACTAAATGTAACAATCATACAGTTCATTGCCATTTGATTGTAGAGCCGCCAAGCTAAAACTGAATTATTTATAATTACATTTCTTTCCTGCAGGTGATGTATGCTGCATTTGATTCTGGTAACTATTTCGTGATTCCAGGTTCTCCTGCAGTAGCATTTCAAGCTGATAGATTTATTGGCAAAAGTTATAACCAAGATGTCAGAATCAGCTTGGGTTTGGGTCCAAGAGATTTTGTAATTGCTATTGTTGGTAGTCAATTTTCATACGGTGGGTTTTTGATGGAAGAGGCACTTGTCTTGCAAGCAGTAGGGCCTCTGTTACAGCAGTATTCTTCTGAGAATAGCACACAATCTGAACTGAAAGTGAGAATCTTGACTGAAAATGTAACTGAGAAGCATAGGATG